>CM077079.1:226156084-226756084 GCA_039513925.1 Platanthera zijinensis
TCGTGATTTTTGATTTTATTTTCATTATAAATAGATGATTTTATATATTATATAATTTATTTTTATTATTTCTATTATACTATTTTTAATTATTATTTTAATTATTATAGATTATTTTTACATGCCTCAAAGTTTGAATAATGCTTTATATCTGATAATGAAATTGCACTCATACTTTTTGTTAACCTACAAGTGTTTTTAAATTTTATTCTTGCATGAATGTTGAATATGATAACTTAACCTCGTGAATAACATAAATAAATAACCTACACAACATTAATTATAGTTTATAATTCATATTTTTTCATGCATTTGTTTTTAAGAGGCATATGGTTTAAAAATATATTATCTATGTTTGTAAAAGAAGTGAATTTTGATTCATTGGTCAATAAAATACAAAAAAAAAGTGACAAGGAAAACTCCACTAAGCACTACTACCCTCCTTATCAGTCTTAATGTGCATTGTGAGGTTGAGCACCTTGAAAAAAATTGTAAAGTGTCTTATGAAAACAAATATATTGCCACTTCTTTTTTTTAAAAAATCCATGTGCATTGAATTTTGTGGAAGTAAAGTTATTTGTTGTATTCAATGTTATATTTATACAGTACATATTTCATGTGATTTAATTTATACACCTGTATCATTTATTAAAACTCTAAATGCACACATAATTATCTTTATAAAACTTCTACTCATGAGAATTAGGCCCAAAACAAATCTCTGCTGTTCTATTTCAACTTGAGTAAATGCATTAGATAACAAAGCATGTCATTTAAAATGTTTATGTATACTTTACTTTCAAATTATGTTACATTGTTTTTGCTATCTTTTCTTGATATTTGAACTCATACTTGCTTATTTATGAAGTAGCAACTCATATAATTAAATTCTAAACATCAACTTCTCAAACTAAATATCATAATTTTATGAATCTTTACTCTAAAAAAGATATTTCTTTTTGAATGCTATCTCTATTTCTAATGTGGTTAACTACATAAAGTTAATCTCAAACAATTTACTGAAAGTATTTAGTTTCAAGAGTCGATAAACACCAAGAGGGGGGGGGGGGTGAATAGGTTTTTATATCTTTTTAGACTATCTTCTTTCTTTGGTGTGTTGTAACTTAGTGTTATGTTAGCTTTCAAGAATACACAATCAACACACATGTATTTATAGTGGTTCCCTAAGGTTTGGGTACATCCACTGTCCCTCCCACCTTTCTAACAGTGTGTTAGATAAGGCCAACTTCTCCAAAGTTGGCTCAAAGACTTTACAACACAGATCCCTTAGGATCTCTCAGAATCCTCCAAATCCTACCTCAAGCCCAAGGCCCTACCACTTAGAGAAGATGATGCTCCTACAATTTATTGATCCATAGATCACCTACCTCAGACTTTAGTCAGTCCTACAACTTAGGATATGAAGATAGGCATACTCTTAGATCTACAGGAGGATTCTACACTCATTGAATGAACTCACCTACAGCTCAGGCATACAGGCCGTACCTCAGATCCATAAAAGGATCCTACACTAAGCCTTTATAAATCAGGCCTACAGTTCAAGTCTATTAAGATCCAACAGAAAGAGTATGTTATTGATGATTAAATAACTCCAGAGAAAATGTTCTCTAATTCTTCACTTTGGACTGAGATTGCTCAGCCATATCTTCTTCTCCGCTCCAAGATAGTAGATCTTAAGGAAGTTTTAGCTTGAGCTGGGAAGAACTCAGAAACAAAAGTTCCTAAACTTGCTAAAGAAGATCAATGAGTTTTTTGTTCTTTGTGTGCCTTCAATCAGCAACCTTTGTTTGGAGTTATCAGACTATCTCTGGATGAACTAATTATAGAGTCGTTCTTTGTTTTAGGAAGAAGATGAGTTGATTCAAAAATCTCCCTTTAAAAAGTTATATTTTTCTTTCTCGGAACTCTACACTTTTTATCCTGCCATCCAACGTCTCTTTTAGTAATATGGACCACCAGAGTAGTTAGCTGCAATACCACTTTTGCATTAATTACTCTACAACAGGCAAGCAACACCTTTTATCCTGTAGTAAGATGATCCTGCATTGTTTGAATATTTGCTGATGTGAGCATGACTTAGCTCCTTTGGACTTAGTCAAAATTCTAGTAATTCTTCTTAGGAATTGAGTGAAGACTTGTCACTCAATGTACTGGTACTTAGCTAAATTCTGACTGGTGGCATTGAATGCATTGAGTGATCTTTTATCACTCAACGAATATAGACATTTCTAGTCTAACATCTTAGGCGTCGAGTGAACCTTAATCACTCGATGCATCTGGACTTAGTTGATTTACTCTGCTAGAAGGCGTTGAGTGAGGCTTCTTCACTCAACGCTTTCTAACTTTGTTTTTTTTCTTGATGAGGCGTTGAGTGGCCTTTCTTCACTTAATGCTTCTGTACTTAGTAGGATTATCTGTTAAGGAGGCGATGAGTGAACTGCCTTCACTCAACACTTCTGGACATAGATAGATTTCACTGACAGTAACCCTCCGGCTTTGACTGCATGTTGTTCTATCGACGCTTTTGATTCTAGGCATTGAGTGAACTGTCTTCACTCAATGCTTCTAGACTTAACCAGATTTCTACTTTGGCAATACTGAGGCTTTGACTGCCTAAGCATCAGTCGATTCTTTTAGCCTCTTGGTGTTGATTGAATAGCCTTCACTCAACACTTCTAGACTTAACCGGATTTCTGCTTTGCTAGCATCCTATCATGAGTCCATCTGACTTTGTGACTTTGACAACCTGTCAAATCAGTTCAATAGAGAATAACTTGTATACATTGAACTAATACCAAGCATCAAATACATTCTTATGTTTACCATTAACTTGTGAAGCTTCTTAAAATTAGGGACATTGTGATCAATGGACCCAACAATCTCCTCCTATTTGAAGAAGTGAGAACCTTAGTCAATGATATACACTAAGTTAATTAAGCAGATAAGCATTACAGAATATGGAATCAATAATATGTAAATAAAAGCCATAATATTTAAACACACAAGAATAAGATTTTCATTTAAGGAAATGTTCATAAATAGATAGTGTGCTTAATACAAAATATTCATATTCCTACAGCCCCTTAAGGAAAGAGAGAAACATTTCAAGTTTTAGGTTACTTAATCATAATCCCCCTGATGGGTTTCTTGGCATTCTGCTCTGTCTTTGTTATCCTTTTCCCTTTCCCTCTACCTTTCAAAATTACTGTAGGGTTTGAGGAAATACTTGCTGGGCTCCACGACATCAGGTGGCAGTGCACCAGTCTTTTTATCCCTTATGAACTTTTTTCTCAACTCCTCATTACTCTCAAGCTTGGACCATTCTTGGGAGCTGTAGAGCTTTCTGCTTTTAATTTTGTGGTCTTTAATTTGATCCCAGGTAGACAAGATGATGTTCCTTGGTTGAGGACTCAACTTCTTAAAGTCTAGACTAGACTCCATCTCTTCTATGTATCTCTTCTTGATGAGCCTAACCTCTTCTTCTTCAGCAATTGACTTGCCTTTGTCCCTGATAATCTGATCAACAGTGGGGCTGAATGTAAGAATTACATAAGAAGTTGAATGTTCATCCCACTGAGCACCACTCTGATATGTATATTGTCCACCACTCTGATCAGCACCATACTGAGCACCATACAAATCTTCAGGAATAGGAGTATGGTTGATGCTTTCATATTGGAGTGGATCAGGACCCATTGAGCCTCTGATTACATTAGTTACCCACATAATATTTTCAGTGATTGCTTTAATCATTGATTTCTACCCTTTATGACTTCAGATGTAATCTTAGTAAGGGAGGTGTTGGCCTTTGTTAGTTATACATCTAGATGGTTTACACCCTTAGTGACATGGTCCTTGAGATGGAGCAAGTGATTATCTAGAACTTGGGTACATGCATCCATTCTTATTTCAGTTATGATCCATTATTCATTCATTAGTTTCTTCTGGACATTGTGAACCATCTCCATACTACTAGATGTGATGTTCTGGTTCTTGATAATGTCATTTTGAGTTTTTCTGATTTCAACCAACTTACTTTTAGTTAAGGTTACAGTAGGAGCAGGCCAATGGAAGAATGTAACTGTGTTGGCTTTGAGTAAGTTGACTTCAAACCTGATTAGCTTTATCTCAGCGGACATATCTTGTCTCACTCCTTTGATGGAGTCGTCAATGAAGTGTTCCAATTGTCTTCTTTGATAATCTAGCAAACATTTGAGTTGGGCTTGATAGGAGGAGGACATTTGGTTAGTCTGAGCAGATGTGCTTTGGTCACATTGTAACACCTCTCCTATAATGACTGTATAATATGGGTCCGGTCGGGGCCCCACAGCATACAGACGTCATAGCTTAAGCATTATAAGATAATATAAACTACCCAACCCAAAACTCAGACCAAACACAACAAAAAAAAAGAAAAAGACAAGAATTTATCCACTAACATATGATTATCAATACGGCCTTAAGGCCTTACAACCATTAAGAGTCCAAGACTCAGACAATAACATCAAATTTCAACGTGCATAAGCACTCCTTGGCAACCTCGTCATGCAAGCCGGAAACATAGTGCATAATGCATCACATTCCACTAAACAGAGTTATTACACAACATGAAACACTTCATGAGGCTTAGGCCTTTTTGGCCAGTGAGCTTGCTCCTTCTTGCGATCCATGCCTGTTAAAAAATTGTTGTAATGCGAGTCAGCAAAGGCTGACCTCAACTGTATGACCAACACATCTCCTCCCGACAGTCACTAGCAGACCCCGGGGCACTCCATCACCCTGTAGGTCAGCACTTTGTATGCAAATATATATATGTATATTGAAAGTAGTAAAATAGGTTTGGATGTCTCATACAACGAACATATTTCTATAAAAATGTGGCTATAATGCAGCATGTATGCAAACTGGGCTTCACCCAAGGCACCCGAAAATGTATGCTTCTAACACATCATAAATCAGGTACTTCCAATTTCCCCATCGGCATTCAAGCCGCAATCACAAGGGTACTTCTAATTTCCCCATCGGCGTTCAAGCTGCAATCACAAGGGTACTTCCAATTTCCACATCGACATACAAGCCACCACACAGAACTCTTGCCAAGGCCCCATCCGCTCGTAGGTCTTAAAACCTTTGCTTGCCTGCAAGCTCTGACTTCTCTCGCTAGGATTCTTCCACAAACACAAAATAACTGATACTAAGAACCCTTGTTAGACCCCACCCGTTAGTGACGACCCAGGCCCGGCTCCAATATCGAGACCAAGTCCACCGAAGGAGACCCAACGAGACCCAGCTGATATCATCTGAGCTTGTCCAAAGCTTAGCATTCTTGTAAGTTTCACACAAGGGGACTTGTCTCGCCGGGACACTCTCCACACGTGACTTTGCAACATTACAGGCTAGCCAGCCGACCACAGAGACAAACAACACCTTAGCACATCACAATCCCAAGCCTTTCCTACCCTAATCTACCATTCGTATAGTACCATCCCCATATCCCAGCATGTACTATAATTTCCACCCGGTCTAGTTTTAGTTACACGTACTCACACGAAAGAGGGGGGAAATAACATCATAATTGGTGTTTTGCCGCTAACATAATTCTAACAAAATCCTTAAGGCTTGCTATGCAATATCACTGAGTCGGACTAACGGTCACGACTGCGACTTCACCCACATTGCCTAATCCACTAACGGAGCGGATTTCTAGTGCAATATCATGCCGAGGACGGACTCAATTAACCTGGTGGCTCCTCTTGAATCATTGCGACCCGAATCCCTCTCACTTAAGAGATCTGATGCCTAAATGCTTGAGAGAAAGAAAAAACAACATGGATGTCATGCACACATCCTAAAGACCGAGAGGAGAAGTGTCGTTACCTTACAACTCCTCTTCCTTGCAATGGAAAACTCAACTTGCACGGATGAAAATGTGCACCTTCAAGTTCTCTCCACAGATCTTGACTCAGATCAACGATCGAGGCTCCGAAGCTTCGTCAATGGCTGAGGAATGCCCTCTTCTTCCTCCTTCCACTCACTCTTCCAAACCCTAAGTCAACTCCAAAAGGAGAAGATATGAGGGATAAATCCCGCTCAACACTATATAAGTACTCTGTAGGGAGAGTCTTGGGCATTAGGATAAAATCCTAAGTCAAATTGGACGGCTAAAAAGCCAAATGATGCAACTGCTTTCACGCACTATCGCTGGGCGGTAACTACCTACCGGAGGGAGGTAGCTTCCAGAGAGCTCGGCCAAGAAATAAGGTTGCGCTAACACAAGAATTAGAACTAATGCTTCATGGTAGCATACTCAATGCCACCACTCAACGTCATCCTCTCAATGCACTTAACGCTAAGCTTTCACCGAATGGTAGATAGCTAACACCGCGCGCTAGCACTCAATACTCTCAATGCCAACCCTGGATTTACCGCCACCCGGTAGTTAACTATCGTTGAGCGATAGCCCTCTCAGCACTCGAGGAACGGCTTTCATCGAGCTGTCTGCACCCGAAGAAATAAGGCACCGCAGGGCAATAGCTACTACCGCCTCGCGGTAGCTTCTAGAGATCCAAGGTCTGGAAAAACGGGGTGTTACAACTCCTCCCCTCTTAGAAGAATTTCGTCCTCAAAATTAAGCATGAACTCAAACCAAAAGCATACATAAAGTAAAAAAATTCTGGGAAGTCCTCCCACATTGCTTACTCACGCTCTCAAGAGATCTCATCTCGCACGCAATTGTCCCTACACACTTTCACGAGCTTAACTTCTTTGTTCTGTAACTGTCGAACTTCTATATCCTCTATGTTAACTGGGCGGACATTTGCCCCCAAGTACTCTTCGACTGGCACCGCTGCCGACTCGACCACAACACTTGCCTCCACCAAGGCTTTCCTCAAGATAGAGACATAGAAGACATCATGTAATCCACTCCGCTCTGCAGAATATGCTAACTGGTAAGCGGCTTCTCCATTGCATTCTATAATTTTGAACAACCCCAAAAACCTTGGACTCAACTTCTTGAGTCGGCGAATCCGCGAAATGCCTTTGAACAGCTTAATCTTTAGGTATACACAATCGACTACCGTGAACTTCACGTTCCTGTGGCGAGCATTGAAATACTTCGCTTACCGATCCTGAGAAACCTTCATGCGCTCCTGAATGGTCCACACCAACTCACAAGCATCAGCCACCACCTCTTTTCCCAAAAGTTTGATGTCTCCTGCCTCTGTCAAAGACATCGGTGTTCGACACCACCTTCCATAGAAATCTTTGTATGATGCCATCTTTATACTTACCTGGTAACTGTTGTTATAGGCAAACTCCACCATAAAGAGGTGATCTTCCCACTTCTATCCAAAATCGAGGGTTCACATTCTCAGCATATCCTCCATTGTACGATTCGTTCTTTCTGTTTGTCCATCGGTTTGAGGATGGAACGTCGAACTAAACTTGAGCTTCGTGCCCAGGTTCTTCTGTACCAACCTCAAATCCTTGGATGTGAATCGTCCATCGTAATCACTAATGATACTCTTCAGAATCATATGCAGACGCACAATGTTGCGAACATAAAGTTCTACTAACTTTTCCACATTATCCTCTTTCCAATTTGGGATGAAGTGAGGCACTTTGGTCAAGCAATCCACAATCACCCAAATAAAATCATTTACCTGCTGCGACCTAGGTAAGCCATGCACAAAGTGCTTGGAGATGTCATCAAATTTTCACTCGGGGATAGGAAGAGGCTTCAGGAACCCGCCCGGCTTCTGAAACTCGGTCTTCACTAAGGCACAAGTTTGGCATTGACTCACATACAAAGCTATATCCAACTTCAAACCAGGACACCAAAAGGATTTCTTCATATCCAAGTACATCTTTGTACTGCCCGAGTGAATGGAGTACTTTATAAAATGAGCCTCAAACATCAATTCCTCACGGAGCTTGACGAACTGCGGTACACACACCCTTTCGCCCTTCCTCAGGATCTTATCAATAATTTCCCAGGCGCTACCTTCGCCCTTTTGAGCTTCCGCCACAAAAGGCTAGAACTCTACGTCCAAACTAGTCACTTCCCAAACACAATCAGATAAGTCATTTTGCAACACAATCCAGTTCAACCGAGCCATGCTATACTCACCTCATGCTACACAATCGATGATGAGGGACTCAAAGTCTCGCACCAACTGCTCATCATGAGCTTCAATCCAATTCCCTTGTCCAAAGTATTTCCTACTCAAGGCATCCGCCATCACGTTGGCTCTGCCTGACGTATATTGTATTGCCGCATCAGTCCCCAAGGAACTCGACCCATCTGCACTGCCGCATGTTCAAATATTTTTTTCTAGGAGATACTTCAGTCTTTTGTGGTCCGTGAAGATATCCACCTTTGCAGCAAACACATAGTACCGCCACAACTTTAATGCAAAAATTACCGCCGCTAATTCCAAGTCATAGACGGGGTAATTCCTCTCATGAGGTTTCAACTGTCTAGACCTAAAGGCTATCACCTTACCATGTTGTATTAACACGCAACCCAATCCGCAACCTGATGCGTCACTGAAAATATGAAACTTTTCGGTCCCTTTCAGAAGACTTAGGATTGGAGCTATCATCAGCCTTTCCTTTAAGATGTCAAATGCTTTAGTACACCCCTGAGTCGACACAAACTTTTGGTTCTTGCGAGTTAATGAAGTGAGGGGCAGAGCTATCCGCGAAACATTTTCCACAAATCTTTTATAGTACCCGGCTAGTCCAAGAAAACTCCTAACTTCTACCATGGTGTTGGGTATACTGGAAACTATGTACCAGATTTGGAGAAGCCTCACTTAACTCAATGATATACATCAATGTGTATTTGATAGGATGTTGAGTTTCAATGTGCAGGTTAAAGAAATGCAGGAAAATATTCTAAGTACCAGTGTCGACACTTGTGAGGGAAATGTGTTGACACCGAAAGCAAGAGTGTGTCGACACATAGGACTTGTGTCGACACACAGAAATTCTGTCAGTGGCAGTTATGTCGACACACGGGACTTATGTCGACACATAGAAGTTAAGACTAGAAGCAGTTGTGTTGACACACAGGACTTATGTTGACACACACTCAAAGAAATCTTTCAACACCAGCTATGTCGAGACTAGAAGAAGTTGTGTCGACACACATGACTTGTGTCGACACACACTCAAGTAATCTATCAACACCAGTTATGTCAAGACTAGAAGCAGTTGTATCGACACACAGGGCTTGTGTCGACACACACTCAATAAATTTGTCAACACCAGCTATGTCGAGACTTGAAGCAATTGTGTCGACACACAGGACTTGTGTCGACACATCCAATAGAAGCTGTGTCGAGAAGATAAAGAATGACTGTGTTGACATATTAGGAGCTGTGTCGATATCATCAAGACTTGTGTCGACACATAATCTATTTATGTTGACACATTTGAAGTGTTATCCGGACAATTATCTGCTGTTATAGAAATTCAAGGAGGGGTCAGGTATCAAGACTAAAGACGTGACCGCTGTCATAAGTAATAAAACTATCACATCTGTCAGAATGCCGTTATGAACTGGATCAACCTGTAACCATGGATGGGTTCTATATAAAGACCTATTCTATCACAAACAAACGAGTGAACGGTGAACTAAGAGACAAACACAGAAGAAGTAAAGTAAGAAGAAGGCAGATCTTGAACAAGTCTGCAAGAGGAGTTCATATCTAATTCTGAATACAAGAAGGAAGCTGAATTTAAGATCATCTCCAACTTCATTTGAATATCAACCTTACTTTGTTCAGATTTAAGAAGCTTTGAAGAAGCTAAGATAGGTTGGATCTTAAGAAGTCAGTTCAATCAAGAACTTATCAAGAAAGTCTTCGACTCATTCTCTTTCTATCTGGGTGAAGAATTTATTATTTTAAACAATCAATTTTTCTGTAAGATCTCTTGTAGATCTGAGTATTGGAGAGTTGTCTCTCTTAGTTGTAAGCCTAAACATTAAAGGCTAGAAGGGATATTTATTGGGTACATCAATAATAGTAAGGCTTACAGAATCTACAACTTGACTACACAAGTTGTAGAAGAATCAGTCCATGTAGTCTTTGATGAGTATAAGCTAATTAATTGTGAGCTTTCTAGCACTTTTGTTAGTCCTACAGATTTGAAGGAAAAGATGGACAAGCTAACAATTAGTGAAGACTAACCTGCAAGACAGGATGAAGAAAATGATGGATGTTGTCCAGGGGGAGTACAAGTCTCATTGGATGAAGATGAAGACAATGAAGTACATTTAGATGAGGACAATGAAGAAGACCAAGAGGTGGATAGATTTCCTCCAACAAGAAGACATTTGAAGGATCATGCAGCACACAAAATCATTGGTGATACAAGACATGGAGTTCTCATCAGAAGCAAGAGCATGAACACAGTTCTATGTTCTAGCTTCCTGTCCCAGATGGAACCTAAGAAGTTTGAAGAGGCTATATAAGATACAAATTAGATTGATGCCATGCAGGAAGAGTTGAATCAATTCAGAAGATGTAAAGTCTGGGAGTTAGTTCCTAAACCAAAGAATCACAATGTCATAGGAACTAAGTGGATCTATAGGAACAAGTTAGATGAAAATGGCACTATAATCAAGAACAAAGCCAGATTGGTAGCAAAGGGCTATAGATAGGAAAAAGGGATAAACTTTGATCAGACATTTGCCCCAGTGGCAAGGTTGGAAGCAATAAGACTGCTCCTAGCTTATGCAGCTTATCTAGGGTTTAATGTATTTCAAATGGATGTAAAGTCAGCATTTTTGAATGGTGACTTAAAAGAGGAGGTTTATGTTGAACAACCTTCAGGTTTTGTAGATTCTCTTTATCCATACTATGTATTTAGGCTTAAGAAAGCTCTATATGGATTGAAACAAGCCCCTAGGGCTTGGTATAAAATATTGTCTGCTTTCCTTATTGAGAATAAATTCTCAAGAGGGAAAATTGACAAGACTCTATTTGTACAACCCGTATTCGACGAGGAGAGGCCCCACCGCAGCCAGGTCACCGAAAGTCAAAGTCAACGATCCAAGGGTGAAGTCAAGATCAAGCCGCGGGCTAGCAAGAGGTACGGGCGAGCATGGCGAGCTCCCCATACATACTCGCCAAGTGGCGACTAAGGCGAGATACTCGCTCGTCCCGTGCGATCTCCCCAGAAATTCGCCCGATCGCCGGGGTGGGGGTATAAGTAAGACCCCCCCTCTCTTTAGATTTCCCTATAAATAGGACCCCAGGGGTACGAAGGAGAGCAGGGGAAACTCTCGGATAGTTACTCGCGAATTCTAGCTCGCGCGTCTCCTTCGTATCTAGCTCAGCCATTCTGGTTGAGAAGGGGTTGCTTCATCTAAGCAACCGGGTACGTGGTGGGACCTTCCTGCCACAGCATCTGGGGTAGTGTTTCCTGTGCCCGTCCCGGGCCATCCGATTTCACTGCGAGACCGGTAGCCTTAGGCCGCCTAGTCCGATTCTGAGGTCGGGATTTTCTCGGCTTCAACACTTGGTGCGGTGAGCGTGGATAGCAGCCAAGGAGGAAATTTTCGTAGTGGCGAAAGATGGTCAATGGTGACGATCAAGGCGAGGTGGCGGGCAACTCGGCAGGAGCAGGCACCTCGGAGAGAGGTGGCGGGTTTGTGACGGTAGCGACATCCAAGAAGAGGAAGAAGGAGGCGACGACCCTCTTTAAGATTGTGCAGGGGCAGCACGAGAGTTTGGGTCGTTACATCGACCGGTTCTAGGAAGAGGTTTTGGAAGTGGAAGAGGTGGATGGGTTTACCTTGATGGTTACCCTCAAGTTTGGCCTGAAGTAGGGATTCTTCAACATGGAGCTGGGGCACAGGCCACCGAGGTCATTCGAAGAGATGGTGGAGAGGGCCAATGTATTCATTCAGGGGGAGGAGAGGAACAAGGAGTTCCTGGCAAGGCTGGATGGGGATAAGCCGCTAGGGGAGAACAGGGGAAGGCTGTTGGAGAGGGAGAGGAGTCCGGAGAAAAACGATGGCAGAAGGCAGGAAGAGTCGAAGGGGAAGAGAAGAGAGGAGCCTAGGAGGGCAGAAGAGTTGAGGCAGGAGAGGCCTCAGAGGCAGGAAGAAAGGAGGCTCGTCGAAGCCCCGGAAGGAAGGAGGGTGTAGCGCCCCCGATTTTCCTGCGTTTATTTGTATTCTCATTGGCATTACGATGACGCGTTTCCGTGGCTTGTGCCGTGTGTGGAGTATGGTTTAGCTCCTTAGAACTGAGTGCCCTGTTTGGTAGCCTGTTGGCAAGATCTCCCTAGCAAGCCGAGTCATTTTGGGTGACCCGGTGTGGCCTCTCGGGGGGATGTTTGAGTTTGGCTTTATTTGGGTATAACTCGGGTTCTGTTCGTCGAAAGTTAATTTCGACTTTGCCGTTGTGTTCGTAGCGTGGGTATTTAGCTACGGTGCGAATTTCGTCGAATTCCGAGGTGATTCAGTTTTCGTGTCGTTTGGTGTGTTAATGGTATTTGTGATCAATTAATTAAATTGATTTGGCTGAATATTAAATTCTTGCGGGAGAATTTATTGAGCATTAATTTTCCTTGCTAGGTGGCGGTCGTGTATTGGCTTACTTTTTTTTGGTATTCGCTTATTGTAATTAAGCGATTAGGCATTTTTAGGGTTCGGTTTTTAGGCTGAACCGGCGGGGTAGCTTTAGTATAAAAGCTTTGTTTAAGAAGTGACGACCCACTTCTTCTTCTTTTCCTGAGAAAGAAACCGTCGGCTTGTTCTCGGAAGAATATAGGAGAAAACCGCCCATCCTGTACCTCCTTCGGTCAGCGATTCCGGGCTTGTTCGTGAACGGAATTCGATTCCGAAAACGGCGTTGGCTTGCTCTCTCCGAGATCTTCGTTTCGACGGTAAGATATTTGATTTTCGTAGAGTTTTGATGAGATTTGGATTTTTAGTTTTGGAGTTTTCCGCCATTAATGGCCGTGAGATTAATTTTAGGTGCTGCGGCTGTTCGTTCCGTGTGAAGAGGAGGAGAGACGTCCGTGCTTCGCCGAAAGTTGAGGCAAGTGGTATTCTTTCCCTTGCCAAGTTTCTTTTGAATTATTCTTGCTGTATTTGAAATCCCTGTTAGCCCTAGGGCAGAGGCCTTGTTGTTCTCTTTTTCTTGCTAACTATAGGATTTAGTTCTTCCTATTTGAACCCCCCCTATTTGTGCGGTTGGAACCCAATCTTGCCGGCGTGATGCCGTTCATCTTTGCTCAAATCTTTGCTCTCATTTGGGTGTAGCCGAGAGGAAGTGTTAGGTGGGGGGGGGGGGGATTTCTTTTCCCGAATTTGCTAAGTGTATTACTCGAGTAGTGGGTTAAGATACTCGAGTGGTTATGTTTGTATACACGAGTAGTGGGTTAAGATACTCGAGTGGTGGCTTTGAGATACTCGAGTAGAAGGCATTAACTCGAGTATTAGCTTTGGAGTTACTCGAGTAGTAGGTAACTACTCGAGTAGGGGTTTTGGGTTACTCGAGTAGTGGACTCGAGATACTCGAGTAAGTTGTTTGGTATACTCGAGTAGTAGGTAACTACTCGAGTAGGGGATTTGAGTTACTCGAGTAGTAGGTAACTACTCGAGTAGGGGTTTTGGGTTACTCGAGTAGTGGACTCGAGATACTCGAGTAAGTGGTTTGGTATACTCGAGTAGTAGGTAACTACTCGAGTAGGGGATTTGAGTTACTCGAGTAGTAGGTAACTACTCGAGTAGGGGTTTTGGGTTACTCGAGTTGTGGACTCGAGATACTCGAGTAAGTGGTTTGGTTTACTCGAGTAGTAGGCATCTGCTCGAGTGCAGGTTTGTAGATACGCGAGTAGTGGTTTTAGCATACTCGAGTAGTAGGCAACTACTCGAGTAGCGGGTTGGGGTACTCGAGTAGTTGGTAACTACTCGAGTGCTGGTTATGTTTGTATACTTGAGTAGTAGGTGACTACTCGAGTAGAGGGATGAGGTACTCGAGTAGTTGGTAACTACTCGAGTGCTGAAATTTGAATACACGAGTAATTGGCAACTACTCGAGTACTGGAAATTCCCTGCCTCTTTTTGTCTTAGAATCGTTCGACTATCGTCGATCTCTGAATGGAGATCGTCGATCTCGGTTTCTGCCTTAGGCCGTTCGACTATCGTCGACCTCCGGTCGACAATCGTCGAGCTCCGTATTACCTTAGTGGGATTGTGGTTAGAGCTTGGTTTTGTCTTTAAGTGAGGCTAGCTCACTCAACGCCGAGGTTTAGGTAGGCACTGAGTGGGTCTCACTCAGCGCCTTGTCGTGTTGATTCTTTTCAACACTCTTCCTTTACCTTGTTTTTCGTTTCCGAGTGGTTTTCTTGTTATATTTCTGGTATTTCCTTGTCGACCGTTTTCTTTACCTTCTTAAAGGCCGAATCGTGGGTCGTGGTTAGTAGTGGTGGTTTATAGCTCTTCAGGGGGGCGGAGTTGTGTGACATAGCTAAGGCCACTCTTATTTTTCGTGCTCCAGATACGGGCTGGGCACGTATGGGTGGAAGGTCCCTTGTGCTTTCACGTGTAGACCCTCGAGCTTGTTGACTTGGACATGGTGGATGGAGGACTGAGTTTGCCTCTGATCCGGTTCCTCGTTGTTTGTTTTTACTACTACCACTTTCCACAATTTAGGGTGTTAGAAGTTCCTTCCTTGGTAGCTTGCAGCACTTTGGGCTCTTTGTAGCCTAGAAGGCCCGGCAGGATGTTGTTCCTGAGTTGGGTTGTTGCTGTTTTCTTTGCTCGTTGTGCTTTTCTTGTTATCCTGTTTTGGACAGCTGTGACTCTTTCTACTGTATGTTTTTTTTCAGTTACTTCTTCCTTTTGGTTGACTCTTACATGCAGTTGTTTTCACCTTGTTTCTTGCTGAGGTATTCTATTTTCTTTTGGAATACCCCAGGTTCTGAGCCGTAGCGAGTCGGGTGGCTAGTTTGCAGTGGTGGTGTTGGTGGTCTCTTAGACCTTGGAGTTCTGTTTGCCTTGTTGGTGAGGTAGTTTTTCAGTACTTTCTTACAGACATACATATGTGCCAGTGGGTTCGTGTCAGGTTGTTGGCGCCTACTGGTAGTTTTTACCATTGTACTGGATATATTTACTTATGCTGCTACCGTTTTCTGGAGATAGTCTACTTGCTCTGAGAAGGATTTATGCTAGGTGGCTAGTTACTTTTAAACTATAAATATTATTATAAATGAAGCTCATGATCAGCATGTTTTGTAAAACTTAATTGCTATTTTCCAAACAATGTATAAAGACCATTTTCTTATACATTATATAAATTAAATGTAGGGTCTTGCATAGCATGAGTGGTTCTCTTGGGACCCTTATGCGCTCTTTAGGGCGTCAAACCTAATTAAAGTATTTTTCTTTCCGCAGCGTATAAATATAGTTTTTCTCTTGTGGACGAGGTGATCCACTGGGCCGAGGGATACGGTCTCTAAAACATAACTGAATTTATATTCATTAAGCACATGATTTTCTTGCATAGGGATTGTAGTTGGTTTTGCCTGAGCGTCAGCAGTTATCCCCTGCTTGACGTGGCATCATGGCGCGTATTTTCTCATACTCTGATGTTTCCTAAATTCTGAGAAAATGCGGGTTGTGACAGTTGGTATCAGAGGGAGGTTGTTTGACAAGTTAGTTGAGCAACCTTCCTTGGTTTGCTTTAATAGTTCAGCATCATGTCATTCACACATCGATATGTCATCAACACGTCTTGGCAAAAGCACGAACACTACACTCATGGCATAACATGTAGTATACGGGGCATATTATGTAGTATGGGATGCATAATATGTGTTCGTATATGGATCCACCATAGGGGCTACATGTGAGGGTTATGTAGTATGGGATGCATAACCTCACCACATGACTGCGACTAGCACGTCTCTTTTTCGTTACATGGAAATGTTATGTAGTATGGGATGCATAACATTTTCATGCGTACGCCGCTCATAACATGCATTAGGGCCTTTTTAGAATGCATAGCACAAACATGCATAGCATATCATTACATAAGCACAACATGCCAAGCAAAAGATTTGCAGGATGACTTATGTACACACATAAGTTTTCAAAACAAAATAAAGTCATGCATTCCTGATCTAGGCACGAGAGTTAGCAAGGTGATGGTTAACCATCCTAGGTTAGGGAATGTCATCAAATTTTTGTTAAAAAGATAAACTCTCAGAGCAAGTTTAGCAGCTTTAAGCCTATATCTATATATGTATGGTCTGTACTTGTGTTTGGGTTCTAGTCGTTGATTGGGGATCTGATTTGGGGTGGTTATGATTTTAGGATGGCTAGGCAACCTGCGACGCGTTCGACTCCCCTGTCTGAAGGTGAGTCGTCCGGAGCTCAGAATGATGCGGTGATCGAGAGTCTGCGTCAGAGTAGCGAAGCTATGGGCAGACAGTTGGAAGAGGTGCGAGCCCAGATTCAGTCTTTGGTGGCAGTTGTGGCAGGGCAGGCTCAGGGTGTGCAAGTTCCTGCTGGGGGGTTAGCTGTTCCTCCTCCCCCTGCACTCGTGAGACCTCCGGTAGTGGTGCCAGCGGAGATGGCCTTCATCTCGCAGTTTCAGAGGCTGAGCCCTCCCACTTATGACGGGAAGGCAGATTTCATGGTTATTGATGATTGGCTGATCTCCATGGAGGAGATGTTT
Source organism: Platanthera zijinensis (assembly GCA_039513925.1). NCBI lineage: Eukaryota > Viridiplantae > Streptophyta > Magnoliopsida > Asparagales > Orchidaceae > Platanthera > Platanthera zijinensis. Next base: position 226,172,812 of record CM077079.1, read on the forward strand.
TCATAGTCAGGGATTGCAGGTGACCAGAGGGTGATGCTAGCCACCTATCAGCTTAAAGGATTGGCTAAGAGTTGGTGGCTGAGAGAGAAGGAGAGCTCAGTAGCTGGATGCTCTTGGGAAATGTTTAAGGAGATGTTGTTGAGGAAGTTCTTGCCTTCGGTCGAGCGTGACCGCCTCATGAATGACTTTCTCTATCTGAAGCAAAGGCAACTCACGGTGGGTGAGTATGAAATAGAATTTAGTAAGTTAAGCCGTTTTGCCCCTGCTTTGGTCAGCGTTGAGGCTGATCGAGTTAAGAGCTTTCTTGGTGGTTTGAGGAGCGAAGTGCAGCAGTTGACCAGTGCTTATGGGTCAGTGACTTATGCTGGAGTCGTAGAGGCTGCTCTTAAGGTTGAGGCTATTGAAATGGCAAAGAGCAGAGGCGAGCAAATGAGAAAGGACAAGAGAAAGTCTGTGGAGGGGAAGAAGCCCCTGGTACCCGATGCTGTTCCGGGAAAGAGGAGCCGAGTAGTGTGCAGTTTCTATGGCCGGCCAGGCCATCCTGCCGAGAAATGTTTTAAGAGGTCAGTAGCTCAGAAGAAGGAGCAGGTTCATGCGATTCAGGGTGCTCCTAGGAGAGATGTCTCCTGTTCAGTTTGCAAGCGGTCCGGGCATGATGCGGCCCAGTGTTGGACCAAGGATAGAGTCTGCTTTTAGTGTGGGCAGAAGGGTCATATCAAGTCGAGGTGTCCTTAGGTTCAGTCAGCTCTTCCTGCAGTTTCGTTGCAGGCTTTACCTCCACTTCCGCGTGTGGACAAGGGAAAAGGGAAGCTGAACGTGATTTCTTCCGAGGAGGCTCAGACATCGACCCAGGTTATTTCAGGTTACCGGTTTGTTGCTTTTCTAGCCTGGTAGTTTTATTTGCATGTATGTTGCGGTATTGCTGTGGTAGTTTCTTAGTTTATGTGTTCCTATAGGGAAGTTTAAGGTGAAGAATCGCTGGGCGCGTGTTCTGTTTGACTCATGCGCTACCCACTCGTTCGTGGCTAGAGCCTTTGTAGAGCGTCATCGGTTGACTCTAGATTGTGTTCGGGATTCCTTCCGTGTCAAGTTTCCTTCTGGTGAATCTGTGTTGTCAGATTTGGGCATTTTGGATTGCCCAGTTTTGTTGCGGACTTTCTTGCGAAGGCGGACCTGAAAATGATTGATCTGGAGGACTTCGATGTCATTTTGGGCATGGACTGGCTCTCTCGGAATGATGCGGTCATTCAGTGCAAAGGAAAGCGCTTGGACTTCATCAGAGACGACGGTCAGCCCGACAGCGTGTATGCTGATCTGTGTCAGGACTTTCCTGTCATCTCTGCGGTATGTGCTCAGAGATTGCTTCTTTCTGATTGTTGTGTTTGTTTAGTCTCGGCGGTTGGAGCCGCTGTTAGCGTGCCACGCTTGGAAGAGATTCCTATCTTTCATGGTTTCGCCGATGTTTTTCCTGATGATCTTCCTGGTCTTCCTCCTGATCGGGATGTTGAGTTTGTGATTGATTTAGAGCCGGGTACGCGTCCTATTGCTAAGGCGCCGTACCGGATGGCCCCTCGTGAGTTAAAGGAGTTGCGAGTTTAGTTGGATGAGCTGTTAGCTAAGGGGTTTATTAGGCAAAGTTCGTCGCCTTGGGGTGCTCCTGTTTTGTTTGTAAAGAAGAAAGATGGGTCGATGCGGCTCTGCATCGACTATAGAGAGTTGAACAAGGTCACTATCAAGAACAGGTACCCTCTACTGAGGATCGATGATTTATTTGACCAGTTGCGTGGTAGCACGGTGTTCTCCAAGATCGATCTTCGTTCTGGTTATCATCAACTCAGGATCCGTAAGGCGGACATTCCACGGACTGCGTTTAGGTCGAGGCATGGACACTTTGAGTTTCTGGTGATGTCGTTTGGTCTGACCAACGCACCATCAGCCTTCATGGATATGATGAACCGGGTGTTCAAGGATTTCCTCGACAAGTTCGTTGTGGTCTTCATTGATGATGTGTTAATTTATTCTCGCAGTGCCGAGGAGCATGAGCAGCATTTGCATTTGGTCCTATCAGAGTTGAGGAATCACAAGTTATTCGCCAAATTGAGCAAGTGCGAATTTTGGTTGCCTCAGGTTTCTTTTCTAGGCCACATGGTGAATAAGGATGGGATCTCGGTCAATCTAGAAAAGATTGCAGCAGTGATGGATTGGAATAGGCCGATTACTCCTAAGGAGATCAGGAGTTTCTTAGGGTTGGCTGGCTATTACAGAAGATTTGTAGAGGGTTTCTCTTCCCTAGCCACACCTTTGACCAAGTTGACTCAGAAGAATGTGGCATTTGTTTGGAGCGAAAAGTGCGAGGAGGCTTTTCTGGAGCTAAAGGAGAGATTGTGCACTGCGCCCGTTCTGACCCTGCCTACCGAGGGAGTAGATTATGATGTTTATGTGGATGCTTCGCTTGTAGGTCTGGGATGCGTATTAATGCAAGATGGAAAGGTAATTGCCTATGGGTCAAGGCAACTGAAGACTCATGAGAAGAATTATCCCACGCATGACCTCGAGTTTGCAGCGGTTATTTATGCTTTGAAGTTGTGGAGGCATCTACTTTATGGGGCTCAATGCAAGATCTTCACTGACCATAAGAGCCTAAAGTACGTTTTCACGCAGAAGGAGTTGAATCTGCGTCAGCGGCGGTGGCTGGAGTATGTGGCTAATTATGATGTAGAAATCCAGTATCATCCGGGCAAGGCCAACGTGGTGGCCGACGCCCTGATCCGAAAGACGGGTAAGATCTTCAACCTCTCCGCCGATCATTTAGTGGAGGAGTTCCTCCTTATGGATATTTCAGTGGGATGCTGTAGTTTGCAGAGTGCCTTGTCAATGGCGGAGCCGTCCTGGATTTCTTTGACTAGGCTGCACCAGAAGGACGATCCTGATCTTATGCACCTCTTCACCAGGACTGAGGAGGGAGAGTTGCCCGACTTTGCTATCGATGGTACGGGTACTTTGAAGTACCGCGGCAGGTTTTGCATTCCCGCTGTCGGGGATATTAGGAGGATGATTTGCAGTGAGGCTCATGGTTCCAGCGTTTCCTACCATCCAGGATCTACAAAGATGTACCGTGACTTAAGGCAAATTGCCTGGTGGTATGGCATGAAAGGAGATATAGCCCGATTTGTTGTTGAGTGTCACACTTGCAAACGTGTGAAGGCCGATCATGTAAGGCCTGGTGGTAAGTTGACTCCGCTAGAGATCCCGACTTGGAAGTGGGAAAGTATATCTATGGATTTCATTACGGGATTACCGAAATCCCCGAGGGGATTTGATTCTTTTTGGGTTATAGTGGATAGATTGACGAAGTGTGCTCACTTCGTGCCTTATAAGATTGATTACCCGATGAAGAAGATAGCGGAGTTATACATGAATGAAGTCATCCGACTCCACGGTATGCCGGTTAGCATCATTTCCGATCGAGACACCCGGTTTACTTCTCGTTTTTGGCAGAGTCTGCAAGAGGGTTTGGGTACGGATCTGAGGTATTCTACTGCCTACCACCCGCAGACCAATGGGCAGATGGAGAGGGTGAACCAAATTGTTGAGGATATGATCCGGTGCTATATTTTAGACCACGGTGGAGCGTGGGATGAGCGATTGCGACTCATGGAATTTGCCTACCACAACAGTTATCAGGAAAGTTTGCAGATGGCTCCGTTCGAAGCCTTGTATGGGAGGCACTGTAGGACTCCGTTGTTTTGGGCTGAGGCTGGTGAGAGGCCTTTGTTGGGTCCCGATGCCCTTGAGGAAATGGAAGTCGCAGTGAAGCTTATTCGGGAGAAGCTTCATATAGCCCAAGAGAGATATGAAAAGAACGCCAATCGGCGTAGATCTGCTTTGGAGTTTTCCGTCGGGGACCTTGTATTCCTCAAAGTTTCCCCGATGGTAGGTGTTAAGAGATTTGGTAAGAATCGGAAGTTGGACCCGAGGTATGTGGGCCCCTTTGAGATTTTGGAACGAATTGGTGTGTCAGCTTATAGATTGGATTTGCCAGCGAACTTCCCAGGTGTGCATATTGTTTTTCATGTTAGCCAATTGCGGAAGTGTGTTCGCAGCAGTGGGCAGCTCTTAGACGTTGTGCCCCAGTTGGAGCCCAACCTCTCTTTTGTTGAGGTGCCGGTTCGTATTTTGGATACTCAGGAGCGTGTGCTGCGAAAGAAGTCCATACCGATGGTTAAGGTTCTATGGAAGAATCAGGATTTGGAAAGCGCGACTTGGGAGTTAGAGTTGGCTATGAGGAGGGCTTACCCTCACCTGTTTCGTTGATTTAATCGGTATGTTTTCCTTCTTATAACTCCTATTAGTTATTTCTCCTTCTTTAGTAGGAGTGTTGTGCGTAAAGTTTCGGGACGAAACTTTCTTTTAGGGAGAGTGACTGTAACGCCCCCGATTTTCCTGCGTTTATTTGTATTCTCGTTAACGTTACGATGACGCGTTTCTGTGGCTTGTGCCGTGTGTGGAGTATGGTTTAGCTCCTTAGAACTGAGTGCCCTGTTTGGTAGCCTGTTGGCAAGATCTCCCTAGCAAGCTGAGTCATTTTGGGTGACCCGGTGTGGCCTCTCGGGGGGATGTTTGAGTTTGGCTTTATTTGGGTATAACTCGGGTTCTGTTCGTCGAAAGTTAATTTCGACTTCGACGTTGTGTTCGTAGCGTGGGTATTTAGCTACGGTGCGAATTTCGTCGAATTCCAAGGTGATTCGGTTTTCGTGTCGTTTGATGTGTTAATGGTATTTGTGATCAATTAATTAAATTGATTTGGCTGAATATTAAATTCTTGCGGGAGAATTTATTGAGCATTTATTTTCCTTGCTAGGTGGCGGCCGTGTATTGGCTTACTTTTTTTGGTATTCGCTTATTGTAATTAAGCGATTAGGCGTTTTTAGGGTTCGGATTTTAGGCTGAACTGGCGGGTTAGCTTTAGTATAAAAGCTTTGTTTAAGAAGTGACGACCCACTTCTTCTTCTTTTCCTGAGAAAGAAACCGTCGGCTTGTTCTCGGAAGAACAGAGGAGAAAACCGCCCATCCTGTACCTCCTTCAGTCAGCGATTCTGGGCTTGTTCGTGAACGGAATTCGATTCCGAAAACGGCGTTGGCTTGCTTTCTCTGAGATCTTCGTTTCGACGGTAAGATATTTGATTTTCGTAGAGTTTTGATGAGATTTGGATTTTCGGTTTTGGAGTTTTCCGCCATTAATGGCCGTGAGATTAATTCTAGGTGTTGCGGCTGTTCGTTCCGTGTGAAGAGGAGGAGAGCCGTCCGTACTTCGCCGAAAGTTGAGGCAAGTGGTATTCTTGCCCTTGCCAAGTTTCTTTTGAATTATTCTTGCTGTATTTGAAATCCCTGTTAGCCCTAGGGTAGAGGCCTTGTTGTTCTCTTTTTCTTGCTAACTATAGGATTTAGTTCTTCCTATTTGAACCCCCCCTATTTGTGCGGTTGGAACCCAACCTTGCTGGCGTGATGCCGTTCATCTTTGCTCAGATCTTTGCTCTGGTTTGGGTGTAGCCGAGAGGAAGTGTTAGGTGGGGGGGGTGATTTCTTTTCCCAAATTTGCTAAGTGTATTACTCGAGTAGTGGGTTAAGATACTCGAGTGGTTATGTTTGTATACTCGAGTAGTGGGTTAAGATACTCGAGTTGTGGCTTTGAGATACTCGAGTAGAAGGCATTAACTCGAGTATTAGCCTTGGAGTTACTCGAGTAGTAGGTAACTACTCGAGTAGGGGTTTTGGGTTACTCGAGTAGTGGACTCGAGATACTCGAGTAAGTGGTTTGGTATACTCGAGTAGTAGGTAACTACTCGAGTAGGGGATTTGAGTTACTCGAGTAGTAGGTAACTACTCGAGTAGGGGTTTTGGGTTACTCGAGTAGTGGACTCGAGATACTCGAGTAAGTGGTTTGGTATACTCGAGTAGTAGGTAACTACTCGAGTAGGGGATTTGAGTTACTCGAGTAGTAGGTAACTACTCGAGTAGGGGTTTTGGGTTACTCGAGTTGTGGACTCGAGATACTCGAGTAAGTGGTTTGGTTTACTCGAGTAGTAGGCATCTGCTCGAGTGCAGGTTTGTAGATACGCGAGTAGTGGTTTTAGCATACTCGAGTAGTAGGCAACTACTCGAGTAGCGGGTTGGGGTACTCGAGTAGTTGGTAACTACTCGAGTGCTGGTTATGTTTGTATACTCGAGTAGTAGGTGACTACTCGAGTAGAGGGATGAGGTACTCGAGTAGTTGGTAACTACTCGAGTGCTGGAATTTGAATACACGAGTAATTGGCAACTACTCGAGTACTGGAAATTCCCTGCCTCTTTTTGTCTTAGAATCGTTCGACTATCGTCGATCTCTGAATGGAGATCGTTGATCTCGGTTTCTACCTTAGGCCATTCGACTATCGTCGACCTCCGGTCGACAATCGTCGAGCTCCGTATTACCTTAGTGGGATTGTGGTTAGAGTTTGGTTTTGGCTTTAAGTGAGGCTAGCTCACTCAACGCCGAGGTTTAGGTAGGCACTGAGTGGGTCTCACTCAGCGCCTTGTCGTGTTGATTCTTTTCAACACTCTTCCTTTACCTTGTTTTTCGTTTCCGAGTGGTTTTCTTGTTATATTTCTGGTATTTCCTTGTCGGCCGTTTTCTTTACCTTCTTAAAGGCCGAATTGTGGGTCGTGGTTAGTAGTGGTGGTTTATAGCTCTTCAGGGGGGCGGAGTTGTGTGACATAGCCAAGACCACTCTTATTTTTCATGCTCCAGGTACGTGCTGGGCACGTGTGGGTGGAAGGTCCCTTGTGCTTTCACGTGTAGACCCTCGAGCTTGTTGACTTGGACATGGTGGATGGAGGACTGAGTTTGCCTCCGATCCGGTTCCTTGTTGTTTGTTTTTGCTACTACCACTTTCCACAGTTTAGGGTGTTAGAAGTTCCTTCCTTGGTAGCTTGCAGCACTTTGGGCTCTTGGTAGCCTAGAAGGCCCGGGAGGATGTTGTTCCTGAGTTGGGCTGTTGCTGTTTTCTTTGCTCGTTGTGCTTTTCTTGTTATCCTGTTTTGGACAGTTGTGACTCTTTCTACTGCATGTTTTTTTTTCAGTTACTTCTTTCTTTTGGTTGACTCTTACATGCAGTTGTTTTCACCTTGTTGCTTGCTGAGGTATTCTGTTTTCTTTTGGAATACCCCAGGTTCTGAGCCGTAGCCAGTCGGGTGGCTAGTTTGCAGTGGTGGTCTTGGTGGTCTCTTAGACCTTGGAGTTCTGTTTGCCTTGTTGGTGAGGTAGTTTTTCAGTACTTTCTTACAGACATACATATGTGCCAGTGGGTTCGTGTCAGGTTGTTGGCGCCCACTGGTAGTTTTTACCTTTGTACTGGATATATTTACTTATGCTGCTACCGTTTTCTGGAGATAGTCTACTTGCTCTGAGAAGGATTTATGCTAGGTGGCTAGTTACTTTTAAACTTTAAATATTATTATAAATGAAGCTCATGATCAGCACGTTTTGTAAAACTTAATTGCTATTTTCCAAACAACATATAAAGACCGTTTTCTTATACATTATATAAATTAAATATAGGGTCTTGCATAGCATGAGTGGTTCTCTTGGGACCCTTATGCGCTCTTTAGGGCGTCAAACCTAATTAAAGTATTTTTCTTTCCGCAGCGTATAAATATAGTTTTTCTCTTGTGGACGAGGTGATCCACTGGGCCGAGGGATACGGTCTCTAAAACATAACTGAATTTCTATTCATTAAGCACATGATTTTCTTGCATAGGGATTATAGTTGGTTTTGCCTGAGCGTCAGCAGTTATCCCCTGCTTGACGTGGCATCATGGCGCGTATTTTCTCATACTCTAATGTTTCCTAAATTCGGAGAAAATGCGGGTTGTGACAGAGGGAGGAAAGAAGGTTCCAGTATCCAAGGGATCGTCCCCAGTGGAGGCGACCGATCCGCCAGGAAGAGAGGAGAAACAACAACCTCAGGGAGCAAGGAGGAGGAAGGGAGGCGATGACCGTAATGCAACGGGCCGCGAAGCGCCGGCGAATGGAGAAGCGACAGGAAAGGCAGCAGGAAGCGACAATTCCCCTCTACTGCGATATCCATCGAGTAGAGGGGCATGGGACCTTGGCCTGCCCCAAGTTTTGGGAGGCAAGGAGGAGGTTAGAGGCGACGGAGGCAGAAAGAGAGCAGCCAAGGCGGGAGGCCCCAGTCGGGCAGGTAGCCTTCCAAGTGCCGCAGAGGAGGAGGAATGAGGACAAGGTTGACCAGGGGGGCCGAGGAAACGTTATTCCCGTTCCGGGAGGTGGATACGTCGGGGTGATCAATGGGGGCGCAGGGCTTGGAGCTTCCCGCAAGGGTAGCCTCCACCAGATCTACAAGAGGAGCGTCGCCTCGACGTCGCAGACTCCTCCGCTGCTGAACGAGATAACCTTCTCGGAGGAGGACATCCTGTGGAACGAAAACCCCTTCCATGACGCGTTGGTGATTCAAGCGGCCATCGAAGACTTCACCGTCGACCGAATCCTGGCGGACAATGGGAGCTCGGTGAATGTCATCTTAGAAAGAACCTTTGTGGGGCTGCAGGTGGAAGAGTCCAGGGTCCAGGCCGCGGATGGGCCTCTCTTTGGCTTCTCGGGAGAGAAGAACGAGGTGGAAGGAGGAGTGGAGCTGCTGGTCACCCTCGGGGGTACTTCTATTCGGTGCCGGTTTGTCATCGTCGACGCGCCCAGCGGCTACAATGCCATTTTTGGGCGGCTCTCATCAATTACTTCAAGGCCGTCCCATCATCGTACCATCAATGCCTGAAGTTCTGCCGGGATGACGTCCAAGTCCGGATCAGAGGGGATCCGAAGGCCTCTCGGGAGTGTTACCTGAATGCTGTCATCACCATCAGCTGGATGGGTGACGCGGAGAGGCTGGAGAAGATGATGGAGCATGAGGAGGGCCTGCAAGCTGCCGAAGAGCTAGAGAAGGTGGAGGTGATCTCCCCGAAAGGAGAGCCTGAACTGCTGAAGGTCGGAGGAGCCTTGCCCCAGGGGGGGAAGGCGAAGATAGCTGCTTGCCTACAGGAGAACGCCAACATCTTCGCGTGGAGTGCCGCCGAGATGCCAGGGATAGATGCCAATGTTGCCTGCCATCGCCTCAACCTGGATCCTGCGGTAGCTCCGGTTCGTCAAAGGTAGAGGAAGAGCGCCACCGCACTGGCCGAGCCGATCAGGTAGGAGGTGCGAAAGCTGCTAGAGGCGGGGTTCGTCTCGGAGATCCAATATCCAGGCTGGGTCTCCAATGTTGTAATGGTAAAGAAGTCCGGAGGGGGCTGGAGGTTATGTATCGACTTTTCAATGTTAAATAAAGCTTGCCCGAAGGATTGTTATCCCCTGCCTCAGATCGACGCGCTGGATGATTCTGCCATCGGGTTTCCTGTGATGAGTTTCCTTGATGCTTTTTCAGGGTATCATCAGATCTGGATGCATCCCCCCGATTGCCGTGACGTCTCCTTCATCACCGGCGATGGGTGCTATAGCTACAAGATGATGCCCTTCGGGCTCAAAAACGCCGGCGTGACGTATCAAAGAATGATGGACCAAGTATTCAAAGAGCAAAAGGGGCATAATTTGGAGGTCTATGTGGACGACCTTCTCGTTAAAAGCAAGAGCGTCCCAGAGCACGTGGCGGATATGACGGAGACCTTCGCCACCCTGAGAAAGTACAAGATGCGGCTTAATCCGGCCAAATGTCTCTTCGGCGCGGGAAGGGGGAAGTTCCTGGGTCATCTCCTTACTCCTCGGGGGGTGGAGCCTAACCCCGACAAGGTGAAAGCCATCATGGAGATGACCTCCCCAAGAGATTCCAAGGAGGGTTAAAGGCTGACTGAAAGGCTGGCGGGCCTTAGTCGTTTCCTCTCCAAGGACGGAGAAAAGTGCTCCCCATTTTTTAAAGCCCTTCGGGGAAACCAGAAATTCGAGTGGACCACGGAGTGCGAGGAGGCTTTCGAGAAGCTCAAGCAACAGCTAACCCGAGCTCCTCTCCTCCAAGGTCCACAGGGCGGCGAAGACCTCCTACTTTATCAGGGAGTGGGAGCTGAGGCGGTCAGTTCGGTGTTGGTTCGAGAAGAAGGAAGGAGGCAGCTCCCCATCTACTACGTGAGTCGGGTGTTGCGGCAAGCAGAGATAAGATATCCTATCTTGGAGAAGCTAGTTTTCGCTTTGGTGGTTTCGGCTCGGCGGCTCCGCCCATACTTTCAAGCTCATTCCATCAAGGTGGTCTCCGATCAACCCTTAAGGAGTATCTTGGATGGGGTAGAGCATTCTGGCAGGCTGGCCAAGTGGGCGGTGGAGCTCAGCGAGTTCGATATCTCATATTCCCCAAGGTAGCCATCAAGGCCCAGGCGGTAGCAGATTTCCTGGCCGACTTCTCGGCCTAGGTAGAGGTAGACGTGGGTGCTTCCCAAAAAGTCTCTTGGAAGATGTTTGTGGACGGAGCATCCGGCAAGTTTTCCGTGGGAGCCGGAGTCGTGTTGGTTAGCCCCCAGGGAACCAGGATCGAACAAGCCGTCGAGATCCTCTTCCCCGTTACGAATAACCAGGCAGAGTACGAAGCCATGGTGGACGGCTTGCGTCTCGCCAAGGAGCTGTCAATTAAGGACATCCGAGCTTTCACCGATTCAATGGTAGTCGCTTCCCAGATTTGGGGAGAGTTCGAGGTATATGACCCCACCTTGCAGCAATACTTGGTCAAGGTTAAGGGTCTGATCGGGGGGTTCCAGTCCTTCTTCATCGAGCATGTGCCCCGAGAAGACAATGCCGAAGCTGACTACCTTGCCAAATACGGTCCCCGGGCCGGGGGGATGGTCACCGAGCTGTTTCGACCATCCATCGAAGAAGGAGAGATGATGGAGATCGAGCAGCGGTCCTCGTGGAAGGATCCGTTCGTTGCGTTCTTAACGACGGGTCAGCTGCCCTCGATTGGGCAGGACCAAAGGAAATTCCGATACAAGGCCGCGTACTACCTGCTACTCGACACCGAGCTTTATCGCAAGACAATCTCGGGCCCTTTGTCCAGATGCTTGTCGGAAATCGAGGTCCCCCGAGTTCTCGAGGAAATTCACACAGGGGAATGGGGCAGCCATTCCGGGACCCGCACTCTGGAGCAGAGAATCCTGAGGCATGGCTACTTCTGGCCTACCATCCGAAAGGACGCGGAGGCTTACTCCAAAAAATGCTCCCAGTGTTAGCTATTCGCGCCCCTCGGGCTTCAACTGGCTCAACACCTCCGCTCGATAACCGCTCCGTGGCCCTTCGCCATCTGGGGGATGGATCTAGTCGGCCCGTTCCCTCAAGCAAGTGGACAAAGGAAGTTCATACTGGTGATGATCGACTACTTCTCCAAGTGGATCGAGGCCAAAGCCTTGGCCAAGACCACCTCCCAGATCATCAAGAATTTTATCTGGGGGGAAATCGCGTGCAGGTTTGGGATCCCGCTGGCCATCATCACCGATAATGGGCCGCAGTTCGCCAGCTTAGAGCTGGAGGACTTCTACAAGCAATTGGGCACAGATCTTCGGTTCGCCTCAGTGCACCATCCTCGGAGCAACGGACAAGTAGAAGCTGCCAACAAGCTCATCATCAACCTACTGAAGAAGAAGGTCACCAACTTAAAAGTAAACTAGGCCGAACAACTCCCCTCAGTCCTATGGGCTCTGAGGATGACCCCGAACTCGGCCACGAGGGAAACGCCTTTCAAGTTATCCCATGGGTCTGAGGCACTCATCCCAGTGGAGTTCGAGGTGCAAAGTCCGAGAGTGGTTGCAGCCGAAGGCGGGAGCGAGGAATGGCGACTGGAGAACGAGGGTGCCCAGAGGCTCTCCCTGGATTACGTGGAAGAGCTTCGAGACTTGGCCTCCGAACGCCAAGAGGAAGTCAAGAGGCGCATGGCGAGGCACTTCGACAAAAATGTCCGCCTAAAAAACTTCCTCGCAGGAGATCCGGTCAAGAAAAAGGTAGACGCCGCTGGGCGGGGAGCCGCCGTGGGCAAGCTGCATCCCAATTGGGAAGGCCCCTTCATTATCCAAGAAGCCCTGGCCGTGGGGGGCTATTACCTGCAAGATCAAGCAGGGGAGCAGCTGAACGGAACCTTGAGTGGGGATGATCTGAAAAGATTCTACCCCTAGTTGTAACGCTTGTACCTATTTTTGTAAAGATGTGATTCTAATATACAGTGATGGCTGAATTGTTCTCCTTTTTTGTGTCTGTGTTAAAAAGGCCTTGAGGCTCCTGTGTGCTTCCAAGATCCGCCTCGCCGTCGACTCCGGGAACCAGTGGTCGATTTGTTCCTTGTACGTAACCCATTATGGAGGATAGGACGATGCTTCGGGATTTTAAGCGCTCTTGTAAGACCGAGCCTCTGCATCGTCGGCCGAGATCAGCTCCCCCCTTGCATGTCGGCCTATGTCTCCCCGAGTGCATCTCTCTTCCAACTGGAGGAACTACGAGGAACAAATGTGCGCCCCAAATCACCCGGACTCGAGGGGAGTCTGACTCCGTCAAGCACCCAGAAGAGGATCTCAAGTGATCGGCAAGGCTGGATAACCTGCCGAAGAAAGGGTAGGGACGAGCCCGGGGCGGTGTGTTGGTTCCGAGTGCGTTCAAAAAGGACCCTCGATGAACATCACCCCCCCCGGACGCTGGCACTCGCGGCCATTGAGCGTAGTTGGAAGCAATCTTCACTATCAGATCGGGTTACGTGCCTTCAGCCCGTTCCTTCTAAATAACCCAGTACGGATGATAGGACGATGCTTCGGTACTTTAAGCGCTCTTGTAAGACTGAGCCTCTGCATTGTCGGCCGAGTTCAGCTCCCCCTTGCATGTCGGCCTATGTCTTCCCGAGTGCATCTCTCTTCCGACTGGAGAAATTATTAGGAACAGGTCTGGACACCGACTTCCTGATTTGGCAGGTTCAAGAGCATCTCCGAAAGGAGAAGATTGCGTTGCTACCGAGATGTTCGTGCTATAAATTCTCAAACGTCTCCCAAGTGACAAGATCTCCTCGATTGAAATCAAGACTTCGAGTTGAGCAGCGTCGTAAGACCGGTATCCCCACGAGCTCCTCTCCTCGGGAATCGGCCGATCTCCTCGATTGAAATCAAGACTTCGAGTTGAGCAGCGTCGTAAGACCGATATCCCCACGAGCTCCTCTCCTCGGGAATCGGCCGATCTCCTCGATTGAAATCAAGACTTCGAGTTGAGCAGCGTTGTAAGACCGGTATCCCCACGAGCTCCTCTCCTCGGGAATCGGCCGATCTCCTCGATTGAAATCAAGACTTCGAGTTGAGCAGCGTCGTAAGACCGGTATCCCCACGAGCTCCTCTCCTCGGGAATCGGCCGATCTCCTCGATTGAAATCAAGACTTCGAGTTGAGCAGCGTCGTAAGACCGGTATCCCCACGAGCTCCTCTCCTCGGGAATCGGCCGATCTTCTCGATTGAAATCAAGACTTCGAGTTGAGCAGCGTCATAAGACTGGTATCCCCATGAGCTCCTCTCCTCGGGAATCGGCCGATCTCCTCGATTGAAATCAAGACTTCGAGTTGAGCAGCGTCGTAAGACCGGTATCCCCACGAGCTCCTCTCCTCGGGAATCGACAGATCTCCTCGATTGAAATCAAGAATTCGAGTTGAGCAGCATCGTAAGACCGGTATCCCCACGAGCTCCTCTCCTCAGGAATCGACCGATCTCCTCGATTGAAATTAAGACTTCGAGTTGAGCAGCGTCGTAAGACCGGTATCCCCACGAGCTCCTCTCCTCGGGAATCGGCCAATCTCCTCGATTGAAAGCAAGACTTCGAGTTGAGCAGCGTCGTAAGACCGGTATCCCCACGAGCTCCTCTCCTCGGGAATCTGCCGATCTCCTCGATTGAAATCAAGACTTCGAGTTGAGCAGCGTCGTAAGACTGGTATCCCCACGAGCTCCTCTCATTGGGAATCGACCGATCTCCTCGATTGAAATCAAGACTTCGAGTTGAGCAGCGTCGTAAGACCGGTATCCCCACGAGCTCCTCTCCTCGGGAATCGGCCGATATCCTCGATTGAAATCAAGACTTTGAGTTGAGCAGCGTCGTAAGACCGGTATCCCCACGAGCTCCTCTCCTCGGGAATCGGCCGATCTCCTCGATTGAAATCAAGACTTCGAGTTGAGCAGCGTCGTAAGACCGGTATCCCCACGAGCTCCTCTCCTCGAGAATCGGCCGATCTCCTCGATTGAAATCAAGACTTCGAGTTGAGCAGCGTCGTAAGACCTGTATCCCCACGAGCTCCTCTCCTCGGGAATCGTCCGATCTCCTTGATTGAAATCAATACTTCGAGTTGAGCAGCGTCGTAAGACCGGTATCCCCACGAGCTCCTCTCCTCGGGAATCGACCGATCTCCTCGATTGAAATCAAGACTTCGAGTTGAGTAGCGTCGTAAGACCGGTATCCCCACGAGCTCCTCTCCTCGGGAATCGGCAGATCTCCTCTATTGAAATCAAGACTTCGAGTTGAGCAGCGTCGTAAGACCGGTATCCCCGCGAGCTCCTCTCCTCGGGAATCGGCCGATCTCCTCGATTGAAATCAAGACTTCGTGTTTAGCAGCGTCGTAAGACCAGTATCCCCACGAGCTCCTCTCCTCGGGAATCGGCCGATCTCCTCGATTGAAATCAAGACTTCGAGTTGAGCAGCGTCGTAAGACCGATATCCCCACGAGCTCCTCTCCTCGGGAATCAGCCGATCTCCTCGATTGAAATCAAGACTTCGAGTTGATCAGCGTCGTAAGACCGGTATCCCCACGAGCTCCTCTCCTCGGGAATCGGCCTATCTCCTCGATTGAAATCAAGGCTTCGAGTTGAGCAGCGTCGTAAGACCGGTATCCCCACGAGCTCCTCTCCTCGAGAATCGGCCGATCTCCTCGATTGAAATCAAGACTTCGAGTTGAGCAGCGTCGTAAGACCGGTATCCCCACGAGCTCCTCTCCTCGGGAATCGGCCGATCTCCTCGATTGAAATCAAGACTTCGAGTTGAGCAGCGTCGTAAGACCGGTATCCCCACGAGCTCCTCTCCTCGGGAATCGGCCGATCTCCTCGATTGAAATCAAGACTTCGAGTTGAGCAGCGTCGTAAGACCGGTATCCCCACGAGCTCCTCTCCTCGGGAATCGGCCGATCTCCTCGATTGAAATCAAGACTTCGAGTTGAGCAGCGTCGTAAGACCGATATCCCCACGAGCTCCTCTCCTCGGGAATCGGCCGATCTCCTCGATTGAAATCAAGACTTCGAGTTGAGCAGCGTCGTAAGACCAGTATCCCCACGAGCTCCTCTCCTCGGGAATCGGCCGATCTCCTCGATTGAAATCAAGACTTCGAGTTGAGTAGCGTCGTAAGACCGGTATACCCACGAGCTCCTCTCCTCGGGAATCGGCCGATCTCCTCAATTGAAATCAAGACTTCGAGTTGAGCAGCGTTGTAAGACCGGTATCCCCACGAGCTCCTCTCCTCGGGAATCGGCCGATCTCCTCGATTGAAATCAAGACATCGAGTGGAGCAGCGTCGTAAGACCGGTATCCCTACGAGCTCCTCTCCTCGGGAATCGGCCGATCTCCTCTACTCGACGCCTGCTAAGCCCGGACTCGTATTGAGTATGCCCCGCGCGAATAGGCGAGTATGCCCCGCGCAAGTAGGCGAGTATACCCCGCGCAAGTAGGCGAGTAAATCCCGAGTGGGTAGGGGAGTTACTCTCGGGCAGGCGGGCGAACGTCCCTTAGGCGTTTGGGCGAATGCGTCACGACGAGCGGGTCATCGATGTTCGAAGCGGCATATACGTGAGATAAGCCGCCATCTAGCGAGCACTCCTCACCGGGCCTATGAGCCTAGCGAGCGATATCAACCGTTACGCGAGTAAAGAATTGCAAAGAATAAATAACTTGTATAAATGTGTAAACTTTACAAGTTACAAAAGTTCCAAAAGGTCCCCCCTGCACCCGAGCATGATGGAGATCAGCGAGCTACTACGACTCGTCGTTGCCAGTATCCGGCCGGTATTCCTCATCTCCGACATCCACGTCTCCCTCTTCCTCGCCATCTTCGTCATGGCTCTCGCCGCTACTGCTGTCGCTGCCACTGCTGTCAGAGTCGCTGGAGCCTGACGAAGAAGGGATGCGGTCTGGAGAGATCGTCCCCTCAACGAGCAGCTCAGGGATAAGCTCGTCAACAGTGAGCTGCTTATCCCCCTCGACAAGCTGCCCGTTGATTCTCAGACGTGCGAGTATGATGTTGCCAGCCGTCCGCGCTATCTCGCGGCGGACAGAGGACCTCACCTTCCACAGAACCCGGGACCGTTTGACGGCCCACAGCGGATCGTCCTCGGGTCGCGGCGCCTCCAGCAATGGGGCAGAGGAACTCACACGTCCTTCGGCGGTGACTAGCCGAGTCTCCATCTCGGCTACGCAAACCTGGGCAGCCTCCAGCTTGGCTTGCGACACGGCGAGCTTCTCCTCGCACTCAGACAACCTCTTCGCAGCCTCTATTTCAGCAGCCTGCGAGGCATCGAACGTTAGTACATATCCAGGCGAGATGAATCACATATCACCACCCGAAGGTCATTTACCTCAAAGTCCTTCCAGCGGACCGACTGCATGCCGAGCTCTATGGATTTCTTGGAAACGGTTTTCAATGCTTCCATTGTCTCCAGCAATTTCCTCGCCGTGAAATGCCCCAACTCGGCAGCTCGCGCAAGCGAGCAGGCGGATTGATGTGCAAGCTCCGGCAGGGCGAGCTCCAGCATCGACTCGGCGTTGACACGCCCATACAAGGCGTGTAGGATGGTGAAGGCCTCCCCCTTGTCCTCCCAATCCGTCTACCAGGACGGGAGGTTGGTGCTCAGCGACACCACATGCTCCTCCGCCGACCAAGTCACCAGCGGGCGACCATGAGCGTCCACCACCCCTCGCCCGAGGTTGTAGTTGGGGTGGAAGCGAGGTGACCGAGCCTCCAGCGGCGACTCGTGATTGTCGGATTGAGGCGATGAAACCTTCGCTTTCTTATTCGCCGGCCCCGGCGACCTCGCCCTCGCTTTTCCCTTGGCGACTTTCCTTTTCTCCCCGACATCGGGCGGTGGGTGAGCTTTAGAAAGGGGGGTGACCACTTCCTTCGCCGGAGGGAGCTGTTTCTCCGGAAGCTCGTTGGCTACTGCAAAAGCACATGATATGGTTAAATACGAGCTGTGGCAAAAGGTAGCGAGTCGGCGAGCATACGACATCTCGACCGCCCTTAACCTCGTTGGGATGAACAGCCTCCAGCGAGTTGACATTGAGCCTCCAGTAGATGTCGTCGAACCGGCGACCTCGGAAGGATTTGAACAGTTGCTCGCGAGCGCCTTCCAAGATCGGCGGGAGGAAGGCGACGTCGGCAGGTTGGTGCGGCCTTCCCAGGAGATCCCCGAAGTCGCCATGCACGACCACCAGAAGCTCGCTCCAGCGATGGACTTTGTTCGCAGTCCCCACCAGGGTGCAGACGTGGCTGCTGAATAAGACGACCCCCTCCGATGTCGCGGCGAAGGCGAACACTCGGAGAAAAACGGAGAGGTCAAAGGCGATCCTCTCCTCCCGAAGGTAGCAGAGGAACCCCATGATAATCGCCATTCCGTTGGGATTAATCTGAGCGGGAACGATACCGAAATATCGCAGGATCTCGCAGAGTTTGGGCCAAAAAGGAAGTCGCAGGCCAGCGTCGAAGTGGCGCAGCGACAACACGAGCCCGCCCTCAATATGGGTATTGAGTCGCTCGCGGCGAGTTGGGAGCCTCGCCGAGTATCCTTCCGGCAGTAGACGCTCCTTGAAACCCTCCAAATCTCTGTCTTAAGTTATCGATTTCTTGAAAGCCGCGTCGGCGAAATTGATGGCATGAGCTTGTCGGCGAGCACTAGCGTCATCACCAACCATCTTCGCGAGCTGCGAATAAGAAAGGGGGTGAGCAGAGGAAGAAAAGAGGAAGAAGCGAGCAGGAGGGATACTCGCGAGGCAGATTGAGAAGTTCGCAGCAGCGTACTTATGTTGTACCTACCCCTCCTATTTATAGGCCTAAGGCAAAAGGGGGGGTATTCGTTTCCGCGAGCATCGATCGACGTCGCGCGAAGGAAGGGCTACGCACCAGCGACATCAGGCCCATCTCGCGCAACGAAGCAAGGACGCTGCGGCGCTCGCCAAAAACCTACACGAGTAAACTCGGATACCAAGAGTGTAAATAAAATCGCGAAATAATCGGCAGCAAGAGGAATAATCACCCGGTTTATTTAAAATAATACTGTTCATTACAACAACACCAAATGGCGAGGGAATCTAGAACAAAAAACAAAACTACGTCCTAGGAGGCCGCTCCGGAGGGTGAGGATGTCGCCCGGCCCAGCCCATCTCGCGCGCCCTCCGGAAGTGCTCCGTCGCCAGTTCCATCGCGTCGTCGCCAAGCCGCAGCTGCTCTTCCATCCTCGTCAGCCGCCCCACCGAGCCCATGCTCGCCCGAATACCAGCCAACTCGTCCAAGACAAGCTGGAGGCGGTGATTGTTAAGCGCTAGCTGGCGGTCGTTCTCCTTCACCATATGAAAGCAAGCTTCGTAACTCTCCAAGGTGGTCTGGAGCTCCTCTACCCTCGCCATGCGCACCTCCAGAGCCGAGATTCGGCGGTGAGGCTCACAGATGGCGAGCTGGTCGAACTTAGTCTTCATATCCATGTAGGCGCGAGCGGCAGCGTGACGGTACTCGCTCCCCGACAATCCGATGGCGTCGATGAAGGCCGACCCAGGAGTCGTCGGGCGATCTGTCATTAAGGAAGGCAAGTTGCAATCAGAAATCAACGACCAAGTAAAATCAAGGGTAGCTAGAGATAGAAGAGCTCACCACGGCGAGGAGATCGAGACCGGCGCGGTGGAGAAACGCGACCGGAGGTATCTCGCCTACCCGAAGACGAACCCCCAAGGTGGTCGGCAGGCCTAACCTGACCGCGACCTCCCTGCCCGCGCCCTCCATGCTCGAGGTCCGCAACATGCGGCGGAAAGTAACTCGGTCGTGGCTTATCTGATTTATTCGGCAGAGACGAAACCTGAGACGAACTCGCCGGTTGTTGTGAACTTTTCGGCGGGGACGGCGGATGTCACGGCAAGCTCGCCTTCTGCTGGGCGGACAAGGGCAGCGGCGGTGGTAAGACAGTGCCCCTCGCCTTTTCAACCACATCCGGAGGTGGCGGCGGCGGAAAGGAAGTGCTCACCGGTGGTCATGACGAGTCTGGCACGGAGGCCGGAAGGTCCTTGCTCGCCGAGAGGTCCTTGCTCGCCGGTGGCCGTGACGAGTCTGGCAAGGAGGCCGGAAGGTCCTTGCTCGCCGAGAGGTCCTTGCTCACCGGTGGCCGTGACGAGTCTGGCACGGAGGCCAGAAGATCCTTCCTCGTCGGGAGGTCTTTCCTAGCCGGAAGATCCTTGCTCGCCGGGAGACCCTCATTCGCCGGAGGGTTTCCTTTCACCAGGGAGGTTCCCGTCATCTTATTCGCAACAATATTAATTCGGACCGCGTGAGCGGTACGGAGAGGTTTGCCGGCAGCAAGGGCGAGTAGCGGCGCGGAGCTCATGGGAGCGACATCCAGTGGCGTGTCGGCATCGCCCGAAGGGGAGTCTTCATAAGACCACCTGATCAGCGAGAAGCACGACGATTAAACGATGAGCGAAAGAAGGGGTCGAAGCGGCGACCTATTACGGTGACGACTTCGACTTGGGATGTAGTCGACCCCTTGGCAACTTCAGGGTTCACGTCGGTGCCAAGGGAGGCCGGGTCCGGAACGTCACCCAAGCCAAGGTCGTCGAGGAGTTGTTGGGTACTGGTTGAAGGCGCGGGTTTGGCCGCCGCCGCCGCAATTGGCTCAGAAGGTGGAGGCGAGTCGATCGGCGCGGAGACGGGTTTCTTGAGCTTCTTGGCCTTCTTCTTTTTCGGCGACAACAGGTCGGCCGCGGCATCTTCCTCGCACGGCCTTTTTGGTCTGACGATGCCGAGGAGGCCAGACAAGGCGGCTAGGCTGTCTTCGAGAAGCTTTGCGTTGGCATCCGACATGGTGGGCGAGTTTTGAGGATCCGCCCCAACAACCAGGCCCCCCTATTTATAGACTTCATCGAGCAGTGGGCAAAGCGAGCAAACAGATACTCGGCATAACAGCTCGCCGAATAAGCATTAGATGTTTCTTTCAGGGCTCCTTCGTCGCCCAAAAAGAGCGGGGATTGTGTACAACCCGTATTCGACGAGGAGAGGCCCCACCGCAACCAGGTCACCGGAAGTCAAAGTCAATGATCCAAGGGTGAAATCAAGATCAAGCCGCGGGCTAGCAAGAGGTATGGGCGAGCATGGCGAGCTCCCCATGCATACTCGCCAAGTGGCGACTAAGGCGAGATACTCGCTCGTCCCGTGCGAGCTCCCCAGAAAGTTGCCCGATCGCCGGGGTGGGGGTATAAGTAAGACCCCCCCTCTCTTTGGATTTCCCTATAAATAGGACCCCAGGGGTACGAAGGAGAACAGGGGAAACTCTCGGATAGTTACTCGCGAATTCCAGCTCGCGCGTCTCCTTCGTATCTTGCTCGGCCATTCTGGTTGAGAAGGGGTTGCTTCATCTAAGCAACTGGGTACGTGGTGGGACCTTCCTGCCGCAGCGTCTGGGGTCTTGTTTCCTTTGCCCGTCCCGGGCCATCCGATTTCACTGCGAGACCGGTATCCTTAGGCCTTCTTGTCCGATTCTGAGGTCGGGATTTTCTCGGCTTCGACACTATTCTTTAGGGAATCAAAAGGCAAGATCATCCTAGTCCAGATATATATTGATGACATTATCTTTGGTTCAACTGAAAAAAACCTTTGTAGAAAGTTTACCAAACTTATGCAAGGGAAGTTTGAGATGAGCAGCATGGGTGAGCTGAAATTCTTCTTGGGACTCCAAGTTAGACTGACTGATGATGGATTGTCCATATCTCAGTCTAAGTTAACCAAGGAGTTAATTAAGAAATATGGCATGGATTCAGCCTCCACCATGAAAACTCCAATGGGTACAAGTATACCTATAGGCAAAGATGAGGCAGGAAAACCTGTTAATGAGTCTTTGTATAGAGGGAAAATTTGCTCCCTACTTTACTTGACTGCTAGTAGACCTGACATCACGTATGCCACATATGTATGTGCTAGGTACCAAGCTTGTCCATAGGAATCTCATTATTCTGCTATTAAGAGAATCTTAAGATATCTTAAGGGCACACCTAATCTAGGTCTTCAGTACCCTAAGAATAGAGATTTTTTGCTAAAAGGTTTTTCAGATGCAGACTTTGCAGCCTGCAAAGAAGATAGGAAAATCACCACAGGCACATGTCAGTTCCTAGGTGGCATGGAGCAGCAAAAAGCAGATAAGTGTTGCTATTTCCACTGCTAAATCAGAGTATATAGTTGCAGGCAATTGTTGTGCTCAGTTGTTGTGGATACAACATCAACTTGAAGACAATGACATCAAGGTAAGTAAAATTCCATTATATTGTGATTCTACTAGTGTCATATCTATTGCTAGAAATCCTATTTCACAGAGCAGAACTAAGCATATAGAAATCAAGTTTCACTTCATCAGAGAACATGTTAAAAAAGAAGACATAAGTCTAGAATTTGCCAACACTAACAATCAAATTGTTGACATATTTACAAAACCTCTGGATGAAAGTAAATTCAATTATTTTAAAATTGAATTAGGTATTTTGAACCTAGAATGAGATGTTAGGTCATCACAAAAATTTCTCAAGAAATTTGGCTAAGTTAGAAAGTTTGTGTCGTCACAAGCCAATTGTGTCGACACCACTCTATCGAGACCTTGAACTAGTAGATTTTTTGTGTCGACACACAAAAATCGTTGTCGATACATAGACATATCAACACCGTCAATACTATGTCAAGACTTAAGTAGTCTATGTCGATATAGGCAAAAGTATGTTGACACATAGACATGACATTACCTACAAAGCTCTGTCGAGACCTAGGTCGTCTATGTCGACACATGTAAAATAGTAGACTAGTAAAATCCCTAGTTAGGCGCATCTTTTGACCTTCCTTTTACAAGTATACTATAAATAGGAGAAGACAAAATCTGGCCGACTGTGCTTTCAGAACTCTCGACTCTAGACTTTGTGTCGACAAGAAATTCTCCCGTCGACTCTCTTCTCTCTATTTCACTCATGGCGCCACAACAGGAAGACAAGGTCAATGAGGGATATGAACTGGTACACAAGGCGTTCGAGACTTCCTCCCCAGAAATCAAGGTTGTGATTACCCTAATCATCAAAAATGGATTGGAATACTTGGTCTCAGAACCTACAAGGATCTGGAAGAAGGATGTTCTTGAATTTTACTCGTCAACAATAATGGATTCTAAAGGAAAGAAGATAAAGTCCACTGTAAATGGTACTATAGTAAAACTCTCACCAAAGAATATAAGAAAGTCACTTCAGCTTCCCAAGATTAAGGAAGAAGATGATATCGCATCATCCATGACAAGGGATGCACTCCAATGGTGTGGACTATATTCCACTACCAAGATTGGATCTTCAATGACCAGGAAGGGAATGAATTCCCTGGGTAAGTTCCTGTCTGTGATAATAGGCAAGGTTATTCTATGCAAAACAGGAAGACATGATAGGATTTCTGCCTATATGTTCAAACTCATGACCAGAGTTATATATAAAGTTAAAACAGACTGGTCTGTTGTAATATTTTACACAATCAAAGAAAGTGCCAAGAAGCCCAATCTGGGTAGAATACTAAGCCTATTTCTTGCTTCCACCATTCTAGAAGTGATGAATCAAACTCCAGGAACCAAGATTAATCACATGAGGAGAATGGATCTGAGAATACTATCCAGATGGGATAAAGTTTTGACAAAAGATGTTTCTACCCCACAAAAATAAGTAAAGAAGGATAAGAAAAAGAAAACTACTACCCTGGCAGCAGAATCTTCTAGTGATTCTGAAGAGCAGATTGACTTCAGCTCAGATGAAGAACATTCAAGAAAATCACCTACACCAACACCAGCTAAAGAGGCTCAAGCCCAAGGGGGTGGTATAGCTGAAGTTGCACTGGATAGTGAGAATGCAATTGATACTGTTATGGACATAGTCTCAGAAATCAATAATGCTGCAACAGTCATCACTGAGAAAGAAGCACAGGATGTGCATATGTCAGACCCAGATCAAGCTGAGCAACACCACTCCTCCAATTTAAAGAAACCCCTAGAAGAGGATCTTGATGTCCAGGGAGAACCATTTATGGAAAAAGAGAACATTATACCTGTTCAGATGCAGCAGGAGGTAACTCTGAAAGAGTTGTTTCCTGACTTCTAAGAAGCAAGGACTGAGGGGGAGATACCAAGGACTGAGGGGGAGATGCCACAAAATGCCTCAAGTCCTAAGGAAACTATGGTTATAGAAAGTTCATCAAATTCTTCTGATGATGAAGAAGCTTCCAGGGCCAAGAAAAGGAAGCTGGTGGAACTCAGGAAGAGGAGCTCAGGCTGTAAAAAAGCCTTGCAGACTGTCCATCAAACATCTGCTCCAGGAATAGACTTTAGTTCACTTTTGGTGGAACTGCAAGTGAAAATGGATGAGCAAAGACTTACTCTAGAGAAATATGTGGATGATTCACACAAAGAAATGCAGTTCCAGCTGGCCCAAGATATCAAATCTATCAAATTTGAAGTAAATTTGCATAAGAAGGAGATGACAGATTGCTTCCATAAGAGAGGTAATGTTGTAGTATACTTGGCCACACAACAACAGGACATGAAAACTAAAATAGCTGACATTGCAGATAAACAAGGATATATTCTAGAAAATCAATTCAGAATGAATGAAAATCTCACAGACTCAAATGATGCTATTCTCACAAAAATGGGAGGTATTGCTACTGATGTGAAACTGAAGTATCTAACCAGATCAAAGAAGATCTAGCTGATGTCCAAACCGCAATTCAGACATCTCAAAAGGCTATTTCTGATCAACTATGGAAGTTGAGACTCTAATACAAAGAGGGAATAGATTATCTGGCTGGTCAGGTAAGGTTTCAGAAGAATGATCTAAGAAATCATGTGGCAAGAGAAGTCATAAAGGGGGAGAGAGTGTTAGTCAAAGCAAGCTCAGATCATGCTAAATGGGTATCCAATACCATTAGAGATACTCTTGGGCATCCACCCCTTTGTGAAGATGATAATACTGTTGAATCTGGTATTCAACCTGCTTATATTAAAGGAGTTCAGCAGAAAGTTGCCCAAGTCATCTATCCTCCATCTGATTTTGAAGAAGAATAGCAGGCAGTAGATCAAATGTATAGCCCTCCACAGGAGGCACACAATATTATTATTGAAAAAGTTGAAATGTCTGAAGCTGATTTACAAAGAGAGCAAGAAGCACAGAAAGCTAGGGATGATCACAAAGAAGCTCAACTATCTATGAAAAGATTCAGAGAGTAGGCTGAATTAAAGCCTGATTTTGAGCAATGGAGTCCAACTTCTAGAAATATCATTCTTACTGCTTGGAATGTTGTTAAAGATAAACTGCATGATAGAGGCAAATGGTACTTTGAACAAGAATGGAGCAAGTATCAGGAAAGGCAAGATGCCATACATAAGTTCAGAAGAGATATCAAAGATGGGAAAATACCTGCTAATTCTGTGGAGCCTAACAAGTAGTTCCCAAAGCCTTATCATTACTTTGAAAGGCAGAAGATTAAGGCAGAAGAGCTCAAAAAGAAAGATCTGAAAGGGAAGAAGCCAGCTAATGACACAGAATCCAATGTACAAGCTAGGATTAAATCTGGCAAAGGAATAGTTATCAAGGAGCCTGATCAATCTTAGGGATAGATAGGCTAGTTTTAGAACTGTGTAATTATCTGTTCTAAAAAATCTTGTAAATCAAAAACTAATTCCTGATTAATGAATTTTATCATATTCTGTGATGATATTTCATGTTGTTTCTTCATTATGAGTTACCCTGTCTGTGTAATGATTATATGCTTCTTGATCTTTGTTTTATTATAAGTGGTGTATATCATTGACTAAGAGTTATGACTTCTCTAAATAGGGGGAGATTGTTGGGTACATTGGAAACTGTGTACTAGATTTGGAGAAGCCTCACTTAACTCAATGATATACAACAATGTGTATTTGATGGGATGTTGAGTTTCAATGTGCAGGTTAAAGAAATGCAGGAAAATATTCTAAGTACAAGTGTCGACACTTGTGAGGGAAATGTGTTGACACCAGAAGCCAGAGTGTATCGACACACAGGACTTGTGTCGACACATAAAAATTCTATCAGTGGCAGTTTTGTCGACACACGGGACTTATGTTGACACACAGAAGTTTAGACTAGAAGAAGTTGTGTTGACACACAGGACTTTTTTTGACACACACTCAAAGAAATTTGTCAACACCAGCTATGTCGAGACTAGAAGCAGTTGTGTCGACACACACTCAAGTAATCTGTCAACACCAGCAATGTCGAGACTAGAAGAAGTTGTGTCGACACATAGGATTTGTGCCGACACACACTCAAGAAATCTGTCAACACCAGCTATGTAGAGACTAGAAGCAGTTGTGTCAACACACAGGACTAGTGTCGACACATCCAACAGAAGCTGTGTCGAGAAGATAAAGAATGACTGTGTCGACATATTAAGAGCTGTGTCAACATCATCAAGACTTGTGTCGACACATGGTCTATTTGTGTTAACACATTTGAAGTGTTATCCGGATAATTCTATGCTATGGTATAAGTTCAAGGAGGGGTTAGGTATCAAGACTGAAGACCTGACAGCTGTCATAAGTAACAAAGCTGTCACATTTCTCAGAGCTGTCAGAAGGCCGTTATGAACCAGATCAACCGGTAACCTTTGATGGGTTCTATATAAAGACCTATTCTATCACAAACAAACGAGTGAACGGTGAACTAAGAGACAAACACAGAAGAAATAAAGTAAGAAGAAGGCAGATCTTGAACAAGTCTGTAAGAGGAGTTCGGATCTAATTCTGAATACAAGAAGGAAGCTAGATTGAAGATCATCTCAAACTTCATTTGAAGATCAACCTTACTTTGTTCAGATTCAAGAAGCTTTGAAGAAGCTAAGAAAGGTTGGATCTTAAGAAGTCAAATCAATCAAGAACTTATCAAGAAAGTCTTCACCTCATTCTCTTTCTATCTTGGTGAAGAATTTATTATTTTAAACAATCAATTTTTTGTAAGATCTCTCTAAAATATTAGTGTAGGAGAGTTGTTTCTCTGAGTTGTAAGCCTAAATATATAAAGGCTGCGGTAGGGTTGAGTGCCTGAGGTAGGATCTTGGTGATCTGAGTTGTAGGCCTGGTGGTTAAGGTTGAGGTAGGGCTATTGCCTGAGGTCGGATTCTTGGGAAGAATCGAAGTTGTAGGACTTGAAGAAGTCTTAGCTGTAGGAACAAGTTGGGTTCTGAGTTATAAGATCTGAGGATCTGAGATAGTGGAAGGAAGTTTAGCCGAATCCAGTACTCTTCTGTATAGGTGAAGGGGGAGAGTGGACATACCCATAAATTGGGGAACCACTATAAACCATTGTGTGTTGTGCTGTGAATTTTCTATGATTGTTATTCTTTGTGTTGTGTTTAACATTTTTAATTCCCTAAGTTGTTTAAAAGGATTTGAACCTATTCACCCCCCTCTAGGTGTTTAGGCTCTATAAACCAAATCTTTCACATGGTGCTCAAAACTAGCCAATCTTTGATGGCCTCAACTTTTGCTAGACCCACCGCCACCCCATCACCACTAATTACATGGCCTAAAAATGACACCTTCTCTTACCATAACTCGTATTTCGAGAACGTTACATACAACTGGTTCTTTCTTAAGGTATACAAGACTACTCTCAGATGAGTCTCATGCTCCGCCTCCGTTTTGGAGTAGACAAAAATATCGTCAATAAAGACAAATATAAAAGAGTCCAAGTATTCCTGAAATACTCGATTCATCAAATCCATGAATACTGATGGTGCGTTCGTCAACCCAAACGACATCATCGAGAACTCGAAGTGACCATACCTCATACCAAAAGCTATCTTGGGTATGTCCTCATCTCGAATCTACAACTGGTAGTATCCTGACTTCAAGTCTAACTTATAGTACACCACTTACCCCACCAACTGGTCGAACAGGTCATCTATCCGTGGAATCAGATACCTATTCTTGACGGTCAGTTTATTCAACTCTCGGCAGTCTATACACAGCCTCATACTACCATCTTTTTTCTTCACAAATAGCACTGGCGTGCTCCATGGCGAAGAACTGGTTCTAATATACCCCTACTCCAACCGTTCTTCAACTGTACCTTGAGTTCGGCTAACTCCTTTGGTGCCATCCTAAAAGAAGGACGTGACACCAACCTAGCCTCCGACACTAACTCAATTGAGAAATCAATCTCCCGTCGAGGAGGTGCTCTAGGAAGCTCCTCAGGAAACACATTCTCGAATTCTGCCACTATCGGCACTTATCCAAGTGATAACTTGGAAATGCGAACTTACAACAATGCTACAAGAGCTATTCCTCCTTGGTTGATTGCCCGCACCAACTGCATGGCCAAAATCAGGGAACAGGCCACTCCATTAAGGCCCTCAAATATAACTTCTGCCTTTCCCTCACTTCTTAGTGTCACCACCTTTAGCAAACAGTCAATACTGGCACGTTGCTTACAAGCCATTCCATCCCCAAAGATCACATGAAATACGGCCAACGGTAGAACCGCTGCTACAAATCCGAAATCAACTCCGCCTAGACTCCTACCAACATGCCCCGCATCCTTTTTGTTATGAAGGACCCAATGGGCATGCACACTCTAAGCTCTGCACCCGTCGAAGAGGGTTCGACTCCAATTATCCGGATAAAGCTTTCCGTAAGAAAAGAGTGTGACGCACCCATATCAAACAATACCCTAGCGGGGTAATCGGAAACTAGCACAAAGCCTATCACCACATCGGGTTGGCGGATTGCTTCCTGCTGCCCAAGGTTGTATGCCCTTGGCTGCACAGGTTGGAACCGAGAAGCGATCGACTCCACCATTTTTTCCCTTCTCCGCCGCGCTGGGCCCGGAGCGCATCGACTACTCTTTCCTTGGCTCATGTTCAGTGCCATCTTCAGACTTCCCTTGCAATTTAGAAGGCTTTCCTTCTCCCTGTTTGGCTGCAAAACCCTTCCGACATTGGATTCGCTCTATATTGATCTCCAACGTCCTAGCGGCCTCGATCAACTCGTTGAAGCCCGCATTTTATGGTAAAAGAGGGTGTCCCTCTCCTCATCATGTGCCATGGTCGTTCCAACATATCGACCCAAACGAGTGAACTCATGTACGTACTCATCCACCGTCTTGCCCTGCTGTACCAACTGCAGAAATTATCTCTGAAGGGATAATCTTATTGATGAAGGGATATACTTCTTCAAGAAGGCATTCCTGAACTTCTCTTTTCACAAGACTTAGACACCAGGACACTCACGGTCCCGCGATACTCTTATGTGGATAACTACTTAACATGATCTTATTATGACATTCGACCACGAATCCTTACCTTGGACACAAACCTCCCTCTGATACCAAATTGTAACACCTCCTCTGTAATGACCGTATAATATGGGTCCGGCCGGGGCCCTACAGAATACAGACGCCACATCTTAAGCATTATAAGATGATATAAACTACCCAACTCAAAACTCAGACCAAACACAGCGAAAACAAAAGAACTTGACTAGAAGTTATCCACTAACATATAAGTATCAATAAGGCCTTATGGCCTTACAACAATTTAGAGTCTAAGACTCAAACAATAACATCAAATGTCAAAGTGCATAAGTAATCCTAGGCTACCTCGGTATGCAAGCTAGAAATATAGTGCATAAAGCATCATATTCCAGAAAACAGAGTTATTACACAACATGAAACACTTCATGAGGCTTAGGCCATTTTGTCCGGTGAGATTGCTCCTGCTTGCGATCCTTGCCCTGTGAAAATTGGTTGTAACGTGGTTCATCAAAGGCTGACCTCAGCTGTATAACCAACACATCTCCTCCCAGCCGTCCCTAGCGGACCCCGGGGCACTCCATCACCCTACAGGTCAGCACTTCGTATGCAAATATATATGTACATTGAAAGTAGTAAAACGGGTTTGGATGTCTCATACAACAAACATGTTTCTATGTTGAGCATATAATAAACAATGCAGCATGTATGCAAACTTGGGCTTCACCCAAGGCACCCTAAAGCGTATGCTTCTAAAACATTATCAATCAGGTACTTCCATTTCCCCATCGACATTCAAGCCGCAATCACAAGGATACTTCCAATTTCCACATCGGCGTTAAAGCTGCAATCACAAGGATACTTCCAATTTCCCCATCGACATACAAGCCACCACACGGAACTCTTGACAAGGCCCCACCCGCTCGTGGGTCTTAAAACTTGGGCTTGCCAGCAAGCTCTGACTTCTCTCATCAAGATTCCACCACAAACACAAAACAAAGGATACTAAGAACCCTTGCTAGACCCCACCCGTTCGTGATGACCTAGGATCGACTCCAATATCGGGACCAAGTCCACCGAAGGAGACCCAATGGGACCAAGCTAGTATTGTCCTAGCTTGTCCAAAGCTTGGCATTCTTGTCAGTTCAACATAAGGGGACTTGTCTCGCTAGGACACTCTCAACACGTGACTTTGCAACATCACAGGCTAGCCAGCTGACCATAGAGATAAACCACACCTTAGCACATCTTAATCCCAAGCCTTTCCAACAGTAATCCACCATTCGTACAGTACCGTCCCCGCGTACCAGCGTGTACTCTAATGTCTACCAGGTCTTGTTCTGGTTACACGTACTCAAATGAAAGAGGGGCAAAACAATATCACAAACGACGTTTTGCCGCTAACAGATTTCTAACAAAATCCTTATGGCTCGCTATGCAACATCACCGAGTCGAACTAACGGTCGCGACTGCGGCTTAACCCACAATGCCTAATCCACTAAAAGAGCGGATTTCTAGTGCAATGTTATGCCGGGGACGGACTCAATCGACCCGGTGGCTCCTTTTGAACCATGGTGACTCGAATCCCTCTCACTTGAGAGATCCAGTGCCTAAATGCTTGAGAGAAAGCAAAAATAACATGGATGCCATGCACGCATCCTAAAGACCAAGAGGATAAGTGTCATTACCTTACGACTCCTTTTCCTTACCATGGAAAACTCAACTTGCACGAATGATAATGTGCGTCTTCAAGTTCTCTCCACAGATCTGGACTCGGATCAACGATCGAGGCTTCGAAGCTTCGTCAATGGCTTAAGAAAGCCCTCTTCTTCCTCCTTCCACTCACTCTTCCAAACCCTTAGTCAAATCCAAAAGGAGAAGAAATGAGGGATAAATCCTGCTTATCCCTATATAAGTACACTGGAGGGAGAGTATTGGGCATTAGGATAAAATACTAAGTCAAATCGGACGGCTAAAAAGCCAAACGACGCAACTACTTTAACGCCCTATCGCTGGGCGGTACTACCTACCGTCGGGAGGTAGATTCCAGAGAGCTCGGCTAAGAAATAAGGTTGCACTAAAGCTAGAATTAGAACTAACGCTGCGCGGTAGCATACTCAATGCCACCACTCAACTTCAGCTTCTCAATGCACTCAACGCTAAGCTATCACCGCGTGGTAGATAGCTAACACCGCGCACTAGCACTCAACACTCTCAATGCCAACCCTGGATTTACCGCCATGCAGTAGTTAACTATCGCTGAGCGATAGCCCTCTCAGCACTCGAGGAACGACATTCGTCGAGCTATCAGCACCCGAAGAAATAAGGCTACCGCTGGGCAATAGCTACTACCGCCTCGCGGTAGCTTCCAGAGATCCAAGGTCTGGAAAAACGGGGTGTTACAATTCCTCCCCTCTTAGAAGAATTTCATCCTTAAAATTAAGCATGAACTCAAACCAAATGCATACCTAAAGTAAAAACGTTCTGGGAAGTCCTCCCGCATTGCTTACTCACGCTCCAAAGAGATTTCGTCTCGCACGCAATTGTCCCTACGCACTTTCACGAGCTTAACTTCTTTGTTCCGCAACTGTCGAACTTCTATATCCTCTATGTTAACTGGGCGGACATTTGCCCCCAAGTCCTCTTCGACTGTCACCACTGCCGACTTGACCACAACACTTGCCTCCACCAAGGCTTTCCTCAAGACAGAGACATAGAAGACATCATGTAATCCACTCAGCTCTGCAGAATATGCTAACTGGTAAGCAGCTTCTCCAATGCGTTCTATAATTTTGAAAAACCCCAAAAACCTCGGACTCAACTTCTTGAGTCGACAAATCCGCGAAATGCCTTTGAACAGCTTAATCTTTAGTTATACCTAATCGAATACTGCGAACTTCACATTCCTGTGGCGAGCATTGAAATACTTCGCTTACCGATCCTGAGAAACCTTCATGCGCTCCTGAATGGTCCACACAAACTCACAAGCATCAGCCACCACCTCTTTTCCCAAAAGTTTGATGTCTCCCGCCTCTGTCAAAGACATCGGTGATCGACACCACCTTCCATAGAAAGCTTTGTATGACGCCATCTTTATACTTGCTTGGTAACTGTTGTTATAGGAAAACTCCACCATAAAGAGGTGATCTTCCCACTTCTATCAAAAATCGAGGGTGCACATTCTCAGCATATCCTCCATTGTACGATTCGTTCTTTCTATTTGTCCATCGGTTTGAGGATGGAACGTCGAACTAAACTTGAGCTTCGTGCCCAGGTTCTTCTGTACCAACCTCCAATCCTTGGATGTGAATCGTCCATCGTAATCACTAATAATACTCTTCAGAATCATATGCAGCCGCACAATGTTGCGAACATAAAGTTCTACCAACTTTCCATATTATCCTCTTTCCAATTTGGGATGAAGTGAGGCACTTTGGTCAAGCGATCAACAATCACCCAAATAAAATCATTTACCTACTACGACCTAGGCAAGCCATGCACAAAGTGCATGGAGATGTCATCAAATTTACACTCGGGGATAGGAAGAGGCTTCAGGAACCCGCCCGGCTTCTGAAACTCGGTCTTCACTAAGGCACAAGTTTGGCATCGACTCACGTACAAAGCTATATCCCACTACAAACCAGGACACCAAAAAGATTTCTTCATATCCAAGTACATTTTTGTACTGCCCGAGTGAATGGAGTACTTTGTAAAATGAGCCTCAAACATCAATTCCTAATGGAGTTTGGCGAACTGCGGTACACACACCCTTTCTCCCTTCCTCAGGATCTTATCAATCATTTCTCAGGCGCTACCTTCGCCCTTTTGAGCTTCCGCCACAAAAGGCTAGAACTCTACGTCCAAACTAGTCACTTCCCGAATACAATTGGATAAGACATTTTGCAACACAATCCAGTTCAACTGAGCCATGCTAGACTCACCTCATGCAATACAATCGATGATGAGGGACTCAAAGTCTCGCACCAACTGCTTATCATGAGCTTCAATCCAATTCCCTTCTCCAGAGTATTTCCTACTCAAGGCATCCGCCATCACGTTGACTCTACCTGGCGTATATTGTATTTCCACATCATAGTCCCCAAGGAACTCGACCTATCTGCACTGCCGCATGTTCAAATAGTTTTTATCTAGGAGATACTTCAGGCTTTTATGGTCCGTGAAGATCTCCACCTTCGCATCGTACACATAGTGCCACCACAACTTTAACGCAAAAATTACCGCGGCTAATTCCATGTCATGGATGGGATAATTCCTCTCATGAGGTTTCAACTGTCTAGACCTAAAGGCTATCACCTTACCATGTTGTATTAACACGCAACCCAATCCGCAACCTGATGCGTCACTAAAAATCTGAAACTTTTCGATCCCTTTTAGAAGACTTAGGATTGGAGCTATCATCAGCCTTTCCTTCAAGATGTCAAATGCTTGACTACACCCCTGAGTCGACACAAACTTTTAGTTCTTGTGAGTAAATGAAGTGAGGGGCAGAGCTATCCGCGAAATGTTTTCCACAAATCTTTTATAGTACCCGGCTAGTCCAAGAAAACTCCTAACTTCTGCCATAGTGTTGGGTACACTGGAAACTGTGTACCAGGTTTGGAGAAGCCTCACTTAACTCAATGATATACATCAATGTGTATTTGATGGGATGTTGAGTTTCAATGTGCAGGTTAAAGAAATGCATGAAAATATTCTAAGTACAAGTGTCGACACTTGTGAGGGAAATGTGTTGACACCAGAAGCCAGAGTTTGTCGACACACAAGACTTGTGTCGACACACAGAAATTCTATCAGCGGCAGTTATGTCGACACACGGGACTTGTGTCGACACATAGAAGTTCAGACTAGAAGCAGTTGTGTCGACACACAGGACCTGTGTCGACACACACTCAAAGAAATCTATCAACACCAGCTATGTCGAGACTAGAAGCAGTTGTGTCGACACACATGACTTGTGTCGACACACACTCAAGTAATATTTCAACACAAGCTATGTCAAGACTAGAAGAAGTTGTGTCGACACACAGGACTTGTGTCGACACACACTCAAGAAATTTGTCAACACCAGCTATGTCGAGACTTGAAGCAGTTGTGTCGACACACAGGACTTGTGTCGACACATCCAACAGAAGCTGTGTCGAGAAGATAAAGAATGACTGTGTCGACATATTAGGAGCTGTGTCGACATCATCAAGACTTGTGTCGACACATCGTCTATTTATGTTTACACATTTGAAGTGTTATCCGGACAATTCTCTGCTGTTATAGAAATTTAAGGAGGGGCCAGGTATCAAGACTGAAGACCTGACAGCTATCATAAGTAATAAAGCTATCATATCTGTCAGAATGCCGTTATGAACCAGATCAACCTGTAACCTTGGATGGGTTCTATATAAATACCTATTCTATCACAAACAAACGAGTGAACGGTTAACTAAGAGACAAACATAGAAGAAGTAAAGTAAGAAGAAGGCAGATCTTGAACAAGTATGCAAGAGGAGTTCATATCTAATTCTGAATACAAGAAGGAAGCTGGATTGAAGATCATCTCCAACTTCATTTGAAGATACCCCCTTACTTTGTTCAGATTCAAGAAGCTTTTAAGAAGATAAGATAGGTTGGATCTTAAGAAGTCAGTTCAATCAAGAACTTATCAAGAAAGTCTTTGCCTCATTCTCTTTCTATCTGGGTGAAGAATTTATTATTTTAAACAATCAATTTTTCTGTAAGATCTCTTATAGATCTGAGTGTAGGAGAGTTGTCTCTCTGAGTTATAAGCCTAAATATATAAAGGCTGAGGTAGGGCTGAGTGCCTGAGGTAGGATCTTGGTGATCTGAGTTATAGGCCTGGTTGTTAAGGCTGAGGTAGGGCTGTTTCCTTAGGTAGGATTCTTGGGAAGAATTTGAGTTATAGGACTTGAAGCTTGTGGTTAAGGCTAAGGTAGGGCTGTTGCCTGCTGTAGGATTCTTGGGAAGAATCTGAGTTGTAGGACTTGAAGAAGTCTGAGGTGTAGGGACCGGTTGGGTTCTGAGTTGTAAGATCTGAGGATCTGAAATAGTGGAAGGAAGTTTTGCAGTATCCAGTACTCTTCTGGATAGGTGAAGGGGGAGAGTGGACGTACCCATAAATTGGGGAACCACTATAAACAATTGTGTGTTGTGCTGTGAATTTTCTATGATTGTTATTCTTTGTGCTGCGATAGTTGTGCTGTGTTTAACATTTTTAATTGCCTAAGTTGTTAAACAGGATTTGAACCTATTCACCCCCCTCTAGGTGTTTAGGCTATATAAACCAAATCTTTTAAGTGGTACAGAGGGAGGTTCACTCAAATATAGACCTAACAGTGTAAGTAGATCTCCAAGGCAATTAACTGTTAGCCAGAATGGGTAAAGTAAAAATCAGAAGGAACTTGGATCCATGAAACTTCCTATCTGTAGGAAAGAAAACTTTGGCATATGGAAAGAGAGGGTCAGATTGTTCATGGAAGCATCTGATCCAAAAATTTACATCACAGTTTTAGAAGGTCCTTTCATTCCTATGAACATAACAGTTCTT
This sequence comes from Platanthera zijinensis, assembly GCA_039513925.1. Classification (NCBI taxonomy): domain Eukaryota; kingdom Viridiplantae; phylum Streptophyta; class Magnoliopsida; order Asparagales; family Orchidaceae; genus Platanthera; species Platanthera zijinensis. Next base: position 226,208,014 of record CM077079.1, read on the forward strand.
GATGCAAATCTCAAAACTCCAATGAGCTATTCTGAAATGACTAAGGAAGAGATCATCCTAACCACATTTGACAAGAGAGCACAAAACATAATTGTGAGTGCCATAGATGATTCTACATTCTAGGTTCTGGTACATTGAAAAACCTCCAAGGAGATGTGGGACATTTTGATTGTCTACATGGAGGGAACTAAAGAAGTAAGAGAGGATAGAAAGTCCATGCTAAATCAAGAATATGAGAGCTTTAGACATGCCAAGACAGATATCATAGCTAAATGTTACAAGAAATTCTTTAGAATTATAAATGAGCTAATGACCTATGGAAGAGTTTTTAGCACATATGAATTGAATAACAAGTTTCTCAGGTCACTAACCAAGGACTGGGATACAAAAATATGTTCCATCAGAGAGGTGGCCAAGCTTGCTGATACACCTCCACCAACCTTGTTTGGAAAACTATTATCTTATAAGATGCATCTCACTGCCAGAAAGGAGGAGGAGAATAGCAATAGGTATTAATACAAAGAAAAGTTAGTAGCCTTCAAGGCTGAAGCCACAAGAAAGGGTAGGAGAAAGTCTCCTTCTCCACCCAGGAGAATTGCTAAGGTTGAATCAGAAAATCCTGACATCAACACTTCATACAGCAACAACTCTGATGAAGACTTTGCTGCCTTTACAAGGCAGTTTCAAAGGTTCATGAAGAAGAAGAAATGGAGAACAAAGCCATCTTCATCTTTCTCCAAGGATGACTATTACAAGAAGAAGAAAAATTCTAAGGATGACAGGTATGGCTCTAATCCTAGTAAACAAACTTCTTCTAAAATTGTTTGCTATTGTTGAAACAGGCCAGGAAATGTCATAGCTGATTGTCTTAATAAAAGAAAGGAATCTAAGGACAAGAAGAAGCACCAAAATAAGGGCAAGAAGGAGAGATCCTTTATTGCCAAGAAGCAGAAGAGTTGGACTAACTCTTCATCATCAGAATCTGGAGAAGAGGATGAAGCAGAAGCCTATATTGGATTGTTCACTAACAGAAGAGGATTCTGTAGAAACTAAATTCCTACAATTGTTGGATTCTATAAATGGGAGTGAAGATCATTATTGTAGAGGGCTGATGGCTTTGTTTGAGGAAGATCAGTGCTAGGATCAGCCTGGTCCTAGTAAGGTATACCAAATGACGCAACTTCTTTCACGAGCTATCGCCGAGCGGTAAGTACCTACCATCGGGCTGTAGCTTCCAGAGAGATCGAACTAACAATGCGCGGTAGCTCACTCAACGCCACTACTCAACGCCAGCCTCTCGACGCACTCAACTCCAAGCTATCGCTGTGCGATAGATAGCTAACGCCACGTGCTAGCACTCAATGCTCTCAACGCCAACCCTGGAGTTACTTCCACGCAATAGTTAACTACAGCCTAGCGATAGCCCTCTCAGCACTCAACGAACGGATTTCTTTGAGTTGTCTACACCCAACAAAACAAGGTTACTGACAGGCGATAGCTACTACCGCCGCACGGTAGATTCTAGAGATCCAAGGTTTGGAAAATTGGGGTGTTACACACATACTACCTCGTCCTTATCTCTGGCAGTAATCCTTTCTTCTGCATCAGACATGTAATATTCTGAAGAGTGTTCTTCTGCATGGACATTGACAGTAGAAATGTCCTTGTCAGATGCCGAGGAGACAATCTCATGCACAATATCATGAGAAGGGAGTTCAATGTTAATCTCCCCATCAGCTTGAGCCTTATCCTTAAGGGCATAATGATCTTCTGCATTCCCCTTGGAAATTTTTGGCTCTGAGGTGGCAGTGGCTGAAGCATCTTCTATCATCCTCTCAAGGACTTGTTCCCCCTCATCTTGAGGATAGATTAGGAAAATTTCAGGACCCTCTATAGCTTTAGCAATATTTTTCTGCAGATTCTCAATGAAGATGTCTAATTGTTCTTGAATAGATTGGACAGCCTCCCCCTTAGTAGGTATATGTATCTGAGATGGTCTCCCCCTCAACTTCAACACATATATTTTCCACTTGCTGATCATCTAGTGTGCCCATGGCACCAACATAGTTTTCTTTAGGCTGAGTTCTTTCCAACTGGTTCCTTGCAGTAGGCTCAGAAGATATGGAAACCTGAGCACTCATGTCCCTTATGGTTTCTTCAGTAGACTTAGTGAGCTTGGGATTATGTGGATCCTCTTCACTCTTCTCAGAGGAGCTGCTCTCTGTGCATTCCTCAATAATCTGAATAGCTTTCTTCCTCTTTTTGGTTGCAGTCTGTGCATGTGGAAATAGAACTCTGTCCCACTTATCAAGCATGTTCGAGTCTATCCTTCTCATACGATGGATTTTAGTTCCTAGCCTTATGTTAAGGATCCATGAAACATAATTATGAAGAGACAAAGATAAAATTCTACCCATTTTTTGCTCTGGGATGCACCTAACTATTCTTTGAAATAGTACTTTCCCCCAGTCTATCCTCTTGGATAGAATTATCCTGGCTAGCAGTTTAAACATCTTCCTTGAAATTTTATCATGTGAACCAGTCTTGTACAACAGGGCTTTCCTAACTACATTTACTAGGAATTTTTCCTTTAGTTTCAACTCTCTCCTCAAAATCTATCTTGTGAAGTGCTTTGAAAGTCCACACCATTTCAGGGCCGTTTTAACATCATCTTGACATAATTCTTCTTCCTCATCACAAGGCTTGAACCTTGGCAGTTGAAGTGCCTTGCTCAATCTCTTGGGGGAAATCTTGATCTTGTTCCCTTTACAACCCAGTTTTCGCCGAGTGGGTCCAACAAGGAAGAAGAGTGTCCCTTAATATGAGCCGGACTGCATCCGCCAGGCGGGTGAGCGAGCCAGGACAATCGGCCCGCATCAGTTCAATAGGAAGGCGAGCCCAGGGGCACCCGACCTGCTACCACCACGCAAGTGGGAGAACCACACGAGCTAGCTCACTAGCCTGTGCTCTCCTATGTGGCCATCCGACCAAGATTATCGGTCCTCCTCCGTGTAAGGAGCAGGCAAGCCATAGGAGCCCAACTCGCACTCGCCTAAAGAGAGAGGTGTGTTGCGAGAGAAAGGCTGCATTCACCCAGTTGAGTAGCGAGCTGGTCCCGATTTTCCCCTATGAGTGGGGTGTAGATATCAAGTAGTTAACATTACCTAGTCTACCAAATGTGATTAGGTTTGAATTTAGCTCCTTAATACTGCGGAGCTTTGTTGTTAGCAGACCTCCTTTTGGCTACATATAACCATTTAGAATAGCAAAGTTGAGCTATTTGTAGGCCGTGCCTAGAAATATATAAATAGACCCAAGGGGGTATCTCAGAAGGTAAGCTTTTCTAGTTTTGTAATTCCCAGATCATCTTGCGCTTTCTGAGGTGCCCTTAGATCAGCACTAGCTAAGGAGGGGAAGCACTCTAAGATCTTCCGGGTGTATAGTGGGACCTCCATACTAGAGCCTTGGGTCAGTTTTGAGCTCTAAGTTTTCAGTCAATCAAGCTTGCTAGGAGAAATAAGTGTGCGGTCTCCCCTTCCCCTAAGGTTTGAACTCTGCAGAAGCTGGTTCTCGATTTCAACATTTTTATGCGGTGAGTGTGTAGAGTGATCAGCAAAGAAAACCATAGCGAGCTTAATGACTGGAGGCGAAGGTCAAGGTTCAGACCAGGCCGACTCGCCACCTCCCCCCATCTCACCACTCTCAGAATGTTTAAGGACTTCTAGTAGGAGATACAGAACCTTATAACTTTCACACTCACATCTTGCGGCGAGTGCTTGACACCCTCTATCCCGGTGGTTGCAGCCAAAGCCCTGGGCGAGAATGCCCCTATTAGATGACCTGGGAAGGAAGCTGCGACGGAAGGTAGTAGGCGAGATCTACCATGACGAGCCATGTTCCCTATCTTGGCGAGTTCAGGAGGGTCCGACGAGGCGGAGTCGTGAGACCATCCGACTCGGTTCGCGAGTGGTGGGAGCCCTTTTAGCGAGCTGTTCTCTTCCACCCCCATTCCAGAGGGGTTCCACGAGCCCGAGATATCTTAGTATACCTGAAGGAGCAATCCATTCCATCACACCTAGTGGTTTGAGGATGTGGTCTCAATCAGGCTGATGTCAGATACCTTCAAGTGTCGGATCTTCTCCATCACCCTCAAAGAGAAGGTGAGGGATTGGTTCCACCAAATGCCTGCCAGCTCCATCTACTGCTTCGAGGACCTGCGCTGAGGGTTCTTGCTGAGGTTCTCCACTTCAAAGAAGAAAAATAATTAATCATACCTATTTCTCATCAAGCAGGGGGTGGGTGAGACAATAAGAAGCTATGTGGATAGGTTCCAAGAGGAAGTCTTGCAGGTCCAGGAGATGCTAGGGCATAGCCTCACAGTGGCCTTCACCTTAGGGCTGCAATAGGGGTTCTTTAGGATGGATCTGAAGCGGGTGCCTCCATTGTCCTTCAAGGAATTAATGGAGAGGGCAACAAGGGAAGTCGAGTGAGAGGCCTCGAACCCAACGTTTGTTTGGAATTTGGCCAGGTGGGTAGTAGAGGAGGAGAAGGAGCTAGGAGGTGGAAAGGGCCAGGAGGACAGGTGGGCATTAGAGGAGGAGAAGGATCCAGGAGGTGGCAAGGGCTAGGAGGCCAGGAGGGAAGAGCCCAGGCTACAGCAGCATCAGCTAAGGTGGGACCTCCAGGAGCCAAATAATCGGCTAGGCTGGTGGCAGCCATAATGGCAGGATCAGGACACGAGGAGAGGTTTCCACGGAGGGGACAAACTCCAAGGGGGGCAAGGCCAGTTCAACCCTCCAGGTTGGAGGCAGGGCCAGAGACCCCCTCCCCGATCAACACTTGGCTATGACGATAGCCCTAAGGTGGAGGAGTGGAGTGCAGAGGAGAAGGCCCGGAGGTAGAGTGGAGCTACCCTATTGTGATTTCCACCAGGAGGAAGGGCACGTGACGACCACCTGCCCGGAGTTCCTGGAGGTCAGGGGAGATAGGGGACAAGCCCCGCGATAGTAGTAACATTGCTAGGAGGTGCAGATTAAAGAATTCCTGCCAGGGACAGCGGAGGATAGAAGCGAGGACGGGGCCGATGTTGGAGGCTGAGGAGGGATCAGAGTTATCTATGGGGGATAGGAGTCGAGGCCGCCCGCAAGGAAAGCCTCCACACCATGTACCACCGAAGACTTGCTTCCACATCTCTGACCGCACCCCTAGAAAAGAAGATTACCTTCTCTAGGAAGGACATACCAGATCATGAGGATCCATTCTGAGATGCACTGATAGATCAGGATGCCGTCCAGAATTTTACCATCTCCCGGATCCTCGTGGACAATGGAAGCTCTGTCAACATCATCTTTAAGAAGGTGTTCGATGTCATGAAGGTGGAGGCTAGGAGGGTGCTAGCCTCAGACGGTCCTCTATTCGGATTTTCCTGGGAGAGGAAGGAGGTAGAAGGAGGAGTGGGGCTCCATGTTACCTTGGGGGGCTAGTTCAGAAACTGTAGGTTCATCATCGTAGAAGCTCCTAGTAGCTACAATGCCATATTCGGATGGCCCCTCATCAACGCCTTCCGTTACATGCCCTCCACGTTCTACCATTGCCTCAAGTTCAATGCCGAGGGCATCCAGGTCCAGGTTCGGGAAGAACCCAAGGTGCCTAGGGAGTGCTATGTGACTGCAGTCAACTCCATCTCCTAGCAAGGAGGATCAGAGGAGATGGAGAGGAGGATGGAGAACTGTCTAGCCAGGAGGATGTTGTTAACCCAGAAATCGGCGATCCCTCCCAAGGTAGCTAGCTTTGCAAGTCGCGGCCTGCTCCAAGTTCCCCCTAGAGGTCACGGCCTGTCTTAGCCCTCTTTGGGTCAGGCGAATAAATATTTCTATCCGCTCAGGCAACGCGGCTAGGGCGGTCTCCCCGGTCTAACCGCTCAGGCCACGCGGCTAGGGCGGTCTCCCCGGTCTAACCGCTCAGGTCTCGTAGCAGATACGTTCTGCGGGGGTGCGGACTATTTCCACAGTTCGCCCCCGCAGGCTGCACGGTTAGCTCAGGATAACCGCGTAGTACTCTGTTTCAACAGGTGCGTACTACCCAACTAGGTGGCGGACCTGTATTGTTATTCACCCAGATCGCTTGGTAAGTGCATGATCAGCAGGAGGTGCGGTCAACTCTTCAGCCCGCTCCTATAGGTCACACGACTAGCAAGGCTAACTACATTATTTCCATGTGACCACCCTTTCTACAGGTGCGGACAGCTCTCCGCTACATCCCAGTCCGCCAAGAAGCAGGCGACCTGCCTCCAAGTCTCCCAACAATACGCGACAAGTTTCAAGTCGCCTAGCAGGCGACAACTCCCTAGGTCGCCCACTAGCGGGGGAGACCTACTCCACCTGTCTACTAATAGTTCACTGACTCAGTCTTAGTCCACCTGAGGAAGGACTTAGCAGCAGGACTGGTAGCTCTTCACCAGACTACACAACACAACGCGAATTCAACTCCAGCCCGCTAGAAGGTGGCGAGCTCACTCCTCTAGCAAGAGAGATCTTCTCCTTCTACCCGCTAGAAGGTAGCAAAATGGCTCCATCTAGCAGTAGAGGCGGACAAAACCTGTCTTCCACGAACTAGGCGGACTCATTATGCAGTCCGCTGGGAGCACTTCAGCTTCCCTGTGCTGGCTTCTTATCAGTAGTTGGCGACCTACCTATTTAGTCCACATAATGTTGCGGAATCCATCGTAACTCACCTCCCTATAGGGGGTAATGTTACCAGGACCGTCTCCAGCCCTAGCCTATAAATCGGCCCCATACCTCTCATTTTGAAACAAATACGACAGTCGAGGGCCAACCAGCGCAGCAAACCCTGCGAACACAACTTACCTATCCGCGCCGTCAAGACCTTTCGGCTTGTTTCCCGGCCTTGGTTTCAGCGACCTTCGCGCTCTTCTCCGCCTGATCGTGCAGTCCGCTCGGCCTTGTGTGGAGAGCTGCGGGATCAACTGTCTGCATGGTATGCCGACCTCTTTGTTCAAACTGCCCGACCTCTGGCACTTCTTTCCTCTAGCCGCCAGCTTCCCCATGTACCCTTTGTTTGCTTTTCTATGTAAAGGGACTCAAGCTGTAATATCAATTCATAATCAAAGGAAAGCCCGTCATAGGAGTGGCATTTAAGTCGCAACGGGCGAACTCTGCTGTTGCCACTATCAGCAGCCCCCTTTCTCTCTTTCTCCCTCTCGATCTCAACCATCAAACCTAACCATCAAAGTAACCGGCTGCTTGACAGTTCCTCATCAACTTCCCATTATCCCTGCATTCTCATCAACCTCTCCTATCCCTGCATCACGGATCGAACGTGTCTGCTTTCACCTCTAAACCTCAGAGGTGTCATTTCCCGCATCAGCTGCTTATCAGTCTTATCTCCTCCCCTTTTCTTCATCCTCCCGTGAGATTTAGAACCCCGTTATCTGCTGGTGTGCCATTTCCTACATCAACAATTAACACGCGGCCTTCAGATTTCAAGAGGACGGCAAAGTCCGACAGTCATGCAATATCAGACCGCCAACCCCCACAAAATATTCCTCATACCAGAGAAGATGCTCTCTGGGAAGCTCTCATGCTGACACATCGGGAAGCCGACCGAGCTCGCCAGGAAACTACCAAGCAAATCGCAGCGATTAACGACACCCTATTCGCTATAATTTAGCGACTAGACTCGCAACCCGTAATAGCACTGGTTACTATAGTCAACCCGACAGTGGAGAATACACATTCTTACCGGCCAACTTTTCGGCCAGTTGATCCTCATACCTATCCGACAAGTTACCCACCTAGGCAGGCCGCAGTCCCTTTGCGGTCTCCAATTGCTAGACAAGGGGAGTGTTTCTACAACTCAGTCCTCGAACCATCACTTATTCTTCCAATGACCCGAGAAAACTACACAAGTTTTCCACTAAGAGGAAAAGAGGCCCAGAAGCTTTATTCCACATCAAGCAACGTGAGAACGATACTTTGACCCACTTTGTCAAATGCTTCCAAAGAGAGATCTCGGAAGTGAAGAACGTTGATTCATAATTCTACAAAGTCGCTTTGATGGTTGGTTTACAAGAAGGACCACTCAGGTTCGAAGACTGCCTCCGAAAGCAAAAAACGTATTAGGAGATGATTAGTCTCGCCAATGAATATATTCGCATTGAAGAGAGTCATCCTAACTAACCCTCCAGGCTTGTAACAGGGAAAGATCCTTCTTCTTCCTCTACATACAAGCAAACTTCAAAGTTTCTTCAGCAAGATTTCCTCCCTCGGGCTCGGAGGCAAAGAAACTTCCATCATCATTGATATCTCTTTCCAAGCATAGAATCCGGGATTGACAACACAGTGGGCAGAGCAACTCAGGTCATGAAGGGCAAACTAAGTGATGAGGGATCTTCTCAACCTGCTGATCAAAAGGTCAAAGACTGACAAATATTATCGCTTTCATAAAGGAAAGGGTCATTCGACAGAAGATTGAAGAACTCTTCAACAACTAGTAGAGAAAATTCTGAAGTAGGGTAAATACCAGCATTTTCTCCAGGAGAATGACTATTCTAACCCATCCACTTAAAAAAACAAAGAAGTAGTGAGCAGTCCTCTCGTCTCAAAATGGGCAAACCAAATCAACAACATGAACTTCGGTCTTGGCACCAAAATCATAGACAACGACTGTGTAGACACGCTCGGAGACCTATTCTGAACTGAAGAAGGACATCACAAACTCCCCACGGCTCCTCACAATCATGGTCTGTTGTTTTTTCTTTACACTCTTCGAACATTTTTCTCTAAAGAACTTCTAAGTGTTTTTTTATTCATTTCAATAAATTTTAAGTCAAAGATCGCGTACTGACACTTTTCCCTTTTTGGAGTGCCTCCTCCTCTATTTTCTCTTTGCCAAAGGGATCACTGAACTAACAGGATATCGCCGAGTCTTTTTTTTCCTTCCATAGATTGTTCCCTGACGTAAGACCACCATTACTACATATGTGGGGAGTGTTCGCATATGTGCAGTGGGTGTTGTCCAATCTATGCAGGTGGACTTAAGGGCTTCGGATCCTAGCCGGTATCTGACACACAACGTGCATCAAGGGAGGTCCCAGTGTGTTAGCTCTACTGTGCTTCACAAGGAATACATTACAGTTCTGATGAACTTTGCTTGACAAGCAATGACGTTCAAGTGTAGCCTTGTCTCTTCGATCATCTCACAACTGTAATAGTTGAATACTCTATGGTACTCTCAATCAGTGCTTTCGCGGGGTCCACAATGTTGTTGATCTTTCCAGAGACAAGCAATGTTATAGACCACTTGGCACACCTACTCTAACTGATCAACACTATTTGTAACCCGAGGCATGAGAGCAGTGTGTCCGCCGTTCCTTCTTAGGATTTTATGCAAGTCTTCCTTTTGTGCCCTTTCAAGGGAGTGCGGCTAGTCTGATTTTTTGTAAAGATTACCTTTTTCAGGTTGACCGACTAATATAAGTCTATCCAGCAGTTGGCGGTTAGTTCTCATGGTTACATCAACATGTTAAATCCAACCTATACAAAGGATTTCCAGCATCTTTTTTTCCTTATGCTCATCTTATATACTCGGCTTGCATAAAGCTATATCAGATGATGGTTAATAATGTCTCTACTACTCTTATTAGATGTTTCTAGCACTAATTGATAGTTAGAGAATCTGGTTCTCTTTATTGACAAACCATTCAGCTGAAGTCTTGTTAGTGTTTTCATCTGACTGATCTGGATTTCATATTGGAGATATCATATTTGACCATGCAAGAAGATTACTTATGTGGCTTGATCTCTACTAAATTTTGCTTATTCAGTTAATAACAGGGTTTGATGGATATTCCTTCTCCAGTCTAACCATATCTATCTTATCGCACTAACTTTAGCAGAAGATTTATCTACAAGCTCCTCATGTACTTGCAAGTTAATTTTTCTTTCATATCTGCTTCTCACTCTTCTCTTGCAGAGATTAGCAGATATTTGCAAGTTCCCTTTAGGTACTTGCAACTTAGTTTTCTTTCATATCTGCTGCTTTCTCTATTCTTACAGAGATTAGCAGATATTTGCAAGTTCCCTTTAGGTACTTGCAACTTAGTTTTCTTTCATATCTATTGCTTACTCTTTTCTTGCAGTGATTAGCATATATTTGCAAGTTCCCTTTAGGTACTTGCAACTTAGTTTTCTTTCATATCTGCTTCTCACTCTTCTCTTGCATAGATTAGTGGATATTTGCAAGTTCCCTTCAGTTACTTGCTACTTACTTTTCTTTCATATCAGCCTCTCACTCTTCTCTTGTAGAGATTAGCAGATATTTGAAAGTTCTCTTTAGGTACTTGCAACTTAGTTTTCTTTCATATCGGCTTCTCACTCTTCTCATACAGAGATTAGTAGATATTTGCAAGTTCTCTTCAGGTACTTACAACTTAGTTTTCTTTCATATCTTCTTCTCACTCTTCTCTTGTAGAGATTAACAGATATTTGCAAGTTCCCTTCAGGTACTTGCAACTTAGTTTTCTTTCATATCTGATTCTTACTCTTTTCTTGCAGAGATTAGCAGATATTTGCAAGTTCCCGTCAGGTACTTGCAACTTAGTTTTCTTTCATATCTGCTTCTCACTCTTCTCTTGCAAAGATTAGCAGATATTTGCAAGTTCCCTTCAGGTACTTGAAACTTAGTTTTCATACATATCTGGTTCTCACTCTTCTCTTGCAGAGACTAGCAGATATTTACAAGTTCCCTTCAGGTACTTGCAACTTAGTTTTCTTTCATATCTGCTTCTTACTACCTTTTTGCAGAGATTAGCAGATATTTGCAAGTCCTCTTCAGGTATTTGCAAGATATTGTCCTTCTATGCCTCCTATCATCTTAGTTTAGCAAAGAATCAATAGAATACATTCACAAATCTTCTTTGGTTTGCAAGAGCAATTCAGGTGCACACAAGATGTCCTTTCTTCACTTATAATAACTTTTCCTTTATAGGAAAAAGATAAGCATTGGCAAAACTTTTCTAAGGAGATACATAAGGTCTTATATCTCCCTGCCTCTTATTTTTCTTAGGGGAGGATCACGATTTTTGTGGGTCTCCTACTTTTTCAAATGTCCCTTCAGAACTTAAAAAAGAGAGGGGATTATATTAACCTAGAAATCGGCGATCCCTCCCAAGGTAGCTAGCTTTACAAGTCACGGCCTGCTCTAAGTTACCCCTGGAGGTCGGGGGCTGTCTTATCCCTCTTTGGGTTAAGCAGATATATCTTTATATCTGCTCAGGCCGCACGGCTAGGGTGGTCTCCCTGGACTAACCGCCAAGGTCATGTAGTAGCTGCGTTCTATAGGGGGGGGACTATTTCCACAGTTCATCCCCGCAGTCTACACGGTTAGCTCAGGCTAACCATGCAGTACTCTGTTCCAACAGGTGCGGACTACCCAACTAGGTTGCGCACTCGCATTGCTATCTACCCAGATCTCTTGGTAACCGTATGCTCAATAGGAGGCACGGTCTTCTCTTCAGCCAGCTCCTGCAGGTCACGTGACTAGCAAGGCGAACTACGTTATTGCCAGACAACCACCCTTTTTATAGGTGCGGACATCTCTCCACTACGTCCCAGTCCGCCAAGAAGTAGGTGACCTGCCTCTAGGTCGCCCAACAGTACGCGACAAGCTTTAGGTCACCCAGCAGGCGATAACTCCCCAGGTCGCCCACAAGCGAGGGCGACCTACTCCACCTGTCCACCAGTAGTTCGCGGACTCGGTCTCAGTCCGTCGGAGGAAGGACATAGTAGTAGGACCGACAACTCTTCACCAGACCGCACAACACAATGCGGATTCAACTCCACCCCGCTAAAAGGTGGTGAGCTCACTCCTCCAATAGGGGCGATCTGCTCCTTCTACCCGCTAGAAGGTAGCGAACTGGCTCCATCTAGCAGCAATGGCGGACTCAACCTGTCTGGCGTAAGCTAGGCGGACTCATTATGCAGTCCACCAAGAGCACTTCAGCTTCCCTGCACCGACTTCTTCTTAGTCGTTGGCGACCTGCCTCCTTAGTCCGCAGCGTATCGCGGAATGATAAGTTATAAATATACATATTTTATAGTACTTTATTTAAGTCATTTTGGTTTATTTTTGTTATTATTTTTTTTATTTTTTGTTCAATAAATTGCTTCTTTTTATAAATATTATCATCACTTAACTTTAATTTTGTTCTCTGAAATTTTTTAGAAAAAACCAAAGTACACGCCCGTATCCTGATTCGACATGCCCATGTCAATTTCATCTCGACGCTTCCAGCTCGACGTTCGTCGAACTGCCCAACACGCCCGTGTCCCATGCCCGACACACCCGTGTCACGCCACTTGACGTTCAACCTCGTCGAAAAACTACGACTCCCCGCTCTAATTCATGGGTCAGGTAGTTACGCTCGTGTAACTTTAGTGGTCGAGATGCATATGAGACTACATTTCCATGTTGCATCAAAACGACTCCAATTCCCTTTAAGGATGCATCAGTGTAGATTTGGAGTCCTTCGGTTCCAGACGAAATAATAAGAATTGATACAAAGGTAAATAGGTTCTTCAATTCAATGAACACTGTCGTATTTGGGGGTCCATCAAAACACAAATTCTTTCATTGTAAGGGCGGTGAGGGGTGAGGCAATCTTGGTTATGCCTTTTACAAACTTTCAATAATATCCCTCCAGCCTTTGATAGCTTCAAATATTTGATGTTGATTTAAGGGGCAGCTAATTTCGCACTATTAACACCATCCCCTAATTTACAACCACTCTATTCTTATTAATGGTGTGCCCTAGGAATCCAACCTCCTCGAGGCAAAAATCACACTAAATTAATTTAGCAAAAAGGGAATGCTCCTACAGCTTTAGCAACACCACATAAAGATGCCTTGCATGATCTGCCATGATTTTGTAATAGATGAGAATATCATCTATGAAGATAATAACAAAGTGATGTATGTAGGGTTCAAACACCCTATTCAACAATCCCATGAATGCAAAAGGTGCTTTGGTTAGCCCAAAAGGCATTATCATAAATTCATAATCTCCAAAACAGGAGCTGAATGCAGTCTTTGGTATATCCTCCTCTGGGATTCGAAGTTGGTTATAGCCTGATCATAGATCCATCTTAGAGAAGATAGATGCACCTTGAAGTTAGTCGAATAACTCATCGATTCTAGGTAGTGGTTAAGTATTATACTCAATAATTCTATTGAGATCCTTATAGTTGATACAGAGATGAAGAGATATGTCCTTCATGACAAACAGTACTAGGTCTCCCACAAAGAGGAACTCAGGTTTATGAATCTTGTATCAATCAACTCTTGAAGTTGAATCCTGAGTTCGACTAATTCTTTTGGTGCATTCGATATGGTAGTTTTGATATTGGTCGAGCTTTAGATATAAGTTCAATGTGGGAGTCCACTTCTCATGGTGGGAGGAATCATGGAAGAGACTCGAGAATACATCTAGAAATTACTGAAAAACCAAAACCATGGTGAGCACTTTTGTTTTGTCCACCATCTCAAAATAAATTAAGAATATCTCGTCCCTTTGTTTGGTTGGCTTCGCAGTCTTTGTAGAGGTTAATACTATATGCGAGATGGATGGAATACCTTTTAAGATGAAGGACTGTCCATTCTGGGTTTGGAGGTTGATCTCCCTGGCCGAGTAATTAATTTGGGGGTTGTGCTAGGCCAACTAGTCCATTTCCAGAATAATATTGAAGCTGATTTTCACTAATATAGTTGTGTAGATTTCAAACTCCATGTCTCCTAGTAGAGGTTGGAATGAACACTTCTCCGTCGATATCATATCCGATCCATCCAATATTCATGTTCGGATCGACATTCCAGTTGATTGGGTGATTTTTTTTGGACGAGATGAAGTCCCAAGATTCAAAGGAGTGTTTAGCTCCTGTATCAAAAAGAGTTTTTTTTTTGTGTTACCTTCTACCATGAGTAATCCTGAAAAGGTTATAAATATATCGATGAATATAACATCATCAATTGGGTAATAAAATAATGAGAATGGCCAAAAATATATACCAATCACTACGTCAGGGGATGATCCTTGTTACAAATCTAAAGTATATGCCTCTTGTAGTACGACTCTGCAATTCCTCGACTAGTCTCTGGTGTCTGGCCGGACTTTACAACCTCCTCATCCACTCTCTCTATTTGTATCCATAGCTCCCTACACCACTCCTAATCCTTGCCTTCCCATGGCCTGTGCGAAAAAAGCTCGAATGTGCTTAGGATGATTACACAAGAAGAAATTTCCTATGTAGGGAACTTTTTCATCGCATAATCGGTGCTGACCGGAGTACTGGTTGGGGTGCTTACTGTGGTACCAGCGGAGGTTGTGGTGGTTGTACTGGTTGTTGTCGGGGTTGGAGGGCCTATTGATATGGCCAATGGAGATGATGGTGTACCTGATCTTTGATTAATCGTTGAGGTATTACCTTCTTTTCTCATCCTTGAGTGGCCTCTACATGCCTCCATCACTGCTGGGCAACCATCTACTAGTCCATTTCCAAAGAGGAAGTGTGGGTGGAAATGTTGTGAAAGGAGGTTTGGGCAATCATGATTAGGGCCTGGCAGAGGTCATCACATAGCCCTCGATAAAACCAAGTGGCCTTATCTCTATCTATCATCACAAGCACTCCTGTAAAATGTGCTAAATGGATGAATTCTCTCTGGTAATCTAGTACCATCTTATCCCCTTGAAGAATTTATAGGAAGAGCTCCTGTAGATATGCTCGGTCAGCATCCGGTATGAAGTGCTCTAAAACTACCTCTTAAAATTCTGCTTATGAGATAGTTTTTAGTGGGCGTCCTATAAAAGTAGAAAGAATGGGTTGAAACCGGGAATCAGCTTCTATAAAGTTCGAACCCTTGGGGAAAGGGTGACCGCACACTTACTTCTCCTAGTGAGATTGGCTGACGGAAGACTTAGAGCTCAAAATTAACCCAAGGCTCCCGCACAGAGGTCCCACCACACACCGGGAAGTTTTTAGAGCGCTTCTCCTCCTTAGCCAGTGCTGAGCTAAGGGCACCTCAGAAAGTGCAAGAAGATTTGGGAATTGGAGAATAAGAAAGCTTGCCTTCTGAGGTACCCCCTTAGGTCTATTTTTAGTTTTTGAAACCTAGCCTCCAAATAACGCAACTCCGTTGTTCTGAACAGATAAGTGTAGCCCAATCGGTTTGCCAACAGCACAACTCCGCTATTTGAGAAGGATATTGGCAGACCAGTTGGGGTGGAATGGGAAAACATGTTACTTAGCGAGTGGTCCTTGAAGCTTCCACTTGCATGGGGCGGCGATTGCTCGATGGGGCTAGCACTCACCGCCTCAAGATAACCTGGGGCGAGTGCGGGCCTGGCCTGCCCCACTTGCCCATGCCTCCGTGGAGCCAGGGGCGAGTGCGAGCCCACTTTCTCTACTCGCCCCGCACCCGCCTTACCCCAATCTGGGCAACTTCGCTGTAACATCCCATTTCCGGCTAGACCCCTAGGAGTCGGTCTGTCGTGAGAGAACCCTAGAAGCCCAAGAATTGAAGTACAATTACTGAGACTTCGGGTCATGGGTTGGTCACGCCCGTGACCTATTTTTCACGCCCGTGACATGGGGCGTGACTCCTTCGACGATCGTCGATCTCCGTGAGACGATCGTCGAATTTGAAACCCGGGCCTGTCACGCCCGTGACCTATGTGTCACGCCCGTGACATGGGGCGTGACTCCTTCGACGATCGTCGATCTCCGTGAGACGATCGTCGAATTTGAAACCCGGGCCTGTCACGCCCGTGACCTATGTATCACGCCCGTGACCTAGGGCGTGACTCCTTCGACGATCGTCGATCTCCGTGAGACGATCGTCGAACTTGCAGCTCGGGCATGTCACGCCCGTGACCAAGGTGTCACGCCCGTGACCTAGGGCGTGACCCCTTCAGCGATCATCGATCTCAGCAAGATGATCGCCGAGCGCGTAATTTGCATCTTGACCCTGTCACGCCCGTGACCCATGAGTCACACCCGTGACCTAGGGCGTGACCACCCTTGAACGACAGTCGATCTCAGTTCGACGATCGTCGACCTCAGAATTTGCCACTCGGGCCTGTCACGCCCGTAACCTATGTGTCACGCCCGTGACAAGGGCCGAAACATCAGCCAGACTGGAA
The DNA here is from genome assembly GCA_039513925.1 of Platanthera zijinensis. Taxonomy (NCBI): domain Eukaryota; kingdom Viridiplantae; phylum Streptophyta; class Magnoliopsida; order Asparagales; family Orchidaceae; genus Platanthera; species Platanthera zijinensis. Next base: position 226,224,227 of record CM077079.1, read on the forward strand.
ATTTCGGTAACCGGCGTCATAATCAATTCTGGTTATGGGAATGTGCACCAGGAGAATTTATGGGCCGTTTCCTACTCTAATTATTTAATAAAATAAGGAAATGTTGGTCAAATAGGAAATCGCCACCGGGCAAACACCTCTTCGTTTCCAGCGTTTCAACTGCCTCTGCCATAACCGAAACACCATTAAGGGGAGCCTTCATGACCATAATTGCTTACCTCTTTTCCCTCCCCACTTGCTGATCTATAAAAGACCCCTTGGAGCAAGAGGAGAAGGTTACACGCTCGATCAAACAAATTCAGACTTTTGCTCTTGCTGTAGGAGAAGTTCGGAAACGCCACCACTGCGCCATGGCACCTCGTCGTTCATCTCGCCTCCAAACCGCGAACAAGGTCCTCCTCTACTTCTTCTCTTATGGGTAGATCTTAGATTCTTAGAAATGAAGTACGTGCTCAAATGAGCCGGACCAACCTCGTGTTTTCATGGGAAACCATGGAAAAATATCGTTTTGAGTTCGCCGGAAACCGCCACCTCCGGCGGCCAAACCACCGCCGACCGATAGCCATCGCCTCAATGGAGGTGGGGGTGGTGGAGGTTGGCCAGGGAAGTGACCGGATAGCCGGCGAAGGATCACGGAAAGGTTACAGTAAATATGGTTTTCTATGTTCTGTTTTCGGGTTCATGTAGAAGATGAACAGTAAAACCAATTTATAATAAATAAATAATGTATACAATACATAGTGAAAATATATATTATTTGAGTATATATTTAGGCTGCAAAACGAGGCACTTAGAGGCCGATTTAGGAAAAATGGCCAGTCACCAAAGTTGTAGCCTTTCGAATTTAGATTAATTTAAAATTAGTTTCAACTCGTTTGGGTAAGCGGTTTGACCGCAGCACATTTTTTAGTGGGGGCTGTACCTAGGGTTGGGCAGAAACTAAAATGGATGCCCACGCTTCATCCCTTGTCCAAATGACCTGAAATTTGGGTAGGGGGTTAAACATAGCTATATCTAAAGGCAGTCAAAAAATGGGAATTTTTGGAGACACTTTGCCTAAAGTTTTTATTTTAATTTAATAAACTTAGATGAAATTATTTAAGTAGTCAAATGACCTCCAAACCCTCCCAAATTTTGGTGAGTGGTCCCTGGATACATAACTTAGCTCTGTACAAATTTCCAACTCACTTGGATGAGTTTTGGATAGGGAGTCGCCTATTCTTAACTAGGCAATAATGAGACATTTTTTGAGTAAAAAGTGCACTAGAAGTTAGAACGGTCATATCACCTCAACTGAGGCTGATATCTTGACCACTGACTTGGAAGGGTTATTATAACCCACTTGGAGTAAATGGTGTGATTTAGGGTTAGTTTACCCTAGGATCCAAACTCAAACCATAAATGGAGGGTTTTGAGGGTTGTGAAGGATATGGGGGCAATTGCTCTCGTATTGCCTTGAAACTCTGTAGAGTTGATATTAGCATGATAAAAATTGTCTGGATGGAATCTTGGAGAATTTGGAGACAAGTAGATGCCTCAAAACCTTAATCTTATCTTTAGGTTAAAATACTAATTAAGCATAATCCATCACTAACAATTATCTAAAGGCTGTGAAACTCGGGTAGAGTTAGTTTTGAAGTGGGTAGAATTTATAGAAATTTTACTGGAATTTTATGATGTTTATTTCCAGCACTTCGTTTGTAAAGTTGATTATAACCCCAATTGATGTTTTAATTATTTGTACCTTTCTGTTCATGGAAATCTCATGAAATATTGGAAATAAAGGTTTTAGGACAGAATGGTTACCCTTGAATTTTTGTATAATTTTTAAATGAGTAAATCCAGTACTTCCTTCACAAATGTTAAAAAGGGGTTCTATGCTTTGAAAATTATTTAGTGATGATTCTATTACTGAAAAATTATGAAACTGGGCCAGTGCTATTTTTAAGCCTTTATCTGCATGTTATAAATTATTTATAATTTTTGGAAGAATATTCTTTGTACTTGGTTCATAAATAATGGAAGATAGTAAATATTGCTAAAATAGTTTTGTTGTCCTTTTGATCATAGAAAAATTATGATACTTTGGATTTACCCTATTGAGATAACCTACTATTTATCATAAATTTGCTGGACATCTTGCATGAGAAATTAGGGTAGTTCATGTTCAAACTGGTAACCCTTGGGATTTTCGAGGAAATTAATTGAATGGCAGATAAATTAGGAAAATTACCACATTCTGGACTTAGGCTATTTTTATCATGATAAGTCTCCAGTAAATAATTTAGGGCATTTGGATGAGTTTTGGGATCATTGCATAACTGGTTCGACATATAGTCTAGGTTGGTCTGCATATAGCAAATTTGTGAATTACAATAGGACATGGTCTGAGAAAGTCTTTGGAGTTAGTCATTTTGTCTGGGTGGACAATTGTGGATGATATCATAATAGGATGATGTGAAGAGTAGAGAGAAGTAGTGATAGCTAGAGTTAAAAGGTGCTCGGGTTAGACGAAAGATCGTCTTTTCCGAAGAGAGGAAGGTTAAAAATCACCCTAGGATAGTCTATCGTAATATGAGAAGGAAATGGGTAAAGGGGATCAACCAATAACAATAAGTGCCTTGCGAAAGGGAATGATGGACTTCAGCTACCATCATAGTTCCTAGTGCCCTTTGAGAGCCCTTCACGGGGAATACCGGGGGCAGTCCTGGGTTAACGTAAACTGTAATAACAAACTAACAAGAGTAACTTAGTAATTAGGGCTGCACCTTTCACAAACACTGTTGGCACAGGAAGATTGATGAGAGCTTCGGCTCGGTTGGTTAAGAGATGGACGTTTTGGTCTGGGGAGCTTCGGCTTGGTTGGTTAAGAGACGGACGTTTTAGTCCGAGGAGCTTCGGCTCGGTTTTTGTGTGTTCACGATTAAACTTGCATGTGCATAAAAAGGAATGAAAATTAAGGTGGTGGGTCTTTGGTATTGGAGGGTCGATACACCGATGCCAATACGCTGACTCGGCAAGTGTGGTTAGCACTTCGCCAATAGAAGTCCGGTGCGCTAGCCGGCAAGAGTATGCAGGCGTCCGCTTAGTGCACCAAGTGTTGAGGCGTATGATAGGTCTGACCGGTAGTGCTTTACTGGTTTAGAGGTGGGCGAAGCCCAACCCACCGCTTCCGTCTGCCACTACGGAGGTATCCTGGGAGGTAACGGCTCCGAAAGGGGGAACTAAAGGTCTGTGTGCACAGAGTCGGGTGTGTGAGTTGCACTTGCATGTTTCATCATACCCACTTGCATGTCATTGCATAATCGATTCATTTAACCCTGAGACCTAAAGTATAAGTGGTATGGGACGCTTATACATTAGGACCTGCGAAACGACCCCTTGATCTATAAGCTTGTGTGGGCAAGTTTATAAATTAAGGTTAATTTCAATATAAATATATGCTGTTGTTTGATAACCGACACCCCAACGTATAAGTGGTATGGGACACTCTATACGATGGGAGCCTTGCAGAAGATCCCTTGGCTTATGTGCTTTCGTACATAAGTTAAGGTTACCTTTACTACTTTCTGTTCCTGTCATATTTATTATAGAATTGCTAGATTAGTTTTGCTGCCAATTTTTTCTTGATTAAATCTCCACCTTCATGTCCTTACCTTTCTCCCTCTCCGCTCGGTACCTAGGAGCCATGGGGGAAGGGGTAGGGGATGATAGGGCTTAGTCTTTATGACTAACGGTTTTCGAACTGCATCATTTAGGGGATCGCGGAGCCTAGCATGGAGGAGCAGCCCTAGAGGTCGGTGCGCTTGGAGATGGGGCAGTCTAGCTCCGGATTTCATACAGCCGGGACCGTGAGTCTCGACCCTGAGTAGTTTCTGTTTGTTTGCTTCCGCATGAGAGATTATTGTGAGGACATGATATACCAGGCATAAGCCCACATTTATAGTACTCTGATTATTGTTATTCTGTGGACACTCTCTTCGTGGAGATTTTATTCTATATATGTGATTTGTTTTCAGTGCACTTGCTCTTACTTCAATTGTTGTGCTACCTTTCTGCGATCGAATTTGGCCGGCATAATCGGCGCCTTGTGGTGATGACCCTTCAGGACGTGAAGGTGTCACTGCAAAGCGACAATTCTGGGCCTAAGACCCCAGGTTTTAAAAAGAAAAAAAAGGGGGTCTTACAAGTGGTATCAGAGCAAACCTCGATCGGAAAAGTAGCAATCCACTAACCCTGGGTCACCCCCGCTCGAGTTTAGTTTGGGGACAAACTAAGCAGTAGAAGCAGTGGTGTGCCCATATGGGGATCACATATAAATTGTCCACTTGTATTTAAGATTGAACGTTTTCTTAGTATGGGTTTTTGTTAAGCAGCCTCCAGCACAGCCTACGCCACAAGGAGGAGTTCAGCAGGCTCAGGGTGTTGAACCACCTCCATCGGTCCCCACTCCTTTCCTTCAGTCAGACATGGGACAGACTCTGACTGTCATCCTGGAGGCTTTCAGGGCCCAGCAGGTTCTGGTCCCGCAGCCAAATCCGGGGGCCAACTGGCTAAGCATCTTCCGAGGACTGTCTCCCCCGTCCTACTTGGGGACAGAGTCGGTGGTTCGGACGGAAGAGTGGTTGGACATCATGTACAAGATGCTGACCGGGATACGGTGTCCCTGGGAGGAGAGGGTGGCTCTGGTTGTCTCTTGTCTGGAGTCCCATGCCAAGAGGTGGTGGAAGACGCTGTTGGACACGACATTTGCCGATAGGGAGGTTGCGGAGGTTACCTAGGAAGAGTTCAGGGTCGCGCTGCTGGAGCATTTCGTTCCGCAGTCGGCCAGGGATGAGTTAGAGGAGCGGTTCTTATAGCTGAAGCAGGGCACCCGGACGGTGGTGGAGTACCATCGGGAGTTCGACCATCTGGCTCGATACGCAGATTCCTACCAGCTGGACGAAGCAAGGTACATCAGGAGGTTCTATAAGGGCCTACGGGAGGACTTGAGGGAGGCTTTGTTGTTTGTATCTGACGGGCCTATCTCACGGATTTTGGAGATGGCAAAGAGTATTGAGGCTGATTGGCACACCACCCGGGGCCGGAAGCGGCCAGCAGAGGATCAGGGACGGAGAGGTAGAAATGACCAGCGGCGAAGTGCTATACCAGAGGGGAGAAGGACAGAGGACCAGCCTCATCAGGACGTGAGGCAGGAGCCGAGGGAACAGGTGATATTGGCCCCTCAACCTCTTCGGATGCAGGAGATGCCGAGACTCGGGGAATGACATATCCCCCAGAGTGCTTCCTTTGTCATCAGATTGGGCACATTCGGAGGAACTGCCCCATGAGGGGGGCACCACCTCCAGCACCACAGGGTGGCCCACCAGCTCAGTATTACAGAGGCCGAGGACGCGGCCGCGGTCGTGGATACCAGGAGGGAGATCGTAGACAGGAAAGGGAGCAGGTGTATGCCTTGGACCTTACGCAGCCTCGGAATCCGGAGCAGGTCATAGCGGGTACGCTGCAATGCCTCTTTATTTTCATAGAATTTCCCTTTCAATTGTTAAAACTTTGAACCGCACTAGATAGATTAGTAAGAAAGGTAAAACTCATTATAGAACCCTAAGACATCTAATCACCCCAGGTATAGTCTTCATTAGTGGCAAGCCTGTCCGCACGCTGTTCGATACTGGAGCTACTCACTCCTTTGTGTCGGAGACGTTCGTAGAAGGACTGGAAGGCGTGGAGCGATTCACAGGCTCGAGGATGAGGGTGCGACTACCAGATGGATCTGAGCTCCTTACCACGGATCACTGCAATATGGAGGCAGAAATCGGTGGAAAGGCATTCGAGGCTCCAGCGACGATTTTGAGGCTGACCGACTATGACTTGATCCTGGGTATGGTATGGCTACACTGGAACCATGCCCAGATTGACTGCCAGGCAAAGAGGATCACCGTGAGACACGGGGACTCTTTCATTGTCATCGAAGGTATAAGACCTGCCTCTCGTATACTCTTATCTTCGGTACAGGCCGTTAAGGCCCATCTGTAGGGAGAGGAGGTCTATCAGATTCTATTTGAGATGGCGAAAGTTAAGGAGTCGGTGACAGACATCCCGGTGGTGCGAGATTTCGCTGACATCTTTCCAGAGAAACTGCCAGGACTACCTCCACACCGAGAGCAGGACTTTAAGATACAGCTTGTGCTGGGGGCCAAGCCGGCATCTAGGGCCCCTTATCGGATGGCCCTGAAGGAGTTGGCAGAGTTTCGGACTCAGTTGCAGGAATTGGTTGAGGCAGGATTTGTTAGACTGAGTTCCTCGCCATGGGGACCCCCGGTCCTATTCGTGAAGAAGAAGGATGGGACACTTCACCTGTGTATCGATTATCGAGCACTAAACAGGCTGACCGTCCGGAATACTTATCTGCTCCCACGGATAGACGAATTGTTCGACCAGCTGGAGGGAGCCCATTATTTCTCGAAGCTGGACTTGAGGTCAGGATACTACCAGCTGCGGATCTAGGAGGAGGATATCCCGAAGATGGCCTTCAGTAGCAGATAGGCCTGTATGAGTTCACTGTGATGCCCTTCGGGCTCACGAATGCTCCGTCGGCGTTCATGAGCCTCATGAACCGGGTTTTCGAGGCCTACTTGGATGTGTTCGTCATAGTATTCATAGACGACATCCTGATCTACTCTAGGACGGAGGAGGAGCACACTCGATATCTGGCACTAACTTTGGAAAGGTTGCGGGAGCATCGCCTTTATGCGAAATTCAGCAAGTGTCAGTTTTGGTTGAAGGAGGTGGCTTTCCTAGGCCACATTATCAGCGGAGCCGGGTTGGCGGTGGATCAGGCAAAGATTCAGGCAGTCCGTGATTGGCCGCAGTTAAAGACAGCCACCGATGTACGAAGTTTCTTGGGACTTGCCGGTTATTACCGGAAGTTCGTGGAGGGGTTCTCTCAAATTGCCCTCCCACTCACATCTTTGACGAAGAAGGAGGCACCTTTCGTTTGGACCCCGCAGTGCCAGGCGGCTTTCCAGGAGCTGAAGGACCAACTCATCTCAGCCCCTATTCTGGCCCTTCCATCTGGAAAGGAAGGATTCCAGGTGTATACCGGCGCATCATACCAGGGGATGGGAGCAGTGCTGATGTAGAACGAACATGTCATAACGTATGCCTCCCGCCAGCTGAAGACCCATGAGAAGAACTACCCAGTGCACGACCTTGAGATGTGAGCGGTCGTTTTTGCTCTGAAGGTCTGGCACCATTATCTTTATGGAGTCCACTGCGACATCTACTCCGACCACAAGAACTTGAAATACATGGACACACAAAAGGAGCTGAATATCAGGCAGAGGCGCTAGGTGGAGTTCTTAGCAGACTATCAGTATGAGATGCACTACCATCCAGGGAAGGCAAATGTGGTGGCCGACGCGTTGAGTCGGAGAGCTGCCACTTCCGAAGCTGGGCCCCAGGTTATGTCCATGGAGCTAGTCCGGTCATTCAGAGATATGCAGATATCCCTAGTGTCCGAGGATGATCCAGAGCTGTATAGGGAGTATCTGACATCGATGGTGGCCATAGACGATATTCATGATCGCATTCGGGACGGACAGAGGACAGATGCGTGGGCAGAGCCGATGTTCCGAGCCTTGGAGGAGGGTTCGACAGGAGATTATTCCCTGAGAGATGGATTGCTACATTTCAGAGGCAGAGTATATATACCCGCAGGAGGACAGATCCGAGAGGATATTATGACGGAGGCGCATTGCAGCCGGTACTCTGTGCACCCGAGGATCACAAAGATGACCGCTGATCTGAAGAAGACGATGTTTTGGCCGGGCATGAAGAAGGACATTATGTACTTCGTGACCCATTGTGAGGCGTGTCAGTTGGTGAAGGCAGAGTGCAGGAACCCCGCAGGATTGTTGCAGCCACTCCCGGTGCCGGAGTGGAAGTTTGATGATATAGCTATGGATTTTATACATGGTCTTCCCCGGTCTCGGACGGGGAATGACTCGATCTGGGTGATTGTTGATCGGTTGACGAAGGTGGCCCGCTTTATACTAATCAGTAAAGATGACTCGGTGGGAGTGCTGGTACGGAAGTTCGTGGAGCAGTATATCCGATATCATGGCGTGCCCCGGACGATAGTGTCGGACCGCGATGGACGGTTTACATCCAGGGAGTGGCGGTCAGTGCAGGCATACCTGGGCACCCGATTGACTTTTAGCACGGCCTTCCACCCTCAGACGGACGGGCAGACAGAGCGCACCAATAGGACGTTGGAGGATCTACTACGACTGTGTATACTGGACCGAGGGGAGCCGTGGGAGAAGATGTTGTCGTTGGTCGAGTTCTCCTATAACAATAGCTACCAGTCCAGCATCAGGATGGCGCCTTATGAAGCCTTGTATGGAAGAAAATGTAGGACCCCGCTTTCTTGGGTTCAAGACGAGGATTCAAAGGTGCTGGGATCGGATTTTGTTGAAGACACCAAGGCTCAGGTGAGACTGATCAGAGATAGGATGTTGGAGGCGCAGAGCAGACAGGCTAAGTACTATGACGCCCGACATCGTCAGGTGGAGTTTCAGGTAGGGGACCGAGTGTTCTTGAAGATCCGGCCCATGCACGGAGTCTCACGAGTGCGCGGTCGGAGGAGGAAGCTCAGCCTTAGGTATATGGGCCCTTACCGGATCCTGGAGCGGATCGGACCCCTAGCCTACAGGCTAGAGTTGCCACCAGAGCAGGCAGCTCTACACGACGTCTTCCATATTTCTTCACTGAGAAGGGCTCTACTACGCCCGGAGCAGCAGATATTGACCACCGAAGGGCTGGTAGCTTCAGACCGATCTGTTCACTTGGAGCTAGTTCGGATCGACGACAAAGGAGTACGGATCTTGCGCCGCAAGAAGATCCCCTTAGTCAAGGTTCTGTGGAGAAACCACGGTCAGGAGGAGCACACCTGGGAACCGCAGGACCTGATGAGGCAAAAATACCCAGAGTTGTTCAGTCAGGTATACCTCACCACCTCTTTGTATACTATAAATTACCTTTTTGTACTAAACCGGTAGGACTAGATAAGGAAAAATTGGGAACCTAGGCATGCGCAGGAAAGTAGGGGCTAATCTTTTGTTTATTGGGGAGATTGTCTTCGTTTATCAAACAGTAGTCGCTTAAACCCAATAGAAAAACCGTATGGGATGTTACAAGTTTAAATTATTTCGGTAGAAATCCCCGTAGGCTCAACCTCAATTTCGAGGACGAAATTTTTGTTTTGTTTATTGGGATTTGTAACATCCCATTTCCGGCTAGACCCCTAGGAGTCGGTCTGTCGTGAGAGAACCCCAGAAGCCCAAGAATTGAAGTACAATTACTGAGACTTCGGGTCACGGGTTGGTCACGCCCGTGACCTATGTGTCACGCCCGTGACATAGGGCGTGACTCTTTCGACGAACGTCGATCTCCGTGAGACAATCGTCGAATTTGAAACCCGAGCCTGCCCCGCCCGTGACCTATGTGTCACGCTCGTGACATGGGGCGTGACTCCTTCGACGATCGTCGATCTTCGTGAGACGATAGTCGAATTTGAAACCCGGGCCTGTCACGCCCGTGACCTATGTATCATGCTCGTGACCTAGGGCGTGACTCCTTCGATGATCGTCGATCTCCGTGAGACGATCGTCGAACTTGCAGCCCGGGCATGTCACGCCCGTGACCAAGGTGTCACGCCCGTGACCTAGGGCGTGACCCCCTTCGGTGATCGTTGATCTCAGCAAGACGATCGCCGAGCGCGTAATTTGCATCTTGACCCTGTTACGCCCGTGACCCATGAGTCACGCCCGTGACCTAGGGCGTGACCACCCTTCGACGTTAGTCGATCTCAGTTCGACGATCGTCGACCTCAGAATTTTACACTTGGGCCTGTCACGCCCGTGACCTATGTGTCACGCCCGTGACAAGGGCCGAAACGTCAGCCAGACTGGAAATTTCGATAACCGACGTCATAATCAATTCTTGTTATGAGAATGTGCACCAGGATAATTTATGGGACGTTTTCTACTCTAATTATTTAATAAAATAAGGAAATTTTGGTCAAATAGGAAATCGTCACCTGATAAACACCTCTTCGTTTCCAGCGTTTCAACTGCCTCTGCCATAACCGAATCACCATTAAGGGGAGCCTTCATGACCATAATTGCTTACCTTTTTTCCCTCCCCACTTGCTGATCTATAAAAGACCCCTTGGATCAAGAGGAGAAGGTTACACGCTCGATGAAACAAATTCAGGCTTTTGCTCTTGCTGTAGGAGAAGTTCGGCAACGCCACCACTGCGCCATGGCACCCCGTCGTTCATCTCGCCTCCAAACCGTGAACAAGGTCCTCCTCTACTTCTTCTCTTATGGGTAGATCTTAGGTTCTTAGAAATGAAGTACGTGCTCAAATGAGCTGGACCAACCTCGTGTTTTCATGGGAAACCATGGAAAAATATCGTTTTGAGTTCGCCGGAAACCGCCACCTCCGGCGGCCAAACCACCGCCAACCGATAGCCATCGCCTCAACGGAGGTGGGGGTGGTGGAGGTTGGCCAGGGAAGTGACCGGATAGCCGGTGACGGATCAAGGAAAGGTTACAGGAAATATGGCTTTCTATGTTCTGTTTTCGGGTTCATGTAGAAGATGAACAGTAAAACCAGTTTATAATAAATAAATAATGTATACAATACATAGTGAAAATATATATTATTTGAGTATATATTTAGGCTGCAAAACGAGGCACTTAGAGGTCGATTTAGGAAAAATGGCCAGTCACCAAAGTTGTAGCCTTTCGAATCTAGATTAATTTAAAATTAGTTTCAACTCGTTTGGGTAAGCGGTTTGACCGCATCACATTTTTTAGTGGGGGCTGTACCTAGGGTTGGGCAGAAACTAAAATGGATGCCCACGCTTCATCCCTTGTCCAAATGACCTGAAATTTGGGTAGGGGGTTAAACTTAGCTATATCTAAAGGCAGTCAAAAAATGGGAATTTTTGGAGACACTTCTCCTAAAGTTTTTGTTTTAATTTAATAAACTTAGATGAAATTATTTAAGTAGTCAAATGACCTCCAAACCCTCCCAAATTTTGGTGAGTGGTCCCTGGCTACATAACTTAGCTCTGTACAAATTTCCAACTCACTTGTATGAGTTTTGGATAGGGAGTCGCCTATTCTTAACTAGGCAATAATGAGACATTTTTGAGTAAAAAGTGCACTAGAAGTTAGAACGGTCATATCACCTCAACTGAGGCTGATATCTTGACCACTGACTTGGAAGGGTTATTATAAACCACTTGGAGTAAATGGTGTGATTTAGGGTTAGTTTACCCTAGGATCCAAACTCAAACCCTAAATGGAAGGTTTTGAGGGTTGTGAAGGATATGGGGGCAATTGCTCTCGTATTGCCTTTAAACTATGTAGAGTTGATATTAGCATGATAAAAATTGTCTGGATGGAATCTTGGAGAATTTGGAGACAAGTAGATGCCTCAAAATCTTAATCTTAGCTTTAGGTTAAAATACTAATTAAGCATAATCCATCACTAATAATTATCTAAAGGCTGTGAAACTCGGGTAGAGTTAGTTTTGAAGTGGGTAGAATTTATAGAAATTTTACTGGAATTTTATGATGTTTATTTCCACAACTTCGTTTGTAAAGTTGATTATAACCCCAATTGATGTTTTAATTATTTGTACCTTTCTGTTCATGGAAATCTCATGAAATATTGGAAATAACGTTTTTAGGATAGAATGGTTACCCTTGAATTTTTGTATAATTTTTAGTTGAGTAAATCCAGTACTTCCTTCACAAATGTTAAAAAGGGGTTCTATGCTTTGAAAATTATTTAGGGATGATTCTATTATTGAAAAATTATGAAACTGGGCCAGTGCTATTTTTAAGCCTTTATCTGCATGTTATAAATTATTTATAATTTTTGGAAGAATATTCTCTGTACTTGGTTCATAAATAATGAAAGATAGTAAATATTGCTAAAATAGTTTTGTTATCCTTTTGATCATATAAAAATTATGATACTTTGGATTTATCCTATTGAGATAACCTACTATTTATCATAAATTTGCTGGACATCTTGCATGAGAACTTAGGGTAGTTCATGTTCAAACCGGTAGCCCTTGGGATTTTCGAGGAAATTAATTGAATGCCAGATAAATTAGGAAATTACCACATTCTGGACTTAGGCTATTTTTATCATGATAAGTCTCCAGTAAATAATTTAGGGCATTTGGATGAGTTTTGGGATCATTGCATAACTGGTTCGATATATAGTCTAGGTTGGTCTGCATATAGCAAATTTGTGAATTGCAATAGGACATGGTCTGAGAAAGTCTTTGGAGTTGGTCATTTTGTCTGGGTGGAAAATTGTGGATGATATCACAATAGGATGATGTGAAGAGTAGAGAGAAGTAGTGATAGCTAGAGTTAAAAGGTGCTCGGGTTAGACGAAAGATCGTCTTTTCCGAAGAGAGGAAGGTTAAAAATCACCCTAGGATAGTCTATCGTAATATGAGAAGGGAATGGGTAAAGGGGATCAACCAATAACAATAAGTGCCTTGCGAAAGGGAACGATGGGCTTCAGCTACCATCATAGTTCCTAGTGCCCTTTGAGAGCCCTTCACGGGGAATACCGGGGGCAGTCCTGGGTTAACGTAAACTGTAATAACAAACTGACAAGAGTAACTTAGTAATTAGGGCTTCACCTTTCACAAACACTATTGGCACAGGAAGATTGATGAGAGCTTCGGCTCGGTTGGTTAAGAGACGGACGTTTTGGTCCGGGGAGCTTCGGCTCGGTTGGTTAAGAGACGGACGTTTTAGTCCGAGGAGCTTCGGCTCGGTTTTTGTGTGTTCACGATTAAACTTGCATGTGCATAAAAAGGAATGAAAATTAAGGTGGTGGGTCTTCGGTATTAGAGGGTCTATGCACCAACGCCAATACGCTGACTCGACAAGTGTGGTTAGCACTTCGCCAACAGAAGTCTGGTGCGCCAGCCGGCAAGAGTACGCAGGCGTCCTCTTAATGCACCAAGCGTTGAGGCGTACGATAGGTCTGACCGGTAGTGCTTTACTGGTTTAGAGGTGGGCGAGGCCCAACTTACCGCTTCTGTCTGCCACTACGGAGGTATCTTGGGAGGTAACGGCTCCGAAAGGGGGAACTAAAGGTCTGTGTGCACAGAGTCGGGTGTGTGAGTTGCACTTGCATGTTTCATCATACCCACTTGCATGTCATAGCATAATTGATTCATTTAACCCTGAGACCTAAAGTATAAGTGGTATGGGACGCTTATACATTAGGACCTTCGAAACGACCCCTTGATCTATAAGCTTGTGTGGGGAAGTTTATAAATTAAGGTTAATTTCAATATAAATATATGCTGCTGTTTGATAACCGACACCCCAACGTATAAGTGGTATGGGATACTCTATACGATGGGAGCCTTGCAGAAGATCCCTTGGCTTATGCGCTTTTGCACATAAGTTAAGGTTACCTTTACTACTTTCTGTTCCTGTCATATTTATTATAGAATTGCTAGATTAGTTTCGCTGCCATCTGTTTCTTGATTAAATCTCCACCTTCATGTCCTTCCCTTTCTCCCTCTCCGCTCGGTACCTAGGAGCCATGGGGGAAGGGGTAGGGGATGATAGGGCTTAGTCTTTATGACTAACGGTTTTCGAACCGCATCATTTAGGGGATCGCGGAGCCCAGCATGGAGGAGCAGCCCCAGAGGCCGGTGCACTTGGAGATGGGGCAGTCTAGCTCCGGAATTCATACAGCCGGGACCGTGAGTCTCGACCCTGAGTAGTTTCTGTTTGTTTTCTTCTGCATGAGAGATTGTAGTGAGGACATGATGTACCGGGTATAAGACCGCATTTATAGTACTCTGATTATTGTAATTCTGTGGACACTCCCATCGTGGAGATTTTATTCTATATATGTGATTTGTTTTCAGTGGACTTGCTCTTACTTCAATTGTTGTACTACCTTTCTGCGATCGAATTTGGCCGGCAGAATCGGCGCCTTGTGGTGATGACCCTTCAGGACGTGAAGGTGTCACCGCAAAGCGGCGATTCTGGGCCTAAGACCCCGGGTTTTAAAAAGAAAAAAAAGGGGGTCTTACATTCGCTGTTTGAGAAGGATACTGGTAGAGCAACATGGGTGGAATGGTAAAAAATGTTACTGAGTGAGGGGTACTTGAATCTTCCACTCGCATGGGGCAGCGAGTTCTCAAAGGGGCTAGCACTCACCGCCTCTAGATAACCTGGGGCAAGTGCGGGACAGGCCTACCCCACTCGCCCATGACTTCGGGGATCCAGGGACGAGTGCAAGCCCACCTGATCTACTCGCCCCGCACTAGCCTTACCCCAATCTGGGCAAGATGAGCTTCCCCCATGCACTCGCACCCCCTGGCTTACCTTCCAGAGATTAAAACTACGCCAAATGAAGGGGCTGACTCTTGTCGATCCCGCTCGATGGATATGGGGTTGTACACAATCCCCGATCTTTATTAGGTTGCCCCAAGCTCGGAAAAAATCATCCAACCCCAAGAGATTCGGCGAGTGCGGTAGGAGCCAGAGGGAATCTTTTGGTGGGATCCACAAGCTGCTATATATATGCCTGCCTGCTTGGTAGAGCCTTGCCGTTTCCCCTACCTTTCTTCCCTTTGCCAACTTGCCTCTTTCAAAGGAATTCCAAGAGAGGATCAACCGCGCCAAGGAAATCAATGCCTCCCATGCTGCCGAGCTGAGCCCCTGGATCTCAAACCCGTCACCGAGCGAGTCTTCAAAACCTAAGCCTATCAAAAAAGCAAAATCTGACCCCAAAGTCGGCGAGGCACCCCAGACAACCTAGCTTCTACTTTGGATCGTTAACTCTCCTCTTCCTTCAAACCGTCCGTCGAACCCAAAGGGAAGTAAATTGAAGACATCCCCGCTAGTATTAGTACCCACCTAGGTGATGCGGGCACCCCTCCGGTGCGAATCAATTCCCCTCAGGTGGACTCGCACTTCCAAGATGCCACAAATTCCCGCGTGAGGAGCCCGCCACCAACCTTTGGGACCACTAGGCTAGGCTCACTGCCGTCAAACTCACCAGCTCACAGGAACCCTGAGGCTCCTTCCGCTGCTCCCGTTCTTGCGTGGGGAAGTATTAGAGACATCCCCATTCCCAGCTTTGAACTGGTCACCTCTCCAAGCACTTATCTTCCAGGTCGCGGAAAGACCCTTATCTCTCCTCTCGCTCAGCCTTTTCAGGGATAGCCGGGTTCTTTCTGCCAGCCACACCTCTAGGGGGCATCCACCTCGCATGGTTAGTTTAAGCACTCATCATATTTATGACCCCAGGTCCCTTACTTGGATTGATTTATCATTGCATGCTTTCCTGGTCAGTCTGAAGCAAAAGAATCCTCCGACTCGGGACTCCACTCACCACCCCCTTCTCCCAACATGTTAGAAGACTTCTTGGATGCCTCAGTGGAGCCTGCCGGACTAAGGAGGCGAATATTTGGGATCCTCAAGAAGGAATGGGCGTGCACTACGCGAGATCCAAGAGGAGTGGGTCGCTGAAGAATAGCATTTGCGCGAGCTGGAGCGAGACTATGTGCTGCTGGCAGATGACGTGAGGTGTAGCTCGGCCAGCGAGATGACTTCCCTAGGGCCTCTCATGGAGCGAATACAGTAGAACCTGCGCTGCATACATCAGGACTTAGAATCGATCTACGAGTTCAACAACCATCATCGACCATCAAGGGAGGGGGCGTGAGGCCGGGGTAGATGAAAATAGCTCTCGAGCTGAGCCTACCGGCACTCGCCCCCTGGGCCCCCTTTAGCTCTTGCATTGTAATAATTTCTCTTCCCATTTACATTTCTAAAGAACACTGATATTGCATTATAATAATTTTAACAATACTTTATCTATTATTATTATTTTTTATCTGTTGGACTTGCACAAATAGTACTATGTCTCAGATTCGGCTCGCTTTAGGATAGGACAGGTAGCGAGGAACAGGCAAGCCGGGTCAGCAAGCTGGGCCAATGAGCTGGGTTGAAAGGGCAGCTCGGCTGGCAGGAATTCATTTTCTATAAATAGGGCCCCTTACCTACCCTCAGCCCATCACATTTACTACAGGGACATACCCCCCCTTAGTCGCACTTCTCGCAACTCTCACTCACACAAGTATCCACTAAGATGGGCAAGACGCGAGCTGACGCTGACGGGAGGTCCAAGTGCGCTAACTAATTCTCTCAATACTCCTTCTTTGACAGGAATATCTCAGAGGAGGAGTATTTGACATTTGTGGGGGACTATGTCCCGCCAGGGTTTTCTACATGCCGGCTTAGGCGACGCGAGATGATCAACACGTTCTTCAACGACAAACTCGCCTTCCCCATCTTACACTTTGAGGTGGGGCTGCGCCTGCCCCTCTGGTCGGAGGTCTGCCAAGTGCTAAAATACTTTGGTGTTGTCCCCGCGTAGATGAAACCTAATACGATCGCCATGCTTGTGGCTTTTGCAAGCTTCCTGTGGAGAGAATAGATTGAGTTCAACCTTGTCGTCTTCTGGAATCTATTCATCTACCGTACCACCAATGACGGGGTCGCTTTCTTCGCCAGCTCATAGTTCAAGGTGCGCGAGACTGCCAACAAGAACCACAACTGGTTCACCAAGATCCTCTTCATCAAGGGTGATCTCGACAATATCCCCAACTCGCCAATTCAGCGGGGTGAGGAGAGATACCAGCCGCCAACCCTGACGGGCGTCGACTCCAACCTCCACAAATTCTTCCTCCATAAGGACTTAGAGGTTGCCTCCCTACGAAAGGGCCTCGACTCACTCCCACCGGTTCATCCCAGCAAAGGTATATTCCATCTTTCCCTAATTGCGGGATCGCTGAAAGGATCAACCTTTTAATCGATAAGTATATTCTCAGCAGGGGAGAGACTGATCCCAGAGGTCCCGCCATTCGCAGACTCAAGACTCCACCCCGACCCGCTAGTGCGCAAGAGGGTAGCCGTGGCGGCTCACCGGATGGAGCAGGAATCCTCCAGGCCTTCCTCCAGCCAAAAGCTGCCTAAGCTCGCTAGGTCCAACTCGCCCCGCCTACCACCACAGCTAAAGAAACTGAAGAAGGCGGTGGTATCTAGGGAAAGGTTGGTCCTTCTCGGCTCGCCAGAGAATGAGAGAGGAGGCGACGAACAACCCACCTCCCTGGCTACCGAGGGGCTCATGGCTTGCTAGCCGGGCCTGCCAAAAGGACCATCAGACCTATCATCTCGGCGGGAAGGAGAAGGAACAGCTTGGCGAGCCGATGGTCCAGTGGGTTGAGAAGACCCATAGGGTGTCAATCTCTCCCCACCTCCCCACTTGGTCTGAGCGTCGGCCTCCCAACGGGCATGCCTTTGCCCTCGGCTTTGAGCTTTATGGCCGCGAGGATACCGAGGCCTTCAATGACCTGACCCTTCAGCAGGTCGACCATGAATGCACGCGAGCCCAGATGCGCTCCATGGAACTCGCCCACATGTCCGTCCGCCGCGGATTTGCCCTCAACTACAGACTGGCGACTGTTGAGGAGGCCCGAGATATCACTCGGGATGAGGTGGAGGACCTGAAGAAGAATCTGGAGGTCGCCGAGTCTCTCCTCGCGAGTAGAGCTGGCGGGTTGGTAAGTGTCAATGCATTTCTTCCCTTTTCTTTTGCTTGCTTGGTTCTTTAACTCATGCTTTTTTCCTCGCAGGATGTCGAGACCGCCGACCACCTACGGGCTCGCACGAGTGACCTCGAGGAAAAGAACAAGCAGCTAGATGAATAGAACAAGCTGCTCCATAGCGAGGTCAGCCGCCTGATGGACTCCCTCCTCTGCCAAGCTCGCGACGAGCCGAGTGCCCCAGCCAAGAAACCAAAGTCCTTCAGTGAGGCGAAGGTCAATGAAATGTTGTGGGTCAACTCCATCAAAGCTGCTAATAATATAATACAGGTCATGTGAGATCTACAGGTGCTGACGATGGACTGCAAGGAGGTGATATCAAAAGACCTGGTCCCGGATTTGTTCCTCCCCATTCCAACCCCTGGTGAGGAGGATGACTTCGACTCGCTATTTGATGAGGTGGAGGGCTTTCAGGATGATCCTAATGGGGGCGGAGAGGAGAGCTGAGTGCATATGTAAATATATATATATATTGTAATGATTCTTCCCCCCCCCCCTCTTATTGTAACCTTGCCGCAAGGTTAGTTCATTTTGTAATAGAATATATATCAATGAAATTTTGACTTTGCAAGTTCTCCTTTCAATGTTTATTTGCAGAATTGCACTCGCACGCGCATATCGCCCACTAAGGCGCAACTTCCCTAAGATAGAGCTCGCTGCTAAAATATACCAGAGTTAGGTTAAGACACGTACTCTTCTCGGGCCGCCGAGACCTTGCCATCTCTTAGTAGTAGAAGCTAGACCACTTGCAGTGCTGGACAATCGACTTCCCTGCTTGCCCGCGGGATCTCTTCCCCTCCTTAAGGGTTTGTTCACGACCTAATTTTTCCAAGTAAAAACTCGATGGGATGGAATACACTTGCAGAGAATAGCCCCATGCACTCGCAATCACCTGGTAGTTCTTACATCTCCTTGGGGGTTAAACGCGAGCAAAGGGCTATGCTTGGCTCGGCTTCTCGTGGATGATGAATGCGAGTCCCCAGTTGGCAAGATCTACACCCAAATGACTCAACTCGCTCATTGTCGCTTTTCCTAGTGATTACCATCCCTTTCTTCTAGGCGAGATCCCGGCTCGCCACACCCTGATAATCTGAGTATTGTCGGCATAACAGTTTGTTCCCTCGTGGTCTTCTGTTCTGTCAACTAGTGGGACGGGGATCTTCTGGAGGTCAACTACGGAGACGCCATCGATTGATTTCCAGCCCTGCCAGTTAATAGGATCCTAGCAGTGGGATCTACTTGGGGTCTGGGTAGACACCATCAAGCAATATCCAGCCCTGCCAGCTAGTGGGATCCTAACAGCGAGATCTGCTCGGGGTCTGGGTAGACACCATCGAGTGACATCCATCCCTGCCAGCTAGTGGGAGCCTGACAGTGGGATCTTCTCGGGGCCTGGGTAGACACCATCGAGTAAAATACAGTAATGCCAGCTCATGGGAGCCTAGCAGCGAGATCTTCTTGGGGTCTAGGTAGACACTATCGAGTGACATCCAACACTACCAGCTAGTGGGAGTCTAATAGAGGGATCTTCTTGAGGTCTTGGTAGACACCATCGAGTGACATCCAACCCTTCCAGCTAGTGAGTGCCTGACAGCGGGATCTAGGTAGACTCCATCGAGTGATATCCAGCCCTGCCAGCTAGTGGAGCCAAACACCGGGATCTGCTCGGGTTATAGGTAGACACCATCGAGTGACATCCAGCCCTGCCAGCTAATGGGATCCTGGCAGTGGGATCTCCTCGGGGTCTGGGAAGACTCTAACGAGTAATATCTAGCCATGTCAGCTAGTGTGAGTCTTGCAGCAGGATCTGCTTGGGGTCTGGGTAGACATCAACGAGTGACATCTAGCCATGCCAGCTAGTGTGAGCTTGGCAAAGGGATCTTCTCGGGGTCAGGGTAGACACCATCGAGTGACATCCAACCCTACCAACTAGTGGGAGCCTGATAGTGGGATCTGCTCTGGGTCTGGGTAGACACCATCAAGTGACATCCAGCCATGCCAGTTGGTGGGAGCCTGGCAACGGGATTTGCTCGGGGTCTTGGTAGACACAATCGAGTGATATCCAGCACTGCCAGCTGGTGAGAGCCTGATAGCGAGATCTGCTCGTGGTTTGGGTAGACACCATCGAGTGACATCCAACCCAGCTAGCTAGTGGGATCTTAATAGTGGGATCTGCTTGGGGTCTGGGTAGACACCATCAAGTGACATCCAGCCTTGCCAATTGATGGGAGCCTAGTTGTAGGATCTGCTCGGGGTCTGGGTAGACACCATGGAGTCACATCTAGCCGTACCGACAAGTGGGAGCATAACAGCGGGATCTTCTCAGGGTTTGGGTAGACACCATCGAGTGACATCCAACCCTACAAGCTATTGGGAGCCTAGAAGCGGGATCTGCTCAGGGTCTGGGTAGACACCATCGAGTGACATCCAGACCTGCTAGTTGGTGTGACCCTGATAGCGGGATCTGCTCAGGGTCTGGGTAGAAACCATCGAGATACATCCATCCCTACCAGCTAGTGGGAGCCTGATAGTGGGATCTGCTCGGGGTCTAGGTAGACACCATCGAGTGACATCCAACCCTACAAGCTAGTGGGTGCCTTGCAGCAGGATCTTCTCGGGGTCTGAGTAAACTCTACTGAGTGACATCTAGCCCTGCCAGCTGGTGGGAGCCTGACAGCGTGATCTGCTCAGGGTCTGGGTAGATACCATCGAGTGACATCTAGCCCTGCCAGCTAGTGGGAGCCTGGCAGTGGGATCTGCTGGGGGTCAACCTAGTGAACTCTTTACCCATTCATACAATTCACTGCAGAAAGTCAGGAATGCCAAGAAATTTTATACTAGAAAAATATGTTACGTACATGATTCAAGGATAGAAACGCTTCAAGTCATCACTGCTATATGTATGACTTAGAGTCTCCTTCCACAGTCCGAAGATGATACCCCCTGACTTCAATGCCTCCTTAACATTAAACAGACCCTCCCATTTTGGGTTAAGCTTTCCCACAGCAGCTGATCTTCATGTGACATCTAACTTTTTCAGGACTAGGCCCCCTTCCGCAAACTATTTGATTCTAACGTGTTTGTCAAAATACTTGGCCATCTACTATTTAATTTCCTCTTGCCAGACGACTGCCACTTCTCGTAGTTTCTCTGTCAGGTCCAAGGAGATTCAAAGATCGTTCTCGTTCTCGACCCCCCATTCTTCTCTACCTTCCCCTGCTTCCACTATCTGCGGTGTCCAGACCTCTAACTCTATCTGGAGCATATCTTCGTAGCTGTGGGAGAGTTTGAAAGGAGTCTACCCCAAGGCTATGTTAGGAGTAGTTCTCAGGGCCCAGAGGACTGAATGGAGTTTGAAAGATAACTTAATCAATTGATAATCCTCTTATACCAATTGAAAGTTAGGGGATAGATCTTAATTTTACATAAGAGATAAATACAAAAAGAAATCACAGCACATAAACTAAAAGAAATAGAGCAAGCAAGCACAGATGATACAAGGATTATAGTGGTTCCCCAAACTGGGTACATCCACTCTTCTACCACCCTGGTAGGAATCCACTAGTAGGTTTTGATCAGGTGACTGCTACCATAATATCTATTTTCTAAGGGAGATATAGCAACCCATTAGGCTTTTGATCAGGTGCCAAAAAACCAAACCAAGTCTTTTGATCATGAGACTTGATAACCAAAAGCTAACTTTTGAAGGGAGTTAAAACCCTTTGTACAGTGGGGTGAAGAGAGTTGATGGTGTCTTCTTTTTCTCTAAACAACAGAGAAGAATTGTGAATTGATGTTGTCAAAGCTCCCCTTGGAATGTTTAATGGTTCAGGAAAGAAGGAAGCTTTGCCCAGGGTGTAGGTCTTCAAATGTTGTTGATCTCCAGCAAGCTTTTCAGACAGATATTGATTTGTGTCATTTTGAAAGTATGGAGCAGATGAAGAACTCTGTAACTTGATGTTATTCTCTGGATGAAGATCTCTGTTCTCTATTATTGTCTCTCTCTTATTTGCTTGCCTTTTGAAAAGCTGATTATTATATTCCACTAAAGAATTCAGATATTTGAATTCTTTATAACTGAAATGAATTGAAGCATTCCCGAGAGTAGAAAAAGCCTTGGGAAATAAATCAGAATTAACTTCTGAAACAACCCACATTTAATGTTACTTTGAATGGCTATTTCCATTAGGAATGGTTAGCATTAATGTTCTAGGCTTTAAATGACTATCATTAATCCTTAAGATAATCTGCCAGCTGTAAATAAATAGGCCTGAAAAAACTGCACAAGTTTCGTCGATCAGGGCTCGCAGATCGTCGAGCTTCGCTTCCATTTCGTCGAGCTGAGAATCTATCTTGAGGTCGAAGTTCGTCACCAGAGATAAGAGTTTGTCGAGCTGAACTAGATTTCATCAAACTGAAATTCTGGCTTGAGATTAGAGATCGTCGACCTGAGCTCGGATTTTGTCGAGCTCAGCTCAGAGATGGAACTCTGAGTTCGTCGACCTGAGTTTGACTTTCATCGACCTGAATTCCATACTTTGTCACAATTGCATTTCTTGGAATTCTTTCAGCAAGTCTGGAGAGTCCTTCTGAGGCAAATCTGGAAATAAACCTATGACCCATGACAATACAATGTGGGTAAATCTAAGCAAGCCTAATAGTGATCCTTGCCCAAATTAGAACTAGGGTTCCAACAATCTCCCCCTATTTGGGTGAGGACATAATTTACACAAAAAACAAATAAAATACAAAGTAGAAACAATATGCTTGAATTATAAATTTTTCAGCAGATGTACAAGGATGCTTTGAGAAAATAAAATAGAACAAATCTACTGCTGCAATCTATTAAGCAAAATCTCCTTAAAAAATAAACCATCTCCCCTGCTATTGTAACCTTCTAAACAATTTCCCCCTATACAACCACTCATGTATTCTCTATATTGACTGAGATTATAGCTTTGATTACTATCAAATGCTACTGTTCCTTTGTGATAAGATAGGGCTTTTCCTGAAAAGAGATGTTATGAGTTCTGGACCTAGGTTACCTTGGGTGCTGGTTCTCTTTCATAATAATTAGATATAATAGAGTATTCAGGTTGATCCTTGTATCCAAGTGGATGATATTTCCAAGGAGGGATTATCCACTCAGTAAAAGGATTTCAAAGATGGAGTTTGATTATGATTTTGAAATAAGTTAAAATTTCTGCTCTGAAAGTTTGTGTTCGACGAAAAATAATCTCGTCGATCTGAGTTCGACGATTGTTGTTGAGTTAGTCGACCTCTGTTTACAGAATGATAATGGTTGTTTTCTTTGTTCCACGATCATCGATCTCGGTTCGACGAAGTGTATTTATTTCGTCGAGCATAAATTCCTGAACAGTTAAAAACAAAATTTTTGTTCATAGTTCGTCGATCTGAGTTCGACGAATAGTGTTGTTTTCGTCGAGCTTGGTTCGACGAATTATATTGAATAAAAATTTTCTGAAGATTTTTAATTTGATTTGATAAAACATCAGTTATTTTGTCTAAATCTATTAACTTTTCTTTGCCTTTAACTGATTCTAACGAGGCTATTTTTTCAGAAGTAATTTTTAAATCTTCTTTGAGTTTTATGTTTTCAGAAGATAAATTATTTACTTTCTCTCTGAGAAGTTTTATTTCCTTCTCAGAATGAATTAAATCTTTACATAGGATTTTAAAATCTTCTTTAAATTGATCTAAAGAAAAATCAAAAGAGGGATTACCTGATATTCTTCTGATTCACATTCTGATTCAGAGTCTGATTCTTCATCAGAGTTGTTGCAAGATGCATTTATTGCCATCAGGCAAAACTCTTTTGCTCTTGACTCTTCTTCATCTTCAGTTGTACAGGATGAAGCTTCAGAGTCACTCTAAGTGTTTGCATCAAGGATTTTCTTTTTAGCTGATCCAGCAACCATTGCTGTGAGGGATTCCCACATATCTTTTGCTGATGAACATTTAGCAATTTCCTGAAAAATGTCATCAGACATTAATTGTGCAAGAATGTTCATAGCTTGTGCATCAGCAATCTTTAGCCTTTTCTACACTTCTGTCCATTGAGGTTATGGAACAACATTGATGCTAGATGTTTCCACTAGTTGATAAGGACCTGTCAAAATGGAATTGTAAATGACTTCATCAATAGAGTTCATAAAAAGCCCAATCCTTGCTTTCTATAGTGCAAGATTATTTAGATTGCACATAAGAGGTCCTTGACAATTCTTCATTTTGTGTCATGATAAACTCTTAAGAAATATAAGATCTATCAGATCGTTTTGGTTCAGGTATTAGCTTGTACAACCAAAGAAAAGACTGTCTGATACCAGTTGAAAGATAACTTAGGCAATTGATAATCCTCTTATACCAATTGAAAGTTAGGGGATAGATCTTAATTTTACATAAGAGATAAAGCCAAAAAGAAATCACAACACATAAACTAACAGAAATAGAGTAAGCAAGCACAGACGACACAAGAATTATAGTGGTTCCCCAAACTGGGTACATCCACTCTTCTACCACCCTGGGAGGAATCCACTAGCAGGTTTTGATCAGGTGACTGTCACCACAATATCTATTTTTTAAGGGAGATATAGCAACCCTTTAGGCTTTTGATCAGGTGCCCAAAAACCAAACTAAGTCTTTTGATCAGGAGACTTGATAACCAAAAGCTAACTTTTGAAGGGAGTTAAAACCCATTGTACAGTGGGGTGAAGAAAGTTGATGGTGTCTTCTCCTTCTCTAAATAACAGAGAAGACTAGTGGATTGTTGTTTTCAAAGCTCCCCCTGGAATGTTGAATGGTTCAGGAAAGAAGGAAGCTTTGCTCAGGGTGTAGGCCTTCAAATGTTATTGATCTCTAGCAAGCTTTTCAGACAGATATTGATTTGTGTCCTTTTGAAAGCTTGGAGCAGATGAAGAACTCTATAACTTGATGTTATTCTTTGGATGAAGATCTCTGTTCTCTGTTACTGTCACTCTCTTCTCTGCTTGCCTTTTGAAAAGCTGTATTATTATATTCCCCTGGAGAATTTAGATATTTGAATTCTTTATGACTGAAATGACTTGATGCATTCTCGAGAGTAGAAAAAGCTTTGGGAAATAAATCAGAATTAATTTCTAAAATAACCCATAGTTAATGTTACTTTGAACGACTATTTCCATTAGGAATGGTTAGCATTAATTGTTCTGGGCTTTAAATGATTGTCATTAATCCTTAAGATAATCTGCCAACTATAAATAAATAGGCCTGGAAAAACTGCACAGATTTCATCGATCTAGGCTCATAGATCGTCGAGCTCAGCTTCCATTTCGTCGAGCGGAGAATCTGTTTTGAGGTCAAAGTTCATCGACAAGAGATAAGAGTTTGTCGAGCTGAACTGGATTTCATCAAACTGAACTTCTGTCTTGAGATTAGAGATCGTGGACCTGAGCTCGTATTTCGTCGAGCTCAGCTCAGAGATGGAACTCTGAGTTCGTCGACTTGAGTTTGACTTTCGTCGACCTAAATTCCTGACTTTGTCACAACTGCATTTCTTGGAATTCTTTCAGCAATTCTGGAGTGTCCTTCTGAGGCAAATCTAGAAATAAACCTATGACCCATGAATATACAATATGAGTCAATCTAAGCAAGCCTAATAGTGATCTTTGCCCAAATTAGAACTAGGGTTCCAACAGAGTTGCTCCACCCAGTGCCCCTTCAGGTTTTCAAACTTATTTTTCAACAAGTTCACAATGATCTGGTTCGCCGCCTCCACCTTCCCGTTAGTCCTGGGGTGGTGAACCGATGCAAACCGGAGGTCGATCCCGAGCTGACAACAAAAACTAATGAACTCCACACTAGCGAATTGTGTCCCATTGTCTGTGATGATGGCCTGAGGCAACCCATGCCTGCAAATGATCTCCCCCCATACGAAGTTCTGGATCACATAGGATGTAACCTTGGCTAGTGCTTTGACCTCCAACCACTTATAAAAATAATCAATCATTACCGACCAGAACCTCCTCTACCCACCGGCCTAGGGGAAGGGTCCCATAAGATCCATTCCCCAGATATTGAAGAGCCAGGGTACAATGATGCTCCTGAGTCTCTGGGTAGTAGCAGTTGAAGAGGGGAAAATAGCTGGCACTTCCAGCACTTCTTTGCGAACACAGTGGAATCCCGGCTTAGGGTCAGCCAGAATTACCCTTGCCTTACAATCCTCCCCTCTAGGGTCCTTCTCCCTAAGTGACTCCCTCACTCCTTAGAGTGAACTTCCTCCAAGATCCTCGGGACCTCCCCTTCAGCCACACAATGTTCTAGAAGCCCTGAGAGAGTCTTCTGATATAGCTTCCCATCGCGCATCAGATAATATGCTGACTTATGTTTGAAGCGCTTTTTATCCAGGCCATCTAGGAACTCCCCTATGGATAAGAAGGTTGTGAAGGGGTCCATCTAGGAGCGGTGCCGATCCACTTCCATCAGCTCCCCCTCTTCAATGGAAGGGTAGAAGAGGTCGGTCAGAGTTCCCCCCGCACGGGGTCCGAACTTGGCTAGCTAGTCCACTTGCTTATTTTCCTCCCGTGGCACATGTTCAATTGAGAATGTTTGGAACATCCTGATGACCCCTTTCACCTTTGTCAGGTATAGCTGGAGAGTAGGCTCTCTCACCTCAAACTTGTCGTTGATCTGGGAGGACACCACTATGGAGTCTATTAGTACCTCCACATCATGCACCCCTAGATCCCTAGCCAGCCGAAGCACTTCTATCACCGCCTTATACTATTCTTGATTGTTAGTGATGGGAAAATGAATAACCACAGTTTTCTCAATATTTGTCCCTTGTGGACTCTCCTAAATCATCCCCACCCCCAAGGAGTGCCTCCCTGATGCGCTATCAACCTTTACCCTCCAAGGAATTGGATGAGTGAGGTCATCCTCTGCAACCTCGACCACATAGTCAGTTAGGAAGTCAGCCATCAACTGGGCCTTGATCGAGAGGTGAGGTAAAAAAGAGATGTCAAACTCGCTCAGCTCTACCGACCACTTTGCAAGCCTCACAGATTCCTACGCCATTAAAAAATGTTACGACGGGGATGGTCAGTCACCTCCTGGATAGAGTGTGCCTGGAAGTATGGGCGGAGCCTCCAAGCTATGATGACTAGGGCGAAGGCCAACTTCTATGAGATCGGATACCAAAGCTCGGCCTTCCTCAGGACCCTACTCACCTAGTAGATCAGTAGCTACTTCTTGCCCACTTCCCGAACCAAGATGGAGCTCAGGGCCTCAGCCCATAACTAAAAGTATAGGGATAGGTTTTCCCCCTCCTTCGGTCCCTAGAGCAGATGAGCCTGGGTCAGCTGCTTCTTTAAGGCTTGTAAGGATTCCTCGTACTCGTCAGACCATTCAAATTTCTGACCCCCTCTTAGTGCTTTGAAGAAAGGAGAGCACTTCTCTCCAGCCTGGGAGTAGAACATGCTCAGCCCTGCCAGCTTCCCTATAAGGCGCTGGATTTCCTTTGCATTCTGAGGTGACCTGAACTCCATGATTGCCCTCACCTTGTCAGGGTTGGGCTCCACTCCTGTGGGAGTAAGGAGATGGCCTAGGAACTTGCTCCTGCTTGACCCAAAGACGCACTTCAAGGGGTTCAACCTCATTTTATACTTCCACAGGGTGCCGAAGGCCCCTTCCAGATCTTGGAGGTAAGAGTCAACATCCGGACACTTGATCATGAGGTCATCCACGTACACCTCTAAATTCCTTCACTTCTGCTCCTAGAAGACCAGGCCCATCATCCTTTGATATGTTGCCACTGTATTTTTTATCCCAAAGGGCATCATTTTATAATAATATCTCCCCTCCCTTGTGATGATGGAGACATCTTTCATGTGGGGGGGGGGGCATCCTGATCTGGTGATAACCTGAAAACGCATTTAAAAAGCTCATTAGAGAGAAACCGATGACTGAGTCAACCAGTGCGTCGATCCGAGGAAAGGGGTAATAATCTTTAGGACGCTCTTTATTTAAAAGAGAGAAGTTGATACACATCCTCTTGCGGCCATACCCCTTCTTAACTATTACTACATTGGAGACCCAGCCTGGATACTGGATCTCCGATATAAACCCCTCCTTCAGGAACTTCTCCACCTCCTCTCGGATGGGCTCGGCTAGCTTGTCGGCAGTCGACCTCTTCTTTTGCTGGATGGAGCAGGCATTGGCATTAAGGTTGAGGTGGTGGAAAGCCACATCTGCATCAATTCCCGGCATGTCCGTCGTTCTCCATGCAAATAAGTCGATGTCCTTCTAGATGCACTCCAACATCCTCCCCTGGTCCTCCTGGCTCCTCCCCCCGCTTATCCGCACCTTCTCCACCCTTCCTACCTGGGTGATAACCTCCATCTCTACCACCTCCTCTACTTCCTCTAGATGGGATTGGTCTTCCTACTCTCCCATGGGCCCCTCACCTGGGGTAAGAACTTGCTCCTCAGCTTCCTCCACAACCATTACCTCGGCCATCACCTTGGCCTGTTCCTCCAACACTTCCTCTGCCAGCTCCATGTGGAAGCGAACCTCTTCATCCTCTACCACCATCCCCTTAGATTCTCCCATGGCCTCCTGGACAAACAGCTCCTCCATCCTCCTCTCCATCTATAACATCCCATTTCACGCTAGGCCCCCCTCACACGTGTTTTGAGTCAAGAGAATTGACTCAGACTCGGGAAGCGTCGAGTAAACTCGATGCCATTTGACGAAGTGTCAAGTGTGTTGAGTGGTCCCAATGCCACTCGACGAATTTAACTTAGAAAATATTATGAAATCTGTTTGTGATGAGTAGTCTCAACGCCACTCAACGTGACATCAAGTGTTCTCAATGCCACTCAACTTTGTGTTTAGTCATCTTAATGCCACTCAACGTTACATTGAGCAGTCTTAATGCCACTCAATGCGGCATTGAGTGGTCTCAATGCCACTCAATTTGGTGTTGAGTGGTCTCAACTCCACTCAACGCCACTCAACGCGGCATTGAGTGGTCTCAATACCACTCAATGCCACTCAACACAGTGTTGAGTGGACTCAACTCCACTCAATGACTTTGACTTAAAAACTTTCTGGATGCTGAGGCATTGAGTGGAATCAATGTGGCATTGAGTGGTCTCAACACCACTCAATTCCTTTGACTAAGAAACTTTCTTCATGTTGAGGCATTGAGTGGACTCAATGCGGCATTGATTGGTCTCAATGCCACTCAATGCTTTTGACTTAGAAAACCTAGGCCTAAACATGGCGTTGAGTGGTCTTGACACCACTCAATGCTTTTGGACTTAGAGAATTTTCCGGTCTAAAAACTATGTTTACTGGTTCATATGTATGGGTTGAACCAAATTTTTGGAATGAGCACAAATTAACCTATTGGACCCGATTCTTTCAATTAAGACCTAAATAAAGTAATAATTGGATGGTCCAATATTATAGTGGCACTTGGGGCAAGGTGGATCCATGCTCAAGGATGACCAGCCATGACCCGCCACTCCCCTTATTCAAAGTTCTTAAACTATCCACTCCCAGCCAAAAACCAAGGCCAACATCGTCTTTATTGAGTCCAGTAGTGTGGAAATCAATAGCTGGAGAAAGGAGATAGCCGGAGAAGTTGTCAGCCATGGCTCACCGCCACCGTACTCGCCACCAAATGCGGTTACAGGTCCGTTTTTCCTCCCCTCCCTCAGTGCTAGTCTTCCAGATCCACTAGGAGAGATATCGGGCTCAACTGATCTTGATGCCATGTGAGAAAGAGGAAGAAAAAACGAGCTTTTCTTCTTGCTTGTGTTCGCCAGAGGAGCCACCTCCGCCGGCCATATCACCGGGAAACACCAGCCGCCGCCTCAATAGAGGTGGTGGAGATAATCGCCGGCGGTGGCAGTGTACCAAGTGGTCGGAAATAGGAGATCGAGTTGCTATAGACGGGTTAAATCTGAGACGTTGGCTCATTGGAGAAGACAACCTGATGCCCTTGATTTTTATGAAATAAACTATATGAAATAACTATATGTGCTATTTTCTATCATATTTTATACTACCACCTGAATGCTAAATCTAGGCCTATTACAGGCAAATCTAGAACCAGTCACCAACACAAAATTATAGAGCTAAGTCTTACCTTTAATATTGAAAGTCTTTATTTCAAGGATAGCTAGATCACCTAGAAGGAGGGGGGGGGTGAATATGTTTCTTAGTCCTTAGTGACTATATTTTTATTTTCTTTTAGTTTATTGCTTTAGTGGTTTGTTAATTTCTGCTTTCAAGGTGAGCTACCTGCACAAAGAAAATCAACACAACATAGTACACAAAGATTTATAGTGGTTTCCCAATCTTTGGGTACATCCACTCTCCTCCCACCTTGCCAACTTCTTATTGGTAAAGGCACTTGTCCAAAACAATGCTCCAAAGAGCTTACACCTCAGGCCTTCATCCTTACACTCAGGTTCTCTTCAGAACCCTACCTCAGAACTACAAAGGTTCCTACCTCAGAGCCCTGTAGTGCTCCTACAACTAAGTGGTCCTCAAACCACCTACCTCAGCCTTATCTCTAAGGCCTACAGCTCTAGATTTTCAGCCCTACAGCTTCAGGCACAAGGCCCTACTCTCAGAGTGTTGCAGTACTCCTGCAGCTCAGATACAGAAGGATCCTACAAGATGGAAATGAGTTGATGAGGTTCTTGATTGAACACAAGAGGAATTACTCTATGACAATCAACCTTGGGTGAGTTTGACTCAGCCCCCCACTATGACACCAGGAATGTTTTCCTGTGTCAACTATACTGGACTAAGTGCACCTTAGTCCCAACTACTTCACAACAACAAGTTTATCCACTTGAGCTGGAAGAGACTTGCAGAATACTATTCTTCCTCTTTCTAAGTTGAATCAAAGGTTCATCTCTCTCTTCTTCTCGGCAACAATGATGTAGAAGCTTTGGCTCATGCTGGAAGTAACTTGCAGATCAGCTTCTCTGCTCCTTTCTGAACTGAGCTAACTGCTCAGCTCTATCTTCTTCTTCATAACTCCTCAAGAGAATGTTCTTTAAGATTTGCTGGCTGGGTATATGAATCACCTTCAGCAAGGTTCAACCCAAGATACTACCTTTTTCTCAGAGAATCCCTCTGAGCTAACTTGCTGGTGTAGATGAAGATCACACCAGCTATCTTGTTATTGAAGATGTTGATACCAACAGCTAACTTGCTCTTCGTGTGTAGACTTGAGCTTCCTGTTCTTCAGCTCAACACTAATGGAAGATAAGAAGAACTTATGTAATAATTGCATCTTTCTATAAAGAGCATTTACTTTTATTTATTGAAACCCAACGACACTTTTAGCAGTGGGTCCCATACTTTTAATGTTGGCTGCTTTTTTTCTTTAACGCCAACTGTCGTATAGTAGGTCTGCGACAACATTTGTCGCGTACTGTAGCCATCCCACCACTTATTTGAAATATGTTGACTTGCTGACTTGCTGATGTCACCGACTGTGGACTTAGCAAAAAATCAAGCAATATTAGCATAGGAGTTGAGTGAGTAAGCATCACTCAACGCCAAAAAACTCAAACAGATTTACTGTCACTTGGCGTTGAGTGAGTAACCTTCACTCAACGCCAAACTACTTAGAATATAAATCTGTTTCTAGGCGTTGAGTAATTCGGCTTCACTCAACACCAACTTGCTTGATCATCTTTCTACTGCTTGGCATTGACAACATTGAGTGAGCAACCTCCACTCAACGCTTTTTGCCTTAACCAAAATTTCTGCCTCTGCAGCAGCTTAGGCGTTGAGAGCATTAAGTGAACATCCCTCACTCAATGCCATCTGCCTTAGCCATATTTCTGAACTAAGATAGATTAACTGAACTGAGTTCGACGAATGACAAGCTCAGCTCGATGAATTATGAACTGAGTTCGACGAATTCTGAACATAGTTCAACTTACTATCTTTTTGCTGTATGGCATTGTGTGTGTCTTCATCACTCAATTCCAAAGCACTTAGCCATATTTCTCTTTGGTAGTATGATGTTGAGAGAGTTGACTTCACTCAATACCTGTGGACTTAGCCACTTTTCAACTCATTTCAACATAGGCTATTACTACTTTAGCCTATTCACAGCGTTTTGCTGTATGGCGTTGAGTGAGTTGACTTGACTCAATGCCTGTGGACTTAGTAATTTTCTCAGCTTGCCATTATTTAGGCTTTGACTATATAAGCTTCACTCAGCAGTATAAGTCATCTGTCATTGAGTGATTTACCTTCATTCAACACTTGTGGACTTAGACAGATTTCTATCAGCCCGCACCTTAGGTAAGTGTTTACCTAACTTAGCCACTTAGGCTACCGGTCCCATCATTTCTTATCAGGACAATCTACAATCATTAATCTTGAACACAAGTTAGATGACAATATGTGCATACATTATTTGATGGTCCTTCAAATTCAGGACATTGGGATCATTGGACCCAATAATCTCCTCCTATTTGAACAAGTCAAAACCTAAGACAATGTATACACTAACATACTTATGTTATATATATATATAACATATCATCACAGTATAATTCAGATAAATCATAGACATTTTAAATGATGTAGCAGATAAGTCAGAATCATAGCAAATGATGAGTTAGACATATTATAATTATAGCAAATGATTGTACTATTTAATCATATAGGGAGTAAATGTTTGTGCATTCTATATAAAGTATTACATCCCTAGCCCTGTAAGCAGAACCTGAATCATTTTAAGTTCCAGGTTCCCTTATCTTAATCCCACTTCTTCTGTATTTCTTTGTTGGCTTATCTTCAACACCAGCTATCTTCTTTCCCTTCTTATTAACATCATCAGTAGCCTTATTAGCTCCAACTACAGCTTCAGCTTTATCCTTTTGTCTCTCAAAATAGTTAAGGGCTTGGGGAAGTATTTCGATGGTTCCATAGCATCAGGAGTGAGAAGATTTGCCTTTTTGTTCCTTCAGAAAATCTTTCTTTCTGTGTCTCTCTTTTCCATCTTATCCCATTCAGTCTTGCTATACCATTTACCTCTGTCTGATTTCTTATTTTTGACCTGCTCCCAAGCAAGAAAAATGTTGGATCTTGACTCTGGGCTCCAATGCTCGAAATTAGGCCATTTTCCCATTACTTCTCTGTATTTTCTCTTTTTCATCCTAACTTCTTCTTCTATTTCAGCAGTTTCAGCAGTCATTTCTCTTGTCTGTAGTGCCTGGTCAATAGTGGGGCTGAAAGAGGGAATTTCAGCAGCAGTGGGCTGCACACCCCACTGATTACCAACACTATCATAATCTTCTATATACATCCCATTCTCTTGATTATCTTGAGCAGGCTCTCTATTTAAGATTTCTAGTACTTGAGTAGGCATCATTGGGATATTGTCATATTTCACTTGCTCTAATCCCAATGAACCTCTTACAACATTTATTTCCCAAACCATGTTATTAGTATTGGTCCTTATGGCTTCTCTCTCCCCCTTTTTGGCTTCTTCAATTAACTTAGTGGTCTGGGTGCTGCTTGCCTTGCTTCTTTCCACTTCCAAGTAGTTTACTCTAGCAGTGACTTGATTCTTAACTTCCAACATATGGTCATCCAGCATCTTGGTGCAGGCATCCATCTTTGTGAAGATTTCAGTGTTTTGTTCACTTCTCATAATTTTATCATCCTCATGAATGGTCACAGAGTTCTTAGCCTGAATCTTTTGATTATCAATGATGACAACAATATTCTTTCTTGACATATCTAATTTCTCCATGGTGTAGTCAACAGCAGGAGCAGCTCTTATAAAGAACTTCACTGTTTCTCCCTTTAGCAGGTTTACCTCAAATCTTATGGATTTGATCTCTGTTGCTAGATCATTCTTGACATCTTTCAAGGCTTCATCCACAAAATTTTCTAATGCCCTCCTCTGCTCATCTTGCAAACCCTTTAGCTGGGACATGAAGGTAGGTGACACCTGATCAAATCTGGCAGATATTCCCTCATCCATAGCTTCTTGTACAAGCTTGCTCCCTGTTTATTGAGTTGTGTCACTCTTGAGCTGTTCAGTTTTTGGATGTGGTGAGGAGTGTGCTTTATCATGAATGTATTCCTCTTCCTCTGATTCTGATGAAACTAGATCATGTACCTCATGACCAGGGAGATCATAAGGTATCTACCCCTCAACCACTACCATGCTTTCATTTGCATGCAGGTTAGCAGTAGCAAAACCACTTAATCAGCTATAGAAGACAGTATATCTATTGGAGGAACTTTTAGTTGCTCCCCTACAAATAATGCATCTTGCATTATTTCTTGTATCAACTACTCCCCTTAAATGGAGCATTCCTTTTCTCAACACTTGGAGTTTCCATAACTTTCTCCTGTGGATGCTCTTCTCCAGACAAAATAGTCTCTTTATCTGAAGCTAGTTTGATCTACCCCTCACTTTGAGTCCTAGGAGCATCATCATCATCATACCTATGTAGATGCCTATCTGAATCATCCAATCTGGAGGCATCTTCATCCATCCTTGCAAATATTTTGTCAACAGCTTCCCGTACAGCAGATCCATCCATCTCAGCAGCAACCTCATCATCTTCTGAGACAATGTTTGACTCTGGTATGCTTACACGACTAAGGGGAGTAAGTTCAGAGGAGGCAGATACCTGAATATTCATGTCCCTCTTTGTCATAACTCGCATTTTCATCGCAAATAATAATTTATCAGAGTAAGGTGAAATGCACGTTATGATGCCACGTCAGTAGGGGATAACTGTGGACACTTAGGAAACACTCCTACTAGACACAAAAAGAGAGATCTTAAAGTGATTTAGTGAAAATCTAATTTAAGTTAGGCAATTAACCGTATACCTCGGCTTAGTAGCTCATCAAGTCCACGTAAGAAAATAGTTTATATGCTGCGGAAAATACTTCATTCATATGATTAAACATCCTACATGAGTGTAGACGTTCCCTAGGGAACAACTCATGGTATGCAAGACTCTAGGTTGATAATAGTACTAAAAAATGCTTTTATGATTGTTAAATATAATGAGATAGATTTTTAAAATATGTTATGCATGATATAATAATAGTAGGATTTATACTTGAAAATACCTAACATGTATTCCTAGCATAAATCATCCTAGAGAGCAAGTAATCCAAATCCTCTAAAAGAGAATAATAGCTGCTAGCAAGATATCCAGAAATCAACTATCTTGTGGGCGTCAATAATTTGACACGAACCCACATCAAGTAAAAGTATGTCTAACCAAGTAAAGCAAAAAAATGACAACTACCTCGCAACGGCGAGGTGACAACCACAACCAACTCTGCTGCTCAGCAACTCCAAAACCAGTTCCACTACCTGTTAAAGCTCCGACCCAGAGGCATTCCAAACACAGAACACCTTAGATAGAAGGCACAAACAGTGGCAGGAAAGTAAGCCAAAAAGTAAACAACGGTCAAAAGGGGTACCAACCCAAGACAAAAAGTACTGAAGTAAAGTACAGAAGTAAAGTACATAAATCGGAAACATAGAACTTACGTAAATCATCACGTACAACAAATTACACCAGATGCACAAGGATAAAAAGGTGGAAAGCAAGATTAAACTATGAGAAAGAATACTCAAAAATATTATTAGCCATATGTGGTCAACTCTACCCAAAACACAGGCGAGGTGGTCACTCATCTAGACACAGCCTCACAGATATATAATATCCGTCTAACTACGGGGGAGACTCATACACTCCATTCAGCACAGACGCCCAAACACCCGGTAGAGTTCCACAAGGTACTAATAAAGGTAATAAACCTTGTGGTGATGGATTCGCCCACTAACACCCGCAACCAAAAGAAAACCATGACATAAATCTCAGACATCGCAGGGGTGGTTACGTCCACAAACTCCCGCAACCAGAGAAAATCATGATATATCTCAAGACTCGGCACATCGGATTCTACTAGACATTTCTAGATCAAAAAGCGATTAATCAACCTTCAGGAAGGATTTACAACCCTAGATAACTCTAATACGTTCTACAATAATAGTTAAGGGCGATTAAAGCCAACAATAAAATATTTCATCAAATCACTATGATACCACGAAGTTGAACAATCAAGACAAGAACTTATAAATTCAAGTAATTCCAAGGGGTATTAAACATATCTATAGTTGTAATGACAAAAGTGTAGAAGGATTAAAGAACATAAGTTAAACAATTACCATCAAGATCAGGAGAAAGGGGAAAAAGAGGGAAAACCACCACTTGCCTTGGTTTCGCCAGAAAAACTCTCCAAATCACTCCTTATAGCAGATCGGGGCTAAAGAAGGCGAGAGGAGTTGAAATCTGAACAAAAATGGCTGAAATAGATGTTAGGGACAAAAACCCTAACGAGGAAAACTCAAGAAATGGGGAAGATTTTACCACGATGAAGAAGCTCTCGCTGAGAGATTTCAGGATCTATGATCGATTCACGATTTCAAGCACTAGAGCACCATCGATGGCAGCCAGAAGAACCATGGAAGAACCTTCTCTCTCCCACTCACGCCGCTCTAGTTCGGGAGGTAGACAAAAGTTCGGTCTAATGAAGGAGGATGAAGAAGAGAATTTATATATAAACCTATATAATAAATACAATAGAGAAGTCTTTACACTTAGAAGAATGAACCGGGGTCGGCTGAACCAATTATTCCCGAAATAAAAGGAATGTATTACTCGAGTATTGGAAGGTCTACTTGAGTATTAAGGAAGGACTACTCGAGTACTACAAGGGATACTCGAGTACTACAGGGGCTACTCGAGTACTACAAGGGCTACTCGAGTACTATAGGGGCTACTCGAGTACTATAGGTAAAATATCTCGAGTAGAAGAGAAGGCATTTCTCGAGTGCTAGAAGCATTACTTCGAGAACTTGATAAGGCCTTCTCGAGTGCTAGGCGCATTACTCGAGAGCTAAAGGATTACTCGAGTACTAAAAATCTTCTCGAGAAGTAAAAGGACCTCGTGATAATAATACTGCCTATCTCGAGAACAAAGGCACTTCTCGAGATCAACTGAGCAATTTCTCGAGTTCAGTAGGGACATTACTCGAGTACAAATAATGGGCCTCTCAAGAACTAGAAGCATTTCTCGAGAGCTAGAGGAAGTTTCTTGAGTACACCAAGATACTTCTTAAGAAGAGACAATAGATCACTCGAGAACAAGGATAACACTTCTCGGGAACAAGGTAGAGCATCTCGATAATGGCAAGGCCTTCTCGGGAAGCAAAACAACTCTTATCGAGGATAAGCATGAGAAAATTAGAAATTCAGATTTGACTAATAATCCGAGATAAAATGTCAACTCTACGAATTAAGAGCGAGGACTACCCTAGAATCCAATGCACTAATTTTGAGACATTATCATCAAATGCTTACTTAAGCAAAATCATCACAAGGATCAAAACACGTGCCAAGAATCCAAAATGCTCCGATCGAAATAAAACCAGATAAGTCCAAAAAACCTCAAAACTCAATACATCCAACATGGAAACATTCAATCTCTTCAAAACCCCAAAAATCTGGTCAAACAGACCCAACAGATGAGAAAACGCACTAACGGTGCAGCACCGTCATCATGACGTAAAAAGTAACGCCCTGACGTCATAAATATGACGATGCCAAAACAAATAATATCATCAGAAAAATCGGGTGCGTTACAGTCACTCCGCCTAAAAGAAGTTTCGTCCCGAAGCTTAATACAACTCCAAAATCAAACCAAAATGAGAAAATCAAACATTACCAAAAGCATGGAGACATACCCGAAATTAAGAAAATAGATGAGGATGAGATTCCCTCATTGCCGACTCCAATTACCACGCCGCACTCTCGACGTCTTGATTTCTCCAAGGAACCTTGATCATAGGAATGGTCTTTCTCCGTAATACTCGATCTTGAGAGTCTAAAACACGAATACGGTCTTCCACATACGAAAGGTTGGGCTGAATATGGGGCACCGAGCTAAGGACTTGAAGATCACTACAAACACACTTCCATAACTGGCTTACATGGAACACATCATGGACAACAGGGAAGGTATCAGGCAAATCCATCTTATAAGCTGACACTCCGATATGCTCAAGGATCTGAAAAGGTCCCACATACTGGGGGTCTAACTTATGGTTCCTTCCAAACCTTTTAACTCCTGACATCGGAGAGACTTTCAGAAAAACCACGTCCCCAACGTCGAACTCCAGATCGACCCTTCGTCGATTATCATATTTCTCATAGCGCTCTTGTGCTATACGGAGCTTTTCTCGAATATGAGTCACATCACAATTCATCTCCTCAAGGGCTTCCTGGCCTAGCAACGGTCTCTCACAACCTTAAACCCAAAACAAACGAGTCCTACAATGCCTTCCGTACAAGGCCTCAAACGGGGCCATCTGCAGACTCTCTTGATAACTATTATTATAAGAGAATTCCATGAGTCTGAGGCGTTCATCTGATGAGTATAAGAATATACAATTTTGTATAGTATTAATTTTGAATATTTATAAATAAAACCTTAGTTTATATATATAAAACTATTTATTTTTGCTATATTTTATTTTTTTATGTTTTATATTTATTTTCTAAGGTTTTCTGAATTTTTATATTTTTTTACTTAGGTCACGCCCCTAGGTCACACCCGTGACCAAGGGCGTGACAGCCCTGTTTAATTCCTTTTTATTTTCTGTTTTTGTTATTTAGGAAAATCGGAAAAGCTGATGGACATGTCCAAGTCACGCCCGTGACCCAATCAGCCACTCCTGTGACCTGTACTGGTGTTAGCCTTTTTCCAGCAAGATGTCGCGCTGTCGCCATGCCCCGTTCCGCCTGATGAACCGACTTCCAGACACGCCTGTGACCCAATTCGACATGCCCGTGACCTGATGAAGTTCTATCCGAAGTTCATCCCAGATCGACATATGTCCCGACACGCCGCCCGACATGCCCGTGACCCAATTCGACATGTCTGTGACCTGATAAAGTTCTATCCAAAGTTCATCCCAGCTCGACACATGTCCCGACACGATGCCCGACACACCCATGACCTTGTCATGCCTACCCGACATGCCCGTGTACAGGGGCATGTCATTTCAATTTTTTTCTATAAATAGAGGGGCAGAGCTTTGTAAAATTTTTCGAACAACAGCAGTTTCCTTAAGAACTGTTAGGACTCCTCAGCTCTCTGACAAAGAACTGGTATTAGCTTTCAAGTATTCAAAGTTCTGTAAGTTATAATAATTTTTAGCTTTTTTTCAGCTTTGTTGAAAGTTGTAATAACTTTTGAATTTATAAAATAGAATGTTTTAATTTCAATTTTTAGTACTTTACAATTTTATTTTCTGTTTTACTTTACTTTATTTTCTCATACTATCCCGAATGAAAGACGAAGCTCAACTTATGTCCTAGATTAAGATAGCGTGAAACTGCTTTCAAAATTATTTTTCAAAACCTTATTATTTCATACTATCCCGAATGAAAGGCGAGGCGAAAGCCTATGACCTGGATTAAGATAGTATGAAAGCTTTTCAATAGTTTAGATTTTACTACCCTTTCCTGAATGAAAGGCGAAGCGAAAGCTTAAGTCCTGAATTAAGATAGATAGGTAGGTATTATTTTCTACACTTTATACTGCCCCCATCCTGATAAGAGGCTAAGAACCCTTAGCACTTGGTCAAGATGAGCTCTGGGTGGGATATTATTTTCAACTATTTCAACTATACGTTCTATTTATTCTAACTATGGTTTACTGTTAATTGATCATATACAAGGTGAAGAGACACTATGTTTTACGTTAACCCATTTTAAACGCAAGCCTCGCCGGTCGTACTTTGAGTCATTGATGCTACCAAAGGGACCCTCTCGTTAAGTTAGGTAATCAAGAAATAAA
Organism: Platanthera zijinensis; assembly: GCA_039513925.1. Lineage (NCBI taxonomy): Eukaryota > Viridiplantae > Streptophyta > Magnoliopsida > Asparagales > Orchidaceae > Platanthera > Platanthera zijinensis. The sequence continues at coordinate 226,263,915 of CM077079.1, forward strand.
GTTGTTCTTTAATAGGTGAATTAATATTCTCTCATAGTAATTCTAAAATCAAGGACTACCTTCTGAGTCCTTATCTTAATAAAACCACGTATTTATATTTTTCTATCGTTTATATTTTCTTTTTTTTAATATAAACTCCACTCCGTTCTTTCGATAAGATAATAGTCCGTTTTAAAAAGTAGAATAATTAACACTGATCCTAGGAACAATATAAACTTGATATTTTCTATAAAATACTATACTCATATGTGATAGGTACTCTAGCCTTAATCCACAGGATATAAGTAAGTAAAAAAAAGATTGACTTATATACGTAAAAGATTATATAACACCAAATCTAACCTCTTTAAATCAAAATTTACTTATCATGCTTTTTGACGCCGTTGCCGGGGATTCGTTTATATGTATTAATATTTGAAAATAAAAGAATGCTATTAATTTTATCTTTTCTTTTCTTGTTATTTAAAAACCTTAGTTTTTATAAAAATAAAACAAACATAAAATTCACTGAATTTAAAACTTTGTTTTTATAAAACCTAACATTTTATTAACAATTTTATTAACCACTAACGAATTCTAACAAAAACCTAATATACTATTTTAACATATTTTATAAAAAACTTTTCTTATTATAAAACTAGTTTATAATAAAACTGCTTTTTATTATAAAACATGTTTTATATAAAATCTTATTTTTAGTTATTTTCCTATTTTAAGTCTTTTCGTGTGTTTGTATTTATGTGTTTATATATATATCTATTTTTAACTTAGTTTTTTTTAATTGTAACTTATTTTTATTTTACTTAGTTTTTATATATTTGTTTTATTTTTTGTTTTTATCAAAAGTTTTTTTTAGTGTATGACCCGCAGAACTCCATCTGATTTAAATCTTTAATTTGATCCTGAAATCGATCGCACCTTTCACAGGCGCCTCCGATCTCTGAATCAAGAGCTAGTATTAAATCTGGAAGAGTCCGCAGGCACTGCACATGTACATGAAATGGCAGCATAGCCACAACAAACGCCAGAGGTGGTCCCCTAAATGACCATATCTTATTATACACGACCCAATTTAGATGACGACGGGTCTAGTATCGTTCGGCCAATAATTGCTAATAATAACTTCGAGATTAAATCGAGTATAATCCAAATGATACAAAATTCCGTTCAATTCGATGGATTGCCCGACGAAGATCCAAACCCGCACTTGTCTAACTTTTTAGAAATATGCGACACATTTAAGATAAATTACGTCACTGATGATGCCATCCGTCTTCGCTTATTTCTTTTTCACTACAAACAAAAGCCAAACAGTGGCTAGCTTCTCTCCCTAGAGGATCTATCACCACTTGGGCTGACATCACTGAGAAATTCCTCACAAAGTACTATCCACCTGCAAAAGCCGTACGTCTGCATGCGAATATTTCTTCCTTTGTGCAAGGCAAGTCCGAGTCTCTCTATGAGACTTGGGAACATTTTAAGGAATACCTATGTCGGTGTCCAAATCATGCGCTGCTAGCTTGGCTCCAGGTACCGATATTATATAACGGTCTTAACACTCAGACCCGAGAAGCCATTGATGTTGCCGCTGGGGGCACGCTCAATAACAAAACCCCTGAGGCCGCTCAAACCCTGTTTGAGGAGATGGCCATGAATGCGTACCAGTGGAACATGCCGAGTTCATGCCCTAAACAAGCTGGGATCTATGAGCTCGACTCCTCTTCAAATTTTGCTCTCCAAGTAGAGTATCATACTAGGCAAGTGGCGGGGATGAGTGCTTCCTCCGCCTCTACATCTTGGAATCCGCCTAATTCAACTAATAATAATAATGAAGAAGTCGACAATATGGGGAACTCATATAGAACCTCCTATAATCTGAATAATAATAATAATAATAATTCCTAAAATCCAGGATATAAGAATCATCCTAATTTTTCGTGGAGCAACCCTAATAATGCTCAATGCCCTCCGATTGCAAATCTAATTGGATTTACATCGCAACCCCCGCAACCACAGACACCGCCACCACAACTGCACCAATTTAGGCCAACCCCGATAGAAGACATATTCACGAAATATGTCAGTATCAATGAGTCCAATATCCGGAACCTGACCGGATCAATTAAAAACTTAGAAACACAAATTTGACAACTATCAAAAATGTTATCGGAACGCCAACCTGGTAATTTGCCAGAAAATATGGAACCAAATCCGCGGGAAACTGTCCATTCACGTAACCCACCAAGTTGACAAGCCGTCAAACTACGAAGTAGCAGGGAGCTACCACCACCCGTTAGGGTAGAAAAAGAAACTACGGTTAGCCCTCCTATACCACCTCTTGTTATGTCTTTACCCCCTAAACCCCCACAAATTGTTTCACCTCATGTTGTTTTACCTTATCCTTCAAAATTAAAAGCTGAGCGAGAAGATGAACAGTATAAATTTTTTCTAAAAATGCTAAAACAAATTCAAATAAATATACCTTTCTGCAAGGCAATTGCACAGATGCCTAAATACGCAAAATATTTAAAAGAGTTACTTTCAAAGAAAAAGAAACTCGAAGATATTTCGAGAGTTTTCCTTAATGCCGAATGTTCAGCTGTTTTATTACATAAATTACCCCCAAAATTAAATGATCCGGGATGATTTTCCATCCTGTGTCTCTTCGGTAATCTATTAATAAAAGATGCGTTAGCCGACTTAGGTGCTAGCATAAATTTAATGCCCTACTCGTTCTTTTAGAAACTAGGATTAGGTAACCCCAGCCTAACTAAAATGAGCATCCAGTTAGCAGATCGTTCTACTAAATATCCAATAGGGATTGTAGAGGATGTTCTGGTTAAAATAGACAATTTTATCTTCCCGGTAGACTTTATTATACTTGACATAGAGGAAGACGCCGATGTTCCCATAATTCTCGGTCGTCCTTTTCTAGCAACCTCTCGCGCGATAATAGACGTAAGTAATGGTAGAATTCTCTTACGAGTAGGAGATGACGAGGTTACTATCGATATAGATCCCTCTATGAAAAATTCTTTAATAATCGACGATTCCTGCTATCTTGCGGAAGCATATTTTGAGGAAAATGGTTTTCCCTATTCTGATTTACTTTCAAAAACTGTTGAAGAATCGACCTTTGCAGACTTACCCCTTTCACAAGAAATGCCTACCGATGACCCTTTAGAACCTCTTATATCCTTAACTTCTACAACTCCAAAAACCCCAACTTCGTTTGAAAAACCACAAACCCTCGAGCTGAAAACACTTCTCGCACATTTAAAATACATTTTCCTTGAAGCCGAATCTAAACTCCCTGTTATCATTTCTGCCAAATTAAATGATAAGAAAACGTCTGAATTAATAGAAGTGTTAAAATAACATCGCCATGCATTAACATGGAAAATTTCTGATATACAAGGACTCAACCCATCTTTTTGTATGCATAAAATATTTCTTGAAGATAACCCTCGTAGATCTATCGATCCCCAATTACGTTTAAATCCTAATATGAAGGATTTCGTAAAAGCTGAAGTAATGAAATTATTAGACGCAAGAATTATCTATCCAATCTCAGATAGCACATGGGTTAGTCTCGTACAAGTCGTCCCCAAGAAGGGCGGTATAACGGTAGTGCCAAACGCTAATAATGAACTAATTCCAACACGTACTGTTACGGGTTGGAGGATGTGCATAGACTATCGAAAATTAAATGATGCCACCCGTAAAGATCACTTTCCACTACCGTTTATAGATCAAATATTAGAGCGACTCTCAGGTCGCTCATATTATTGTTTTCTCGATGGTTATTCAGGTTATTTACAAATCCCTATAGCCCCTGAAGACCAAGAGAAAACTACGTTCACTTACCCCTTTGGTACTTTCGCCTATAGGCGAATGCCGTTTGGACTTTGTAATGTGCCAACTACATTTCAAAGATGTATGCTAGCTATTTTCAGTAAGTTAGTAGAGGACGTTATGGAAGTGTTTAATGACAATTTCTCCGTATTTGGAGACTCATTCCATACGTGTTTAGATAACCTCGCTCGTGTTCTTCATCGTTGTGAAGACATGATTTTAGTGTTGAACTGGGAGAAATGCCACTTTATGGTCCGCAAAGGTTTAGTTCTCGGTCATAAAATTTCTTCCCAGGGAATCGAGGTCGATAATGCCAAAATAGAAATAATTAAAAAACTTCCTCCTCAAACAAATGTAAAATCTATTCAAAGTTTTTTAGGCCATGTAGGTTTCTATAGACGGTTCATTCAAAATTTCTCTAAAATAACAAAACCGTTAACTCATTTACTAGAAAAAGAAGCCCCATTTATATTCGATAACGAATGCATAGTAGCATTCAACATTATTAAGGACAAACTTATCAACTCTCCTATTTTAGTAGCCCCAGACTGGTCCTTTCCTTTATAGATAATGTGTGACGTGAGTGATTATGCGGTAGGAGCTGTCTTAGGATAGCGAGTAGATAAATATTTTCATCCTATCTATTATACAAGTAAAACTCTCACATCCACACAAACCAATTACATGACTACAGAAAAGGAACTACTGGCGATTGTATTCTCATTTGATGAGGTTAAATCTTATATAATGCTATCGAAAGTTATAGTTTTTACGGATCATTCTACTTTCAAATATTTACTAACTAAGGCAGACGCAAAACCTCGTTTATTACGTTGGATTCTCTTATTACAAGAATTTTATTTAGAGATCCGAGATAAGAAATGCGCAGAGAATTTAGCAGCCGATCAGCTTTCTCGACTAGAGAATACTGTAACAGATACACTCGTAGAAGCCGACATTGAAGATAAATTCCATGAAGAAAGTCTCCTCGCCCTCAAAAAGGTAACAAACTCTTTTACTCCTTGGTTCGTAGACTTGGCTAACTATTTAATAGCCAGAGTCCTTCCAAAAGCTTTTACAATTCAAGAAAAGGGGAAATTCTTTTCTGACTTGAAAAACTACTTTTGGGATGACCCGTATTTATTCCGAGTCTGTGCCGACCAAGTAATTATAAGATGTATTTCGAACGAGGAAGGACTAAAAGTACTTTGACACTGCCACGAAGTACCAACCGGCGGACATTATAAAGCCAACCGGACTGCATGTAAAGCCCTTGAAGCAGGCTTCTTTTGGCCTACTTTATTCAAGGACGCTCGACAATTAGTAAGCATTTGCAACCGCTGTCAACGGTCAGGTAACATTTCCCGTCGGGACGAAATGCCCCAAAATTTTTACTTAGAATGTGAAATTTTTTATCTGTATTGCATAGATTTTGTTGGCCCTTACCTCTTTTTAAAAATCGTTATATCTTAGTAGAAGTCGATTACGTTTCACGATGGGCTGAAGCGTAAGCTTTTCCCACCGCTGACACGAGAGTCGTCATTAACTTTCTGAAATCCTTATTTTCACGTTTTGGCATGCATAGGGCTATAGTTAGTGATCGAGGTACTCATTTTTGTAACACCCAGATGGCTAAAGTACTAACCAAATATGGAGTTACTCATAAACTCGCTACCGCTTATCACCCCCAAACAAGCGACCAAGTGGAGGTAGTCAATAGAGGACTAAAGCGCATATTAGAAAAGATTGTAGATACCAATCGAAAAGATTGGTCCCTCAAATTAGATGATGCACTTTGGGCCTACCGTACAACATTCAAAACTATGATCGGTTGTACACCTTATCGTTTAGTATATGGAAAGGCATGTCACCTACCTGTAGAATTAGAACATCACGCATACTGGGCGCAAATATTTCTTAACTTAGATACAAACTTAGCCGCTGAACAACGTAAATTTCAACTCAATGAACTTGAGGAATGGTGTGTAAATGCCTATGAAAATAATAAATTTTATAAATAGCGATCTAAGTTTTATCATGATAGGAAAATTAAATTTCCAAAATCTTTTTCACCAGGTGATCTTGTCCTACTATATAACTCATGCCTTAAATTATTTCTAAGAAAATTAAAATCCCGAAGGACCAGACCCTTTACTGTTAAACAAATCTTGCCATATGGGACCATTCTTATTTCTAACCCTGAACTAGGCACTTTCAAAGTAAACGGGCACCGTTTAAAACTATATTTTATTGGGGACCCTTTTCAAAAAGAACATGAAACCCTAACACTACTCCATAACATCAAAATATAAATTCACTTGTATATTTTCATCTTTTATGCTTTTGTATATTCTGTACATATGTTTTTTTGTCTTTATTTGCCACTTCATACATATGCCTAACATAAGTATGGGGGTGCTTTTAGCTGCAATTTTTATCACTTTTATGTTATATTTTTTTTTTCTTTTAAATAAAAACATTGTTTATTTTATTACTCATCCAAAACAAGTCAAGACTTTCAAAACCATACTATTTATATATATTCCAAAAATCTGCGTTGATAAAAATGCAAATTATTCAATTTTCAAATTTACTACTCCTTCTCATAACTAGATAGATATAAATATCCAGAACAAACTTGTAAACCCCACCATTTAAATTTCATTACAATCGAAGTTATTATTTTAGCAAGCCTGCTTTAATATATCAAAAATACATATATATACAATAGAAGCAAAACATATTATGTTCACCAAACAATTTTAGACCGTAGTTATCCTTACTCAATTCTTTATGAAATATAAGAAATACAAACTATTATAGTTGCTCTCAAAATTTTTTATCCAACTCTTGAATATTTATTTATTTCTACTTGGCATGTTTTCTTACGCAAACAAGTATCTAGGAGTATGTGCTCCTAGTAAAAGAAAAGATCTTATGTCAATGGGAAAAAGATTTAATTCCGTACACATAGGCATCCAATAAATATGAAAAGATTATATGGAAAGGAGTATGTGCTCCTCTAAATATACATTGGATTCAAATAAAAACTCAAGTATGCATTGTATTTTTTGCCACTTTGAAATTACATTCCTTATTAGTTATAACAACACATAATTTAGATAAAAAGATGATAGAATACAAAAATCTATCACTTCTACAAAAGCCTATTGTATAGGTAAATTCCACCCTTCCAAAGTTGATATTCTATTTTTGTTTAAAATTTTGAGAGAGCATAAATAATAGGATGTATATTTACCAATATATCTCGTATAAGATATAGTAATAATAAAGCCAATCTATTCTTGTTATATCTGATTTTAATATGTGCTTACTATTTGTTTTCCAAAACTTTTTATGGCTATAAATTCTAACTCTGGTATCAATGATATATATATATATATATATATATGATAGCATTTAACTCTTTATTCACCGGATTTTTATACCTGTTTTATCTTGAAGAATTAAATTGATAGTAAATAGAAAATTTAATCACTTGTAAATATACTCAACTCTATATTTGCTATGGAATAGCAAAATCTAAGTATGGGGGTATTTGATGAGTATAAAAATATACAATTTTGTATAGTATTAATTTTGAATATTAATAAATAAAACCTTAGTTTTTATATATAGAACTATTTATTTTTGTTATATTTTATATTTTTATGTTTTATATTTATTTTCTAAGGTTTTCTGAATTTTTGTATTTTTTTACTTAGGTCACGCCCCTAGGTCACACCCGTGACCTAGGGCGTGACAGCCCTGTTTAATTCCTTTTTATTTTCTATTTTTTTATTTAGGAAAATCGGAAAAGCTGATGGACACATCCAAGTCACGCCCGTGACCCAATAAGACACCTCTGTGACCCGCACTGGTGTTAGCCTGTTTCCAGCAAGATGATGCGCTATCGCCACGCCCCGTGCCGCCTGATGAACCGACTGCCAGACACACCCATGACCCAATTCGACACGCCCGTGACCTGATTAAGTTCTATCCGAAGTTCAGCCAGGCTCGACACATGTCCCGACACGTCGCCTGACACGCCCGTGACCCAATTCGACACGCCCATGACCTGATGAAGTTCTATCCAAAGTTTATCCCAGCTTGACACATGTCCCGACACGCCGCCCGATAAGCCCGTGTCCAGGGGCGTGTCATTTCAAATATTTTTATATAAATAGAGGGGCAGAGCTTTGTAAAATTATTCGAACACCAGCAGCTTCCTTAAGAACTATTAGGACTCCATAGCTCTCTGACAAAGAACTGGTAGTAGCTTTCAAGTATTCTAAGTTCTATAAGTTGTAATAATTATTAGCTTTTTTTTCAGCTTTGTAGAAAGTTGTAATAACTTTTGAATTTATAAAATAGAATGTTTCAATTTCAATTATGAGTACTTTAAAATTTTATTTTCTGTTTTACTTTACTTTATTTTCTCATACTATCCCGAATGAAAGTCAAAGATCTACTTATGTCCTTGATTAAGATAGCGTGAAACTGCTTTCAAAACTATTTTTCAAAACCTTATTATTTCATACTATCCTGAATGAAAGGCGAGGCGAAAGCCTATGACCTGGATTAAGATAGTGTAAAAGCTTTTCAATAGTTTAGATTTTACTACCCTATCCCGAATGAAAGGCGAAGCGAAAGCTTAAGTCCTGAATTAAGATAGATAGGTAGATATTATTTTCTGCACTTTATGCCGCCCCATCCTGATAAGAGACTAAGAACCCTTAGCACTTGGTCAAGATGAGCTCTGGGCTTGATATTATTTTCAACTATTTCAACTCTACGTTCTAGTTATTCTAACTAGGGTTTACTGTTAATTGATCATATACCAGGTGAAGAGACACTACGTTTTACGTTAACCCATTTTAAACGCAAGCCTCCCCGGTCATACTGTTGAGTCAGTGATGCTACCAAAGGGACCCTCTCGTTAAGTTAGGTAATCAAGAAATAAAGTTGTTCTTTAATAGGTGAATTAATATTCTCTCATAGTAATTCTAAAATCAAGGACTACCTACTGAGTCCTTATCTTAATAAAACCACGTATTTATATTTTTCTGCCATTTATATTTTCTTTTGTTTTTAATATAAACTTCACTCTGTTCTTTCGATAAGATAATAGTCTGTTCTAAAAAGTAGAATAATTAACACCGATCCAAGGAAAAATATGACCTTGATATTTTCTACAAAATACTATACTCCTATGCGATAGGTACGCTTGCCTTAATCCATAGGATATAAGTAAGTAAAAAAGAGATAGACTTATATATGTAAAAGATTATATAACACCAAATCTATCCTCTTTAAATCAAAATTTACTTATCATCATCCCAAGCACCACCATAATATAATATATAACACCTGATCATATCTTCCAAGAAATGATTTACCCTTTCCGTCTGACCATTAGTCTGCGGATGATACGCGGTGGAATACCTTAAATTGGTACCCAACCCTTCTTGTAAACTCTTCCAAAAGGGAGACATAAATATGGAGTCTCGATCCGATACAATGCTAACAGGCACTCCATGCAATCTGATGACTTCATCACGGTATAACTCAGCTATCTTCTTCATAGAATACCCAATCTTAAAGGGTACAAAGTGAGCACACTTTGTCAATCTATCAACTATCACGCAAACAGAGTCGTGCCCACAGGGAAATTTCGGTGGACCGGTGATGAAATCTATTGAAAGACTCTCTCATTTCCAACTTTGAATATCAGCTGTGATAATTTACCATCAGGACTCCTAAAATATGCTTTAACACGTTGACATGTGAAACATTCTGACACAAACCTTGCTATATCATTCTTCATTCCCAACCACCAAACAATTTGCTTCAGATCCTTATACATTTTGGTGGAGCCAGGATTGTAGGCAACACTGGAACAATGGGCTTCATTGCAAATCTTAACCCAAATGTCACCAAATGAGGGAATACAAAATCTACCATGGTATTTAAGAGTATCAAACTCATCCAAGGAAAAATTAGGTATCTTTCCCTTCTCAGTTCTTTTCCAGAGATGTAAAAAATCAGGGTAATCCTTCTGGTGCACTCTGGTAAGGGAAATCCATGAGGGCTCTTCTGCTTCCAAACTAGCAGGCACGGTACTATTCCCAACTTCTATGTCCATCAATAAGAATTATTCCACCAAGTATTGTACAGATAGATTGAAGATTTTTGTAGTCTTTCTACTCAAAGCATCAGCTACTACGTTAGCCTTTCCTGGATGATAGAGAATCTCCACTTCATAATTAGCCACAATTCTAACCACCTATGCTGGCGCAGATTTAATTCCTTCTGAGTGAAGACGTACTTTAAACTCTTATGGTCTGTATAGATCTTGCACAGTGTGTCATACAATAAATGTCTCCAAAGTTTCAGTGCATAGATTACAGTAGTAAATTCCAAATCATGTGTAGGGCAGTTTCCTTCATGAATCTTTAATTGCCTTGATCCATACGCGATCACCTTTCCTTCTTACATCAGAACACAACCAAGTCCAATGTGTGATGCATCCATATACACAGCGTACTCGACTCCTTCAGTAGGTATGGTTAAAACTAGAGCAGTACACAATCTCTTTTTCAATTCTTGGAAGGCTTCTTCACACTTATCGCTCCATATGAACGCGGTGTTCTTCTGTGCAAGTCTTATTAGAGGAGAAGACAGTACAGAGAACCCTTCCACGAACCTTTTATAATAACCGGCTAGACCTAAGAAGCTCCTAATCTCATTAGGAGTAGAAGGTCTCTTCCACTCCATCATAACAAAAATCTTGGTTGGGTCTATGGAAATACCGTCCTTGCTCACAATATGGCCCAAAAAGGACACCTGGGGTAACTAGAATTCGCACTTAAAAGCTTAGCATAGAGCTTGTGCTCCCTCAGGGTTTACAAAACTAAATGCAAGTGTTGAGTATGCTCCTCAACACTACGAGAATACATAAGTACGTCATCTATGAACACAATCACAAAATGGTCCAAGAAATATTTGAACATTCTATTCATTAAATCCATGAAAGCAGAGGGTGCATTTGCCAGACCAAAGGACATCACCAAGAACTCAAAATGCCTGTGCCAAGAATGAAAAGGCATCCATGGTACATAAGCCTCATGGACCATCAACTTGTGGTAGCCTGATCGAAAGTCAATATTCGAAAACACAGCGCATCCCCACTACTGATCAAATAGATCATCAATCTGAGGCAACAGATATCGGTTCTTGATGGTTACCTTATTTAACTCCCGATAATCTATGCAGAGCCTCATGGAACCGTCTTTATTCTTTACGAAAAAAACAAGGTCACCCTACGGAGAAGAACTCGACCTAATAAATCCACACTATAGCAACTCATCCAGCTGAGTGCGCAACTCTTCTAACTCACGTGGAGCCATACGGTACGACGCCTTAGCTATAGGGAGATTACCTGGCTCGAGGTATATCACAAACTCCACCTCTCTCTCAGGAGGAAGTCCTGGAAAGCTATCAGGGAAGACATCTGGAAACTCTCGCACAACCGAGATATTCTCAAGATATGGTGTAATAAAAGATGTTTCCAAAGCAGAAATAGAAACAAGATACGCCTCACAACAAGACTCTAGAGCTCGACAAGCACATATCGTAGAAATAATGAGGGAACCCTTGTCCTGAAATCCATATACACTCATGGGTTGTCTGTTGTCCATCTTGAAGTCCAGTCACTTTGCCTTGCACTAGATTGCCGCATCATACATAGACAACCAGTCCATGCCCAAAATTATGTCAAAATCTACCTAATCCAACACCATCAGATCTGCAAAAGCTAGGAAATTGCCTAGGCAAATAGGGCATCTCTGTATTCCTTGATTGGATAACACCAGATCTTTGGAGGGAAGCTTGACGTTGAAGTAAACTCCTAATTGATCCATGCTCAAATGATGCTTATCTACGAAACTCCGTGCCATGAAGGAATGGGTGATACCAGAATAAAAAAGAATGCGCGCCCACTTATTCCTCACCTTATACTCCCCTAAAACCGCATCATACATAACTAAACGAACGAAAACTATAACAAATAATGGAGAGTAATAGTTAAACTAGAATCTAACCTGATATCACCTGAGTAGAGGTCTGGGCTTCCTCTCTAGTCGCCAAATTTAGCTTTCCTTTCCCTTTGTCATGGTTTGGTGGCGGTGGTAGAGCCCGGAGTGGGGCAGGCTGCAGTGGGGACTAAGCCTGGGGGCATGAAGACTCCAGGTGCACCTTTTTCCCGCACTAGAAGCAAGCCTTATCCTTGGACCAGCAACGACTCACGTCATGACCCTTCCTTGAATAGAATGAGCACACCTGATCTCCCTTAGGTGCGCCTTGGATGGCGTGCACCTACTGCTGCTTCAGAGTGGCATTCCTCTTGAAAAACCTCTCGTAGGGGTGTCCGGATCGACCACAGAAGCTACATATCTCTCCACCTTTCTTTTTCAAAGAAGGGCAAGATGCCCTAGAGCTTCCATCCTCAACACCTTTCCTCTTTTCTTTCCTCGCTGCGGCACCTCGATTCATGGCATTCTTAATCACCTCAACTTTCAATGCGGCTTCCACTGCCTCCACATAATTTTCAGCTCTATAAGCACATGCCTACTGCTGGACTTCGCTTCTCAGTACTCTAAGGAAACGTTTCACTCTACCCTCCTCTGAAGCTATCAAGTCAGGAGCAAATCTGCTAAGCTTACTAAATTCAATCTTGCACTCGCCCACCGTTAGCTATCTCTGATTCAGATGCAGGAAATTATTCATCAGACGGTCCTGCTCGGCCGAGGGTAGAAACTTTTTCAGCAGCATCTTCTTAAAAGATTCCCACGAACATCCTTCATTTAGGTTCTCCTTTTCCCGAATCCACTAGCTCTTTGCAAGGCCTTTTAGCTGATAGGCCGCAATCATCACCTTCTGGGCTTCAGCAATCCCTGAATACGTGAACATCTCATCGATAACAATGATCCTATCATCCAAAACCATGAAGTCAGCACTCCCGTCATAAGTGGGAGGTCTCAATCGCTGGAAATGCGAGACAAAATTCATCTCTGGCGGTAGCGTCACAGGGGGCACAAGAGGAGAAGGGGTACCGAGTACGACTTGACCTTCAATAGGATCTTGTACTAAGGGCTGCTGTGTAGGAGCGGCAGACAACAAAGACTCAATTCGCGATTGCATCACAACTAATTTTCTCGACAGAGCCTCATTGATCAAACACAGACTCGCGATCAACGCGTCACTCTACGCACCTGACTACTCACCCTCCGACTGAGGAGTCGACCTCATCGTAGGATGCTTTGGCGGCATTTTTGAAAGGGTAAACGAACAACTTATCAAAATCCTAGATAACGACTAGGCCACATAACTTTGTTCAGACCATACTTTAAAGACACTTGCCTATGCTGCAACTTGCTCTGAGACTTTACAATGATGCTATGTCCTACTTAGGATGATATCTTCTCATCTTATTGACTCATGTGCCTATGATATGAATGCATGGATTCTTTATTCTTATTTTAAATCATGTGTGTACATGTGTCATCATATAAATCTTAACTTACCACGCGTGCTTATGCAATGATATGCTATGTATGTAGTGCTATGCATTCTAAAAAATGCCTTAATGCATGCTATGAGCGGTGTACACATGAAATGTTATGCATCCCATACTACATAACATCGCATGCAATGAGAAATGAAAACGTGCTAATGGGCACTCATGTGATGGTGGTTATGCATCCCATACTACATAATCGTCACATGTTACCACCTATGGTGGATCCATATACAAACATATATTATGCATCCCATACTATATAATATGCCCTATATACTTATTATGATGCTATGAGTGTAGTGACTATGCTTCAGCTAAGACGTAATGATGACATATTGATGTGTGTATGAAAATGAATGATGGAAAACAAAACTATATCAGATTGGCTGGTTCGACCAACTTGTCAAACCAACCTCCCTCTGATACAAACTGTCACAACCCGTATTTTCACCGCATATCATAATTTATCAAAGTAAGGGGAAATGCGTGTCATGATGTCACGGTAGCAGGGGATAACTACGGAAGCTTAGGCAACACTCCTACTAGACACAAAAAGAGAGATCTTTAAGTGATTTAGTGAAAATCCAATTTAAGTTAGGCAATTAACCGTATCCCTCGGATTAGTGGCTCATCAAGTCTACATAAGAAAATAGTTTATACGCTGCGGAAAATACTTCATTCATAAGATTAAACATCCTACATGAGTGTAGACATTCCCCAGGGAATAACTCATGGTATGCAAGACTCTAGGTGATAATAGTACTAAAAATAGCTTTTACGGTTGCTAAATATAATGAGATAGAGTTTTAAAATATTCTATGCATGATATAATAATAGTAAGATTTATACTTGAAAATACCTAACATGCATTCCTAGCATAAATCATCCCAGAGAGCAAGTAATCTAATTCCTCTAAAAGAGAACAACTAGCAGCTAGCAAGATATCCAAAAATCAACTATCTTGTGGGAGTCAACAATCTGACACGAACCCACATCAAGTAAAAGTATGTCTAACCAAGTAAAGCAATAAAATGACAACTACCTCGCAACGGCGAGATGACAACCACTGCCAACTCTGCTGCTCAGCAACTCCAAAACCAGCTCCACTACTTGCTAAAGCTCCGACCCTGAGGCAATCCAAACACAGAACACCTCAATAAGAAGACACAAGCCGTGGCAGGAATGTAATCCAAAAAGTAAACAACAGTCAAAAGGGGTACCAACCCAAGACTAAAAGTACTGAAGTAAAGTACATAAGTAAGTACCAAAATAAGAAACATAGAACTTACGTGAATCATCACATACAACAAATCACACCAGATGCGCAAGGCTAAAAAGATGGAAAGCATGATTAAACCATGAGAAAGAATACTCAAAAACTTTAATAGCCACATGTGGTCAACTCTACCCAAAACACAGGTGAGGTGGTCACTCATCTAGACACACCCTCACAGATATATAATATCCGTCTAACTGCAGGGGAGACTCATACACTCCACGATTCACCACAGACGCCCAAACACCTGGTAGAATTCCACAAGGTACTAATAAAGGAAACAACCTTTACGGTGGTGGATTCGCCCACTAACTCCAGCAACCAAAAGAAAACCATGATATAAATCTCAGACATCACGAAGGAGGTTATGCCCATTAACTCCCGCAACCAGAGAAAATCATGATATATCTCAAGACTCGGCACCACGGATTCTACTAAACATTTCTAGATCTAAAAGCGGTTGATCAACCTTCAGGAAGGATTTACAACCCTAGATAACTCTAATACATTCTACAACAATAATTAAAGGCGATTACATGCCAATAATATAATATTTCATCAAATCACTACGATTCCACGAAGTTGAACAATCATGACAAGAACTTATAGATTCAAGTAAATTCCAAGGGGTGTTAAACATATCTACAGTTGGAATGACTAAATTGTAGAAGGATTAAAGAACATAAGTTAAACAATTATCATCAAGATCAGGAGAAAGGGAAAAAAGAGGGAACACCACCACTTGCCTTGGTTTCGTTGGAAAAACTCTCCAAATCACTCCTTATCGCAGATCAGGGCTAAAGAAGACGAGAGGAGTCGAAATCTAAACAAAAATGGCCGAAAGAGAGCTTTGTGGCAAAAAACCTAACGAGAAAAACTCAAGAAATGGGGAAGATTTTACCACGATGACGAAGCTCTCGCTGAGAGCTTTCAAGATCTATGATCGGTTCACGATTTCGAGCACTAGAGCACCGTTGGCAGCTACTGAAAGAACCACAAAAGAACCTTCGCTCTCATTCACGCCGCTCTGGTTCGGGAGGTAGACAAAAGTTTGATCTAATGAAGGAGGATGAAGAAGAGTATTTATATATATACATATATAATAAATACAATAGAGAAGTCTTTACACTTATCAGAATGAATCGGGGTCAGCTGAAGTGATTTTTGCCAAAATAGAAGGAATGGATTACTCGAGTACTGGAAGGACTACTCGAGTACTAAGGAAGCACTACTCGAGTACTACAAGGGATACTCGAGTACTACAAGGGCTACTCGAGTACTACAAGGGCTACTCGAGTACTACAAGGGCTACTCGAGTACTACAGGGAAAATATCTCGAGTAGAAGAGAAGACATTTCTCGATTTCTAGAAGCATTACTTTGAGAATAGGATAAGGACTTCTCGAGAGTTAAGTACATTATTCGAGAGCTAAAGGATTACTCTAGTACTAAAAATCTTCTCTAGAAGTAAAAGGACCTTGCGAGAGCAATATTGCTTATCTCGAGAACAAGGGCACTTCTCAAAAACAATTGAGCAATTTCTCGAGTTCAGCAGGGGCATTACTCGAGTACAAAGAATGGGCCTCTCAAGAACTAGAAGCATTTCTCGAGAGCCAGAGGAATTATCTCGAGTACACCAAGAGACTTCTTGAGAAGAGACCATGGATCACTCGAAAACATGGATAACACTTCTCAGGAATAAGGTAGAGCGTCTCGAGAATGGTAAGGCCTTCTCCGAAAGCAAAACAACTCTTCTTGAGGACAAGCATGAGAAAATAAGAAATTCAGATTTGACTAATAATCCGAGATAAAATGTCAACTCTACGAATTTAGAGCGAGGACAACCTGAGAATCCACAAAACCAATTTTGAGACATTATCATCAAATGCTTACTTAAGCAAAATCATCATAAGGATTAAAACACGCGTCGAGACTCCAAAATGCTCAGATCGAAATAAAACCAGACAAGTCCAAAAACCTCAAAACTCAATACTTCCAACATGAAAACATTCAATCTCTTCAAAACCCCAAAAATCCTTTCAAACCAACCCAATAGACGAGAAAACACACTAAAAGTGCAGCGCTGTCATCATGACATAAAGAGCAATGCCCTGAGATCATAAATATGATGATGGCAAAACAAATAATATCATCAGAAAAATCGGTGGCGTTATACTCGTGGACATTTCAGCAGATGATAATATATAAGGATTATGAGGCTCTTCTTCCTCGGATGATCTGCTAGAGGAGTTGGTTTTAGTAGAAGCAATTCTCTTTCCTTTTCTCTCCACAGCTTCTCGGCCACAGGTCTGAAGGACCCTGTCACTTCTATCAAGCATCCTGATGTCCATCCATATCATGTGGTGTATTCTTACACCAAGTTTCAGATTCAGGATTTCTGGAGCTATTTCTCCCAGAAATAGTGATAGGATTCTCCCCAAATTTAGTTCAGCCATGCAGTCAACTATTTGATCAATCATTATCCTGCCCCAGCCAGTCCTCTTGGTTAGGATGACTTGAGCCATCAATTCAAACATATTCTTTGAAATTTTGTCATGAGACACTGTCAGGTTAAGTTCTCTCCTTAGGATGGACCTGGTGGTGTGCTTGGACAGTCTGCACATTTTTATTGCAGCTTTGATGTCATCCTGGGCCAGTTCGTCTTCATCATTTGCGGCAAAGAACTTGGGCAGCTTGAGGGCTTTAATCAGCCTCCTTGGGGTTATCTTGACTTTCATTCCATTCACAGTCATCTTAAGCTTGCCAGTCGAAACATTTCCCTTGACATTGGCGAACAACTCCAGTACTTCCCTTTTCCACAGAAGACAAGGTTCTGATAGGACAAATTCTAAGTCAGAAGCCTGGAGAAGATGAAGAACAAATTGTATCTCTTCTGGGGCATCCTTGAATCCATTCTTCACTAGTTCCACACCTTCAAAGAGGAAATCTGGTCCCTTGGGCGCTATTTCGCCGAAGAATTTGAGAATGCTAGCGAAAGCGGCTTTCCGTCGATTTAGCGAATACGGCCAGGAGAGGTTAAGTAACAGTGACTTGTCTTATTGCACAAGCACTTCTATTTATATTTATTCCTAAAAAGAAGGCGGGAAGTCTCTAATCCATATTTGTTGTTTAATCTTTATCAATGGCCAGGATTGAAACCCGACCCATATCTACAGTCCATCTTTTCTCCAATATTTGTTGAGTAAGCTTGTTTAGCTTAATTAACATCAGTCTTTAGTGATTAAATTTTCAACTAGCCCCTAAATATGTTGGCCTAACTTGCAGGGGTAATATGGATATTTGCAGTACACATTCAAAAATGTGTTCTATTGGGGTGCAATTAGACATAATTTCAATATCCTTACATTAATTTCAACTGAGAGTGTATTAGCCCCTAACCTCAATTGACTCAACCAAGTTTTGATACTTATATAACCTATTATTCCATATGTAATATGTCTTCGGGTATGTTGAGACAAGTTGCTTCTTGTGGCTAGATGAACATGTGAGCCACTAACATATTTATTGAGAGGAGTTGTTTAGATTAATGTTTTTACATCTTATTAGTCAATTGTTTCAATTACCCTATCTTATAAATGTGTAATCAATTTGGAATTAAATAGTAGAATTAAAGAAAGATGAATTCTACTTATCTCTGCTCTATAGACTTGAAGCCCATGTTGGATTAACAGTCTCTAAGCATATCAATAACCTTGCCTCTGAATTTTAGCCTTTGATGTTCATCTGGCTTTCCTTTGTAATCTCCCCCTTAATAATTGCACTTATCATTGACATCTTGTGCATGATGATAAGTTGAATCATTTCTTGTATCCAGACTTGGGTCTGGTACATCTCTATCCAAGGACCATAAATGGTTATGGCCACTTGGACTATCCTACATGACAGAATTACCTTGCCTTAGGAACCCAAGCTGACTTGGGTCCTAGGTTCTTATTAGCTTGAAAATGCAAATGTCTACCTACAGGAGCCCTATTAGGAAGACTTTCTCTTGCCCTTGGCATACTAGGGTTGTGCCAGCAATCTATGGCAAAGTGGCCCACTTTGCTATAATGCTAGCACTCATGAATATTGTATCTTCTTTTCTAAGCAAGTCTGGCAGCATGGTTGACTGCAGACTGAACAGAAGGGAGAGCTTTCTTATTCCAAATTATCTTAGCAACAGTCTGACTAAGAGTGGGTATGATATGAGAAGAGCTTTGTTTTTCATAAGGTCTATCAGCAGCACTTCTCTTTGTAGAGGACATACTGTTGGTGCCCTTGGAAAATTTCAAGTCTTGCATCCTGGCAGAGTTATCCTATATCAGAGTGTGAGCAGGGATATTTTGAGAAAAGGCTACTGCCTTGCTCAAGAGTGATGGAGCTGATGCATTAAATACAAAAGGTCCAGGATGGGCCTTTTGAACTTTTTCATGGGGAGCTTTCTGAGCACTCAGTCCCATGTCCTTTCTTCTTCCATTATAAGAGATTGGATCACTTTAGAAATCCACTCAGATTCAGATCTTCTCTTGATAGAATCTATCTTAGAGAAGTTAACCACAATTCTCCTCTCCCTATCAAATTTCTCTTTAAGATTCTTGATAATAGAGTCCTTGTATTTTAAGGAATCAACAAGGATATCTACCATTATCTTCAGATGGGCTGCTTCCCTCTCTTTTAAGCATAATAAGGATGAAGCTTCATCTTGCTGGGAAGCAGTCTTCTATTGGGAGGCTATTTCCTCTACTTGTTTCTTAATAAGAAGCTTGCATTTCTTGAAAGCTTTCAGAATAGCAGCATGATTATCAATCAATTGATTGATATCATCATCTGTCAAAGGACCCTCATCATCACTTGATGAGGATACATTAGAGTATATACCAGATTTACATCTAGACTTTGAGGATGAGCTATAAGGGGAATATACCTTATTTTGACCTGGCTGATCCTGACAAGATTCTTCTTCTAGTGTAGCTATTGGTCCATAGAATCTGCATTCACCTTCTTCAGCATCATCACCCTCTGTGTCACTCACTGAATGTGACAGAGGGGCCCTAATTCTTGATCTTGCATCTGGAAGGACTTTGTCTTCACCAAGAGGAGCCAACAACCCAATGTTGTTCTTGTCCTCTCTGCAGATTTGATGCTCCATAGAGTTCCACATCTTATGGTACATCTTTGAACACATAAGTTTAACCTTTTAGCTATCTTTGGAGGTCAACTCAGACTGTTAGGTCCATTTCAAGTAACCTCCCTCTGATACCACTTGAAAGTCTTTATTTTAAGGATAGCTAGATCACCTAGAGGGGGGGGGGGTGAATAGGTTTCTTAGTCTTTTGTGACTATCTTTTTCTTTTCTTTTAGTTTACTGCTTTAGTGGTTGGTTAATTTTTGCTTTCAAGCTGAGCTACCTACATAAAAAAAAGCATCACAACAGAGTACACAAAGATTTATAGTGGTTCCCCTATCTTTGGTTACATCCACTCTCCTCCCATCTTGCCAACTTCCTATTGGTCAAGCCTTCAACATTACACCTAAGGCCTTCAGCCTTACACTTAGGTTCTCTTCATAACCCTACCTCAGAACCACAAAGGTTCCTACCTCAGAGCCCTGCAGTTCTCCTACAACTTAGTGGTCCTCAAACCACCTAAATCAACCTTATATCTAAGGCCCACAGGACAGGCTTTTTAGCCCTACAACTTCAAGCATAAGGCCCTACTCTAGAGTGCTGCAGCACTCCTATAGCTCAGATCCATAAGGTTCCTACAAGATGGAAATGGGTTGATGAGGTTCTTGATTGAAAATAAGAGGAATTGCTTTATGACAATCAACCTTGGGCGAGTTAGAATCATCCCCCCACTGTGACACAAGGAATTTTTTCCAGTGTAAACTATATTGGACTAAGTGCACCTTAGTCCCAACTACTTCACAACAATAAGTTTATCTACTTGAGCTAGAAGAGACTTGCAGAATACTATTCTGCCACTTTCTGAATAGAACCAAAGGTTCAGCTCTCTCTTCTTCTCATCAACAATGATGTATAAGTTTTGGCTTATGCCGGAAGCAACTTACAGATCATCTTCTCTACTCATTTCTGAACTGAGCTAACTGCTCAGCTCTATCTTCTTCTTCACAGCTCCTCAAGAGAATGTTCTTTAGGATTTGTTGGCTGGGTCTGTGAAGTACCTACAATAAGGGTCGGTCTAAGCTGCTACCTTTTTCTAAGAGAATCCCTCGGAGCTAACTTGCTGGTGTAGATGAGGATCACACCAACCATCTTACTGTTGAAGATGTTGATACCAACAACTAACTTGCTCTTCGTCTTGTAGACTCGAGCTTCTTGTTCTTCAGCTCCACACTAATGGCAGAGAAGAAGAACTTTTGTAACCATTGTCTCTTTCTGTAAAGAGCATTTCCTTTTATTTATTGAAACCCAGCGACTCTTTTAGCAGTGGGTCCCATACTTTTAATGCTGACTGTATTTTTGCTTTAATGCTAATTGTCGTACAGTAGGTCTGCGACAACATTTGTCACGTACTGTAGCCATCCCACCACTTATTTGAAATATGTTGACTTGTTGACATCACTAGCTGTGGACTTGGCAAAAAATCAAGCAACTTTAGTCTAGGCGTTGAGTGAGTAAGCATCACTCAATGCCAAAACACTTAGATAGATTTACTGTCACTTGGCATTGAGTGAGTAACCTTCAATCAAAGCCAAACTACTTAGAATATAAATCTATTTCTAGGCATTGAGTGATTCGGCTTCACTCAACACCAAGTTGCTTTATCAGCTTTTTGCTGCTTGGCGTTGACAGCGTTGAGTGAGCAACCTCCACTCAATGCTTTTTGCCTTAACCAAAATTTCTACCTCTGCAGCAGCTTAGGCATTGAGAGCGTTGAGTGAACATCCCTCACTCGATGCCATCAGCCTTAGCCATATTTCTGAAGTAAGATTAATAAAATGAACTGAGTTCGACGAATGGCGAGCTCAGCTCGACGAATTATAAACTGAGTTCGACGAATTCTCAACATAGCTCAACTTGTTCAACTTACAACCTTTTTATTGTATGGCATTGAGTGTGTCTTCATCACTCAATTCCAAAACACTTTTCCATATTTATCTTTGGTAGCGTGGCATTGAGAGAGTTTACTTCACTCAATGCCTATGGACTTAGCCACTCTTTAGCTCATTTCAACTTAGGCTATTACTGCTTTAGCCTGACTAACAATCTTTTGCTGTATGGCATTGAGTGAGTTGACTTCACTCAACGCTTGTGGACTTGGTCATTTTCTCAGCTTACCACTATTTAGGCTTTGATTGTATAGGCTTCACTCCATGCTATAAGTCATCTGGCATAAAGTGATTTACCTTCACTCAATTCCTGTTGACTTAGAAAGATTTCTATCAGCCCACACCTTAGGTAAGTGTTTACCTGACATAGCCACTTAGGCTACTTGTCCCATCATTTCTTATTAGGACAATCTGCAATAATTAATCTTGAACACAGTTAGATCACAACATGTATATACATTGTTTGCTGGTACTTCTTCAAATTCAGGACATTGGGATCAATGGACCCAACAAATATGTCACCCTAAACATGCACTTTGGAGCTTTATAGCTCCTTATAGGGTCACTCCTAGGACTGCTCTTATACTAGGGCTAAATTTCAAATGGATGCCTAGGTAAAAACCTAATTCCACATGCAATGAAATTTAAGTCATACATGTGCTTATGTTATATTTAGGCCCTGCCCAAAAATCAGAATTTTTGGAGGGTGTTTTTCTATTATTTTTATAGAAATTTCATTTAATAAATAAAAGGAATATAAGGAGATCCTTTTGTCCAATTAGCCCCAAATTTGGTTGGCATGGCCATTGAGTTATTATATGACCATGGTAAAAGTTTCAGACCATTTGGACCTCTACGGGTTGGGAAAAGCCAACATGTATGGTGGAGCTAGATTGTAAATGGTGTGCTAATAGTAAAAATGGGAAAGTTGGAAGTTAGCCCATTTGGCCCAATTCATGTCCATGGGATTTTGGATCGAGGCTTATAGGAATGAATTACACCTCCTATAGAAAGATTGAGATTTTTGGGATAAAAAATCCCATTATTTTGAATTATTGGAAAATAGGCTCTTTTAGAAATAAAAATGAGAAATAAAAATGAGATATCTACTGACCTTATAAAATTCTAAAATTTTGATACAAGCCCTAATAGGACAATTTACATCTCTTAAAAAAGTTATGAGTCTGTTTGAGGATTATATCTTGTGTATTTTGTAGATTTACAATTTTACCCTTTTGAGATTTAAATTAAATATATGGGTAATACTATTTGGAAAATTGTGGAAAATATATACAATCTTATTTTTGTGATATAAACCTTTGTGAATTTATTTAATAATTTTGGATGATTGAGTATGCTGAAAACCATGGTAGTGACATTTTTGTAGTAATGTTCACCTATAATTATTTTAGGTCAAATCACAGGTTAGGGGTATGAATATCTATTTGGAGTGTTTTTTATGACAATGTTATTCACCAATAATTTTCTATGAATTTTCAGTTGAATATTTTAGGTACTTCATTTGGAAAATGGAATAATTGTCATTATAATCATAAATGGAAAATGAAAGGTAAATCAAGTGGGAAAATTTGTATCTTTGGCGAACAACTATTTTTAACCTTGATGAACTCCACGTAAATTATCTATACATAATGGACCATTGGATATAGTAGCTCATGTACAAAGTAACCTAGGTCACCTAATTAAATGATTTAATTTATGGTCCTAAATAATTTGAAAAATGATGAAATTCTAAATGGACAACTTCATACACATGACAAACCCATGATAAATATTTAGGGGCCTTTGGCCCAAGGAATTGGAAGTCATCTCATTTGGGTTAGAATTAGGTCATTGACTGTGCATAGCATAAGTAACGTGTAGCATTAGGACCTACAAAATAATGATAGATGGTTGGATTGAGAGGTGTATTGGGGAGTTGAAACCCTGCTTGGTGTATCAAATATGTCACAACATAGTAACGAGTGTTAGAGTGCAAGTCACAAGGAGAACAATTATAGCGAGGGCCGGCGAAAGATCGTCTTCCTTCCCAATAAGTACTTTAAACCATTAGGTATATTCAAGGGAAATAACTAGATTGGGGTATTAATAATGGGTAGACACCAATAAAAGTAAGTGTCCTTGAGAAAGGGAGCTTTGGGCTTCAGCGCATCGTAGTTTCTAGTACTCCCGAGAGCCCTTCACTGGGTATGCCCTGGGCAGTCCAAGAGCTAACCCTAAATTGCTATGTATAACAAGAATAAGATAAGAGTAGTCTAATAGGTTAAGGGAGCCATATGGAAAACTCAACCACATAGGGTTGGAGTGTTACAGAATGGGTATAATCCTGCAAGATAGAGGTTCAGATGTTTGGATACAGGACAGGTTTGGTCCTCCGAGATGGAGGCTTGGAATGGAAATAATTATCATGTGTATAGAACATATTAGTGGCGGGTCATACTGTACTGGGCCAATCATCACACTGATTGCAACACAATAACTCTGGCTTGGTGTGATGGTTTGTGGGGCCAGTAGGTTATTTATACTACGGTCTGGAGGACAATCCCCAAAAACACACACCCGACCAAAAAGATTGGTGGATTTGCCAGCAAATTAGTATGTAAAGACTCTAGAATGTATACGTAGGACGTGTACGATAGCGTACGGAGGGTCTAGGCCTGGTATTTTGTATACCCGCCTAAGATGCAGAGTTGCCTGCTCCGCTGCTGCTATAGCCACAATGGTGGTACTCGAGAGTTAAGCTAACTCCAAAAAGTGGGAACTAAAGGTCTGTGATCACAGAGTCGTGTGCATGAGTTTCACTTGTATGAATCAAAACCCGCATACCATATCATATATACATATTTAGGGCATACGCACCATAGATCCTTATCATATAAATTAGTATGGGATCTTTTATATGATAAGTTATATATGTGAAATCTTAACTTACAAGTTTGTATGAGTATTCTTATAAGTTAAGGCACTTCTTTGATGATAGCATATTGGTAGCTAGTTTACTTTCTTTTCTATTCCTTTACTTTATTTACAACTCTTCTTTTCAGTACTATTTTATATACTTTACTTATACTATATAGAACTAGTAGAGTAGATATATAACTGTTAATATATATCCATGATAGAATAGATCCACTGTCTCCTGCTTTCCTTTTTATATCCCTTGTTGTCCTCCGCTTCGTCCTCCCGCTCAGTACCTCGGAGTCACGGGGGTGAGGTGAGAAAAAAAATTGCTTAGTCTTTATGACTAACGATCAGTGTGACCGTAAGAGATCGAGGAGATGGAGCACCAACACGACCAACAGGACGAGGTGGCAGGACATGAGGAGAAGATACTACGTACTACCCTAGGACAAGGTGGTAGGCTCGGTCCTCACACCTATCCTCCTCTACCCCCGGCAGGACTTCCTCTATTCGCACCTCCTAGCGCTGCTGCTGCTACTGCTGGGCCTACCCCAGTGCTCCCCTCATCTCTAGGAACTCTGGGCAGGTACCCATAACATTCTCTTCCTCCTAGTGGAAGTAATAGTAAGGCAGCTCTGCTCTACCCTCTGGCCATCTCCTCTGCGCTCTTCTCCTCCTCCCTAGAGCTATCATTATTGCTTGGTGTTGGTAGGGGAGGGGGGCATCTGGCCCTGCCTACAGCCTAGAGGTTTGAATTAGCCTTTCCCCCTTGGCGGTTGTCTTCTCCATGAAAACCTCTCCTTGGCCCTGATCCTGCCATTTTGGATGCCTCTTACCTAGCTGATTATTTAGCTCCTAGCGCCCATACCTTGGATAAGGTTATTGTTGCTGCTCCATCTGCCTGGGATCTGCCCTCCTAGCCTCCTGACCCCTGCCACCACCTTGCTCCTTCTCCTCTTCCACAGCCCACCTAGCTAACTTCCTAGCAAACACTGGGTTTGAGGCCTCCCCCTCGACTTCTCAGGCTGCCCTCTCCATTAGCTCCTCGAACAATAGTGGAGGCGCCCTCTTCAGCTCCATCCTAAAGAACCCCTATTGCAGGCCTAGTGTAAAGGACACCATGAGGGTGTTCCTAGAAATCTCCAGAACCTGGAGGACTCCTCCTGGAACCGGTCCTCGTAGCTCCCCAGAGTCACATTCACTCCCTGCTTGATGAGGAATAGGGAATCTAAATCCTTCTCCCTCTTCTTGGAAGTTTTGAACCTCAGCAAGAACCCCCGACGCAAGTCCTCAAAGCAGTAGATGGAGCTAAATAGAAGCTAATGGAAGAAATCCCTTGCCTTCTCCTTGAGGGTGATGGAGAAGTGTCGTCACTTGAAGTCATTTGACTTCTACCTGATTGAAACCACATCCTCAAACAACTGGATGTGCTGAACTGGATCATCCCTTCTAGTTTAGTAGGACATTTCTGGCTCTCGAAACCCCTCTAGAACTGGGGCGGATGAGACAAGCATGCTGAAGGGACTTCTCTCACCTGCCATACGAGGTGGGCGATCTCGTGCCTCCATCTCACCGGACTTCCTGCACTCTAGAGCTAAGGAAAAGGGCTCGCCCTAGTAGATCTCGATCGGGGAGATCTTTCCCAGATTGCCTAACAGGGGCATTCTCGCCCAAGGCTAGGGTTGCGGCCACTAGGACTGAGGGAGTCGAGCACTCGCCACGAGCAGTGAGTGTGAAGGTTATGAGGTTCCGCATCTCTTAGCAGAAATCCTCAAACATGTTGAGAGTTAGAGGGGGGAGGGAGATGGCGAGATGGCCAGGTCAGATCCCTACCCTTCGCCTCCAGTCATTAAGCTCGCTAAAGTTTTCTGTGCTGATCACTCTCCACGCTCACTGCACCAAAAATGTTAAAACTGGGAACCAGCTTCTGTGGAGTTTGATCCATTCGGGAAAGGGTGATCGCACACTTACTTCACCTAGTAAGCTTGACTGACAGAAGACTTAAAGCTCAAAACTGAACCAAGGCTCTAGTACGGAGGTCCCACCACAAACTCAGAAGATCTTAGAGCACTTCCCTTCCATAGCCAGAATAGCGCAACTCCGCTGTTCTGAACAGATAAGTGCAACCCAGATCGGTCTGCCAATAGCGCAACTCTACTGTTTGAGAAGGATACTTATAGAACATATGGGGTGGAATGGTAAAACATGTTACTGGGCGAGTGGTACTTAAAGCTTCCACTCACATGGGGTTATCACTCGCTGCCTCTAGATAACCTGGGGCGAGTGCGGGCCTGGCCTCCCTACTTGTCCATGCCTTCGGGGAGCCAGGGGCGTATGCTAGCCCACCTGCTCTACTCACCCGCTCCCATCTTACCCCAATATGGGCGAGCCGAGCTTCCCCCATGCACTTGCACGCCCATGTTGACGTGTCCAAGATTCGAACTGTACCAAATGACGGGGCTAGCTCTTGTCGATCCTGCTCGTCGAATATGGGGTTATACATAATGACTGCCCTCCACTAGTCGTGGGCATATCCCTAAAGTAGGATCACCACCAAGGAAATAATATACACTTCTGGATATCTAAACCCTATAAGTAGTTCCTTGACTATTTCTATCCAATCCTTTATTTGCATAGCTGTCTTGGTACCTCGATAAGTAATAGATCAAAACGATGGGAAGGTCATTAACATATCAAACTTGTGAACGATATGTTGTTGTTGGCCAATAATAGACTAGAATATGCTTAAGAATGCTATGAGGGTTTTCCTAGCTACATCTCAGCAAAGGGGATTTGGAAGTAGATGGTGGAGTCGGAGGGTGGTGCTGATCTTTCAAGGAAGATCTTCTGTTACTTGACTCTGGTATATGGTGAAATAATAGTAAAGGAGTCAGAAGTTTTCAAATAAAAGGAATTTACAAAATTGATTAAATAGAAATTGAGTTTGTGCAAGTACGCAAATATGTAGTCTAAAATATTTAAATCTCAATCCTAAATGGTCCACCAGGCTTCTGCTCAATAGTTCGTCCCGAACCTAGGAACAGAGTGTTGGAGGGAAGGATTCTGAGGCTTCCCACACAAATGGATTGTGAATGCTCTGATATCATTATAAGACCCCCATAACCTACACCTGGTCGGGCTAGATATGGGGCTTATGCCAGAGGATGCTACCCTATGCTTCCCATATGGCAATAACCCACACTTCAAGCATATAATTATCACCTTGTCATGCTTTGGAAACTCATCACATCACATTATATATGCAGAAGCAATATCAAAAATATCAAAAGTCGGTAGCCATAAGTTTATACATGCGGCACCCTGGTCTAACAAAATAACAACACCCTTTTTCATTGCTACTATGTTAAGGGATCACGTCTCTAAGGTCCGGAGATGAGATTGGAGTGTCGGCTCGTGAGGGCTCTATAGCGGGCACAGTCTCACGCTATCACTGGGCCTCACGCTATTCCATCTCCTAAAAATAGTGTACAATAATATGTTAGTCAAATACTTAGTGAAAACATCCTCCCCAAGATTCCTACAACTTGGGGACATGAGGCTCAACAAATCAACAATTATCGAAGCATAAGATTTAGCAACATATAAATATATATGGGAAATAATGCTAGGAGTATAAGATGGAATGACACAACAATAAATAACTAGAAAGCTAAAGTAAATACGTTAGTTATTATAAAAAACTCTATTAGCAAGACCCCAATCATGCAAGTATTCACAACTTGCCAAACCAAGCCATATGTCAACATAGTTTGACTTTTTACATTCTAGTAGGGTAGTGGGCCCCTCGTCCCTCACCGATGTGGCCATCGATGGGAGAGGCCAGTCCCACTTCATCTGGGTATGGACGTACCGCACTACCTAGGCCCAACGTACAACCCTGTATACTCCTAGATGTGATCAACATCCAAAAATAACTTAATTTTGCCAACTAGTGGAGGGACCTAGCAAGGCATATAAAACATGGCTGACCTCTTGGGTTGTATATTTCCCTTTTTCCTATAGTCGTCAACCTCCCTGTATTGGTATGTACAGTCTATAGACATGACCAACCTACCACTTTTACCACAAGAAATTCAAAAGCATTTCAATGAAGTAAAAAAATAACACCTTTCAGGTCTACGGTGAATTGCTTTACATGTCCGGAAAGAATTATGGCATGCGACTGTCATACATAAAGCATGTGCGAACAGAGAAAGAGAAATAGAAATTTGGACAATAACAGAGTTTTTATTTCCAAAAATTATATCTATTACAAAGGTATGGCCTCCCTTTTATAGAATGAAGGAGAAGAGAGATATTACAAATAAGCAATGTGGGACTAAATATATTTATGGTGACTCGCAGCTAGACAAAACTAGACTGCATAAGTTGCGTGGCTAGACTAAAAGGCTAACCGCCCGACCATAATGACATACTGCTAGAGGCTAGACAGAGTGAACTGCCAGATGCTAGGAGAGTGAAACCGCTAGAGGCTAGGAGAACGCTAGACCGCTCGGCCTCCAAACTGCTAGAGACAAGCCGCCAGACCGTCCGATTTCTATACTGCAATATTCCCCCTCAAGTTGGAGCATATATATCAATCATACCCAGCTTATCGCAAATATGAAAGAAGGAAGCAGACACAGGCTTTGTGAAGATAACTACCAACTCATTGTCTGAAGTAACAAATGGAGTGCAAATTTGTTTCTTCAAGATCTCTTCTCTAATGAAATGGCAGTCAACTTCGATGTGCTTTGTTCTCTCATGAAATACCGGATTTTTCGATATATATATAGTAGCCTTGTTATCACAGAACATATGTATAGAATGATTATAGACTTCTCCTAAGTCCAGCATGAGAGCCCGTAATCATTTTGACTCATAAGTGGTTGACGCCATACTCCAAAATTCAGCTTTGGAACTAGACATGGAGACGACAGACTATTTCATGCTCTTCCAACTCATTAGGTTTCCTCCCACAAAGGTGCAAAAGCCCGATGTGGACTTGCGATCACCTTTGTCGTCAGCATAGCTAGAATCTGAGTAGGCTTCAACCTTTAAATGACCATTCCTCTGAAATAGAAGTCCCTTACTAGGTGCCGCTTTAACATATTCCAATATTCTCAAGGCATAATGTAGATAGCACTCTCTAGGAGCTTTCATGAACTGGCTAACCTTGCCTACAACATTGGAGATGTCGGGTCTGGTTACCGTTAGATAAATGAGTTTGCCAACCAGAAGCCTTTACCTTATAACATCTGATAGAGAAGGCGAGTCAACTGTCTAGGATTTATCTTCTCTAGTAGCCATAGGGCATCCAGTAAGTTTAGCCCCACTCAAACCTATCTCTTTTAGAAGATCAAGAGCATACTTACGTTGGGAGAGGACCAAAGAATTGGGCTTTTGAGAGATTTCTATCCACAGGAAGTACTTTGGGGAGCCCATATCCTTTGTAATAAGGTGTTGATGGAGATGTTTCTTTGTCAGCTAAATACCAGCCTGGTCATCACTAGTGAGAAGAATATCATCAACATATACAGAAAAAACCACCAGACCCAGGGTTGTTTTGCGGATGAATAAAGAGTGATCGGCAGAGCTTCTTTGTGAAAACAACGGTTGCCACAATGCTGCTGAACTTATCAAACCACGCTCGAGGGCTCTGCTTTAGGCCATAGATGGCCTTCTTCAGCCTTCATATGCATGTATCCCCTTGAGCAACATACCCAGGAGGTTTCTTCATGTATACATCCTCTTGTAAATCACCATAGAGGAACATATTCTTGACATCCAGTTGAGAAAAGGGACAATCCTTGTTGATGGCCACGAACAGGAGAACCCGAATAGTGCTGAGACGAGCAACAGGAGATAAGGTGTCAAAGTAATCAACGCCATATGTCTGAGTGAAGCCTTTAGCAACCAGTTAGTCCTTATAACGATCCACACTACCATCCAGACGGAACTTCAAAACAAAGACCCAGCGACAACCAACAACATCGGTGCCCAAAGGAGGAGAAATAAGAGTCTATGTACCCTGCTAGGTGAGGGTGGTAATTTCCTCATCCATAACGGCCTTCCAATGAGGAATAGCAAGGGCATCCTGGTATATGCGAGGAGTGGTAGTGGCAGAAATAGCCAACGCAAAATTCCCGTGAGAAGGGGTAAGATGAGAATAGGAAATAATAGTAGTAAGTGAATGCTAGGTACACACCCACACCCCTTTGCAAAGAGCAATGGGAACATCTAGGTTGTCATGTTCATCAGTGTTCAGAGCATCCATAGAGGGGAGAGCTTGCGCAGGAGTAGAGAGAAATGGTGAAGGTGGAGAGAGCGAAGGATGAGATGGTGGACACGGTGGAGTAGGAGGGGTCTCAGTAGGCGTAGACGGGATGGAGGTGACGGTTGGAGAAGCAGGAATATCAGGAAGGGAGGATTTGTGAGAGAAATAGGATGCATGTTCGAAGAAGGTAACATCTGCGGAGACGAACTACTTCCGAAGAATAGGATCAAACAAACAGTAGCCTTTCTGAGTGGTGTAACCCAGAAAGACACACTTGGTGGCACAGGGAGATAGTTTGTCACAAGTGGTAGAGGGAGCGTGCACAAAAGCCGTACGCCCAAAGATGCGTAGAATAAGAAGGAAGGGATCATTTCCCGGATAGAGAATAAAGAATGTTGTGTGGACTTGGATAACTGTGGAAGTAATGTGATTGATGAGATAGCAGGAAATAAGAATGGCATAGCCCCAATAGGACCAAGGTACCTGCATTTGTGTTATTAGGGTTCGAGCTACATTAAGGAGGTGACGGTTTTTGCATTAAGCCACACCATTTTGCTGCAAGGTATAGACACATCTAGTTTGATGAATAATGTCATTTTGCATACAGAAGGATAAAAAATTATGATTAAGATATTCTTTGGCATTATCAGACCGAAAAAACTTAATAGACATAGCAAATTGCATTTTAATCATATAATAAAATGATGTACATACAGATAATAACTCGGAGCGCTCTTTTAAGAGATGCACCCACATACACCGAGAGAAATCATCAATAAAGGTTACAAAATATGAACTACCTCAACCTACATTGAGGGTAGGAGCAGGTCCCCAGACATCAGAGTGACCTAAATCAAACGGACGGGAAGAGCCACGACCTTGCTTCGACGAGAAGGATGAGCGGTGATGCATGTCGAGTTGACATGCATCACAGTTGAGAGGAGGACTGTACGGAGGTAGGTGGCGCAGAAGCTGTCGAAGAAGTCGTGGAGAAGGATGAACAAGGCAAAGATGCCATTGGAGAATATCTGTAGAAGAAGAAAAAACAGATAGAGCAGATACATTGTCTAAGAAGTAAAGGCCGCCGCTCTCAGTCACAGTAGTAATCGTCCTTTGGGAGCTTGGATCCTGAAAAGAAAAAGAAGTAGGAGTGAATGTGACGGAGTACTATAGCTGCTTGCAAAGAGAAGTAACAGATAACAAATTGCATGGAAACTTGAGCACGTAGAGGGTGTCTGCCAGGCGAAGAGATAGAGTGACTTGAACCATCACATCCTATTGACCGATGAGGTTGAGCCGTTTGTATTGATGACCGGGGCAATCAATCATGTTTTTTTAGGAGACAAAAACACTGAGGATTGTCGTTCATATTATTAGTAGCACCGGAGTCAATCAGCCATTTACCTTGAGTCACCATATGGGCACTACTTGAAGACGTGACCACCGAGGTGGACTGCTTTGAAGAGGAGGTGGAAGCATTACCAGATTGGGAAAGATGCAGATGCTTTATCCAACAACGATCAACCGTATGGCCAGTGAGGCCACAGTGAGAGTAGAGAAAGCGGGAAGGTCCACATCCGTCGGATTGATGGTTGCGGCCACCAGAGCCACCCCGCTGAGTATGATGAGCATATGTGTCAAGGAACGCTGGGGAGGATAGTAGTGAATGCTGAAGCAGAGAGGTAACATCAATGATACAGGCAG
Source organism: Platanthera zijinensis (assembly GCA_039513925.1). Lineage (NCBI taxonomy): Eukaryota > Viridiplantae > Streptophyta > Magnoliopsida > Asparagales > Orchidaceae > Platanthera > Platanthera zijinensis. The sequence continues at coordinate 226,296,599 of CM077079.1, forward strand.
TAGTGGCATCCAAGGTGGGGGAATCTGCCTCGCCATAGATCTGTTGACGGATCATGTCATAGGACTCCGGAAGACGTAAAAGATAGCACACAACCAGAAGCTCCTAGAAGTTATTGTATTGCTCGGCTAGATCTGCAGAGAATGGACGGTTCTTAAGAACATTGGCTTCAAGAGCCTGAACTTATTGGTTGGTGGCAACAGGAGACATGCAGGGACGGGAAAAGAGGTCTTCATAGGGAGTATAGATATGTGATGTCTGAGCCCCCTTGAGTAAAGAGCGGCAAGATGAAGCCAAGCATCCTTTGACATTTCATCTTAGAGGATGACGGGGAGGCACTCATAGAAAGACTGTTAATCAGCCAAGTGTGAACAAGAGCGTCGCTAGCATCCCAATCATCAAAGAGATCAGATTCTGGAGGAGGTGGGTCATCGGTTAGATGATGGCATTTGTTTTGTGAGTGAAGTAGAAAGGTGAAGGAAGCTTTCCAGTCTAGGTAGTTGGAACTGATAAGTTTGGAAACGGTTCCAAGATTGCCCAACAGAGTAAGAGGAGGAGGGTGGGCCACATGAGTAGTAGTCGTAGAGGTATTAGAGAGAGACATAGATAAGAACTGAGCAGGCAGAAAGCAAGCCGCACGTGTAACACCTCTACCCGTCAAGAAGAATATAATAGAGGGTCCGGCCGGGGCCCCACACCATATTCCACAAACAGGCGGAGACGCTATGAAATAATATCATAACCACGCATCCTAACACAGAGCATTCTAGCGAAAGTTTCACGGTTGAATTATTGAACTCAAGATAAAGAACATTGTCCACTAAAACTTAGGAATATATATAAACATCACAAGAGTCTGGCCTTAAGGCCTTACAACATTTTCTCTTAACAAGAGTGTGGATTACAGACATCGGCACGCAGGCCGGCCACATATGAACAAAAGAAACAAAACAATGCCTTCGAGGGCAGCAACGTAGCTTTGGGCTTCAGCCCGCTAAGTCTCGCTCGGACCAGCACCTCCAGTACCTGTAAGAACCAATCCACCAAGCGGTGGCAAACAGGGCAACGGTCAGCATTCAGCTGACCAATTATAACGACCCTGCCCCTGGCACGGGGCAGCGGAATTCCATCCCTGCATAGAAATCTTCCAATATGATATATAGCATTTCAAGCAAGACGTGCACGCCAGCACAGTCACATATCTCAAACGTCGGCACGATGGCCAGACGCTCCGTGCACTCAGGGCACATTATCGGTGTTCTGTAGTTCCACGGCCACACCACCGATCAGAGGTCCCAGACATAACGGTCCAATATGAGCATTCTAGTCTGATCGGCTCACAGGCCGTCGACTCTCGCTATGTGATCCTAACAGGGTCTTAAGCACCCAAGGTTAGACAACCATAACGCGGGTACAGATCCACCTTTCCCATTGCTCAAATCGTCAGACTCAAGCCTGGACTGACGCGGGTACAGCTTCACCTTGCCCGTTCCACCTTTGCCTAGTTACAGCCCCACGGCTCAACCTCACACAAAGTAGCAACTCACGGCTACAAGAGAGTCCAACTCTCAATTTTTCCTGGACTTCCTCCAGTACTTTATCCATCATGCCTACAAGCAAGAATCACGGAGTCTTCTCCGATATGCAAACAAGCATCACCAATCCAGACCATGTCCAGATGGGCTTCACACAGTTTGCCTAGATCCGTACTCCAATTCCAAACTCTAATAAGGGGGACTTCACATATCTACCCCAAGGGACGCCACAACCCACCGCACACTCGCGGGGAAGGGTTTTCCCTATGCAATGCAGTAATTAAGGACTTCACATGTCCAAGCAGGAAATCGTTACCCTAAGAACTCGCTTCGGAGCCGTGGAGAGAAATTTGAGACGGATGAAAGCCTTCGCAGCAGCGTTGCCTTCGCAAATCCGAACTCGGCTCGCGATTTCGACCACCGTAGCACCACCGGCAGCCGGATTCCACTTCTTCTTCCTCACTTTGCTCTCACCTCTCTCTTAGATGTAGAAAGAGAAGATGAAACTCAAAAATGAGCTTTTCCTCCTTCTTTCCCAGCCTTATCAGCCCAGGAATGATCCCCAGCCACAGGATCCTCTTTCAGGAAAATGAACAGCCAAGATTTGCCTGAAAATATTTATTCTTTTGGCTGACACGGCCTGTGACACAGCTGTGTCACAGGCCGTGTACCCTTAAGCATCACACGCGGCACTCGCACCGACTGAAAACTACCAGAACACGGGCATCGACACGCCCGTATCGAACCTGACACGCCCGTGTCGGTCATGTGACACGCCCGTGTCACACCTGTTACACGGTACTCAACGAGCGCTAAAACCAGTCAGAGCAGTACACGGGTAGGCACAAGCCCTTGGACACGCCCGTGTCAAATCAGACACGGCCGTGTGTAAGGCTTGGTTCCGGGCCGTGTACATTTCTGACTCGGTACGGCATTTTCTTGAGTGACACGCCATGGGACACGCCCGTGTCGAAGGCCGTGTCCCAAGCTCGACTATCTTCGACCTCCGATCGTCGACTAACCTGAACACGCCCTGGGACACGCCCGTGTCCCAGGCCGTGTACCCCGACACGCCCTGGGACACGCCCGTGTCCCAGGCCGTGTTAAGCAACCTGCACCTCAATTCCAATTTTGAGTCTTTTTGGGGTGTTACAATCCTCCCCTCCTTAATAAAATTTCGTCCCGAAATTTGAAGACAGTAGGGAGAAAAATAACAAAACATTTATATGTTTCTATTACATATATAACGAGCAAACAAGTTACGAAAATAACTCGGGAAACTCGGCTTGCATGGTCTGCTCGCGCTCCCATGTTAGCTCTTCTCGGCCACAATTGTCCCACCGGACTTTGACCATCCCGATCACTTTGTTCCACAACTGTTTCTCGGCTCGATCCTCGATTCGTATAGGCTTCACCTTTGTCGTTAGCCCATACTCAACCGGCACTCGATCATTGTCAATTACTTGAGCTGGATCCTTGACTGCTTTGCGTAGCACCGAGATGTGAAACACATCATGCAATCCACTCAATTCCGATGAAAGAGCTAGCCGATAGGCGGCTTCCCCAACTCGCTCCACCACTTCAAACGGACCAAGGTATCGCGAACTTAGCTTTTTCAACCGCCGAATCCGAGATACGCCTTTGAAGGGTTTAATCTTTAGATAGAGCCAGTCACCCACCGCGAACTCCACGTTCCGGTGCTTAGCATTGTAATACTTGGCTTGCCGATCCTGGGCTATTAGGAACCTCTCTCGAATAGAGCGTATTGTTGAGGTAGCATCCTCGACTTCCTTTTTGCCTAAAAGTTTAGTCTCGCCAGTTTCTGCCCAAGCTAGCGGTGTACGACACTTACGACCATACAACGCTTCAAACGGGGTCATGCCTATACTCGCTTGATGGCTATTATTATAGGCAAACTCCACCATAACAAGATGCTCTTCCCAATTCTTACCGAAGTCCAGGGCACACATACAGAGCATATCCTCCATCGTTCTGTTGGTTCGTTCAGTTTGGCCATCCGTTTGCGGGTGAAAGGCCGTACTGAATGCTAACTTCGTGCCCAACATCTGATGAACTAATCTCCAATCTTTCGAGGTAAAGCGCCCATCTCAGTCACTTACGATGCTCCGGGGAACACCGTGCAATCGAACAATCTGCTCCACATAGAGCTTTGCCAACGTTTCCACTGAATCGTCCCGCTTGTTCGGTATAAAGTGAGCCACCTTTGTCAACCGGTCTACAATCACCCAGATTGAGTCATGGCCACGCTGAGATCTCGGTAATCCGTGCACGAAATCCATAGAAATATCCTTAAACTTCCATTGCGGAACCGGCAACGACTTCAGGAAACCACTCGGCCGTTGACATTCTGCCTTTACCAAAGCACAAGTACGACATTTAGCCACATACGCGGCTATGTACTTCTTTAAACCAGGCCACCAGAACAGTTTCTTCATGTCCTTGTACATTATTGTGCTCCCAGGGTGAATTGAATACTTTGTAAAGTGTGCTTCATATAGCAATCCTTCTCGCAATTTACCCGCACTAGGGACGCACAATCGGCCATCTTTCCGTAACAAACCGTCATCCCAGGAGAATTGATCACCAGACCCCTCCTTTGCATAGCGTTGGAGACTTTCATCCAACTCCGTTTCCTGCCGAACCCTGTCAGTAAGGTCATATTGAACCTCCAACCAGTTCACGCATGCATTAGTCGAAGAATCTCTTTCCACACAAGATATCTCCAAAGCTTCTAACTCCTGGATTAACCGCTCATCATGTATCCGCAACCAAGCTGCCCGCACCGGAGTCCGACGACTCAAGGCATCAGCGACCACATTTCCCTTTCCGGGAACATAGTGAATGTCGAAGGTATAATCCCCAAGGAATTCCATCCACCTCCTTTGTCGCATATTCAACTCCTTTTGCTCGAGCAGATACTTTAAGCTTTTATGATCTGTATAAATATCCACTTTCACTCCATAAAGATAATGCCGCCACAACTTTACCGAAAAAATCACCGCCGCCAACTCCAAGTCATGGACGGGGTAATTACGCTCATGCACTTTCAATTGACGTGAGCCATAAGCGATCACCTTGCCAAACTGCAGGAGAACGCAGCCTAAGCCGCTTCCTGACACATCGCTGTATATTTCAAATTTATCTGTACCACATGGCGACGTCAAAACGGGCTCCGTGGTCAAACGATTCTTCAGCTCCACAAAAGCTCGTGCGCACTCCGGCGTCCAAACAAACTTCTGATCCTTTCTCGTCAACGTAGTCAGAGGCAAAGCAATCCGGGAGAAGTTCTCCACGAACCGTCTATAGTAGCCCTCCAGTCCAAGGAAACTCCTGACCTCGGCCACCGAAGACAACACTGGACAATCACGAATGGCACTTATCTTCGCCAGATCCACCGCTATGCCCTATCCACTTACCACATGGCATAGAAAAGCCACCGACGAGAGCCAGAACTCACACTTAGAGAACTTGGCATACAGCTTATTCCTTCGCAAGGTATGCAATACTAATCGCAAGTGGTTTGCATGATCTTCCTCCGATTGTGAATATACAAGAATATCATCAATAAACACAATCACAAACAGATCCAGGTATTCGCAGAACGTTCGATGCATGAGATCCATGAATACCGAAGGCGCATTACATAAGCTGAACGACATCACTATGAACTCATAATGACCATAGCGTGTGCCAAACGCTGTCTTGGGAATGTCACCTTCCCTAATCCGCAACTGGTAATACCCGGACTTTAAATCCAACTTCGAATAGACGGTTGAGCCTGCTAGCTGATCGAACAAGTCATCGATCCGTGGAATTGGATACTTGTTTTTCTTCGTCAGCTTGTTCAGTTCGCGATAATCAATACATAATCGCAAACAACCGTCTTTCTTTTTCACAAAAAGAACAGGCGTGCTCCAAGGTGACATACTTGGGCGTATGTATCCCTGCTCCAACAACTCTTGCAACTGAACTTTCAGTTCGGCCATTTCTTTTGGCGCTACCCGATACGGCGAACGGGCCACAGGTTTCGCACCCGGCACCAGCTCGATAGCGAAGTCAATTTCCCTTTGGGGAGGTAACCCCAGAAGGTCCTTTGGAAACACATCAGCATATTTCGACACAATCGGCACTTCACTCACACTGGCCTTCGGCGCCACCGCCTCTATGAGTGTGAAGAACACCTCCGCACCCTTCCGAACTGCCTTAACAACTTGGAGAGCGGATAACAACATCCCACTCATCCCTTGCATACCAATGAACTTGGTCTCTTGTTCGGTATTTTGCCCAAGTGTGACCTCTTTTGAAGTGCAATCTATACAGGCACGCTGCTCTGAAAGCCAGTCCATCCCAAAGATTATATCAAACTCTTTGATCGGCAATACTAATGTTTCCACCTTGAACTCCCGACTTCCTATCCTAACCTCAAGACCGCAAGATCAATCCGCGCACATCAAACATCCGTTAGGCAACACACCTTTACACTGTCTGTCGTGGTCCGGATAGGCACCCCGACACGAAAGACAAAGTCCTCAGACAGAAACGAATGTGAAGCACCTGTGTCGAACAGTGCTCGTGCCGGATACTCTCGTATAAGGACAAACCCTATAACATTACAATTAAAACAAGCACAACACATCATAACAACAAGAACATTAAACCTTACGCGCACCTATGACGACATCCGCTTGCTTAATGGCCTCCTGTTGTCCAAGGTTAAAGACCCTGGGCTGAGCGTGCGAGGCAGAAGACTCCACCACAGCCTTCCCCTTCTCCGCATAAGACGCTCCCGTCTTCTTATCACCCTTTGGAGGACCAAATTGGCATTCACGTGCGAAGTGTCCAACCTTCCTGCACGTAAAACAAGCACGAGATCCATACCCAGATGTATCCATCACAGTCGCAGAAGGAGCTTGTCCAGAAGACTTAGACTTCTTGTTCCAACTCTTTCGGTAGCCAAACTTGTCCGGACGCGGCGGCTTAAACTCTGGCATCACAACAGCCAAGTTTCCCTTTGCTTGCCCCCGTTTCATGTCCGTCTCCAAAGAACGAGCCGTACAGACTAAGGCTTGGAATCCCTGACTCACAGAACTCGAGAGCAAATACCGCAGCTCATCTCGCAGTCCCGCATAAAACCGACTAGTCTTACGCTCTTCTTCGGCGAAGATCGTGCCCGCATATCTTCCCAAACGGGTGAACTCATGCAGGTAGTCATCCACACTTCGATCTCCCTGTGCTAACCGTTGAAATTCCATTTCCATCGATATCCCTTGCTGCATCGGCAGATGTTGTGCTAAGAACAATCGAGAAAATTCTTCCATTGTAATCTCTGCCAATTGCCTGCCGGCCAAGTGATGCATTTCAATCTCATCCCACCACAATCACGCCTCTCCTTCCAGTAGGAAAGTGGCTAACATGACTTTCTGTTCCTCCTCAACCTTGATAGCTCTCATAATCCTCTTGAATCTTGCAAGCCAATCCTCTGCTTGGGCCGGTGTACCCGCCCCATGAAACTGCGGAGGGTTGAAGTCAAGAATTGCTTCCATTGTTGATCTACTACCCGCGGATCAACTTCGGCTTCTACCGGTTCTTGCCGTACCCCAGCTTGCGTTGGCACCACTGCAGGACGTGCCTGCCCAGCCTGCTGAGCATTCATCACAGCAAGTACCGTTTCCGTGATGAGACGGACTATTTCAGCGAATGGAGGAGTTGTGGGCACCTCGGCTGGTGCCGCACTCTTAACAGAACGTTGTGGTTCGGATTGACCCGCAACACTTCTGGTCACCTATATGTGTAAAATACACAGTTTAATGACCAATGAAAACGACAACCATACAAAAAGAATACACAAGTTCAACAAACAAGTGTATTTGCATTCCTAAGTGGAAAATCTTGAGTTCAAATTAAATGTTATAACGACGGCACTGACACGTGCTCGCCACCTCTCAAAAGAATTCGTCCGCGAATTTGGAAGAGATCGACCAACAAGCTGATACCAAATTGTAACACCTATACCCGTCAAGAAGAATATAATAGAGGGTCCGGCTGGGGCCCCACACCATATTCCACAAACAGGCGGAGACGCTACGAAATAATATCATAACCACACATCCTAACACAGAGCATTCTAGCGGAAGTTTCACGGTTGAATTATTGAACTCAAGATAAAGAACATTGTCCACTAAAACTTAGGAATATATATAAACATCACTAGAGTCTGGCCTTAAGGCCTTACAACAGTTTCTCTTAATAAGAGTGTGGATTACAGACATCGGCACGCTGGCCAGCCACACATGAACAAAAGAAACAAAACAATGCCTTCGAGGGCAGCAACGCAGCTTTGGGCTTCAGCCCGCTAAGTCCTACTCGGACCAGCACCTCTAGTACCTGTAAGAACTAATCCACCAAGCGGTGGCAAACAGGGCAACAGTCAGCATTCAGCTGACCAATTATAACGACCCTGCCCCTGGCACGGGGCAGCGGAATTCCATCCCTGCATAGCAATCTTCCAATATGATATATAGCAATTCAAGCAAGACGTGCACGCCCGCACAGTCACATATCACAAACGTCGACACGACGGCCCGACGCTCCGTGCACTCAGGGCACATTATCGGTGTTCCGTAGTTCCACGGCCACACCACCGTTCAGAGGTCCCAAACATAACGGTCCAATATGAGCATTCTAGTCTGATCGGCTCACAGGCCGTCGACTCTCGCTATGTGATCCTAACAGGGTCTTAAGTACCCAAGGTTAGACAACCATAACGCGGGTACAGATCCACCTTTCCCGTTTCTCAAATCGTCAGACTCAAGCCTAGACTGACGCGGGTACAGCTTCACCTTGCCCGTTCCATCTTTGCCTAGTTGCAGCCCCACGGCTCAACCTCACACAAAGTAGTAACTCACGGCTACAAGAGAGTCCAACTCTCAATTTTTCCTGGACTTCCTCCAGTACTTTATCCATCATGCCTACAAGCAAGAATCACGGAGTCTTCTCCGATATGCAAACAAGCATCACCAATCCAGACCATGTCCAGATGGGCTTCACACAGCATGCCTAGATCCGTACTCCAATTTCGGACTCTAACAAGGGGGACTTCACATATCTACCCCAAGGGACACCACAACCCACCGCACACTCGCGGGGAAGGGTTTTCCCTATGCAATGCAGGAATTAAGGACTTCACATGTCCAAGCAGGAAATTGTTACCCTAAGAACTCACTTCGGAGCCATGGAGAGAAATTTGAGACGGATGAAAGCCTTCGCAGCAGCGTTGCCTTCGCAAATCCGAACTCGGCTCGCGATTTAGACCACCGTAGCTCCATCGGCAGCCGTATTCCACTTCTTCTTCCTCACCTTGCTCTCACCTCTCTCTTAGATGTAGAAAGAGAAGATGAAACTCAAAAATGAGCTTTTCCTCCTTCTTTCCCGGCCTTATCAGCCCAGGAATGATCCCCAGCCACACGATCCTCTTTCAGGAAAATGAACAGCCAAGATTTGCCTGAAAATATTTATTCTTTTGGCCGACACGACCTGTGACACGGCCGTGTCACAGGCCGTGTACCCTTAAGCGGTACACGCGGCACTCGCACCGACTGAAAACTACCAGAACACGGGCATCGACACGCCCGTGTCGAACCTGACACGCCCGTGTTGGTCATGTGACACGCTCGTGTCACACCTGTTACACGGTACTCAACGAGCGCTAAAACCAGTCAGAGCAGTACACGGGTAGGCACACGCCCTTGGACACGCCCGTGTCAAATCGGATGCGGCCGTGTGCAAGGCTTGGTTCCGGGCCGTGTACATTTCTGACTCGGTACGGCATTTTCTTGAGTGACACGCCCTGGGACACGCCCGTGTCGAAGGCCGTGTCCCAGGCTCGACTATCGTCGACCTCCGATCGTTGACTAACCTGAACACGCCCTGGGACACGCCGTGTCCCAGACCGTGTACCCCGACACGCCCTGGGACACGCCCGTGTCCCAGGCCGTGTTAAGCAACCTGCACCTCAATTCTAATTTTGAGTCTTTTTGGGGTATTACAGCACGAATAGGGAAAAAGAATCCGTGCGGATAGATAAGAGACAACACGAAAACAACAGGGATCCTTGCAAACATGAGGCCGCGCGAAAGGAAGAGATCGCGAAAATAGGTCGTGAGCTGAAAGAGAGAAAAGGTCGCGCGAAAGAAAATAGAGAGGTCGTGCACACATAGGGTAACTGTTGGGTGCATTGAAAAATATGTACTAGATTTGGAGAAGCCTCATCTTACTTAATGATATACATCAATTTGTATTTGATGGGATGTTTGAGTTTCATTGTGCAGGTGTAAGGTTTGCAAGAAAATTCTCTAAGTACAAGTGTTGACACTTGTGAAAAATTGTGTCGACACCCAGAAGTTAGGTTGACACTAGAAGCAAGGCCTGTGTCGACACCCAGGCATTTTGTCGACTCCTGAAGAATAAGTTGTGTCGACACCCAGAATTGTGTCGACACCTAAGGCAAGGTTTGTGTCGACACCTAAATAAGAAGCTGTGTCGACACCCAGGAGTTATGTCGACAACATAAAAATGGCATGTGTCGACATTCAGGAATTGTGTCGACACCTGAAGAAGGTTTGTGTCGACACACACTCAATGCCATCCTACAGCAATAACTATACTGGGCCTGAAGGCTTGTGTTGACACACACTCAATGATAGCTGGACATACACTTAGCGCCATTTGTCTGCATCAGCTATGTCAAGACCAGAAGCATTTGTGATGACACACAGGACTTGTGTCGACACACACTCAACGACAGCTGGACATACACCCAACGCCATCTGTTAGCATCAGTTATGTCGAGACCGGGAGTAGTTGTGTTGACACACAGGACTTGTGTCAACACATACAAATAGAAGTTGTGTCGAGTAGCAGGAGAATGACTATTTCAAAACATGGAGTGTTTATCGACATCATCAAGACTTGTGTCGACACTTAGTCTATTTGTGTCGACACATATGAAGCATTTTGCTGAGTGGTTCATGCTGAGTTGTAAAGTCTTTAAGGAATTAGCTGTCATGACTGGTGGCTCAACAGCTGTCATAACCAACAGGTCTGACACCTTTGTCAAAACTGTCAGAAGGTTTTTACAAACCGGATCAGCCAGTAATCATGAGGAAACTCTATATAAGGGACTGATCCTTGACAACCAAAAAAAAGGAAAAAAGAAGAAGAACAAAGGAAGTAATCAAGCAATTACGGGAAAGAGAGTTTTGACAACAAGGAAAGGGGAAACCCTTAAGAAGGCAGATCCAGAACAGTCTATAAGATAGATTCAGATCTGATTCTGAATTTAAGGAAGGAGCTATCTGAAAATCAACTTCTACATCAAGTAAAGTTCAACCTTATTTTGTTCTATCAAGAAGCTTTGAAAAAGCTAAGTTAGGTTTGATCTGAAGATTCAGTTTATTCAAGAACTGATCAAGAAGCTTACACCTATAGAGAGTTCTATCTGGTTATATCTTCGTATCTCTTAAACAATTAATTTCTTGTAGGATTTTTTGTAAGATCTGAGTTATAAGCCTGTAATTATAATGGTTGAGGTAGGGCTGAGTGCCTGAGGGGTAGGACTTGTAAAAGTCTGAGTTGTAAACCTAGTGTTAAAGGCTGAGGTAGGGCTGAGGCCTGAGGTAGGATTCTTGGGAAGAATCTGAGGTAGGACTTGTATAAGTCTGAGCTGTAGGAACCAATCTCATTCTGAGTTGTAAGATCTGTGGATCTAAGTAACTGGAAGGAAGTTAGGATGAATCCAGTTCTCTACTGGATAAGCGAAGGGGGAAAGTGGATGTACCCATACCTTTGGGAACCTCTATAAATCTTGTGTATGCTGTGCTTTGATTTCTGTGCTGTGATTTGCATTTTCTGTGCTAAGTAAGAACTAGTTAATTTCCTAAATTATTAAAGAAAATTAGAACCTATTCACCCCCCTCTAGGTGTCTAGGCTCTTGAAATAAGTCTTTCAGTAATGACAAGGAAGAGAAGGAAACCACGCGAACAGGGCGCAAGGAGGGGACAAACCATGCAGAGAAAATACCATGTGAGAATAGAAAAAGAGAAACCAAAATTTGGACAATAATAGGGTTTTTATTTCCAATTATTATATTCATTATAAAGGTATGGACTCCCTTTTATAGAATGGAGGAGAAGAGAGAGATTACAAATAAGCAATGTGGGACTAGCGGCTAGACAAAACCAGACTGCACAGGCTGCACGGTTAGACTAGCCCGACCATAACGACAAGCCGCCAGAGGCTAAATAGAGTGAAAATGCCACATGTTAGGAAAGTGAAAGTACAAGAGGCTAGGAGAACGCTAGACCGCCCGGCCTCCAAACTTCTAGAGACAAGCCGCCACACCACCCGGTTTCCATACTGCAAAAAATCATAATTGTATAGCGTCAACTTTTGACAAGTAGTATAGCGATCGAGGGAGCCCATTATTTAGGGTTAACCTTGGAGGAGTATATCTTTTCCAAGTTAACCCTAACTAATCCTCAACCTAATAAAATCACTCATTAGGACGGGACCCATAATACAAGTGCAGAAATGAAAGTATTAGTAAATTGTAGTAAATAAAGTGTGGTAAATGAAATATTGCGGTAAATAAAGTGCAGAAATTGAAATACTGAATTGAACTGCAGTAACTAAAATACTGAACAAAAATAAGAGCAGTACTAAAATAAGGTGTAGTAAATAAAATATTGAATAAAAGAATAGAATAAAAAATAATTCAATTATGCAGTTCCATATCCTTTCAAGGAGGCAAGTTCTATTCTCTACTCTGTTTATAGGAGGCTTCTTCGTTTATATGAGACAAGTTTAGTTAATCAGTCCATTCATAGGAGGTTTCTCCATTTATAAGAGGAAAATTCAATTATTCACTTCATTCATAATTGGCTTCTCCGTTCTTAGGAGGGAACAATTCTTCTCTCAATTTATAGGATGCATCTCTATTCATAGGAGGTATGTTCAGTTCCTCATTCCGTTCATAAATGGCTTCGTCGTTCATATGAGATAAGTTCAGTTCTTCACTCTATTCATAGGAGGCATCTCAATTCATAGGAGGCTTCTCCGTACATAGAGACAAGTTCAGTTCTTCATGTTTTTCATATGAGGCTTCTCCATTCACAGGAGGCAAGTTCTTCATATTTTATCATATTAGGGTCTGCAAATTATTTGATCCCAATAGTTATTTTAGTTATTCCTCTTAGGATGGCTTATTAAACATGAGTTGATAGATTAGAGCTTTATTATAAATAAATATTAGCCTTACATTTAATCACCTGCCTCAATAGTCGAGATTTCAAATATTCACAAGAGGTTTACCATAATAAATTTTAACCTTAATTACCTGCGTCTGAGTGATTTAAGTTTTTTTATTAATGATCGACATATATACTACTGATTTTCAACCTCCTTTAATCGATAAATACCATAAGGCATCGAAAAAATTTAAAACTTGAACCCAAGGATAGATTTGCCCACAGTTAAACCACAAACATTTCTCAAGTTATTTTGAGCTTAGATTGACCTTGGATAATTAATTTTGCTTCTAAAAAACTCTTATTTTTATATTAAAAAATAAATAACATTTCAAAAATCACTAAACCACGGCAGAGGGTTTAGACTGCAATATAATATCTCTTCAAAATATTTTAAGTCATTTTGAGGTCTTACATAGCCTCGAGCCATTATTTAAGTAACCTCAAGTCACTTTTGTTAAATCGCTAAAATACTAAAAATACCCCAAAACATCTCATTGAATTTGGAGGTATGAATTTAACCATCAAAGACCTCTTATAAAACTATAAGGCATTTTGATTGAATGATTTAGCCTCTATTAACTCTAAAGTATTCTCGAGCATAAATTAAAAACCCATAAAATAACAACAATGCTTGAAATATTTTCGAACTTCATCAGAAGTAATCATAAATTAACAATAAGATTTTAAGGGATTTTAATATGTGAAGTTCACCTCTATAATTTTCCAAAGGTGACTCATCACACCTTTTATTGCATGAAAAATATCAAAGAATACCAAAAATTTCCAAAACATTATTGAGCATGTATAAGGGCTATAATTATCACTATGAAATTTATTAGATTTTTATGAAAATTTTGGGGCCCTCAAATATGATAGATAAACACTATTTTAATTATTCAAAACACCAAATAATTTTAGAAAAATCCTAAATTTTTTAAGGGGTTGATGTCACCAAGATAAATGTTTTTCATGTTCAAATTTCTCATTAGAAACCTATATCTCCCTCATAAAATTCAAAAACCCACATACGATTTAAGAAATAATTAGGATATATGTTGATGAGGGATCAACCGTGCATATTCAGCTGTAGCCATGAGCTTCAGCCTCACAACTAATCTATCTCAGTTTTGTTGTGGGGGAACAAATCATTAAATTTACTTATTTAATAATCTTTGGGTCGTTTGATCCCCATCACTGGATCATATGGCAGCCTGTAGCTTTATGTGAGTGAGAAGTATTACTGTGGCCTCCTTCAACTATCTGACCACCAACCGGCCCCACCGCCACCCCCAGCTTGTTTGTCGGGGGGCTAGAGCTCCCTCTAGTGATGGTCGGGAAGCCCAACACCATCGGCGGTCGCCATAGATCACCCTAACAAAGATGTGAAAGTTAGATGCCACTGGAGCTTCCTTCTCTAGCGGCTACATCTGTGACAACACGGGCCCGGCTCCACTCAAGACCACGTACACTGAGGGGGACCAAGCGGGACCCAGCTGGCGTCGTTCGGGCTGCACCCCAAGCACTCCAACCCCTCTCTAGCCTACAGGCGGGTTGTTGTCGGCTACAACCTCCCTTTGATGAGTCAAACTCGATAAACAAGTGCACCACGAGTACTTCCCAGGAGATCACCCATCCTAATACTACTTCAGCCTAAGCACGCTTAACTATGGAGTTTTCCAACTACTCATCAGTAATTGAGCTATAGTTTAGACGATGCAAGCTGGGTCCTGCTTGGTATCCCTCAGTGGATGTGGTCCTGAGTAGAGCCGGTCCTGGGTCGTCACAAAAGTGCACTTTTTATTGTAACGACCCTAGCCGATATAACATGACAATTTCATGGCTCCGCTCTATGTTATCAGGCTACAACCCAAGCACCCCTACCGCTCTCAAGCCCACATGCAGGTTGTTGGTGGACACAGTCTCCCTTTGATAAGCAAACTCGGCAGTTAAGTTGGGCCGTACAGGGACTTCCCAGGAGATCACCCATCCCAGTACTACTCTCTCCCAAGCATGCTTAACTTTGGAGTTCTTTCACTTCTCATCACCAATTGAGCCACTTCTCCACTCGGTCTTTAGGATGCATACATGAAATCCGTTTTATCTTGTTTTTCTCTCAAGCATTTAGGCACCAGATCTCTCAAATGAGAGGGGTTCAGGTTACTATGTTTCAAGAGGAGCCATCGGGTCGATTGTATCCGCCCCCGGAATGATGTTGCATTAGAAATCAACTTTGCTAGTGGATTAGTAAATGTGGGTGAAGCCGTAGTCGCGACCGTTAGTCCAACTCGGTGATGTTGCATAACGAGCCTTAAGGATTTTGCTAGAAATCCGTTTGCGGTAAGAAGGCGTTTGTGATGTTTGCCCCCTTTACTTCATACGAGAATGAATGGTGGATTAGGGTGGGAAAAGCTATGTTCATTGATTTATGTGTAAAGATGCGACTTTGTCTCTATAGTCGGCTGGATAGACCGTGACGTACAAGTCATGTACGGAGAGTGTACCAGCGAGACAAGTCCCCTTCTGTGTAACTGACGAGAATGCCAAGCTTTTGATAAGTCCGGGCGATGAAGCCCATGAGTGGGTGGGGTCAAGCAAGGGTTCTTAACATCAGTTTGTTGTTTGTGAGATAGAATCCTAATGTGAGAAGTCATAGCTTGCAGGCAAGCATGCGTTTTGAGACCCACGAGCGAGTGGGCCCTTGGCAAGAGTTCCGTGTGGCGGCTTAAATTCCATTAGGGGAAAATAGAATTACACGTGTGATGTGATGTGATGATGAGTGGTGATATGTTAGATTCATGTGCTATAGAGTGCCTTGGGTGAAACCCAGGTTTGCATACAAGCTGCATTATATGCCCCTTTTTATTAACTGTTCAACCTAGAAACATGTTTGATGTATGTTACATCCATACATGTTTCTTTACTCTATATGTTTATATACATTTGCATACAAAGTGCTGAACTGCAGGGTGATGGAGTGCCCCGGGGTCCGCTAGGGATGGCCGAGAGGAGATGTATTGGTTACACAGTTGAGGTCAGCCTTTACTGACCCGCATTAAAACAAATTTTTACAGGGCAAGGATTGCAAGCGGGAGAAAGCTCGCCAGCCAAAAAGGCCTAAGACTCATAAAGTGGATTCTCTTTTATTTACTTATTTTTTATTGATTTCTTGTTCCATGAACTGTAATCCATCTTGCATGTCGAGGTAGCCTAGGAGTGCTAAAGCACATTGCTGAGTTTGTTGTTGTTTCAATTTTTGGACTAATGATTGTTATAAGGCCTTAAGGCTATTTTGATACTCCTATGAAAGTGGATAACTTCTAATGTTTGTGGGTTTCCGCTATTTGTGTTCTGAGCTTTGAGATGCATTGTTCTTTTATTTCACTTTATAATGCTAAAGCTATGGCATCTATATGTTGTGGGGCCCCAGCCGGACCCATATTATATGGTCATTATAGGGGAGGAGTTACACAATCATCTTGGGCCCTCCCAGAGAGGGCCTCCAAGCCCCTCTCCAATAAGTGGCCACTTCCTAGCAATCCCAGAAGTTATGGGGAGCCTTACCCAGGCCAGACTACCTCCATACTCAACTGAGCTTGGTGGTGGACACAGTGGTACTCCGGGTACTAGAGGTTGCATGAAACCAGCCTATATTATTGAGAGGATAAAGGGGTGGTGGTCCCACCTATGCTGGGAGCTTCTGGGTGCTCCTCCATTTAGTTTCCATGAGAGGGTGGCAGAAAAAAAGAGTCTTAGGTTGACTTTTTAAGCAAGTTAGGGTTTCGACAATGGTAGGTTATGGGCTTGACTGGGCTCAGGGGAGAGGTGTGATCTCTTAAGAGCCAGGGTTCCCATTTATAGGGTGGAGGATCCCATTATTATGAAAACCCCTTATGATTTAGCTTTCCAAATTATATTTAGTGATTTTATATCCTAGGTCTATTACCCATGTTGTATAGTGAGGGTAATTTGGTCTTAGAATTCCTAGGGAGTCAGTAATATAAAGGATATATGTACAAGACATACTGAATTAAAGATAAAAATAATGAATTACCAACATGTGTCATCTAGATCTCAACGAAACGTCGATTAGAATTCGATGTTACTTTGAATTTAAGTCAGAGCTACTTAATTTGGATAATTCGATGACACTGAAGGATTAAATCAACGTAAGCTTTTACATTATATTGATGTTAAATAGATTTTCATACAGACAGTCAGTAATCGATGTTGCTTCAACAAGAACTCGATGTTACGTCAATTGGATTTCTTAACAGAATTTGTTTTGTTTCTTCAATCTGAATTAAATCAAGAAGGGGTTTACATAGTAGATTCTTGGAGATATTAGAGAATGTCTATATATATATATGAGATACAAAAAATAAGCAGGGAGAATCACATATAATCAAAGAGACAATCACATGTTATCAATCATAAAAAGCAAACGATCAAGAAAATCATATCAGATCGTATGAAGATTGAATTCGACAGAGAAAGCTTGGAAGATTATCATCTGCAATTGAATCTCTTCTAGTATCATTCGAATGGTTTGATAGTTGCTGAATCTGATAAGAGAATTAGTATTTTGTCTTCTTAAGATAAAGTTGCAACAGATTCAGAGAAATTTTTTTTGAAAGATCATCTAGAGATTAGGCTCATAATCTTTGTTATTTTGATATTCAAAGATTCATGAGTAGTTCCAGATATCATCATTAATTATCCTTAAAAATCTGAAGAGAGGAAACTAGGAGATGAATCATCTTATCTTAAATCTTCTCTTAATTTTTTTTACATTTGAGAAATTTGTTTTTAAGAATCCCTCTACAAAGGATTTAGTGAGAAGTTCTAAGAGTCTTCTTGAGAAAAGACTCTCATTGTAATTGGTTCAAGATCCCCTTATCCAAAGATCTGGCATGGTTCTAAGAGTCTCGTGATCAAAATATTTGAACACTGTGATAGTGAATTCCTATCAAGGGGGTAAAGGAGTGGATGTACCTAGATTGATGGAGAACCACTATAATCCATGTGTCTTATGTGATTTTAATTTTATTTCTTATTATGTGCTGCTGTGCTATGATTTTGATTAACTACATCTTATTTTAGTTTTTAGTTTATGTAAATTCAAATTCTATAAATTAATCAAAGTATTCACACCCCACACCCCTCTAGAGAAAACTCTAAGTAATATAACAACTAAACTCAAATTTTAATTGGTATCAGAGGAAGGTGGATCATCAATAGGCTATTATATAGAGGATTATTCTCTAAAAGTTTAATACCTTGATCAAAAAAAGATTTCTATTGCAATAATAAATTCAAATTTTTATTTACAAAAATGTCTTCAAATACTTTCAAAGGATTTGCAACTACTAGGCCACCAGTCTGTAATCATTATCAATTTGCACTTTGGAAAGAAAGAATCAGATTATATATGAACTCTATTAATTAGGACATTTTTGAATCAATCTTAAAAGGACCACCAATGACATATAGAAGGGAAGCAAATGTCAATATAACTATAGAACCTGTACCAAGAAATGAATGGACTAATGTGGAGAAGAGAGTTAAATATTATGATGCAAAAACTTTGAATATCTTGGTCTCTACCATGTCAGATGACAGATTTCAAAAGGTTGTAGAATATTTATTAGCAAAAGATATATTAGAATCACTCTCAAGGATTGTTGAGGGAAGTGTAGATGAGAGAAAGGATAAAAGATCACTTCTAATCTCTCTCTATAAAAATTTCTAAAAGAAATCTGATGAATCTGTAGAAGAGATGTATGATAGATTCATTATGATAATTAATGAGTTAAAAAGGACTAAACAAAGACATATATCTCATAAAAATTAATGATAAGTTACTCATGTGCTTTCCTAGTACATGGGATTCCAGAATTTGGCCAAATATAGAAGCAAGGTGCCACAAAGAAATCACTACAGATGATTTGCTTTAAAAATTGAAAACTTATAAGCAATTATTGAAAAGTAGAGCAGAAACTGAAGCTAAAAAGAATAGCTTATCATTTAGAGAAAATAGTTGCATTCAAAGTTACTGAAGATAAACATCTGTTGCAAAAAATGGAATGTTCAATCTTCTGGCAAGAAGATTTAGAAAATAGATTAAATCAGAAAGTTCAAGAAGAGGAAACAGAAGTATGGGACGACCAAAATTTGCCAAGAATCCCAATAAGGAAATATTTTATTTTACTTGCAGAAAACCTGGACATATTTCAACAGAATATCTCGAACAACAAAAGAAAATACTAAGCTCAAAGGATCAAAAGAAAAAATATCTGAAGAAGAAGGATATGAGAAAGGGAAAAGGTTTTATTACTGAAACCTGGAGTTACACAGGCTCTAAATCCAGTTCTTTATCAGATAATGAAGAGGAAAAACTACTGAAGAAGTTTGTAACATGGCTATGGAGACATAATATGATCATGATTCAATTGAGGTACCAGATTTTTTTCATGATATAGACTTTACTTGTAAGATATATTTTAGAGAACTCTGTATAAATCAAATAGAACTTGGAAAGGAAATCAAATTATTAAGGCAAAATTTTAAAATATATGAAGACTATCCTGATGATATGAAGCAAATAGAACAGGATAAACATTTAGAAGTTGAGATAAATAATTTGATGAAATAAATTAGAAAGTTAACAGAAGAAAATTCTTCATTGAAAGAAGAACTATCAAACGCAAAAGTTTTGAATACACCTTAAATGGAAGGAGTAATCAGCTTAAGAATATTACTGAAAATAATAATAACAGGTTTGATCATTTGGGCATAGGAGAAAACCCTAACATGATTGTAGCAATTGATAATAAACCTGCTTGGAAAAATTCTGTAATATTCATTAAAGCAAAGGAAGTACCATCTATAATAGTACATAATAACAATTCAAATTTCAATATTTATAAGAGAAAGATTAAAGGATAAAGTGTCGTGAATAAATAATCAATGATCGATAAGAAACAAAAATCAATAGTTTCAATGAATCAGGAACATGCGTCGATTTTATATTGATGTAACTCTTATGAAGCACTGACATCAAATTGACGCTTTCCAAATGTTACTTTGACTTTAACTCGACACATATCCCTTGAGAGCAATTATTTATATCATAATTTTTTTGAAAATGATGTTTGCCATGATTATTATATCAAAGGTCATATAACTAGAAGTTGTTGGTTTAATAGAACAATGCTCTTTATCCTAAGGGATATTATGAAAGGACATAATACACTTTCATTACTCCCTAAAATGGAAAAAGAAGTATTGGGTCCAATATAACTTGGATCCCAACTAATGTTTAAATTCATGTGTAGGGAAAAGGCCATCCTTCCACAAATCAATAGTGGTATTTGGATAGTGGATGCTCAAAACGTATGACTTGACAAAGAGATATGCTTGATAAAGCTCAATAATCTTAAATGTCTTAATTTTAACTACAAATATAACTGGGAAAACTTGAGAAGACTTAAATTTTAAGTATGCACTCGACGTAACATCAAGTTGAAATGACAGAATGTCAAATTCTATTTGACGCAACATCTAAGAGACTGTGCTTGTTAAGAGTAATGATGTCATTCAACCCAACTTTGGTGCCATTCAACTCTTGCGTCGATTTTGACTAAAATCCTAATATGTCGAATATAACTTGATGTAATGTTAACTACATAAAGATGTGTTGAATTATTGATGCCCTAATCTATCGACGTTTCATCTATGGTTATATAATATGTATTTCATTCAAAATTCTTCATCTTCCTGGCTCTCTATTTTTGCTTTCATGCTTTCATTTTGGCAAGAACATTTGCAGGAAACATAATGATGCCAAAGACAAATTCAGTATTTAGTGTAGATTTGGAATTATTTAGTGAAACATCTGAAAAGTTCCGAAGAATCCTCAAACTATTCACTTATTCAGGTCTCAATAAGCTTATTTCAACACGATGTAGATTTTTTGAGACAGAACTTGCAGAGTTTATTACAAGTGTTCAATGCAAAGAGTATGTTTCATTTATTGGAATAATGTATATATAGAAGGTATTTATAACTGCAGATATTATACAAAGGATATTTGATCTCTTGTCAGGAAATGATTCTCCATAATTATCTGAATAAGAAATTAAAGATGTATTAAGAATTATGAACTATACAAAGGACAAAGTCTTTGTTCTCAAGAAAATAGATATATCAGAAGAATATCAGTTCATGACAGATATAGTCAGAAAAGTATTGGTTTGTAAAACTTCTACACATGATGCAATTCCTAAAATTCAATTAGATTAAATGAAAGTTCTGGTGCTTGGTAAAAAGATTAACTAGGGAGAAATGATAATAAATAGAAAAGGGAAGAATGCCATCATGATTATAATTTGTTAAGTACTAATGAAGAATTTTCAACATCTATGTATATTAAAGGGAATACTAATACCTCTTGAAAAGAAATTGACAATTACACTTTTCACAAAATAGACTAGACATATAGCTATATCAGTCTCAAAAGGAGTCCATACTTTCATCTTCTCAGCAAAATGTTATTAATGATGTACAAATTCCACCCACTTCAAAAGAACCTTTATTATCACCAGAGCAAATTATTCAAGAAGCAGAGAATGATACAACATTACACTTGACTCCTGCCAATAATAACATAATAAATCTACACTCAGTCATTCCTTTAAATACTGACATTTAAATAGTAGAATCAATAACCTCTGCTTTATCCTCTATGCTTAAAGATCATACTTCTCAAATAAAGATCACAGTAGATGATATACAATCTTAGCTGGAGTTGATTACTGCTTCATTATAGTGCATACAAGCAAAGATCTCTTCTTCTTATATTATACGATAATTCTTAACCTCTCTTGCTCATGAGGTCAAGAAGGGGGAGAGTCTGGATGAGGAATAAAATTTAAATGAAATTACATCATCATTATATTGACCATATCCACTTAAAATTGCTAGAAATGAGAATGTATTAGCACTATTTGAACTAGAGTTTGCATCAAGCCAGGGGGTCAAAGAATCAATTTTTGTTAAGACAGAACAGAAGCCTCACTAGACCCAAGGGGAGATATCTACACAATCTGGGAAGATTAATATTAATGAATTGGAAGAAAATACTTTAATATTTAAAATAGCAGTAAAAGTCAGATACACTTCAAGAGGAAAACAATTACAATCTTCAAAGAAAAGAAAGAAATCAGCTAAGCAATCATAGTCTTCAAAGAAAAAGGAATTTGCTATGGTTACTGAAGATGTCATTAAAACTTATACAGGAAGTTGCAGTTATACTGTATTCTTCATGCCACGAGTAATTCCCATTCCTCTAAAAGATTTAGATGTGCTTTATATGCGTAGGGGAATTTGCAATATTCTTCCTTTTCCACCACAAAAAAATTTAGTTGATAGAAGATCTATAGAATAAAAGCTTGATGTTGCAGTAAAGCATATCAAAGGCAAGAGTGTGATAAGTTTGACAGGAGAAATGGAAGAAATCAAGAGAAGTATTGGTGAGCTAGTGAAGAGAAAGATAAATCTGAATAATGCATTTTATTTTGCTCAGAAAGACTAGGAAAGGCTAATCTTTGTTCAGGAATATAGTAAAGACAAGTATGATTTCTAAAGATACAAAAGTCTAAAGCAATATTCAGAATTATTAAAGGACAAGCTGTTAAATAAATTATATAATTTTCTAATTGAGGTTTTATTTCAGAATCTGCTAATAAAACATGTTGACAGTCAGACAGATATATTTTGAAGGAACAAATTTTTGTGGGCTCTGCTGGTATTTTTAAGAAATTTTAAGGAAATATCATATATCCATTTGCCTTATATCTATGTCCCTTATCATTCTTATCTATCTTGAGTACATGCTCAGTCAAAATTTGTATATTTATTATTGTATATCTGTAAAATCACTTTTGAAGTTATGTAAAATTTGTCAAGTTAAATAGGAGGAGATTGTTGGCAAAACCCCTTATGGTTTAGCTTAACAAATTATGTTTAGTGATTTTACATCCTAGGTCTATTACTCATGTTGAATAGTAAGGGTAATTTGGTCTTAGAAGTCCTAGGGTTTCAGTGATATAAAGGATATATATATACAAGACATACTGAATTAAAGAGAAAAATCATGAATTGCCAATATGCGCCGACTAGATCTCGACGCAACATCGACAGGAATTTGATGTTACTTTGAATGGAAGTCAGAGCAACTTAATTTGGATAAGTCGATGGTACTTAAGGATTATATCAACATAAATTTCGACATGATATCGACAGAATGTCGAATAAAGAGATTTTCATATAGATAGTTAGAAATCGATGTTGCTTCGACAAGAACTCGACTGGATTTCTTAACAAAATTTGTTTTGTGGCTTCAATCTGAATTAAATCAATAAGGGATTTATATAACATATTCTTGGAGATGTTATAGGATGTCGATCTATATACATAATGAGATACAAAAAAATAAGCAGGGAGATAATCACAGATAATTAAAGAGACAATCACATGTTATCAATCATCAATAACATACGATCAAGAAAATCATATCAGATTGTGTGAAGATTGAATTCAACAGAGAAAGCTTGGAAGATTATCATCTGTAATTGATTCTATCCCATTATCAGTCAATTGGTTTGATAGTTGTTGAATCTGATAAGAGAATTAGTACTTCTTCTTAAGAGAATGTGATGTAGGCCCGCTCTTTCGAGCATTTTGGTGGTCGACGAAACAAATGCGTCGCTCTCGAATATCCCGCACATCACACTCAAGCATTTAACGCAGCA
Source organism: Platanthera zijinensis (assembly GCA_039513925.1). Classification (NCBI taxonomy): domain Eukaryota; kingdom Viridiplantae; phylum Streptophyta; class Magnoliopsida; order Asparagales; family Orchidaceae; genus Platanthera; species Platanthera zijinensis. The sequence continues at coordinate 226,320,271 of CM077079.1, forward strand.
ATGACTTAATTAATAGTGTTACTAATTAAAGAATACGGGGGTTCGCAAGGCCCCTTAAGATAATACCAAGGCGATAGGCCAAGGTCCTCTCAAGCGAAAAGAACCCACACGATTCGGTCAAGCGCGTTATACAAAAAGAGAAACCAAAGAAAACAAAAGATTTGGACAAGGGTGGTTCTCTCCCAACAAAATACAAACGAGGGCCGCCACACCTCACTAACTTAAACGAAAGAAATAAACATGGCAATAACTAAAATAAATTAACAACAAAAAATCAAGCGTTACATAAGCCACACAATTTGCAAATGCCGCAAGATCTATCTAAAGAAGAGAAACACATAAAGGTGGAAATGTTCGTTACCCAACCAGATTTGATGAATCCGGTTGACTCTACTAGAATCATTCTTCAACGTCTCCGTTAGAGATACGCCAGAGGGAGAGAAATTCGTTGCCTTCTTCGTATCACGCTATATTTGGAAAGTCCCGGCAAAATCTTCTGAATATGGAAATAATATTTCCACTTATGGCAAGACAGAGAAAAGGTGGTAGGTTTGTGATATATTTAAGGAACGATATATTAAAAATATGGTGGGTTAAGGGATGAATATGGTAGAGGATCTTTCAGGTTTTAGGAAGGAGAATAGGGTGGGGGTCGGATTTGGTGAGGAGGAGGGGGAGGGATCAGGTGAGAGGTGGGATGGACTGGTTTATGAAGAAGGGTGGTGGTGGGGCTCGGGTTTTGGAGAGGTGGGGTTGCTCAGATTTAGAGGGAGGGGGCTGCTCGGGTTGAGGGAGTTTGGTGGTGGCCGGACTTGTGAGGGTGGAGGCGGCGCCTTAGAGGTTCGGGAAAGGAGATGGCTCGGGTAGCAAGGAGGAAAAGTGGAGATGAGGAAGGAGGGGAAGGGTGGACGGATACCAACACAAGAAGAAGAAGAAGGGGAGAGGAGAATTTCGTCCCAAGGGAGAGAAGGAGGAAAACTTCAAGAGAAATTAGGTTTTAACTTTTCTTTTCATTCAATTACTAAAGAAAAAGAAAGGAGTACATGCCTTTATATAGGCTTTACAATCAAGGGAAAAGGGCTACATGCAACCCAACATGAAAATGAAATAAAACAACACAATCACCATGGTTTTATGACATAACCATGTTACGAATAATACATGAAATTAAACATGAAATAAAAATGATAATTTCGAAATAAAACAACTAATAAAATATATTATTACTCAAGTATTATTTATTAATGTATATTATTAATAAATAATAATTGGGCTTGCGCTCCGGATGGCTATTGTGGCGACGCTTCCAAGGGTCGTCTGTAAGCATGCTGTCGCAGTCATCAAAGTGTTGCGGGCCGACGTCTCCATTCAAATATATTGGGTCGCCATCATCGTCAAGGGGAGGACGCTCCTTGGCCACATATCGTGGGAAGTCGGCTCCATCAATCCTCCCCCTCTTAAAAATACTCATCACTGATGAGTATGCCTGTGTGTACTCGCCTGGAAGGTCATCGGTGGGGAAGAACCTACATGGCAAAAGGTGGTCTTCGAGGGACCTCAAATACGCATTAGCCAAAGAAGGAAAATGAATTTCAACAACATCTGCCAACATACCTCCGATGGAGACCGAGAAGGAGAATGATCCTAGGAAACTATCACCACCCAACCCAATAGAAAGCATAGTGGAAAATATATACGGAGAGGTAGACATTTCAAGTGGCATAAAAGCATAAAGCGTAAAGTATGTAACGATGAAAATAGGAGCTATGCCCCAATTAGTAGAAACTTTTAAAAGAAATGTCATGTCACCAAACTTCCGTAAAATTTGTAAAGAAAAGACTAGCTGATTCATTATTATTTCTAAGGTGCCCGGGAGCATCCGTTCAGGGGTGAGACAAGCTAAAACCAAATCAATCACATAACGATGGGAGACTTTCTGACACAAACTCGCAAGTAAATTAAAGGACACATTTTCATAGATTAAAAGGATAAGAATGCGCCTAATTAACTTAAAACCATGTGGGGTGAACCCATGTGCAACATGACTAGAATTAATAGTAGAAAATTATGGAACTATGTCAGGTGGCACGGGTGCTTTAAATTCAAAAATTATTTCATTGGAGCCTAACGTTTTCGTTTTAAATTTGGAATTAAATTTTTATTTAAAAATTTCATAATGAATAGCCAGCAGAAAACACTCGTCACCAACTACGTTTACCCACATCCATCTAAGTAAGCCTAATGGGGAGGCGGTAATAATAAACTTCTCCAAATATAAAGGGCTAGAAATTACTAGCTCATGTCCTAACTAATCATCTACTCGAGTTAAATGAACTGGAAGGAGAGTCGACATGGGTGATTCCGTAGGGGAAGTTAAGTCACACTCAATATCAAAACACGGATTACTCGTCCAAGAACAAGCCTCCGGTTGCAGGCCGTTAAAATCATAGGAAAAATTAAACAGTGGATTCGTCCTCACTGAAAACTCAGCCGACAAGTCTTCCAACTCATTTGATACTTCATTTAATTCAGAATTAGTGATCGTATCATAGGTAGGCAAAATCGTATCCGACAAAATTTCTAAATAGTTTTGGGCTTCTGACGAAGGAGCTAACATCAAAGAAATGTCTATCGGGTCCTTAGTACTACCATCATCCACAAATAGCCTTCCCACACTGGGTAAATCTTCCAAAATGTCACATCCTTTACTAAGCAAATCTTCCCACAAAGTAGGTACATTGTCTAAATCAGAATAGAGGGTTGGGCAAATTGAATCACAGGGAGAATCTAAATTAGTCTGACCCTCAAGCAACGATGATAATATCAATGAACTATCTCCCGGATGTGCCCCACTAAGAACATCCCAAGATAAACATCCATCCAAAGGTGACTCTTCCAACACCGTTGAAACATCTACCAATCCTAGATCATTCATAATAATATTATTATCGTCACTCACACTTATCCGACTTGACTGATCTAACGGGGAAGCTAAATAAATGGGCACCTAAATATAATCTGGGCTAGAAGGAACTAGCTTGTGTTCTAGCAGGTCATCACCTAAATTAGTAATAGGTAAGCTCTCAACATAGGGTGACTCAGCCGGAAGGTCTTCTGACTCAGGGTCATCAGAAGACTCCATAACTATCAAGGGATATGCCTCAAAAACATTGCCAAAAGGAAGAGGAGACGATTCCTCAGAGGATAAATCCTCGTCTAGGTCACTTGGGTAACCAATCTCCTCATCATCACTCAAATCGCTAGTGTATTCAGCCTCATCCTCAGTGATGGGCATAGTCCTAGACATAGACTAAGACTCAATAGGAAAGTCAACGACTAATTCAGGCAACTCGGGGAGTGACTTAATAGGGCCTATGGGCGTAATCGGGGTAGGATGATCAATAGATCCAAGATCAGGTGTGCCATTTGACACATATGTCGTAATCGTTTGCCCACCTTTACAGGTAGGAAGACTCTCACCCCGCGGGCTCATGGCAGTCCTAGTTGTCACATGTATAGAACTTGGGATAGGGGACCTCACTATTTCCCTTCCTCTATAGATGGGTGTAGGTACGCTAGGGGTAGCTCTACCAACCTGGTGAAAGGACCTATCTTGGGATAATATGTCACTCCTATGATCCGGCTTGGTTTTAGTACCATAACAATACCGGCTATCAGATGTCAGGCTAGTACTAAGGCAGTAGGGGGAATCAAATTTCGCTGAGAGAATTCTTCGCATGTGCGGCCAAGCATAAGGATAGCTACCTGCACTGCGCTCTTTCTCTTTGTTCAGCCGAAACTTGCGGGCTCGACCTCTTAACCGCTCTCGGACTACACTAACCTTTAGGTATTCGCCCAATTGATTATATTTGAAATAGGTTTCCACACCATCAAGCCAGTATCTAAAATACTTGGGATCCCCACAACCATCATAGGTAAAAATATTAGTGTGTAGATAAGTCAGGGGACGATTGGAAGCGTTAACATCGAAAGCCATTTCAGTGTGAACTGGAGAGGACACTCGATCCGGATTTTGTGCGAATGCAAAAAAAGGGTACCTGAACAACTAATTCCAAGAAAGATGGAATTGTTCCCGCTTAGCCACTAAGGTTATGATTATATAAAATAGATTTTCTTGCTGGAAAAAATATGAGGATTATTAAATTTTTTTTTTCAATTTTGCCGAAAAAATAAAAAGATAGGCCGCTATTTAAAATAACTGAAATAAAATAATGACTTAATGAAAAATAAATTTATTTTTGGATTTATTATTAAAATAAGATAGAGAATTTCCAGAATTTTATTTTTTTAGATTTTGAGAAAAATAAAAATTTTAGGCCGCTATTTGCAGACCAAAATTTTAAACATTGATATTTATGAAATATCATAAAACGAGTGAGTGCGTGTTAACGTGCCAAATAAGAGGGGTAGGGTGCCAATTAGGAAATTTATGTGAACCTCCCTATGATACCAAATTGATGTAGGCCCGCTCTTTCGAGCATTTTGCTGGCCGACGAAACAAACGCGACGCTCTCGAATATCCCGCACGTCACGCTCAACTATTTAACGCAGCAACGACTTAATTAATATTGTTACTAATTAAAGAATACGAGGGTTCACAAGGCCCCTTAAGATAATACCAAGGCGATAGGCCAAGGTCCTCTCAAGAGAAAAGAACCCACACGGTTCGGTCGAGCGCATTGTACCAAAAGAGAAACCACCGAAAACAAAAGATTCGGGCAAGGGTGGTTCTCTCCCAACAAAATACAAACGAGGGCCGCCACACCTCACAAACTTAAACGAAAGAAATAAACAAGACAATAACTAAAATAAATTAACCACAAAAAAATCAAGCAATAAACAAGCCACGCAATTTGCCAATGCCACAAGATCTATCTAAAGAAGAGAAACACATAAAGGTGGAAATGTTCGTTACCCAACCGGATTTGATGAACCCGGTTCACTCTACTAGAATCATTCTTCAACGGCTCTGGCAGAGATACGCCGGAGGGAGAGAAATTCGTCGCCTTCTTCGTATCATGCTATATTTGGAAAGTCCCGGCGAAATCTTCTGAATATGGAAATAATATTTCCACTTATGGCAGGAGAGAGAAAAGGTGGTAGGTTTGTGATATATTTAAGGAATGATATATTCCAAATATGGTGGGTTAAGGGAAGAATATGGTAGAGGATCTTTAAGGTTTTAGGAAGGAGAATAGGGTGGGGGTCGGATTTGGTGAGGAGGAGGGGGAGGGCTCGGGTGAGAGGTGGGGTGGCCGGGTTTGGGAAGAAGGGTGATGGTGGGGCTCGGGTTTTGGAGAGGTGGGGTTGCTTGGTTTTAGAGGGAGGGGGTTGCTCGGGTTGAGGGAATTTGGTGGTGTCCGGACTTGTGAGGGTGGAGGTGGCGGCTTGGAGGTTGGAGAAAGGAGATGGCTCGGGTAGCAAGGAGGCAAAGTGGAGATGAGGAAGGAGGGGAAGGGTGGCCGGCGACCAACACAAGAAGAAGAAGAAGGGGAGAGGAGAATTTCGGCCCAAGGGAGAGAAGGAGGAGAACTTCAAGAGGAATTAGGTTTCAACTTTTCTTTTCATTCAATAACTAAATAAAAAGAAAGGAGTACATGCCTTTATATAGGCTTTGCAATCAAGGGAAAAGGGCTACATACAGCACAACATGAAAATTAAACAAAACAACACATACACCATGGTTTTATGACATAACCATGCTACAAATAATACATGAAATTAAACATGAAATAAAAATTATAATTTCGAAATAAAACAACTAATAAAATATATTATTTCTCAATTATTATTTATTAATATATATTATTAATAAATAATAATTGGGCTTGCGCTCCAGACGACTATTATGGCGACTCTTCCAAGGGTCGTCCGTAAGCATGCTGTCGCCATCATCAAAGTATTGCGGGCCGACGTCTCCATTCAAATCTACTGGGTCGCCATCATTGTCAGAGGGAGGACGCTCCTTGGCCACATGTCGTGGGAAGTCGGCTCCATTAGAAAGTTGTAACAGATTCAGAGAAAAGTTTGAAAGATCATCTGGAGATTAAACTCATAATCTTTGTTATTTTGATATTTGGAAATTCATCAAAAGTTCCAGAGATCATCATTAATTGTCCTCAAAAATCTAAAGAGGGGATACTAAAAGAATAAACTTCTTAACACATATCTTCTCTTAATTTTCTTTTTATATTTGAGAAAAAGAGTTTTAAAGATCCCTCTGCAAAGGATTCAGTGAGAGGTTCTAAGTCTCCTTGAGAAAAGAATTAGGTTATAATTGGTTCAAGATATTGTTATCGAAAGATCTGGTGTGGTTCTAAGAGTCTCCTGATCAAAAAACTCAGACATTATGATAGTGAATTCCTACCAAGGGGTAGAAGAGTGGATGCACCCTGATTGAGGGGGAACCACTATAATCCTTGTGTCTTATGTGATTTTGCTTTTATTTCTTATTCTGTGTTGGTATATTGTGATTTTAATTAACTGCATTTGATTTTAGTTTATAGTTTATGTAAATGTAAATTCTAGGAATTAATCAAAGTGTTTAAAGATAATTTAAATCTCTATTAACCCCCTCTAGAGAAAAATTTGAGGAATATAACAACTAAACACCTATTTCACCCCTTCTGCTACACATAGTGTGGAACTTTTTTTGGGAGAGGTTGAGCTTCAGCTTGTTTATGACATACGATAGCCTCCAAATGAAGGGTTTACCCCCTATGAGCAAAGACTAGGGTTTAAGTCATATTGAAAGGGATGAGAGAAGGTGGGCTTGCTTTCTTTAGGCCCAAGCCCAACTTCTTATCTACCACATTAGACATAAGAGCCCATGAGAGAGGCCCAAGATGGCTATGGTAAATGCATTTTAAGTGGGGGGTATGTCTTGAGTGGAGGGTTTAGTAAGAATTTTCATAAAATTACCCCTTGCAAAGGGTTTTGACCAAATTCAACCCTGGGTGGGTCGCCCATATAGGTTAAGGTAGGTTTAAATCGTCAATATATGAGTCAATGTTGGTGTATTTGAGTAATATTGGTGTCGAGCATTTTTTAGTGCACCACAAAGCTTGATTTGACCAATGTTGAGTAAATGATGTCGAAATCAAGAGCAACAAATTCTGTAAGTCTCATATTGATCACACTAGTCCAATGCAACCAATTGGGTTCCATTCTAAGTTCATTTGATTAATATTAAAATGGCACCGTTGCGATGCACAATAGTACTTAAAATGGTCATATTAACCATATGACCTTGGATTGGAATGTGATGAGTTTCATTGCACTTATATCGACTATATGAGTCTAACCCAATTGACATAACTTGATTTAGAGCATGTATGCCCCATATTTTAAAATTGCACCGATGTTATGTGCTACAATACTAAAAATGGTCATACTCACTATATGACCTCAAATGGAGATGAAACGAGTTCCATTGCACTCGTATATACTATATGAGTCTAATACAAAAGACAAAACTCAATTCAGAGCACATATACTCAATATTCAAAAACTAGGCCACCTCTTAACTTTTTGATCATCTTGTAGGTGACTGGGTTACTTTTATTGGGTTATCTAGGGTCCTAGTGGCCCGATAAAAGTCAGGATGCTACTCAAAGGATAGGTAGTACCCTTCCCATCAGTCTGAGATTTCAGGAGAGTTGGTTGTATTGTGTTCTTACAAGTGGTATCAGAGTGAGGTTAAGGGTTAAAAATCCTGAAATCTTTTCTAAGGGGATTGTTAGGGTTCAACAATTCCCCTGGTGTTGGGAGGTACGTCACGAGGTATTATGGCCCACACTAGTCGAATAGAAGGGCTTTTCCTTGGGCCTAATTAGCCGCTCCGTAGATCCTGCCTACGATAGCCTGCTCTATAAAGGGGCGATAGTGCCCTTCCCATTAGTCTGGACTTTTGGGAGAGTTGGTTGCATTATGTCCCTACATACATCCCACACTTATTTTTTATAATCTTTTGTTAAATCCTCATCACCTTTACGTAAAAGTAAATTATAGGACCTCCAATAATATTCCCATTACTCCGGCATACAAGTGAACCATAAAATAATTTCTTCATCCTTCTTATGATTTTATAGAATAAAGCATTATTTTAATAATACTAGGGCAATGGAAAATAGGCTTTGGTAAATTTGTGGGGTTACAAAAAGGAAAAGTTAATAGTTCAAAAGAGGTTACTCGTGGTCAAAATATGTCAGTTAGGCCCAAAAGTTCAAACTAAATTCAAAGTTGTTCTAGATCATTTCCAAAATAAGGGAGTCTAAAAAAATCAAGTTTTCAAATTGCATAATCTAAGTATTAAGAGATGTAATTGCAAACATTAATTTCCAAAAGCATTATCTTTTTCTTGACTTTTGAATAAAACAATTTTATTAATGAATCACCAATCATACAAAAGAGTACAAGAAATAATTTTTTCCACAAAATCTCTTTTTACTTACAAAGTCAATTTTGATTTCTTCTAAATTCACAAGATAATGAATTACATTTCATACCAAATGAGAAAATGATATACACATGAGGAGTTTCTTGTCGAATAGTTTACACATCCTTTTTTTTGAAAAAAAAACATGTTCTAAAAAAGAAAAAACTCAAGTGTTTGTGTGTTATATAGAGAAGCTGGGTTTCTTCCATTAATCAAATTTTAGTCGACGGATCAAGAAAAGGGTGGCCATTCACAGAAAACCCCCCTTTTCCCACACAAAAATCTTGATGCCCCTCCCAATCCCAGAATAGGAACAAATCCTTTTGGGTTGTCGACAACGGCCTGCCCAGAGCCTATTAGCGGGTTCGCCGAGACCAAAAAACCCGTAGGAGTTATCCGAGCAGAGCTCCGATATGGACACCGCCGGTGATGTCCCTGATTGTGAGATATAGTTTAGGCTCTCACGGGCAAGGTCATCACCGGTGGTGGCCCTACCCGCTCTTTGTCGGACAACAACCGACGTGTTCGTTGGGGTTAGGCGAACCCATCGTGGGCTCCGGGCAGTCTTAAGCGCACGAGCCGTACAATATTTAAATGTTTTTTATTAATTTTTTTCTAATTAATAATTATTAATAATCTAAAAAATAAATTATATTAGAAAAAATAAATAATTAATTAAAATATTATATAATAAAAAATCTTTTATAATAATATATATATAAAGATAATACTTTAATTTTAAAAATTTAAACTTACCCAATAAAAAAGATATAAATATTCAAAACTGCCGGGGGGGCGAAGCCCGCCGCCACGGGTCTGGTACTATCGCGTGGGGCACAGGCGGCGCCACGTGCATTATTACTCGTGTATATGTATACATATATGTTTCAAATTACTCGAGGCTATTTTAGACCGGTCTAAATTGTATCGTCTTAGCCCAAGAGCTATCGAACGCGCAAACAATCACAAAAAATGAGTCAGATGGCAAGAAAATTTTGTTAATGTTAAAAACCCGTCAACTGGATGAAAAACAATATGGTCGAGTCTGCGCCGAACAAACCTCCACTAGTTCTAGTGTTTTTACAGGACTTTTTCAAAGAATGTAAGGGCAACATGCCGCTCCTTGTTATAATTATTAAGAAGAAAGAGAGTACTGGGGTCGGAGGGTGACAAGCCACCACTATCAAAGCCAATTTTTTTGTCTGCTATAGTTGGGAGAATATGCTCAGAGCACCCTAGAGTCTTTGACTATTATTTGGAGGCTTGTGTGGTGTGTTATGCATGTCTTGTCTCTGTGTCTTGTCTCCTATTGCATTTAAAGGAGTTTGGAGCAGTTGAATTAATGTCGATCGGAGGACTCGTTACTGAGTTGTGTGTGACGGGAATGCTGAGCGTGCGCTTGCCTGATTGTGGTTACAAGGTACTTCATGTGCTTTGAGGTCAGTCTTGTAAACTACAGACATCATTTTAGTGCAAAGCGTATTTTTAGGGGTTGTCTTTGAAGGCAGGGCATGCAGAACACACACTTGGAGCAAAGCACGCAGGGATGCACTCTGAATAGAGCGCGTGCGGGTGCAATTGAAAGGGGCGCACATGTGGGCACGCTTAGCAAAATTCCCAAGGGGTGCTTGATGGAGCTTAAAGATCTTCAAAAGATCTTCGAATGTGCAAGGAGATCTTTAAGGGGAACCTCGTGCACATAGGAAGAGAAGGAGATAAGCGTAGGAGAAAATCAAGGGAGGTGAATATGGAAATGATGTAGGGTTTTTAGTCCTATTTATAGGCTATGTAGTGGTTACGCGACTATCTGCAGACCTTAACCACCATAATTACTAATTACAAGCCATTTTAATGCAGTTTGATAAGCATATTAATTTAATAGTTTTACTATACGTAGCCAAGTTTTATTCAGGATATTTGCACATGCCACTTATGGGTGGTTACACAAGTGGATATGTGAGTGGTTACCCGTACATCGGATGGTGGAGATAGTGTGTTAGTGATCGAAAGGCTGAGAAGGGTTGGTCAGCAGTGGTAGTCAGTCGTCAACAAGACTCGGCCGGCGAGGGCCGGCCGGTAGAGGGACTGGCTAAGGGTTCGAGGAAGACAGTCGCCCGATACGAGGGGCTAGAGAGTGGGGAAGATAAATACCCTAAAAATATTATTACTTAGAGTCGGAGTGTGTTGGGTTTAGTATAGCAGATCCCTTTTTCCTTGACATAGTTATTTTGGTAAAAGCATCATGTGAACTCAAATGGAATCTTAAATGGCATCGTGTTTACTCAATGCCTTGAGTTTGGCGTCATATATGGCATCGTGTTCACTCGACACCTAGAGTTAACTAGTTGGGTGTCGTATTCACCAACTAAGCATCATGTTTACCAAATGAGCATCATATTCACCAACTAGGCATCATATTCACTTGATTCCCTAAGACAAAGCATTGTTCCGAAGTGCACGTGAAATGGTTTGGTAAAATTATGATTTTTGGGCATCTGTCTCCATGGGACTTAATATAATGGCCTAGATTTGTGCATGTGAACCTTAAATAGTACAGAGTTCTCCCTTTAGGTTTTCCAAGCACTTTGTCTCATGATGACCCATGAATAGGAAAGTGAGCGAAGGAGGAAGAAGACCTAGATCCTCCATCATTGGATCTTCAGAGCTCCATTTGCAGATCTAAGACCGAATCTATGGAGAGGGATTGAAGGCAAACACGTTCATCTATGCTTTTCAAGGCTTCTATGGTAAGGGAAAGGTTTTGCATGGTAACATCTCTCATCGCTGTCTTAAGATGTGTGCATATCATCTTTTCTTTATGTATGTTTTTTCTTGCAAATTTTTGGCACCGGATCTCTCATGTAAGAGGGATCCGAGTCTCCTTGGTTCAAGATGAGCCATCGAGTCCATTGAGCTTGTTTGTGGTATAATTTTACATTAGAAATCCATTATATTAATGCATTAAGCATGGTGAGTGAAGCTATAATCTCGACTGATGTTCAGATTCAGTGATGTTTCTTGATGTGTATTTTAGAGATTTATTAGAAATCTGATTGCGATAAAGACATCATTATAATGCCTTAGTTTCGTATAAGAATGAGTGTTGGCTAGGGTAAGGAAATGCAAGTGGTGGATTTTGATGTCCGTTTGTATGTGAATGCGTGGCTTGGTATTTTTGGTCGACTTGCTTACCCCATGATATAGTGATTAATGCGTGGAATGTGTCCTGGCAAGACAAGTCCCTTTTTGTGAAAACTAGCATGAACGTCAGCGCTTTTGGAAATGTTTGATAGTGTTGTGATCCATATGCGGGTGGGGTCTAAGCGATTGTTCTTAGCAGTGGTTGTGCTTGAATTGGTGAATTGGCGAGAATAATGGAGCTCATGGACAAGCTCAATGGTGTTGTGGTTCATAGGTGAGTAGGGTCTCAGTGGGCACTATCGGCCTTGGGCTTGTATGACTTTGGGGGTCTCAGCGGGAACTATTGGACTTGTTTCATGTGATGATGTGTGATGATATGTTAGAATCATACACGCTACAGGGTGCCTTCGGGGAAACCTAGGTTTGCATACATGTTGTATTGTAGGCCCCTTTTTATTAATATTCTCAATATAGAAATGTGTTTGTGGTTTGAGACATCCATTATTATTGTTTATATTTTAGTTTATGTTTTATTACATGTACATATGAAGTGCTGACCTGCAGGGTGATAGAGTGCCCCTGGGTCTGCTTGGGACAGCTTGGAGGAGAGGTGTTTGTTATACAGTTGAGGTCAACCTTAGCTGACCCACATTCCATCAAATTTTTATAGGACAAGTATCGTAAGCTGGTGCCAGCTCATTGGCCAAAAAGTGCTAAGCCAAATGAATTGTACCTCCTCCTATTATTAATATTTACTTATATTATGTTTCTTCCATTGCGATCCATATTGTATTTTGAGGTAACCTAGGAGTGTTGTGGCATATTGCTATGTTTATGTTGATAATTATTTGGACATTTGTCTATATAGGGTCTTAAGGCCATTTGGACTCCTATGTTAGTGTGGATAGCTCCTTGTTTTTGTTAAATGGTTTCGCTATGTTGTGTTCTGAGTTTTGAGATGGGTAGTGTTCTCATATCATTTTATAATACCAAAATTGTTGAGTCTATATGTTATGGGATCCCGACCGGACCCATATTATATGGTGATTGCAAGGGAGGTATTATAATTTGGTATCAAAGCCAGGTTAGTGTACAGGTTGAGGTTTAGTGATCGATTTTGCGTAATCCAACTGTGTAACGAAGTTGTCCATATATGAGTGCTTTGTGGAACGATGAGTGTTCTTGTGTTCAAGTTTTGTGAATAGAACTTGATTTAGTTGTTATTATGCTTATGCTAGGGTGGAATAAAAAAATGTGGGGATGTCAAATCCGCGAGAGGAGACCATAATGAGCAGTACTACTTCTCTGGGTCTTATGGGCATCGGTATTCCCCAACCGATTTTTGTTTCGTGCTAGTAGAGTAAGTAATAGCGGCCCAGTGGCAGTGTTACAGGTTATGAAAAATATTACTTAGGTAACGACTCTTGTTATCCCTAATATGATTTCTATCATATCGGGTAGAGGGGCCGGGCACACAGAGCTATTGGCTAGCTGGTGTTGGGCATGGAGACTGTCAGATGAAGTAATTTATGAGTTTATATACTCCAATATTGAAGGGAGTCAGGACTCTGATTGATGCCAAAGATTGGTTAGCAATGATTCATGAGATCTTGAGATCAGCAGAGATAACAAAGGACAAACAGTTTTAGTTTGCGGCCTTTTTGTTAGAAGGTGACACAAAGCTGTGGTGGGTGTACCATAATGACCATCAATTTCCTGGATGCACCCCATCCATAGATGAGTTTGCAAGTGCATTGCTAAAGTGGTATGTCCCCTCTTCGATGAGGTTTGCCCTTCAAGGTAGTTTGTCATTAGGTGCAGCACGATGGGATAGTGGAAGAGTACCTGTAAGAATTTTCTCGGTTGGGTCATTATGCGGGGACAACCATGGCAGATGATGAGGAGAGGAACAATCTGTTCTATCATGGGTTTAGAAAGAACCTGAGACAACCACTCATACCCTGAAGAATACACGATTTAATGGGTTGGTATAAACCATTAGGAAATTTTAGAGAGACATGGAGCAAACCCTATGCCATAAAAGGTCTTTTGGCAAAGCAGGTAGAAGGAAAGCCTTATCAGTCATTGTGGAAGTCACAAGGGAGTAAGTGGAAGAAGAAGCCTCACCCCTTCTGGATAGGAGAGAAGAGAGGTGCTACGTCGGGAGAATTCCACTTTCAAGGGAACACCTACGTACTATAAGTGTGGCAAGATAGGCCAAATAGCTCAAAATTGTACTAAGGGTGGTGCTGAGCTAGAGCAGAGATAGGATTTGTGGATAAGGGGAAAGCAATGAGTTAACTGCTTCATATTTGCATCCAATGTAGTCATGAGCTTATAGTCTTGGGTAGCAAGAAGCGATTCGTTAGCCCAATGTGGTGATAGGTATAAAATGTTTAAGTTCATTTGATAGTTTAAAATTGTTTGTAGTCTTTCGTGTTTATTGCATATATATTAGGCTTTGTGCTAGTTTTTTGTTACCCCACCATAGTGTTGTTTGATATGGGCATGTCACACTCATTTTGCATAGAAAGCTTTATCCAGAGAATTTTCCTTGATCCCTTCAAGGAAGATGGGGAGATTAGGGTATGCATGCTTAATAGGTTTTTCATGACCACCATGAAGAAAGAGCACATGGTTTGAGGATTTGTGAAGTTCAATTTAAGTTGGTAGCCGTAGTTATACCTCTAGAATATTTTGACGTGATTTTGGGGATGGACTAACTTGTAGGGCAGTTTGCCAGCATTGACTTCCTATTGAAGGTGGTGAGCCAGAGGATCGGGGGAAAGAGGAGGTCAAGTTTTAGGGCCTTAGTGAAGTGACCTGCTCATAAATTTCAGCTATGCAGATGATGCATGTAGTGAATCGGGGAGGTATAACATTCGTAGCTTTATTATAGACTCACTCCACAAAGTTGGTAGTTAAAGATGTGCCTATTGTGGTGGAGTTCGAGGATGTGTTTCTGGAGGAGCTTTCAGGTGCACCTCCTTGACGTGATATCAACTTTACATTTGAATTGATGACAAGAGTAAGGTTGGTGTCATGTTCACCATTTTGGATGGCACCAAAGGAGTTGGCTGAGCTCAAAGTTTTGTTGCAAAAGTTGTTGGATCAATGGTATATTAGGCCCAGATCTTCACCATGGAATACGGTGGCGCTTTTGTGAAAAAGAAATATGTTGGTATACATTTGTGCATAGATTATTGTGAGTTAAATTAGTTATCTGTCAATAATAAGTATGATTCCGCTGATAAATCACTTGTTTGACCAGTTGGTCGGATCATTGGTGTACTCTAAGTTGGACCTAAAGTTGGGGTATTACCAGTTGTTGATTTGGTAAGAGGATATTCCAAGGAAAGGGTTTGAGATGAGTTATGTTCACTTGGAGTTATCAATGATGTTGTTCCGTTTGACAAATGTGCCATCGGTGTACATGGATTTGATGAACCGACTATTTCTGTAGTACTTGAATTCGTTTATGGTGGTTTTCATCGATGATATCGTAGTTCAAGTCAAATGTAGAGAATGAGGCTCACTTAAGAGTGGTCTTATATATTTTGAGAGAGAATATGATAAGTTCTTGAAGTGCGATTTCTAGTTATAGAAGGTAGGACTTTTTGTCCATGTGATTAATGGTGATGGGGCAGTAGTGGATCTAGCGAAAGTCAAAGCTATAAGATATTGACCTATTTTGAGAACTGTTACAGAGTTTAGGAGTTTCCTTTTACTAGTTAGGTACTACAGAAGGTTTGTGGAAAACTTCTCGCTGACAACATTGCTCCTCACTTCTCTTACTCGTAAGGATTAGAAGTTCGTATGGATTCTAGAGTGTGCCCGAGCATTCGAGGCATTGAAGGAAAGGTTAATGTCTGCTCCGATCCTAAGCCTTCCTAGTGAGACTGAGGGATTCTAGATTTTTCAGTGACACATTAGGGGGTTGGGTTTCATACTACTACAACATTGCAACATAATAGCTTATGGGTATAGACAGTTGAAGCCTCATGAGAGAAATTACCCTGTCCATTACTTGGAGCTGACAACAATAATTTTTGCTTTGAAGATGTGACAACATTACGTGTATGGTGCAAGGGTGGTAATCTTTACGGACCATAAGAGCCTGAAGTACATATATCTTGGATCAGAAAGATTTGAACATGTAGCAATGCGGGTGGATTGAGTTCCTTGGGGACTATGACGTGGCAATTCAGTACATGCTAGATAGTTCCAATGTTGTGGTCGATGCTTTGAGTAGGAAATATTATTGGCAAGGGAACTAGATTGAAGCGCATGAAGAGCGGCTGGGCTGAGGCTTTAAGTATCTTAGCTTTGTTTGTGTAGCTAGAGGTGAGTCTAGCATAGCACGGTTGAATTGAATAGAGCCACAATACGACTTGTCTGATCAAATTTAGGGGATAAGAAGTGTGGAAGCAAAGTTAAAGCCATTGGTGGTGGAATCTTAAAAGGAGAAGGAAGTGCCATAGAGATGGTTAGTGGTACCTTAATGAAGAATGAAAGGGTGTGTGTATCATAGTTCGGCAAGCTCCGTGATGATTTGATGTTCGATACACACTTTATGAAGTACTCCATTCATATTGGAAGTGCGACGATGTATTTGGATTTGAAGAAATCCTTTCGGTGGTCTGGGATGAAGCAGGATATAGCTATGTACGTGAGCTGATGTCATATTTGTGCTTTAGTGAAGGCTGAGCGCTAGAGGTCAATTGGGTTCTTGAAGCCACTTCCTATTCTTGAGTGGAAGTGTAACGATATCTCTATAGATTTTATGAATGGTTTGCCTTGATCGCAATAAGTTAACGATACAATATAGGTGATTGTGGATCGCATGACCAAGATGTCTCACTTCATTACAAATAAGAAGGATGATAGCATGGAGAAGCTCATAGAGGTATATTTAAAAACATATGGTTTTATAGGATTCCAATGAGTATTGTTAGTGATCTGGATGGATGGTTCACGTCCAAGGATTAGAGGTTAGTCCAAAAGAGCTTGGGCACCAAGCTTATGTTTAGTATCACATCCATCTGCAGATTCCTGGTTAAACAGAGTGGAGAAATCGTACCTCAAGGGATATATTGAGGATGTGCGCTCTTGATATTAGCAAGATATGGGAAGATACCTTTTCATTGTGGAATTTTCCTATAACAATATCTTCTAAGCGAGCATTCAAATGGCCCCTTATGAAGCATTATATGGTAGGATGTGTTGAATGTCGATGTCTTGGATAGAGGCAAGGGGCACCAAACTGTTGGGCAATAAAGCAGTGGTGGATGTTTGTGAGTTGGTGTGGATGATCTAAGAGTGCATGAAGAATGCCCAAGATCGGCAGGCGGAGTATGCAAATACACTCCAAAGGAATATGGAGTTTGTAGTGGGCGGCATGGTCTACTTGAAGATTTATTTGTTCAAGGGTGTTTTGAGAATTCGGCGACTAAATAATTTAATTCAAAGGTATTTTGGTATATTCAAGGTTACAGACCGCATAGGTGAAGCAACTTTTTGGTTGGCATTGTCTGAAGAGCTGAGTTGACTACACGATAACTTCCATGTTGCGGTGCTGATTAAAGCTTTGGTGGAGCTGAGTGAAGTGGTCGAGTTAGCGATAGTGCCGGTGATAGAAGATTTGAGGACGATGGTTCATCCAGTTTCCGTGGAGGATTCAGCAACCCGATGTTTCTTTAATAAAGAGTTCAAGCTCGTGAAAGTATGGTGGGACAATCACGGGCGAGATGTGTTTTCTTGGGAGCACGAACAAGCGATGCGTGAAGACTTCCGGAAGCTGTTTGCATAAGGTTTGTGTTGGAACACCCTATTACTATTTGGATCAGGATGACTATATTTCTATAGGGATTTTGTGTTGTGACCTCCTTGTTGTTATAAAGGTCACATAGGCTAGTTAGAGTAATCTTCAGCTCGACGCGTAGTCGACTTCAGCTCGACGCAGAGTCGATCTCAGCTCGACGCAGAGTCGATCTCAGCTCGACGCAGAGTCGACCTCAGCTCGACGTGGAGTCGACCTCAGCTCGATGTGGAGTCGACCTCAGCTCGACGTGGAGTCGACCTTAGCTCGACGTTCCGTCGAACCCAGTTGTGCTTACAGAAAACCTCTCTGGCCGACGTGTGTCGTGCTCAGATCGACGTTTTACTGTGAGCTCGACGTTTTCCAGACTTCCGTCTGTTTTGAATAGGAATTCAAATTCCTTCTGTCAGACAATTAATGCTGAAGATTTATTGGCCGTTACAGCATATCTGGTGCATGGCTCAAGGAATTTTCTAAGGAATGTCTGCCTGACATTTCCTTTGAGGCATGGACATTTAAGGAAAGCATTTAATGCTGACTGCCAACGGCTATCAAAGAAAAAGGAAGAAGAAGACTCAGATATATTTATTCATTCAGCTAGACAGAGATATACAGAACAACAATACAGGACTTCAGCTGCTCTCTCTCTGTGATATTGTTTTGAAAGCTCACTCACAGGAATTCTGATTGCTTCAGACACAACCATCCAACTTTCTTGGATCATCCCTTGCTGGAGCAAATCAGATCTTTGAAGACCTATCACCCTTGTGCAGAGCTCTCCTTCCTGAACTACTTCTTGATCTCAGGGGGAGCTTTGACAACATCTATAGATCCACTTTGCTTCTCTCTACTTGTTGATAGAGAAGACAACATCACCCCTTTTTCTTTTTCTTTCTGTACAGGGTTTTAACTCCCTTCAAAAGTTACCTTTGATTTTGCTGAAACCTGGTCAAAATCAGCCCCTTTGGTTTGTGAGAACCTGGTCAAAAACTCTCTGGTGCTCAAGACACCTGATCAACTCATCTTGAAGTGGATTCCTATCAAGGGTGATAGAAGAGTGGACTACCCAGGATTTTGGGGAACCACTATAGCTCCTTGTGTCGTCTGGATTGCTTGTTTCTTTGTGTTTTTCTTTGTGCTGTGAATTTCTTTTTACTCTGATTATTTGCTATAGCACCATACACTAAGTAAATCTAAACTTTCTCTCCACTCAAGTTTTTATTTGCAAAACTATTTTAAATAACTCATTCACCCCCCTCTAGAGTTAGGATTGATCTTATCCTGCACTTTCAATTGGTATCAGAGGGAGGTTGATCATTCATACAGGCTAACACCTGGATCAAAAGATCCCTGATAAGATCATTTCTCTCAAAGGGTTATTTTCCTTAGTTTTACTTATCTTTAAAACTCATGGCACAAAACAAGGACTTTGCTAGCACCAGACCTCCTATGTGCAATCTCTCTAAGTTTGCGCTATGGAAGGCAAGGATTAGACTTTACATGAACTCTTTTGATGAAGACATTTTTAATTCTGTGTTGACAGATTGTCCAAGACCTCCCACAGGAACAAGTACATCAGGTGTTCCTCCTCCTTCAGGAACTGATGATGACATAAAGAAGTGGAAGGCAGCAGATGCTAAAGCCATGAACATCTTGGCTCAAACCATGTCAGATGACATTTTCTAGAAAGTAGCTGAATGCCATACTGCCAAAGAGATCTGGGAAAAACTTTCAGAAATTGTATCAGGTTCTGCAGATGAAAGAAAGGATAGGAGATCCTACCTCATCACCCAGTATGAGAACTTCAAAAAGGCAGAGTCTGAGTCAGTTGCTGACATGTACAACAGACTGAGCCTAATCATCAGTGAGCTTAGATCACTAGAAAAGGACATATCTCTCACTGAGATAAATGACAAGATACTGACTTGTTTCCCTAGCTCTTGGGACTCAAGAATCTGGTCGATTAAAGATGGAAGAAATGTCTGTGAGTAATCCACAGAAGCTCTTCTAGGAAAGCTCAAGAGTTATGAGCAATTCATTAAGAAGAGAGAAGAAGAGCAGAAGACATCCACACCAACAGAAAAGGTTGAGAAAACCATTGCCTTCAAAGCACAGGAAGAAGAACCTAAAGAAAAGGTGTTGGGAAATGAAGAGCTTATGAGCCTACTGGTCAAAAGGTTCAATAAGCTGAATAAAAGGAACTTCAGAAGATGGTCATCCAAAGACAAAGACAAGCCAAGGTATGACAGATCTACTAATAAAGATATTATCTGCTTCCCCAACTGTCCAGAAAATCAAGATAAAGACAGAAGGGACAAGAAGGAAAGAAAAGATAAAAGGAAGGATAAGGAGTCAAGGAAATACCATGACAAGCCTTCCTCCAGCAACAGCAAGCACACCAGAAAAGGATTTGTGGCTGAATCCTGGAGTGACTCTGATGAGTCTGATTCATCATCCAGCTCTAGTGATGATGAGGATGATGTAGAAGAAAAAGGATTCTGCATGATGGCCATCAGTGCATCTCAAAAGAACACTGATTCAGAGCCTGATGCTGACTACCTATCTGATCAGGAACTTACTGAGGATCAGGTAATAGATTCATTTGATTTTACTTCTGATGAATTTAAATCTGAGTTCAAATCTATGTGCATTGACTTGATTGAATCTCAAAAGTTGATTAAAACTCTCAGAGAACAATTAATTGAATGCAAATCCATTAACTCAGATAATCTTTAACTATTAGAAGAGTTGAAGCAGTGTGGGGAGGAGATAGCTTCACTGAAAGGTGAGCTATCTAAGGCCAAACAATTTGAAGAAACCCTTAATGGGAGAAGTATCAAATTAATGGACATCACAAGTACAGTGAACTCAAGATTGAATGGTTCACTGGGCTTGGGTGCTTCATCCAGCCAACCCATAGTGCTGACAACTCCAATCAAATTTACCAGTGAGAAAGGTAAAGGAGTCTTGATAGTGGCTAGGAAGAATGCTGACTTAATCCAGGAAACTGGACAAAAAGCGTCGAACGAAGCTCGACGGACGTCGACCAGAGCTCGACGTAATCGCAAGAAAACGTCGAACTCAGGTCGACGCCCTCTACCTTCTGAACAAAGCAAGCCTTCGCCGTCGAATGGAGCTCGACGCATTCACCAGAGTCCGTCGCCCGAAGCTCGACGTGCGTCGAGCCAAGTTCAGAGCAAAAGTCAGTTCTCAGGGGTTAATTCAAGATTTAATTCCAGCTCCACTTCTCATCACTTTAACCCTTATGCTGAATGGATAATACCTCCTAGGAGATATCATCCTGTAGGCTATAAGAGCCAACCTGAGATGTCTTTTATTTCAGAATTTAAAGGATATCAAGAAAGGCCCAAGGTAAACTGGGTCAAAAACAATTGATTTGTTGTATGTGCAGATAAAGACCTATCCAATTGAGAACCAGCAGTGGTACTTGGATAGTGGGTGCTCAAAGCACATGACTGGCAACAAGGAGAACCTTGTGTCCTTCAAAGCCAAACATGGACCCAAAGTAATCTTTGGAGATTCAAATTTTGGACAAACAAAAGGCTATGGCCAAGTCAAAATAGGGTCAATTACATTCAAGAAAGTGGCCTATGTGGAAGGACTAAAGCATAACTTAATCAGCATCAGCCAGCTATGTGATGCTGGTTATCAGGTTTGGTTTACCAACTCAGCATGTAATATTGCATTAAATAACAACATTGTTTTAATTGGTAATAGACAAGATAACATATATCTAGTTGATTTCAATTCATCTAAAGTAGATATTTGTTTATTTAACTCTCTTAGTAAACCTAATGAACTTTGGCATAAAAGACTAGGTCATGTGAACCTTAGAACCATTGCTAAGTTATCCAAAGACAACCTTGTTAGAGGACTACCTTCTGGTCCCTACAAGAAGGAAGGACTTTGCAAGGCCTGTCAGTTAGGCAAGCAAACTAAAAACAGTTTCAAGTCACTTAATAAGAGTGACTCACCTAGAATTTTGTACTTATTGCACATGGACCTTTTTGGACCAATTAATATACAAAGCCTAGGAGGGAAATCTTATGCTTTAGTAGTTGTAGATGACTTCTCAAGATTCACTTGGGTGTTCTTTCTGAGAAAGAAGTCTGATAACTTCAAGATTTTGACAGATTTTCTCAAAGGCATACAGATTGAGTTCAATACTCACATTGCCCTGATCAGAAGTAATCGTGGGACAGAGTTTGATTCTCTTCTTATGCTAGAGTTCTGCCAGAAGGAAGGTATCAGGCACACTTTCTCAGCTCCAAGAACTCCTCAACAAAATGGGGTAGTTGAAAGGAAAAATAGAACCCTTATTGAATCTGCCACAACATTGTTGACAGATGCTCACCTTCCTCTAACCTTTTGGGCAGAGGCTGTGAACACCTCCAACTATGTTTTGAATAGAAGCCTGATACATAAACTGAAGGGTAAGACTCCCTATGAGTTACTCAAAGGGAAGAAACCTAAAGTAAATTATTTCAAAATTTTTGGTTGCATTTGTTTCATTCACAATAATGACAAGAAATACCTAGCTAAATTTGAAGCCAAAGCTGATGAAGGAGTGTTTCTGGGATACTCCATGACTAGCAAGGCTTATAGGGTTTTTAACAAGTGCTCAAATAAAATTGAAGAATCCATGCATGTTACATTTGATGAAACTAACATGTCTTATAAGGAGAAGGAGACCTTTACCATAAGCAATTTGCAGGAACATTCAATCTCAGAAAATCTGAAGCAGCTTACCATCACAGAAAAAGATTCATTACCTTCAACAATTCAACAAGACACTGAACTTAGTGACAATGAAGAGGAATCTCAGGTTCTGGAAAGTTCAAAAGGCTAACAAAGTGAAGAACCAGTTGTTGTTCCACAAGAGGAAATAACAACACAGGTTGGTGCATCATCAACACCCCTTGTTGACTTTGCAACAACAAGAGATCACCCAATGTCTCAAGTAATTGGAGATATCTCAGTAGGTGTGCAAACAAGGAATCATGTTAATCAAAATATTATGCACACTTGCTTTCTTTCTCAAATTGAGCCTCAAACCATACAAGATGCAGAGCAAGATCCAAACTGGATCATTGTAATGCAAGAAGAGTTGAATCAATTTGAAAGGAATAAAGTTTGGGAATTAGTACCAAGACCAAGGAACCAGCAAATTGTTGGAACCAAATGGGTATTCAGGAACAAGTTGGATGATCAAGGAATAATTGTGAGAAATAAGGCAAGACTTGTTGCACAAGGATATTGCCAAGAAGAAGGAATTGATTATGACCAAACCTTTGCACCAGTTGCAAGGTTGGAGGCCATAAGAATCTTTCTTGCATATGCAGCTCACAAGAGATTCAAGGTATATCAGATGGATGTCAAGAGTGCCTTTCTCAATGGAGACATCAAGGAAGAGGTTTATGTAAAGCAACCTCCAGGGTTTATCTCTCCAACCTCTCCTGATCATGTTTTTAAACTGCATAAAGCTTTATATGGTCTCAAGCAAGCCCCTAGAGCATGGTATGAGACCTTAGCTTGTTTTTTGTTGGAAAATGATTTTAAAAGGGGTAGAGTAGACCAAACTCTCTTTGTTAGAACCCATAGGTCCCATACCCTACTAGTACAAGTTTATGTAGACGACATCATATTTGGGTCTACTGATTCAAACTTATGCAAAAAGTTCTCACAACTTATGCACTCAAAGTTTGAAATGAGTAGCATGGGTGAGCTTGCTTTCTTTCTAGGATTGCAAGTTAAACAACATGTGGATGGCATTTTCATTTCTCAAACCAAGTATGCAAGAGAACTGGTTAAGAAATTTGGAATGTCTGAAGCATCCTCTATGAAAACACCTATGCCTACAAATGCTGTTTTAGATGCTGATGAATCTGGAAAACCAGTTGATCAGACAAGCTATAGAGCAATCATTGGCTCATTACTTTATCTAACAGCTACTAGACCAGATAAAATGTTTGCCACATGCATTTGTGCTAGATTCCAAGTAAGCCCTAGAGAGTCCCACCTCACATTAGTTAAGAGGATTCTTAGGTATGTAAAAAGTTGTCCTAATCTAGGTCTCTGGTATCCACATGACTTAGGATTTGATCTAACTGGATTTTCAGATTCTGATTATGCTGGATGTAGAGTAGACAGGAAAAGCACCAGTGGAACTTGTCAA
Organism: Platanthera zijinensis; assembly: GCA_039513925.1. Taxonomy (NCBI): domain Eukaryota; kingdom Viridiplantae; phylum Streptophyta; class Magnoliopsida; order Asparagales; family Orchidaceae; genus Platanthera; species Platanthera zijinensis. Next base: position 226,343,884 of record CM077079.1, read on the forward strand.
TTCCTTGGTGATAGACTTGTCTCCTGGTTCTGTAAGAAACAAACTTCTGTGTCCACATCAACTGCTGAAGCTGAATACATGGCTGCAGGCAGTTGTTGCTCACAGATTTTGTGGATTCAAAACCAGCTCCTAGACTATGGCTACAACTTAGAGATGTCTAAAATCTTTTGTGATAATACCAGTGCAATATCAATTGCTCAAAATCCAGTTCTCCATAGTAGGACCAAGCACATAGAGATCAGACATCACTTCTTAAGGGATAATGTAGAAAAGAAGAAAATTGCACTAGAATACATTTCCACTGAACTACAAAGAGGAGATATTTTCACCAAGCCCTTGGATGAAAAGAAGCACTTCATCTTCCCCAATCAGTTGGGAATGCTAGATGGAGACAGCATAAATTAAAACTCCAAGATTTTGAAACCCATAATTAACAGGAATAAGAAAAATTTCATTTCAAAATTTCCCTGTCTGAGTGGTTTTTCTGAGCTCTGAACTAAGCTCGACGCTGCGTCGAACGGAGATCGACGGTCCATCTCCCTCAAAAGCATCGAACGTCGAACTCAACTTCTAGCGTCGAACTAAGTTCACAGCTCCCTGGCTTCTTGAGTTTCTCTCTCTCCGGTCGACGTCTTCGTTCAACGTCGACCTGAGCTCGACGTATAGCATCAGCCCAAGCGTCGAACGTCGACCTAAGCTGCACGCTGTTGAGTCGTTTCAGTTCTCCTAGAGCCTTAGAGCGTCGAACTGAGCTCGATGTTCTTTCCTTTTCTGCGTCGAACCCTAAATATAAAATCATTTTTCTCCGTCGTTCGTAGTTGCGCTTTCACATTTTCTGCTCAAGCTTTCTCCCTCCAAATACTTTACTCTTGATCTTGGAAGGTATTTTTTTTTGCAGGAAAATGGCAATCACTGCAGGTGCTTTGGCGGCCATGAAGTTCGATTCAGGCTTCGACATCGACTTCGACTCATTTGATGGATCACCACAGTACCTTCTGGATATTCTGGAACTTTTCAAGGAGCAGCACCTGGTCAACTTTATGACAACCAGGATCCCTCTCCAGAGTCGGAAATCAAAGAATGGACTCTTACAGCAGTTAACTCAGATAACAATACATTGACCGAGAAAATTTCAGGGAATGAGGTAGCCATCTCACCTCAAATCATCTCAGAAGTTTTCAGTTTTGCTGCTGGAGATGATGGAATAGAACTCTCTGTGGAAGAGTATGCTTTGATGCTGGACAGGATGGGGCATGCTGCTGGTAACCCCTCTAAACTCCTAAAAGTTAACCTAGCTATTGAGTATAGGTTGTTAGCAGACATCACAGGCAAAGTAATCTGTGCGAAGAGGACTGCACATGATGCCATTACTAGGCATCAGTTTTGCCTTATGGCTGCAATCTTGGATAAGAAACATCCCAACTGGGGATTGATTGTTTTTGAAATGATTAAGAAGAAATTGGATAAGAACTCTGTCCACTTTGGAAGGGTTCTTGGGTTGATTCTGAACCACCGCTGCCCCCAGCTGCTTGTGTCCTCAAAGAAGCACATCAATGCTTCCAAGAGGCTCACTTGTGCACTGATTGGCAAGTGGGACAGAAAAATTGTGAATCCCAGGGCAGCAGCAGCAATGAGGACTTCTGCAGACACCAGGACTGTAGAGGTCACTCTCCCTCAGTCCACTGGTCCAGAAGCAGGGATTTTGCCATCTCCCTCCCTCTCCCTCCCATCCACCTTCATCCCCTCAACCATAATCCTCTCATCCACTCAACCCATCCCTTCATCCATTTCCACTATTGCATCCTCCCTTCCACCACACACAACTTTCCTTCCCATAAGCTTGGATTCCTCATCTCATGAGGACCTCTTCTCCTTTGACATTCATGAAGACTCCTTCATGGATGCCTCTACCTCCTCTCCTCATGACTTCCACCATTCATCAACTTTTTCAGAACTGCTCTTTTCCTCCATCCATGAACCAGTTACCCCTCCCTTGTCTGCACCAACCACAACATCTTCTACATTTACATTTTCTGCTTCTCCCACTACCTCTACTCAAGTCCCACTTGAGCAAGTAACTCTCCTGCCCTTGGCCAATCAGATTTTTGACCTTTTGGCCCCTAGGCTCTCCTCCCTATTGGATGCCAAGCTGAATCCTCTCCTCCTTTCCCTGAGAACTCTCTCTGCCTCTGTCTCCTCCCTCTCCTCTAATCTGGCATGCCCTTCCTCTGGGGGCCTGGAGTCAGCTGCCACTGATTTTAGGCAGGGGGAGATGTCAGCAGAAGAAGAGCTGCATCCTTCATCAGTTCAGTTTGTACAGACTTGTTTAGAGACAGTCTCAGCAGTAGAAGTTCAGATAGCATCTGAGGCTCCTCCTCAAAATTCAGAACAGCTTCAAGAAGACCTGTCTAGGGCTATTATCCCTTTTCAGAAGACCCTGATCCCTGATGTAGCAGTGGTAGCAGTGGCTCCTGCTAGTGATGAAGTTGAAATAATAGTAGCTGCTGAAACTTCAGGTAAAGTAATTGAGACACCTGATGCAGTTGAGACCCATGTCTCCCAAGGCCCTCAGGAACCAGGCCCTCAGGAACCAGGCCTTCAGGAACCAGCCTCTTCAGTCTCTATGGCTCCTGAGGCTATTCCCTCTCCTGCAGTGGTAGACTCCTCCTCCCCACTGATAGCAGATCTTCCTCCAGTCACCTCCTCAGCAGCCCCAGCCTCCATCACCTTTCCGATCTCCAAAAGAAAGTACATAGATCCCTATGATGACTCTCAGAATTCAGAAGATGAGTTTGCTACTGATTCTGATGACTCCTCTGCAACCATTGCAAGGAAGAGGAAAGCAAGATCAAAAGCTATGAAAAGAGTTCCAATGGCTAGAGCCACAGACCATGACATCCCCTACTACATCAAATACAACTGTGAAATTACAGAGCCATGGATGCAGTATTCTCAAAATCAAAGAAAGGCAATGAAATAGAAAAGAAAATTCAATGAAGGACCCACCAAGCCTGTCCATCAGCCTCCACCTCCACCTCCTCTAGATGCAGGTGCCGGTGCAAGTCTATCTTCCAATCCATCCCCATCATCTCTACATGGAAAGACCTATCAAGCAAGAAGATCCCAAGGAGATAGTCAGCAATGGGGATATCAGCAAAGAGGACACAACAGAGGCAGGCAGTCTAGAGGAAGATCAGGTTCTCAACCTTATCAAAGGGGAAGATCCATTGATCCAACCTCTGGTCCCTATCCTTACAGACATAGAGCTGACCTCACCCCAAGAACTACTCAAGAACTCTCCTCCAACAGATTTGAACCAGCAGTACCTTTTGAAGATCCCACCAAAACTCCAGCTTACTGGAAAGCTAGAATAACTGAGATGGCTGCTCTAAATGAGATTAACAAAGCTAGAGAAAAAGGTCTGGACACCTCTCACATCAGCACAATGTCAGACCAAAGGAGAGAGGAATTGGAGAAATATAATTCAAAGAAGTTCTTTGACTCAGACAGATATATGCAACTCCATCCTGCAGCTGTACCACCTAGTGCAAGAGATCAGAAATCCTTAGGTGCAGCTGATGATTACAGATCCAAGAAGGAGGCTTCAAATCCTAACAGAGAAATTATCTTCAAGAAAGGTGATCAAGACAAAGCCCCACAGGAAAAGTAAAGTAAGGTGTTTTAATTCTTTCTATCTGCTGGACACAGGACATTTAAACATTACTGCTGCTATATAGTGTTATATATTTGCTGCTTTTTATTCTGTCATATGTCTGGTTGTATTGTATTGTATTTTTGCTTTACTTCTCTTTGAATCCCTAAATTCATGTAAATAGTAATTCTAATCCAAATAGGGGGAGATTGTTGGAACACCCTATTACTATTTGGATCAGGATGACTATATTTCTATAGGGATTTTGTGTTGTGATCTCCTTATTGTTATAAAGGTCACATAGGCTAGTTAGAGTAATCTTCAGCTCGACGCGTAGTCGACTTCAGCTCGACGCAGAGTCGATCTCAGCTCGACGCAGAGTCGACCTCAGCTCGACGTGGAGTCGACCTCAGCTCGACGTGGAGTCGACCTCAGCTCGACATGGAGTCGACCTCAGCTCGACGTTCCGTCGAACCCAGTTGTGCTTATAGAAAACCTCTCTGGCCGACGTGTGTTGTGCTCAGATCGACGTTTTACTGTGAGCTCGACGTTTTCCAGACTTCCGTCTGTTTTGAATAGGAATTCAAATTCCTTCTGTCAGACAATTAATGCTGAAGATTTATTGGCCGTTACAGCATATCTGGTGCATGGCTCAAGGAATTTTCTAAGGAATGTCTGCCTGACATTTCCTTTGAGGCATGGACATTTAAGGAAAGCATTTAATGCTGACTGCCAACGGCTATCAAAGAAAAAGGAAGAAGAAGACTCAGATATATTTATTCATTCAGCTAGACAGAGATATACAGAACAACAATACAGGACTTCAGCTGCTCTCTCTCTGTGATATTGTTTTGAAAGCTCACTCACAGGAATTCTGATTGCTTCAGACACAACCATCCAACTTTCTTGGATCATCCCTTGCTGGAGCAAATCAGATCTTTGAAGACCTGTCACCCTTGTGCAGAGCTCTCCTTCCTGAACTACTTCTTGATCTCAGGGGGAGCTTTGACAACATCTACAGATCCACTTTGCTTCTCTCTACTTGTTGATAGAGAAGACAACATCACCCCTTTTTCTTTTTCTTTCTGTATAGGGTTTTAACTCCCTTCAAAAGTTACCTTTGGTTTTGCTAAAACCTGGTCAAAATCAGCCCCTTTAGTTTGTGAGAACCTGGTCAAAAACTCTCTGGTGCTCAAGACACCTGATCAACTCATCTTGAAGTGGATTCCTATCAAGGGTGATAGAAGAGTGGACTACCCAGGATTTTGGGGAACCACTATAGCTCCTTGTATCATCTGGATTGCTTGTTTCTTTGTGTTTTGCTTTGTGCTGTGAATTTCTTTTTACTCTGATTATTTGCTATAGCACCATACACTAAGTAAATCTAAATTTTCTCTCCACTCAAGTTTTTATTTGCAAAACTATTTTAAATAACTCTATTCACCCCCCTCTAGAGTTAGGATTGATCTTATCCTGCACTTTCAGTTTGTTTTATGCTTTGTGGCATTTTCTATAAATTTCGAGGCCAAAATTATTTTAAGGGGGTGTACTTGTAACACCCCAAACATATTATTACTTAGGGTCAGAGTGTCCTGTGTTGATTGTAGCAAGTCCCCTTTTCCTTAGCCATGCGATTAAGGTAAAAGCATCGTATGAACTCAAATGGCGTCGTGGATGGCATCATGTTCACTCCTTCTCTAGAGTTTTGCGTCGTGCATAGCGTCGTGTCACATAATGCCTAGAGTTAACCAGCTGGGTGTCGTGTTCACTAGTTGGCCATTTTGTTCACTTGACGCCCTGAGATAGAGCACTATTCTGAAGTACACGTGAACCGATTTCTTAAAGTTGTAATTTTTGGGTGTCCGATCTCCTTCGACCTTAATCCAATAGCGTAGATTGTGTGCTTGTGAACCTTAAATATGGAAAAAGAGTTCTCCGTTAGGTTTTCCAAGCACTCTGTCTCCTGACAGCCCGTGGGCAAGAAAGTGAGCGGAGGAGGAAGAAGGCCTAGATCTCTCATTGTTGGTGCTTTAGAGCTCTGTTTGCCGGCCTGAGACTGGATCTGTGGAGTGGGCTTGAAGGAGAACATGTTCATCCATTCTATTTAAGAAATCTATGGTATGGAAGAGGTTTCATAAGGTAATGATTTCCCTCCTCCCGGTCTAGGATGCATGCATGATATCTTTTTTATGCCTTTATTTTCTTGCAAATATTTGGCACTAGTTCTCTCAAGTGAGTGGGATCAGGATATCCTTGATTCAAGAAGAGCCATTGAGTTTATTGAGTCCGTCCCTGACATATTTTTGAATTTGAAATACGCTTGGTTAGTGGATTATACATGGTGGGTGAAGCCAAAAATCACGACTAGTGATCAAATTTATTGATGTTGCTTGATGTGCATTTTAGCGATTTGTTAGAAATCCAGTCGCGGTGAAGACGTTGTCTCGATGCTCTTTTTTTTGTATGAGAATGAATGTTAGATAGGATGAGGAAATATAAATGATGGATTGTGATGTTTATTTGTATGTGAAGGCGTAGCTTCATATTTGTGGTCGCTGGTTTACCCCGTGATGTTGTGATTCACATGTGGAGGGTTTCTCGGCAAGACAAGTCCCCTTATGTGAAAACTGATAAGAGCTTCCGCACTTTTGGACAAGACTAATGGTGTTATGATCCCTATGCAGGTGGGGTCTAAGCGAGAGTTCTTAGCTTTGGTTGTGCTTGAATTGGTGAAATTGGAAAGAACTATGGAGTTGATGGACAAAGCTGATAGTGTTGTAATCCAAGTGCGGGTGGGGTCTCATCAAGAGTTCTAGGTCTTGGGTTTGTACTCCTTTGGGTAAATAAGAGTACCTATGTGATTTATGTGATGATATGTGATAATATGACTGAATCATACACGTTATACGATGCCTTGTTCACCCAGGATTGCATACATGTTGCATTGTAGCCCCCCCTTTACTTATATGCTCAACATAAAATGTGTTTGATATTTGAGACACCTACTCCTATTATTTCTATATTAGTTTATGTTTTAATATATATATGCATAAGAAATGCTGACCTGCAAGGTGATGGAGTGCCCCAGGGTCCACTATGAACAACTAGAATGAGGGGTGTTTGTAACATAGTTGAGGTTAGCCTTAGCTGACCCACATTACATTAAAGTTTTATAGGGAAGGGATCGCAAGCTAGAATAAGCTCGCTGGACAAAAAAGCCTAAGCCTCATGAAGTATACCTCCTCATGTTGTTCCTATTTACTTGTATGTTATGTTTCTTTCATTGCGATCCAGCTTGCACATTGAGGTAGCCTAGGAGTGCTATGACACATTACTATTTTTAATGTTGAGTATGATTTGGAATTTTATTTAAGGCCTTAAGGCCATTTAGACTCCTATGTTATTGCAGACAACTCCTAGTTTATGTATAATGGTCCTGATGTGTTGTGTTCTGAGTTTTGAGAAGGGTAGTGTTCTAATATCAATTTATAATACCAAAGTTATGGTTTCTATAGGTTGTGGGTTCTTGGCCATACCTAAATTATATGGTCATTGCAGGGAAGGTGTTATAGGGGTGTCCAAGCGGTTGTGCACCCTAGGCTGTGAGATGAACACCCAAATTTGGTGGGCAAGAGGTTGCCCGATTCGGGAAGCCCCTCCTTAAGCGGAGAAGCGACCACATAATATGAGCAAGAAAAAGATCGTGCAATTTGGACGGCCACGGGGTAGGGTGGTTGTAGGGTCGCCAGCCCTAGGTGGAGAAATGGTAGTCTGATTTGGGAGGCAATAGGTCACCCAATCCGGGAGGCAAGAGGCCGCTCGATCTGGGCGACCAAGTAGTTGGCCAATTTGTGCGCCCAAAGGACGGTGCGACCCTGGGGCCACCTTCCTTAGGAGGGGAAATGGCCTCCTAATCCGGGCATCCAAGAGGCCTCCCGATCTGAGTGGCCAAGAGGCTGCTTGATCTGGGTGGATGATGGGTTGGGTAGCCAGGAGGCTGCTAGGCCAGAGAAATGGATCATTGTGCGCAGGAGCCCACAGCCTGGGCCGCATGTATGCACGCATGGTTGACTAGGAGCAAGCTTACACTCAATCAGGCGAGGCTATAGGCATGCTTACATATAGCCGAGGGCCATGCGCAGGTATGGGAATGCACGTGCGGCCTTATGACCACACGATGGTGCTCATGGGAAGCAGCTCCACATACATGGGTGTGAGCAGGTGCGGTTGGCGGTTGAGGTTTCATTTAAAGAAACCTAAGTTACACCAAACAAAAACTATAGGACCCCATCAAATGCCACCAAGTCCTCGGAGTTCAGAGCTAGAGCAAATGGAGGGTGTGGACTTTTTGTTGAATTTTATGAATGACAACTTGAGGTTATCAAGGCAAAGGTGGACGATATGGCAAAGGCGCAAAATTTTAGCTACGTAGCAGAGGGATCGAATGTGGTTGTGTATTTGTATGGATAAATGTCTAAGAGGTGAATGGTGCACGAGGCTCCTTATGCGCTAGGAGTGGTGTGCACAACAGGTATTGTATGCGAGGTGCGTGCAAGGCTTAATGTGCGCAAGGTGCATGTTGGAACCCCACCTCTTTAGGGTTGATTTAGGCTCGGTTCACTATTAGGATTGCTTAGATTGACCCAACATGTATAGTCTAGGGTCATAGGTTTTTAATCAAGGTCTAGGTCAGGTCAACAAACTTAGTTTGGTTGGATCAACCTTCAGAAAACATAAGGACAGAAGAACTTCAGAGAAAAGCAGTTTTATAAGAGTAGAAAAGTCATTCAAAGATTGCTGAACTAAGCTCGACTTTCGTCGATCGAAGATCGACGAACTCAGTTCTTTTTATGAGCTGAGTTCGATGAAATCCTAGCTGAGATCGACGAACTCAGAATTCTTCTTTGAGCTGAGTTCGACGAAATCTTAGCTGAGATCGGCGAACTCTGATCTCTTCCCAGAAGTTCAGCACGACGAAAAGACTATCTCAGTTCGACGATCTTGGAGCTCAGATTGGAAAGTGGAATTTCTGTTCAGAGATCTTGGAGTTCAGCTCGACGAAAAAGAGGTTTTAGTTCGACTAACTTGGATCTCAGATCGACGAACTTTTCCTGAGTTCAACTAACTTCATCAAGGTTTTGTTCGAATATTTTCCCTGTAGTTTTTCTAGTATTGACTAAGGCAGTTTGATTTCAAAATTTATTATTATATCCCTATAATACTCTGATAATTAATGCTTCATATTCTCTTGAATATAGTCGTTCCAAGGCAGCATTAATTATGGTATTTACAGAGTAATTATTTGGCTTATTTACTGGGACAGTTGAGGAAACAAATTAAATACATTTTCTAGCCGTTCAACTCCTAGAATTTCGGCAGTCAATCAAGGATAGGATTTAAAATTCAAAGGCTGATTTCTGCAAGAAATATAAAAGACATTTTTTAGAATATTACAGCCACAGAAAAAACAGAATAGATAGGATGTACAGAAGCTAATGAATTGTGAATACAGAAAATTGAAAGAAGAACACAGCTCTCATACATTTTCAGTCTTCTTTAGTTTTGCTTCAGGACTTTCAAGAGACAAATAATCTTCATCAGTCTAAAAGTTTCCTGAAGATCTTCAATATGAAGGCCTACACCCTTAGCAAAGCTCCCATTCTCCTGAACTCTTCTACATCTTAGGGTGAGCTTTGACAAGACCAACATCCACTAGTCTTCTCAGTACTTTGAGAAAGAGAAGACAACATCATTTTCTTTTTAACTTTCCTGTACAAAGGGTTTTTAACTCCCTTTAAAAGTTATCGTTTGGTTGTCAAGTCTCCTGATCAAAAGACTTAGTTTGGTTTTTGGGCACCTTTACAAAAGCTCAAAGGGTTGTTATATCTCCCTTAGAAAATAGATATTCTTGTGGCAGGGCACCTGATCAAAAACCTGTAGTGGATTCCTACCAGGGTGGTAGAAGAGTGGATGTACCAAATCTTAGGGGAACCACTATAAATTCTTTGTGTCGTCTTGGTTGCTCTATTCTTTTATTTATTGTGCTGTGATTGTCTTTGTTTTTATTTCTCTCTATACATATAGATACCACTTATTTTAATTCTGCTATAAAAACTATTCAAAGTTTTTTAAATACTCTATCCACCCCCTTCTAGAGTTAAGACAGATCTATCCATCACTTTAAATTGGTATTATAGGGAAAGGTTATTTGGTTTCATAGGCTAACACCTGAACCAAAAGATCTTTTGTAGATCCATTTTACTCTATTGTCTTTCTAAATCATGGCACATAATAAAGAATATTCAAGCACCATACCTCTAGTGTGTAACATTAGCAAATTTGCACTTTGGAAGGCAAGGATTATGTTATATATGAATTCAATTGATGAAGATATCTATAATTCTATTTTGACAGGTCCCCCACTTCCAGTGACTACTACTTTAGATACAACTGCAGTTCCACCAACTATGCGGACTGATGCACAGAAAAAGGCAAAGGTTATTGATGCCAAAGCAATGAACAATCTGGCACAAATAATGTCAGTTGACATTTTCAAGAAGGTTGTTGAGTGCACATCAGCAAAAGCCATTTTGGATTCCCTCAACCAAATGGTTGCAGGATCAGTTGATGAAAGAAAAGATAGAAGATCTCATCTCATTTCCCAATATGAGAACTTCAAGAAAGAAGAGTCAGAGTCAGTTGTTGATATGTACAACAGACTCAACTTGATCATCAATGAGCTGAAGAACCTAGACAAGGAAATATCACTGACTGATATCAATGATAATATCCTTATGTGCTTCCCTAGCACATGGGACTCTAGGATCTAGCCAATCAAGGAGGCCAGAAGCCTAAATGAAATTTCTACTGAGTCTTTTCTAGGCAAGCTCAAGTCTTATGAGTAGCTTATCAAGACTAGAGAAGCAGCTGAATAGAAGACTTCTACCTCAGGAAGGAAGGAGCAAAGTATTGCATTTAATTCATCTGAAGAATCAGAAACACTACCAGCAAATGAAGAGTTGATGAGTCTCTTAGCCAAGAGATTCTATAAAATGGCTAAGAAGGACTTCAGAAGAAGGTCAAGAAGGAATGAAGACAAACCAAGGTATAACAAGACTCCTACAAAGGAAATTTTTTGTTATGGTTACGGGAAGCCTGGACATATTCTCTTTGAGTGCCCAGAGAAGTAGAAGAAGGATAAAAGGAAAGACAAGGACTCCAAGAAGCACTATAGCAAGCCTTCTTCCAGCAATCATAATAAGAAGGAAGAGGCTTTGTTGCTGAGACTTGGAGTGAGTCTAAAGAAGAGTCTTCATCTTCCAGCTCCAATGAAAATGAAGAAGAGGCCAAAGCCAGAGAAATTTTTTTGATGGTTATCAATACATCAAGCAATCCATCAGAAGCTGAGGATTCTGAGTCAAAAGAAGATCAGGTAATATCCTCCTTTTATTTTACTTGAGAACATTTTAAAACTGAATTTAAGTTACTATGAAATGAATTAATTAAATCTGAGAAAGAAATCAAACTTCTCAGAAACAAATTAATTGAATATGATAATTTGTTTTCTGAAAACATAAAATTAAAAGATGAACTAGATATAGATTCTGAACAAATCATATATTTAAAAACTGAACTAAATGAGACTAAGAAATTTGAAGAATCCCTGAATTGGAGAAGCATCAAATTGATGGACATCACAAGCACTGTCAATGCAGGCTTGATGGCAAACTAGGCTAAGGTGCTTCATCAAGCCAACCTCATCTTCAAAAGAAAAATTTTCTTTCAACCCTGTTAAATTTATATATGAAAAAGGAAAAGAAAAATTAGATTAAAATAACAAAAAAATTGAAGTATTTCAGAAACCTAAAGAAAAGAGAAAGAAAAAAAAAACTTTAATAAAAAAATGTTCAACAGTTTTCGTCGAACCCATATCGACGAAATGTATACCGTTCGTTGAACTCCGATCTACGAACTATGAACCCAAAATTTTCATATAATTATTCTTTGAACTGCGATCGAAAAAATCAATATGGATCGTCGAACCGCGATCGATGAAATTAGGACACAGAAAATGAATACTTTCACTCTCTAAGCGGAGTTCGATGAACTCATCCCTATTTGTCGAACACAGATCGTCGAACTTTTCAGAATTCGTCGAACATGGTTAACTTTTAAAAAAACTTAAATTATTTCAGAAACTTTAATCAACCAAGAGACTTTGTTAACCCCTTTACCCAGTGGATAATTCCACCAAGGAGATTTCATCCTCTAGGATATAAGAGTCAACCAGAATTTTCTTATATATCTATTTTTAAATTTGAAAAGAATCAAGGACCCAAGGTTACCTGGGTCAAGAACACCTTATCTTTTTTTTTGCAGGTGAAGAAATATCCTACCACAGAGGAATAGTGGTACTCGGATAGTGGGTGTTCAAAGCTTATGACAAGAAGCAAGGACAACTTAACTAACTATAAGTCAAAGCTTGGACCAAAGGTGATCTTTTGAGACTCCAACTATGTCCAAACAGAAGGCTATGAGAATATCAAAGTTGGAGTTGTCATTTTCAGGAAGGTAGCCTATGTGATTGGTCTAAAACATAACCTGATATCCATAAGCCAGTTATGTGATGAAGGTTATCAGGTATCTTTTAACAAATCTTCATGTATTATTACGTCAATAGATAACAAAACTATTTTAATTGGACTTAGATTAGGAAATATTTATATGGTCAATTTTAAGTCAGCTAGTTCAGAAATTTATTTGTTCAATCAGATTAGTAATAATAATGATTTATGGCATAAAAGACTAGGACCTGTTAATCTTAGCAATATTGTTAAATTATCTTGGGACAACCTTGTTAGCGGATTGCCTTCTGGCCCCTACAAGAAGGAAGGCCTCTATAGGGCTTGTCAATTAGACAAGCAAACTAAAAATAGCTTTAAATCTATTAATAAGAGTGATTCACCCATGATTCTATACTTGCTACATATAGATCTCTTTGGACCCATTGCAGTACAGAGTTTGGGAGGGAAATCCTATACTTTAGTTATTGTTGATGACTTCTCTAGATTCACTTGGGTGTTCTTTTTGAGAAACAAGTCAGATAACTTTAAAGTTCTTACAGACTTTCTTAAGAGCATAAAGATTGAGTACTCTACTCCAGTTGCATTGATCATAAGTGATTATGGAACTGAGTTTGAATCTCTTCTTATGCAAAAATTCTGTGAGAAGGAAGGTATCAGGCATTGCTTCTCTGCTCCTAGAACTCCTCAACAAAATGAGGGAGGATAAAGGAAAAATAGAACTCTAATTGAATCTGCAGGGACATTTCTTGCAGATGCTTAGTTGCCCCTATCTTTTTGGCAGAGGCTGTAAGCACAACAAATTATGTTCTGAATAGAAGTTTAAAACATAAACTTAAGGACAAAACTCCCTATGAATTTCTCAAAGGGAAGCAACCAAAAATAGATTAGTTCAGAGTGTTTCGTTGTAGATGTTATATATAAAATAATAACAAGAAACATCTTAGAAAATTTGAAGCCAAAGCTGTAGAGGGAATTTTTCTTGGATATTCCCAAGTCAGCAATGTCTATATGGTTTTCAATAAATCAACTTTAAAAATAGAAGAATCTGTGCATGAAACATTTGATAAAGCTAACATGTTTTACAAGTAGAAGGATTCTTCTACCAGAGATTTATTGAAGGTACCCCAACTATGTGAGAAATTGGATGATTTAAACCTCACCCAAGAGGTTATATCACACTCTTCTCCACAAGTTGATGAAGATAGTGAAGAAGATATCATTGAAATAATTGCTGAACCTACAAAAGCCAACATAATTCCACAAGAGGCATTAAATCCCAATGTTGCTGCTATACAAACTCCTCCTACTGATCTTGTCACACTTAGAGATCACCCTATGTCTCAAGTGATTGGAGACATATCAGTTGGTGTGCAAATAAGGCATCAACTCAACCAAGATTAGATTCATGCTTGCTTTCATATCTCAACTTGAGCCCCAATCCATAAAAGATGCAGAGCAAGATCCCCATTGGATTATTGCAATGCAAGAAGAGCTCAATCAATTTGAGAGATGCAGAGTTTGAGATTTAGTTCCAAGACCCAAAGACTATCTAGTCATTGGAACTACATGGTTTTTCAGGAACAAATTGGATGCACAAGGAGTTATAGTAAGGAATAAAATAAGATTGGTAGATCAAGGCTATTCTCAGGAGGAAGTTATTGATTATGACCAGACCTTTGCCCTTGTTGCAGGCTGGAGGCTATCAGAATATTCCTTGCTTATGCAGCCTACAAGAAGTTCAAAGTCTACCAGATGAATGCCAAGAGTGCTTTCTTAAATGGTGAACTCAAAGAGGAAGTCTATGTGGAGCAACCACCAGGTTTTATCTTTCCAACTCATCCCTCTTTTGTTTTTAAATTTCATAAAGCTCTCTATAGTTTAAAGAAAGCTCCAAGAGCCTGGTATGAGACCCTAGATAGCTTTCTTTTAGAGCATAAGTTCTCTAGGTGCATTGTAGATAGGACTTTATTTTTTAGGCATCATAAAAATAAAATTTTGTTAGTACAAATATATGTAGATGACATCATTTTTGGCTCTACTGATTCCAAACTATGCAAAAGGTTTTCTGACCTGATGTATTCCAAGTTTGAAATGAGTAGCATGGGTGAGCTTTCATACTTTCTTGGTCTTCAAGTGAAGCAATCCCATGATGGAATTTTCATCTCCCAATCTAAATATGCTAAGGAGTTAGTTAAGAGATTTGGGATGTCTAATGCCTCAGCTATAAAAATACCCATGACTACCAACGATGTGATTGATTCTGATGAATAGGGCAAACTAGTTGATCAGAAAACATATAGTGATATTGTTGGGTCCTTGTTGTATCTCATAACTAGTAGGCTATATATAATGTTTGCTACATGCCTTTATGCTAGGTTCCAAGTGAACCCTAAATAATCTCACCTTATTTTACTAAAAAGAATTTTGAGATATATAAAGGGTTGCCCAAATCTAGGACTCTGGTATCCAACTGAGTCAGAATTTGAATCAACTAGATTCTCAGATGCTGACTTTGCTGGATGTAGAGTTAACAAGAAAAGCACTTCAGTAAAATGCCAGTTCCTTGGTGATAGGCTAGTGTCTTGGTTTTGCAAGAAATAGACATCTATGTTAACTTCAACTGTTGAATTTGAATATATAGCAGCTAGCAGTTATTGTTCACAAATCTTGTGGATTCAAAACCAACTCCGTGATTATGGTTTCAATCAAAATAATTCAACTATATTTTGTGAAAGTACTAGTGCAATTTCCATTGCAAAAAATCCAGTACATCATAGTAGGACCAAGCATATAGAAATTATGCATCATTTCATTAGAGATTGTGTAGAAAAAAAGAAAATTAACCTTGTCTTTATCTCTAATAATTTACAAAGATCTGACATTTTCACCAATCCTTTGGATGAAAAGAAACACCTGTTCTTCTTAAATCAGCTAGGTATGATTAATGGAGAAAACCAAATTTGATTTTTGTCTGAGGTCTTTAGAATTGATCACTTTTCGTGAACGGAGATCGACGATCTGTGAACTCTTTTAGAGTTTTTTGTCGAATGGAGATTGACAAATCTCTTTGAGAAATTTTTTCGCTGAACGGAGATTGATGAATTTATTTATGAAAATATTTCGTCGATTGGAGATCGACGATCTGTTTTCCCGCTCTTCTAACTTAGGTCGACGACTTTTATCTCTTTATGGGTATTCTCGTCGAACTGAGCTCAAAGTTTTTTCCTTTTGCATTGGACGGAGTTCACCGTTTCATCTTCTGAAAACTAATAATAGGGTTTTTATCGAACTCCATCCCGTGCTTTCCAGGTCTCTTGCACTTTATCTTTTGATATTTTTGCAGAGCAATGCAAATTTCTTCAACACTTCTCGCAACCATGAAGTTTGATGCAGGCTATATATCGACTTAGAATCATTCTCTCATTCAGATCAGATATTCCAAGACATTCTGAAGTTATTTGAAGAATCAAATCTGTAGTTCCTTATGACAATCGGGATCAAACTACCAGTAATAAAGATTAAGGAATGGGTTTTCACTGCACAGGTTCAAGATTCTACAGTTCTTATCAGTTCAATTTTTGGTAACCCGATTCCTCGCTCTCCAGAGATTTTAATTGAAGTTTTTGGTTTTGTTAATGGAGAAGATGAGATAGACTTATCTAGCAGTGAATTTGATGAGATGCTAGAAAGGTTAGGTCATTCTGCAGGAAACCCTAACCACCTTCTCAAGAAGAATTTATCTATAGAATATAGATTTTTGGCTGATTGTGTAGGCAAAGTGTTACTAGGAAAACACTATGCATATGATCACATTACCAGGAATAAGTTCCATCTGATGTGTGCATTGGTTAATAAGAAATTAATAAAGTGGGGAAGTATTTTTTTGATTTGATTAAAAGGAAAATCAGTAAGAAGAATGGGTGTTTTGGAAGGATTCTAGGAATCTTTTTGCAGGCAAAGGCTCCAGAGCTTTTGGTCTCTCCAACCATTTTTTATCAATGCCTCAAAAAGGCTTACTGCTGCCCTCTTTGGCAGATGGGAGAGGGTAATCACCAAGCCCTTCAGGGCTTCCTCTCCCAAGTTAGCTTCTGAGAACACCAGGGCTGAATCAACCACTCCCCCACTCATGAAGAAGCCCCTGCTCCTCCTCTCTCTTCTGTTCATCCTCCATCTCCAACACATTCAATATTTCCTTCATCAACTCCCCTTCAATAATTATCTACCTCAAGTCCTCCATTCTCTCCATCTCAACCTCAATCTCCAATTCATATTTCTTAGGATACACCATCTGCACCTCCTCAATCTCCACTTCCATCACATCTTGATGAAATTCCAACAACCTCTACCAAACCAAATTTGAATCTGCTGTCATCTCTAGCTCCTCAACCATCTCCTCCACATTCATACCTTCAGGATCAACTTCTAGATACCATGCCTCAATCCAATCTTCCATCCAACACTCCATCCACATTTCTAGAATTCTAACAAACAAACTTCCCTCAAGGATTCTCTGTCTATTCCAATTGTGGAAACCAATCCACCTATACCCCATCATTTCTTGTGCCCCTCTATCTCAAATTCTCTTACATTGCTAAAGATCTTCTTCAATTCATAACTCCCTCTCTTAAGAAGCAAATAGATGAGGCTATTGCCCCACTTGCTACTTTTATCTCCCTTCTCTCTACTTAGTTTGATGCCTCTTCCTTCGTCCCTTCTTTTGAGGGCCTAGGTTTAGGAATTTTTGAAACCATGCAGGGGGAGATGTTTTAGGAAGAAGCACTAGCAGCAGCAGCTCCTCTAGCAGTAGTAGTTCCAGAAGAAGATATTCCAGTAGAGATCATTGAGATTCTGAATGAAGATATAGAGATGATTTATTTTGAAGATTATTCAGTAGATACAGAAATAAACACAATTGGTGATTTTATTATAAAGTCCACAGTTAATATAGTATCTTTATTACATTCTTTTGATTCAGTTCACAATAACAATCTTGTAGTTTTTGTTGATTCAGTTCCAGATTTGTCTAAAGCTATAGTATGTTACTCAGCTTCAATCATTCCTGAAGTTTTGGAACAACTTAGGACAAGTTTTACAGTTTTTGATGTTTTTTAAAGCCTATACCTGTTTCAGAGCCAAAAGCTTTCTCTCCTCCAACCTTTGGCTGGGCTGAGTCTCCATGCCAGATCTTGATGAGATCATGTTTCAAGACATGGAAGAGGAAAGTGATTCTATTTAGGATCAAGTTGTTACAGAAATTGTAGAGCCAGCAACTCAAGTTCAGCCTCAGTCTCATCTTATTCTCACTAATGATATGCTGAGACAAATTCATGCTCTCTATGATAATCCTCCAAATACATCTGATGATGATGATGAAGATTATGATGACTCTGAGGATACTTGTTCCAAGAAGAGAAAAGCTAAGAAAAAGACTCCTCACAAGGCTTCTCCTAAACCCTCTTCCACTACTAACACTCCTTATTATATTCTGCATAATATAACTCTCACTCAAGAATCCCCTCACTGGATGGGATATTTTAAGAATGAAATGAAGGCAAGGAAGAAGAGCAGGAGATACTCTCCTCCACCTTAATTCAGGAGATGTCCTCCTCCTCCTCCTCCTACAGCTGGATCATCAAGAAATTTTTCTTAAGGTCAAAGATCTACTTCTCACTCCTATCAATCCAAATCAACTTAAAGTAGCACAGACAGGCCCTCTAGATCTCACTCTCAGTCTAGCAGAAAATAGCAGCAGCAGCAGCAATCTGATAGTCTTAGTAGCCAACAACAAGTTCAAGATATTCAGAAATCCAGTCCTGAAAGACCTTTATCTCCAGTATGTAATCCAGAGATGGATCCTTATTCTAGGATGGCTAGGTTCAAAGAACTTATAGGACTTTCTCAAATCAGGAAAGCTAAAGAAGGAAAAGATATTTCTCAATATACTACTATGTCTTCTTATATGAAGAAAGAGTTGGAAAAATATAAGGTACAAAATCTCTTTAATGTTGATACATATATGTCTTGGCATCCTAAATCAATTGCACCTAGAGCTGCTTCAGTAACAATTCTTGGAGAAGAAGATATGAAGATGTCAAAGCAGCAAGCTATTGATCCAAATAGAGAAATCATCTTCACCAAACCATCAACTGGGACTTCTCAAGATAAATCCAAAAGAGTTTGACAGTTTCTCTTTTCTATTTTTGGACTTAACTTTTATTTGCTATTAATATTTCATAAGGCCCTATTGTTATATTTCTGCTGAACAATTATAATTCTGCCAGATATTTTTTTACTTTGTGATTTTTCTTTCTGCTATTTTTTTAATAATGACCTCACCCAAATAGGGGGAGATTGTTAGAACTCCACCTGTTTAGGGTTTATTTGGGCTAGGTTCACTATTAGGATTGCTTAGATTGACCCAACATGTATTGTCTAGGGTCATAGGTTTTTTATCTAGGTTTAGGTCAGGTCAACAAACTTAGTTTGGTTAGATTAACCTTCAGAAGACATAGAGACAGAAGACCTTCATAGAAAAGCAGTTTTCTAAGAGCAGAAAAGTCGTTAGAAGAATGTTGAACTAAGCTCGACTTTCATCGATCGGAGATCGATGAACTCAGTTCTTTCTCTGAGTTGAGTTCGACGAAATACTAGCTGAGATCGACGAACTCAGAATTCTTCTGTGAGCTTAGTTTGACGAAATCTTAGCTGAGATCGACGAACTCCGATCTCTTCCCAGAAGTTAAGCACGAAGAAAAGACTATCTCAGTTCGACGATCTTGGAGCTCAGATATGAAAGTGGATTTTTTTTTCAAAGATCTTGGAGTTCAGCTTGACGAAAGAGAGGTTTTAGTTCGACGAACTTAGATCTCAGAACAATGAACTTTTCCTGAGTTCAACTAAATTCATCCAGGTTTTGTTTGAATATTTTCCCTGTAGTTTTTTAGTATTGACTGGGACATTTTGATTTCAAAATTTTTTATTATATGCCTATAATGCTCTGATAATTAATACTCAATATTCTCTAGAATATAGCTGTTCCAAGGCAACACTAATTATGGTATTCACATAGTAATTATTTGGCTTATTTACTGGGACAGTTGAGGAAAATAATTAAATACTATTTCTAGCCGTTCAACTCCCAGAATTTTAGCAGTCAATCAAGGATAGGATTTAAAATTCAAAGGATGATTTCTTCAAGTAATATAAAAGACATTTTTCAGAAGATTGCAGCCACATAAAAAATAGAATAGACAGGATATACAAAAGCTAATGAATTATGAATACAGAAAACTGAAAGAAGAACACAACTCTCATACATTTTTAGTCTTCTTCAGTTTAACTTCAAGACTTTCAAGAGACAAATAATCTTCATCAGTCTAAAAGTTTCCTGAAGATCTTCTTTAATATACGGGCCTACACTCTGAGCAAAGCTCTCATTCTTCTGAACTCTTCTACATCTCAGGGGGAGCTTTGACAAGAACAACATCCACTAGTCTTCTCAGTGCTTTGAGAAAGAGAAGACACCATCATTTTCTTTTTAAATTTCTTGCACAAAGGGTTTTTAAATCCCTTCAAAAGTTATCTTTTGGTTGTCAAGTCTCCTGATCAAAAGACTTGGTTTGGTTTTTGGGCACCTGGTCAAAAGCTTAAAGGGTTGCTATATCTCCCTTAGAAAATAGATATTCTAGTGGTAGGGCACCTGATCAAAACCTGTAGTGGATTCCTACCAGGGTAGTAGAAGAGTCGATGTACCCATGTTTAGGGGAACCACTATAAATTCTTTGTTTCGTCTAGGTTGCTCTCTTCTTTTATTTGTTATGCTGTGATTGTCTTTGTTTTTATTTCTCTCTATACATATAGATATCACTTATTTTAATTCCGCTATAAAAACTTATCAAAGTTTTTTAAATACTCTATTCACCCCCTCTAGAGTTAAGACAGATCTATCCCTCACTTTTAGTGCAATATATACAAGTTTGCGTGAGGAGCTTCTATATTTTGCAAGTACATGTGCGAGTTTTTTCCTTTCAGGTCAATGTGGTCGTTCTCCTTACGTATTGCAGATCAATATCAATGTTAGGGGTAAACAGTACGGAATACCTGCACGACTGGAGGTGATGATCCCTATATGGTGGCACAAATGTGTCATTATGATGTAACTAGCTTCTACTTGAGGACGTGGTCTCTGATTCTAATTATTAATGTTGTGGATGAGTAGTAGCTTTGCCTCTATTATATCTCTTCTCACTTGCTATATATAGTTGTTTTTGTATTAGGTACCACTGTACTTTGTATTCCTGCACTTTGTAGTGGATTGCTTTTAACACCTTTTTTCGTCGCATCTTTGTTTATAGATTATTCTAGCGTAGAGCCTTATTATTGTATTGATTGGACTTGTGTAGTGCTGTCACCAGAGCTTTGCACAAGACTTCGATCTCCTTTTTGAATACTTATTACTGAGGGTGAAACCTAGATGGTATCGTAATCTTCTTCCAGGACAAAGAGTGAATACTTCTAGCAAGGTAGTGAGAGGTCACAGGGTGAAAGTATCAAGAGTCAACCTAAATCACCTAGAGGTGGGTGAATAGGTGAGGTCTGTCTTTTCACGGAATAAAATTTACTTGAAAAATTAAGCACACAACACTGAGATCTATAGTGGTTCCCCGAGTTGGGTAAGTCCACTTTCCCGCCTCGCCTATCTACTAGGAAGGGCTAGATTCGGTTACTTCACCTTTCTCATATTTCAACAAATCTTACACCTCGGAGACGAAACTACTACAACTCGGAGACGATGCTCCTACCACTCGGAAAACAACCTCTCCTACCACTCGATCCATAAATGGATCTACAACTCGATCAACGAACGGATCTACCACTCAATCCACAAACGGATCTATAACTCGGAGATAAGATCTCCTACAAATGTAAAAGAGTATTACACAATAATAGAACACAATCTTTACAAGATCTAGAGTCTTCTATCTATCATTCTTCAAAAAGATGATCTTGAATAGTCTTGCTCTGCTTGCATTTATCGGTCGATCGGGTTTCACGTACTGTACGGGAAGCCGACGATGTGCGGTTTTGTAATATTTCTCGATTTGAAAATTATACAGACGCCACAGCTTTGGCATTAAAATATGATATTAACTACCCAATCTAAAAACTCAGAATAAAGCACAGCGGAAACATACCAAATAACTAGAAGTTATCCACTACTAAAACAGGAGTATCATTATGGCCTTAAGGCCTTACACAAAATAAGTTCAAAACGGAAAGACCACAAGATCAATCATCAATGTGCAACAACACTCCTAGGCTTCCTCGACATGCAAGCCGAAAGATATCAAAACATGGAGCAATACAATCAAGAAGAAAATCAGCTAGAAGCACAACAAACACTTCATGAGGCATAGGGTTTTTCTGCCGGCGCACTTGCTCCCGCTTGCGATCCTTTCCTTTTAAAAATTTATAGTAACGTGGGTCAGCAAAAGCTGACCTCTACTGTGTAACCAACACATCTCCTCCCGGCCGCCCCTAACGGACCCCAGGGTACCCCTCCAACCTGCGAGTCAGCACTTCATATGCAATATACATAAACATGTAAAGCTTTTAAAAACAGGTTTGGATGTCTCAAACAACAAACACGTTTTCTATGTTGAGCACAAAATAAAAGGGGCCTACTATGCAGCATGTATGCAGTCCCGGGCTTCCCCCAAGGCATCCTATCACGTATGCAACTAGCATATCATCATCATAACTTGGTACTTCCAATTCCCCATTGGCGTAAAGCCGCAAACGAAATTGGACTATAATGCCCCTAACGGCCTAAAAGCCGCTACATGGAAATCTTGCCAATGCCCCATCCGCTCATGGGTCTTAAACCCAGGCTTGCCAGCAAACTCAAACTTCTCGCATAAAGATTCCGACTCACATACAAACCGATTCTAAGAACCCTTACTGGACCCCACCTGCTCATGGCTTCATTGCCCGGGCTTGCCCTACGCTTGGCATTCTCGTCAGTCTCACACAAGGGGATTAGTCTCGCCAGGACACTCTCCCCATATGACTTGCACATCATGGGATAGCAAGCCGACTACGGAGACAAAGCCACGCCTTATCACATCATAATCCATAACCTTTCCCACCTTAATCCACCATTTGTACTGCAACGTTCCCGCGCACCAAGGAAACTATCTACCGCCAATGCGGAGATAACATTGTTCGGTTCCGACTACAAGTACTCACTCTAGAAAAGGGGGAAAATGCATACATCACAAACGACATCTTGCCCCAACGGATTTCTACCGAATCCTTAAGGCTCGCTATGCAACATCACCAAGTCGGACTAACGGTCGCGACTACGGCTTCACCCACAATGCCTAATCCACTAACGGAGCAGATTTCTAATGCAAAATTATGTTGGGGACGTACACAATCGACCCGGAGGTTCCTCTTGAACCATGGCAACCCAAACCCCTCTCATTTGAGAGATCTGGAGCCCAAAAACTGAAAAGAAAAGATGCTATGCGCACATCCTAGAAACCAAGAGGAGAAGTGTCGTTACATTACGACCCCTCTTCCTAGCCATGGAGAAACTTTGTTGGATGAATAACACCGTAACGGTCTTGCCTTCGCGGATCTAGACTCGGCTCGAGAAATGGGGCTTCGAAGCTCCTCCGGCGGCCGGAACTCTTCTCCACCTTCTTCCTTGCTCTCCCCTCTCTCTAAACTTTAGAATGAGAATGATCCAAGTGGAATGAGTGTTTGAAACCCTATTCTCGGCCTTAACCCAACCAAGACCAGCCTGGGCCCTTGGATCACTTTTAAAAGAAAGGAACGACAACAATTTGCCTTGAAAATGACTTTCCTAGGCCGAACATGGCTTGTGACACGCCCATGTCCAAGGCTGTGTTCCACACTCGCCTTAAAAACTGGTATTACAGAATAGGACATGGCATGTGACACAACTTGGGACATGCCCGTGTCAGCATTGACATGCCCGTATCATGGGCTGTGTGCCTCAATCAACATTGAAACCGTTAGATCCCAAAGAGGACATTACCATGCGACACGCCCGTGTCACATGCAGTGTGCCAGAGACGCCATGGGACATGCCCGTGTCCCGGGCCGTGTAACTTCCTCAGAATAACCCGGCAAACAGCCCGAGTAGGACATAACTTGGGACATGCACATGTCTCAAGTCGTGTGTCCGACCCCAGACAAATGTCGACCACAATTTCGTCTACCTCCAGAAAATTTGTCTATCTCAAGCACGACACGGCTAGTGACGCGCCCATGTCATAGGCCGTGTCAGCCTATTGAGAACCCAACTTGGCCTGAAAACATCATCCGTTCCTCTTTTGAGTTTCGAGGCATTACACCAAAGGCCAAGCCAGGACGCCGCCACCAGCAGAACTCTGCAACAACACCTTGTCTGCCTATCAGCGTACACCACTGCAGTCTGTGCGCTCTGCTGACACAGCATCAGTCCGCACCACCAAGTTTGATCCCAAGGCATAAAAGCCAATTGCCAAACTTGGCGGACACTGCACCAATCCGCTTGCCTTACGGACTCGACTCCAGTCCGCATTCCCTAAGCTTGCAACCAAGGCACACGAAAACTGCTACCGAGCTTGGAAGACTGAGAAGTAGTTTGAGCTTAACCGCATGATCTCCCCGGACTGAGCCAAAACTGTACATGGTACAGAACAATCCAAGTCCACACCACCGGCCATAAGGGCTAGTCAGCACTTACTGGCATACTCTGGTATCTTTCTGCCAATCTTGGCGAACTCCAGCACCAATCTACACTACCCGGCGAACCCTGCGGATTCCACCAGCCTCACCACCAGAGCTAGACCAAGGCATCTGCCATGTCGGTCTACCGAGCTCCAGCCATGTCCACATCTTTCCGGACTCTGCAGATAAAGAAGCAATCCGCCTGGTTACCTTCTAGGATCAAACTGCCTGCTGAGCATTAGCTGGCCTGGCTGGCCAATGTCTTTATTCGCACAGACCGTATGAACAGACATCCCAGGCTACCAAGGAACAAGCCATCCGCAATAACTCTGCCGACCTTGCTAACCGCCAGTCATGTCCGGATTGAACGCATGGACATGTCTTCCATGTTACACAATGCCCCACTTTCACTTCACCATTTTCAATAGGAACATCATCCTCAACAATCTCATCTACAGCCTCAATAGGTACTGACTCAGCAGCAACAACTTGGACATTTGGAACTGTCTCAATAGAAAAACTAAAGGGCACTATCTGAGTAGCCACTTGTGTATCGGCTGGCTCCCCCTCCATTCCTGCACTCAAGCTACCAGGAATCTCACTAGGGGTGGAGAAGGAATCCTATCCTCAGGAGCTTATACTTCCTCCTCCACAAGCGAATCTTGGGCTCCCTCTTGCCTAAGGATCCTCCTATCCCACTTTGAGAAGATGGATCAGTCGATTTTCTTCAAGTGATGGATAGATACACCATTGGTCATATAAAACTTTTCTCCGTCCAGTTGGTTCAAGTACAAGCAGATAATCCTTCCAAAGTTGGGAGTGCAGAGACTGTCCATGATCTTGTCAAACAGCATAGCACCCCAGTCCATTCTCTTTCTATAGATGATCGTAACTAGAATCTTGAACATCTCTGATGATAGGTAGTCGTGCAACCAATCTTGCATAATAGTACTTTTCCGATGATATCTGACAACATCTTTCCTTCCTCATTCATCCCTTTCCTTTTAACAGCTTTGGTGCCTCTTGGAAATCCATAGAACACCATTGCCCTTGAAAAGTCCTCCTTTTAGAGGTGATCTGCTTCATTACAGGCTGGAAGCCTCAAGAGCCCGGTGAGGTGAGAGGTCTTCACCTTAATTGAAGTCTCACAAACTTTGCTCTTGATGACGGTATCTTAACGTCGGAGCTTAGCATTCTAAAAGAACTCAACAACGTCCTTCTTATAAGGGTGTTCTAGGATAAATGAGAGACTGGCTATCTCCAACATCAGGATCATGTTCCTGAACTCATCAAAAGCTGAATCAAAACCTATTCGAACCAATTCTCCACCACCTAGCAACCCACTGGTGGTTCGAGGAGCCTTGGAGAATCAGAGAATGTAATAAAAATTTCTAGACTGAACTATTGGTTGGAGCGGATTGCTGTCATAGACGGAATGATGAGAAAAAGCCGTCAGAATCAAACCTTTGGAGGAAACCGCTTCTAGAAATCGGAAAGCCTTGCTAGAATCGCTTGTTGTGAGCTAATTGAAGAGGAACGAGAGCATGGCCACAAGATGGAGATGACGAATAGTTCACTGGAGTGAAAGAGTCTGGAGGAAATAGTTCGCCGAATTTGGTTGTTTGGTTTCGATGAAATGTAGTGGGGTTGCCCCGTCTCTCAATTATATAAATATTTTTTAAAAAAAATTGACCTATGAAGGCGCGTACCTGATATTTGGCGGCTCTTTGGATCCAATATAAAAAGATAAATTTTGGCCAAAGTGCAATTCGATGAGATACACCAGATGCAAAGTCAGATTCATCGAGTGTATACGTGTATTTTCGATGAATCGTCGAGATTGTCGTCCGATATTCGACGAATTTGCCTTTGGAAATTTTTCTTCCTTGATGAATTTCCCGAGAAACTTCCTGTCATCTTGTCCATCTTCACGAATCCTTGTTCAACATGCCGAGTTCCATTTTGAAGAACGAGAACTTGGCCTCGTCCAGCGTCGTCGTAAAAATATCCGCGACCTGCTTATCTGTCGGGACATAACGTAGGGCTATATCCTTGTTCTCCACATGCACCTAGATGAAGTGATATCACACTTCATTGTGTTTTGTCCAGCTGTGAGAGACTGGATTATGCGCAATCGCTATTGCGCTGGATGAGTCACAATATATTGGAATCTCTTTGAACTTTAGGTTATAATCTTTGAGTTGATTCCTAATCCATAAAAGTTGTACGCAACAACTACTGGCAGAGATATACTCAGACTCAGTAGTTGTAGTTACCACACATTATTCTTCTTACTGCTCCATGAGATAAGCCTTCTTCTGAGGAATTGGTACATCCCAGAAGTGCTTTTCCTATCATCCCTGTTTCCTACAAAATCTGTATCTGAAAACCCAATTAGCTCGACATCATTACTTCTCAGGTACCATAATCCAAGATTGGGTGTACACTTAAGGTATCTTAAAATTTGCTTTGCAGTAATGTAATGAGATTCCTTTGAGTTCACCTAAAATCTAGCACAGACGCATGTTGAGAACATTACGTCTGGTCTACTAGCA
Organism: Platanthera zijinensis; assembly: GCA_039513925.1. Classification (NCBI taxonomy): domain Eukaryota; kingdom Viridiplantae; phylum Streptophyta; class Magnoliopsida; order Asparagales; family Orchidaceae; genus Platanthera; species Platanthera zijinensis. The sequence goes on from CM077079.1 coordinate 226,370,418, forward strand.
GTGAGGTAGAGCAAAGATCCAATTATGCTTCTGTACTTGGTTTCAACAAAAGGTTTTCCTTTCTCATCCTTATGCAGAGACATTATTGAACCCATTAGAGTCCTCATAGAGGTTGTGTTCTCCATTCCAAATTTTATAAGTATCAACTTGGTGAACTTCGTCTAAGAGATGAAAATTCCATGTTTAAATTGTTTCACCTGAAGTTCTAAGAAATACCCATACTAATTTAAAACTTGCCTTGCATAAGTTTGGAAAACTTCTTGCAAAGGTTGTCTTCCATAGAGCCAAATATACTATCATCGACATAGATTTGCACTAGCAAAATCTTTCCTTTGACCTCCCTAAGAAATAATGTCGTCTATCTTTCCTCTTGTGAACTTTTTCTCAAGAAGAAAGCTAGACAACGTCTCATACCAAGCTCTGGGAGCTTGTTTTAAGCCATATAGAGCTTTATTAAGAAAATAAACATGTTCAGGAAAAGTATGGTTAGCTCAACCTGGGGGTTGCGCTACGTATACTTCCCCTTTCAGATTACCATTCAGGAATGCTGACTTCACGTCCATTTGATAGACCTTTTAAGCCTTTGAGGGAAGCATACGCAAGAAATAACCAGATCACCTCGAGCCTGGCCACAGGAGCAAAGGTCTGATCAAAGACGGTCCCTTCTTCTTGTCTATACCATTGAATTATAAGCCTTGCTTTATTTTTGATGATGACTCCATATTCATCTAGCTTGTTTCTGAAGATCCAATTGGTGTCGATCACGTTATGCCCCTTAGCTCTGGGCACCAACTCCCAGACTTTAAATCTTTCAAACTGGTTGAGCACCTCTTGTATTGCCATCATCCAAGAGGCATCCTTGTTTGCTACTTCAAACTTCTTTGGCTTGAACTAAGATAGAAAACTAAGATGCAATAACCCCTTAGCTATACCTCTTTTGGTTCTAACTCCGTTGCCTGGCTCTCCAATGATTTGATTAGTTGGGTATCTCTTAGGTATCTGAACACTAAGTTTCTTGCACTCCCTCAAACAGGTTCTGCAACATCTAGTGAAACCTCTATAGGTTGAAACAATTCTTCCTCTAGAAGTTCTTCATCCACCAAGCCTTGATCGATGACCTTTACTGAGCGTGGAGCATCTTCCTTGACTACTTCATCCAAGCTTAGTTCCTTGAACCTGGTACCAGCATTTGGACCAATAAAATACACAAGCTGCCTTGGAGCAGGCTTATATCATCAAATACAATATTAATAGATTCTTCTACCATCATGGTTTTCTTATTGAAAATCCTATATGTCTTACAATGACTACTATAGCCTACGAAAATACCTTCAAAAAATATTTAACTAAACATTGTGCGGTAATATTTCACATTATTAAGTACGAAGTATTTACTTCCAAAGATTCTAAAGTAGGACACAGTCAGTTTTCTGCTCTTCAATAGTTCATAGGGAGTCATACGTTGGTTCTTATTGATTATAGCTCTATTTTTCACGTGGTAAGCTGTGTTGGCTGCTTCAGCCTAGAAGCACTCTGGAAGTCAAGCGTCATTCAACATAGTTGTACATGCTTTAATGAGGGTTCTATTCCTTCTCTCAATAACTCCATTTTTCTATGGAGTACTTGGGGTGGAAAACTCAAGAAAGATACTTTGACTTTCATAGAATTTTGTCATGGTACCAGACTAAAATTCTATTCCGTGGTTACTTATGATTTTGACCACTAAGTTGTTCAATTTGTTCTGTATTTGCCGGACAAAATTAATGAAAGAATCAATGGTGTCTGACTTGTATTTCAGAAAGAACAACCAAGTAAAATGAGAGTAGTCATCCACAATTACCAATGTATATACTTTACCTCCTAAACTGTGAATTGGCATAGGACCGAATAATTCCATGTGAAGTAAGTATAGACTTCTCAAAGAATCTTTTTCAGCAATAACCTTGAAGGTAGCCCTTGTCTGCTTACCCATTTGGCATGCGTGGCACAAATTCTCTTTAAGGCACTTAATGTTGGGGGCATTGCCCATTAAGTTGTGAGAAAATAATATATTTATGGTTTTGAAATTAATATGTGCTAATCTCTTGTGTCATTAGTCACAAAGAGACGCACTACTTTTAGTCAAAAAGCACACTGGTATAGAACTGTCTAAACATAAAAAATTTAAACCAAATATATTTCTATTCTGAGTGCCTGTTAAGATCATCTCCAAATTAGCAGATGACTTTATCAGACACTTATCCTTGTAGAACTCAACGATATAGCCTTTGTCATATAGTTGACTTATGCTTATCAGATTATGTTGTAATCTTTTATCATAAGCCATGTCTGTGAAAGAAATTATGTCATTGGAAATCATACCGTAGCCTTTCGTGATTACCCTGTCTGACCCTCCAAATATAAATTTTGTTTCGTCTTCGATTGGGGTAAATTCTCATAGTAGGCTTCTTGTCCCGGTGATATGCTGAAAGAATCCCTGTCCAAATACCAGATTGGATTTTTATTGGCCTTTGGACATACCTGCAATCATAAATCATTTTACCTTAGGAACCCAAACTGATTTGGGTCCTTGGTTCCTTGTCAGCTTAACACCACTAGGAACATTAACTTTACAAGCGGTCACTCTCGCACTATTAACTCGTGGAGCTTCAAAATTTATCAGGTTGAACCAACAATCTAAGCCAAAATGACCAATTTTGCCGCAACACCAACGATCAAACCTATTGTACCTTATCTTATACTCCTTCTTTACCTTTTGAATGTGAGATCTAGCAGGGGAAACATGCTTAGAGGTGGAAGCCTCCTGATTGCAACATACACAGGTCTTCTCCATCTCCTTTGCCTTGGGTACACAAGTTTTGGCTTTCGATGCTTTCTTAAAATTATGTCCATGAACATAAGGACTATAGTCTTTAAGATTGATCTCTTCGTAAGGAGCCTTAAAAACACTTGGCCCAAAATCTTGGGGATGGGTCCATCCTTAGTAGTGCCTTTTTGGTTTCACGTAAGTAGGCCTAGCAAGGTGACCATAGTACGCCTCAAGGTCAAATCTATTCGTCAGGAAGATTACCTTCTTAAACGATGGTTGACCTTGTGGTGACTTCCGTTTGTCTTTGGTACCGGCTTTCATGGTAGCCTTACCTCTTCCAGTAACATGGCCAAGATCACTACCCTTCTTTGGAGCAGAAAACTCATTGATGAGAGGAAGAACAGTCTTTGTCTTTGAGTAGCTTTCAACTAGCTTTCTTTCTACCAAGATCTTTTCTTCTAGCTCATATAGGTATTTCTCCTTCTATCTTAATGTCTCAGCCGATCCTTTCAATTCCTCTTTCAAGGAGTGGACGTCATCTCTGAGAGGAAGTAATTTTACAAGTTCCTCCTCCAAACTTGTTTCCACTACATTGAGGGAGGCAATCTCTTTTGCTTGATTTTTGACTACCTTTCGACATTTGTTAAAATCTTTCAAAAGGTTCTCATGCTGAGCCATCAAGTCAGCTTCATATTCATCCAAAGAGTAGTCCTCATGACCAGTAGAGGTGGTTTTTGACTCAGAGAGTATAGTGTGAGAGTTTACCTTCCCAAGGTACTCAGAGTTGCCAACTTCCTCGTCTGATTGAGACATAAGCCCGAAGTAAGCTTCCTAATTCTCTGAACATGAATCACTCGAGTCACTATCGCTGAGAGTCTTAGACTTCTTGGCGACGAAGCTTTTTCTTCCTTCCTTTTACCTTTGAAGGATCTCTTTTTGTCCTTCTTAGAACATTCCTTCTTCTTGTACGGACACTACGCAATCATGTGTCCTATCTTATTACAGCAATAGCACACAACATCAGAGGAAGAATGTTTCTTCTGTTTAGATTTGTACCTGTCCTCTCAATTGTAGCTTTTCTTGGAGAGATCACCATCACGATGTGATCTTTTGAAGTCAGAGGAGGATGACTGATTCTTCATCTGTCTCCTCTTACTGAGATGTTTCTTGAACTGCTTAGAGATGAGGGGGAACTCTCCATCAGATAGCTCAGAGCCTGATGTGCTTGGCTCAGAGTCTTCAGGGATGTTCGGAGCACGTGTTCTGACTGGTAACATGACTTTAGACTTTCTCAAACCTTCCATCTTCAGGGAAACTGACTTCTCTCTTCTCGAAGTCCTGCTGCTTTGCTCCTCCTTCTTTCTGGTATTCATTTGAAGCTCGTAGGAGAGTAGCTTCCCAAAGAGGTTCTGAGGGTCAATCTCAGGCAACTTCCAAAAACTCCCTAATGGATACCACTTTAGTAGCCCAGTCCTTTGTCAAGGATCTAAGGAATTTTTCATTCAATTCACCATTAGTGAAGGTGCGGCCGTAATTTCTGAGACCGTTGACAATCTTGAAGAATTTCTCGAAGCTGTTTGCAATTGTGTCATTTGGTCCCTGCTTGAATGATTCATACTCTTGATTATGCAATAATCTGTGATCATCTCTAACTTCTTCTGTTCTATCCATCATAACTATAAGGTAGTCCAACATATCCTTGGTAGATTTGTAGTGGAATAGGTTTTGAAGCATTGAGTCATCCACTACACTTGCGATAATGTTCTTAGCATTTTTCTACAAGGATACTAGGGAAATTTCATCCTTGGTGAGATCCATCATTTTCTTAGGAATCATGATGGCTGGGTTCAGAGCTGAGGCTTGTGTATGTATATGAGGTCCTTCTTCCACAATCTAAAAAATCCTCGGATCTGCAGCTTCCATGAAGAATTGGACTCGTTCTTTCCACATGGGAAAGTTCTCTTTGTTGCATACCAGTAAATTAATAGAAGACATGTCCTTTCTTCTGTCTTAGGCTACTGAGCGGAATCTCTTGACGCTAGATATGGGATCTTGTTTAAGGTATTAGCATTATATCAAACAAAACACCCCTCTGATACCAATTGAAAGTATCTAGAGTCAACCTAAATAACCTAAAGGGGGGTGAATAGGTGATGTTCGTGTCTTTTCACGGAATAAAAAATACTTGAAAAATTAAGCACACAAAACAACGAGATCTATAGTGGTTCCCCGAGTTTGGTACGTCAACTTTACAGCCTCGCCTATCTTCCACGAAGGGCTAGATTCGGCTACTTCAACTTTCTTAGATTTCAACAAATCTTACACCTCAGAGCCGTAACTCATATAACTCTGAGATGATGCTCCTACCACTCGGAGAACAACCTCTCCAACCACTAGATCCACAAACAGATCTATGACTCGATCCACAAATGGATTTATAACTCGATCCACAAATGGATCTATAACTCGGAGATACGATCTCCTACAAATGTAAATGAGTATTACCCAATAATAGAACACAATCTTTACAAGATCTTGAGTCTTCTATCCGTCGTTCTTCGAAAAGATGATCTTGAATAGTCTAAGAGAACATGATAACTCAGAAACTTGGAAGACTTTGAAGACTTAGATCTTGAACCTTGAATCAACTAGATCTGTAGGAATAGAGAACTTCTGAATACTCGGATCTAGTCAAATTGGAAAAATGATGACCGAATCTTGCTCTGCTTGTAGTTGTCGGCCGATCGGGTTTGGCGTACTATACGGGAAGCTGACGATGTGCGTTTTTGGAATCTTTCTCGATTTGAAAATTAGAACAATTAGCAATATTAAAAATCCACCCTAAGTATTTATAGGCAACATCAATAACAACAGATATAAAAGAAATTCCAAAATTAGACTTTGCGAAATTTACTGTGCATGGCCTTCGTCCAACCTGAGCCTGAATTTGAAAAACTGTTAGAAATTTATCTTAAGTCATAATCGTCGAGTATCGTCGAGTATAGCTAGTATACTCGCCGAATAGTTATAGATATACGACGAATTTGACTTAGAGAAATCCAGCTCAAACAAGCTAGCCACTCAACGCCAAAGCTGAAAACATACTCGATGAATTCATCGAGTATCAAATAGTATACTCGATGAATTCGACGAGTAAAGGCTAGCAGACTCGACGCACTCAACGCTTCCAACACACTTGACACTATCGACGCACTCAACACACTCAACGCCATCGATGCACTTGACGCACTCGATGCCATCGACGTAGTCGACGCACTCGACGCCATGATAGTCGATGAATTAGCATTAAGAAAATCCAGAGAAGTAGAGTCGAGATGATTCGACAAATTCGGCATGTATCGACAAGTATATTCGATGAATTCGGCAAGTATCGTTAGATACATTCGACAAATTCGATGAGTATACTTGATGATACTCGACGAATTTTACTTAATTATTTTTCCAACTTTTCAGATATTCTACCACAAATACATATGATGAATTCGACGCGTGCTAGTAAGTACATACGATGAATTCGACAAATATCAATGATACTCGACGAATTCGATGAATATCAATGATACTCGACGAATTCGACGAATATCCCTTACAATATTCGATGAATTTTACTTGGGAAAAATTTCTATTCTATAGAATCCGAGATCTTCTTCTTCCTTGATCCTCCTCATGTACTTGGCATAAAAGTACGGCCCAATAGAGATATTACAGGTGAGTCAACACAATGGCCTATACAATGAAGGATTACAATGTATAGTCCCGTGTTTACTAACTCACTGTTACCTGACATTGGTGTGTACTTAGCAATGTAATCCTGTAAGTACATAACTAAAAATGCAATATCAAATACAATCACAATTCATCTTAGCTTAACTGGACCCTTCTTCAAATCAGGGTTATTATGGATACAATACCCAATAAAGGGGCTTGGACCTAGAGAGATGGCATGGGAATAACCCTTCTAGCAGATTGGTGAATGTGAGGGGGATAGGCCCTTGCGACGTCACGATCTACCATGGAGGAGAAGGGAGATCCTTTGATTCAGGACAGTGAGAGGTCATAAGGGCAAAGCACATTATCAGGATATAGGTGTTATGTTCGCGCTTCTAGGAGGGAGGTGTTATTAATGAATGTGTCATTTTAATGCAGGTGTTGTGAACTTGCTGCTTGGATGCAGGTGTTGTTAATGAGCATGTTGAACAAGAATAGTGCTATGAGCTCACTGCTCAAAGGTTGGTGTTATTAATGAATGTGTTGTGCGAGGATAAGTGCTCTGAGCACGCTGCCCGGAGGCAGATGCTATTAATGAGCATGTTGCAATAGGGCAGGTGCTATGTGTGTGTTGTCCGGAGGCATATGCTATTAATTAGGGCAATGTATGAGGGTAAGTGTTTTGATCATGCTACAAAGAGGCATGTATTGTTAAGCAGCGCACTGCATGAGGGAAAGCGTTATGAGCGTGCTGCCTATAGGTAAGTATTGTTAAAGAGCGTATTGCACTAGGGTAGGTGACTTGAGCTTGCTTCTCGGAGACAAGTGCTAATAATGAGCATGCTGTAACACCCCCATCCGTCAAATGGGATATAACAGAAGGTCCGGCCGGGGAACCACATCATATACCATGGACAGTTAGTGTAGTTACGTATTAATACCAAAATACTAACATAGAAATTCGAATACTAACTCAGAGCATTCTAGCGGAAGCTTTTTAAGACAGTTATAAGAACCCATAAACAACACATAAATGTCCACTAAAGCCATAATAAGAATAAAAGAACATAAGAAAAATACTTGGCCTTTGATAGTTTTAACTTCAAGACAACCTAAACACCTAGAGGGGGTGAATAGGTTCTTATCCTTGTTTTAACTTAAGGCAAAATATAGCTATAGTTCTTTGAGTAAATCAGATATCTCTACAGCTAACACAGCATATACAATCAAATTCATACACACATCACAGATTGCACACAGATTTATAGTGGTTCCCTAAGGTCTGGGTACATCCACTTTCCCCCTGCGCCTATCCAGCAATATGCTAGATTCAGCCTAACTCCTTCCTTTTCTTCTCAGATCCTCAAATCTTACAGCTCAAAACCCTGAAAGGTTCCTACAACTTAGAACCCTATAAGGTTCCTATAACTTAGGCTAATAGCCCTACCTCAGCCTTGCCCCAAGGCCTACAACTCAAGCTTACAGCCCTACCTCAGCCTTGCCCCAAGGCCTACAACTCAGGCTCAAATAGCCTTACCACTCAGAGATCTAAATCTCCTATACTTAGCCTTTATAACACAGGCTTACAACTCAAATCTTTGATAAGATCCTACAGAATTTGAAAAGTAATTTGATGGACTCTTACCCTTGATGAAAGAGAAAGCATAAGAGAGTTCTTGATCAGCTTCTTGATGTAACTGATGACTGAAATCAACCTGTTCTTAGCTTTCTTCAAAGCTTCTTGAATTTGAACTCAGTAGGGTTGATCTCCTTTGAAGTTGACTGACTGACAGCTTCCTTCTTGGATTCTAGAAATGGATTTGGATCTTCTTAGTAGATTAGTTTAGGATCTACTATTTAAGAGACTTGTGATTGTCTCCTTCTTGACTTCAAAACAGCTGGAGCTCTCTCTCCCCAAACCTTTTGAAGTTTCTTCTGAATTTTGGATTGAATTCTCCTTAAACAAAATCTGAGTGGATGAACACTTCAGAATGTCTTCTTAGATCTTCTCACGAAGATCTTCTTCTGTGACTTGCACTTTCTTGATCAGAGATCAATCTCACAATAGTTGTATTAGTTATGTGTCTTGTCACTTCATCATTGTTGTTCTCCTTCTTCTGAATCCATCTATATATATAGACTTCATCCATGGTAACCGGCTGATCCGGTTTCTAACTAACTTCTGATAAGTCTGACAGCTTCAGTAAACCTATTGTAACTCATAGCTATCAAGTACTCAAATAGTTCTTGAGTCTTTGTCTCTGTCAGCAAAGCGTCGAGACTAACTGTCATAAAGTGTCGAGACAGTCTGTTAATATGTGTCGACATAAGTGACTTAAGTGTCGACACAGACTTTGTTGGTGTCGACATAGCTACCTCGATGTCGACACAGCTTCTTGACACTGCATCTTGAGAATGTGTTGACACTGATTATTTGTGTCGACACAATCACTTCTTCACTACACAACACTCGACATTGTTGAAACTCTACTGAGTGTCGACACAAGTCCTGTGTGTCGACACTGTTGATATAGACTAAGAATTCTGTGTGTCGACACTGCCTTCAGGTGTCGACACAGTTGATGTCGAATCAGCTTCTGTGTGTCGACACTGCCTCCCGGTGTCGACACATTTGATGTCGACTATAATCTTCTGTGTGTCGACACAGTTTCTTCTAGTGTCGATACTGCTTCTCCAAGTGTCGACACAGGCTTTCTTAAGTGTCAACACATGGACTTAGAAACTTTTCTCTGCATTTTAGCCAATACTTAACCTGCACATATAAACTCAAAATAACATCAAATACACCTTGATGTATATCATTAAGCTAAGTGAGACTTCTCCAAATCAGGTACACATTTTCCAATGTACCCAACAATCTCCTCCTATTTGGAGAAGTCATAACCCTTTAGTATAAGATATCCACCACTTATGATAAATAAACATGATGATGTGTATAAACATTATTTAACAGGGTAATTTATAAACAAAACAAATATCAAAATCACATCACAGAATAAGGATGCAAACTAAATGAACATGGAACATGTTTTGTTTATTATATCAAAAAGTTTCTTAACACTTGATTACATAGACTTCTTTGAAACTAAGAATTACAAAGTTCTAGAAAAAAAAATCTAGTAAAAAAAAAACAAAGGCTGTACTGGCTCCTTGATGACTATTCCTTTTCCAGATTTAATCTGAGCCTGCACAATAGGTTTTGTATCTTCAATAGGCTTCTTGCCTTTCAACTCAGCTTTCTTTTGTGCTTCAGCCTTGATCCTTTGCCTTTCAAAGTAATGAAAAGGCTTAGGGAAATACTTGCTAGGCTCCTGAGCATCAGGAGGTAGCTTCCCACTCTTAGCCTTTCTTCTGAATTGAAGTATGGCTTCTTGCCTAGTCTCATACTTCTGCCACTCCTGCTAATTATACCATTTACCTCTTTCATGAACTTGGTCTTTTACAGCTTTCTAGACAGTAAATATGATATTTCTAGAAGTGGGGCTCCATTGCTCAAAATCAGGTTTTAATTCTGCCTGCTCTCTGAATCTTTTCTTTGATAATTGAGCAACTTGTTGAGCTTTCAAACCAGTTTCTGGCATATCTACTTTTTCAATAATAACATTAGTAACTGGTTGTGGAGGGCTGTATATGGACTGAACTTGTTGATGTATCATTTCAATATCTGCAGGAGGGTAAATGACTTGGGCAACCTCAGGTTGATCACCTTCAAGTAGAGCTGGTTGCACACCTGACTCAGCCATATTATCATCATCACATAAGGGTGGATATCCCAGAATGGCTCTAATACTGTTGGTTATCCATTTGGCATGATCAGAGCCTGCATATACTATCACCCTCTCCCCCTTTATGACTTCTCTGGCCACATGTTCTCTTAAGTCCTCTTTCGGAAATATGATTTGCCCATCCAGGTAATTGACACCATCCTTAAAGAACGGCTTTAACTTTTTAAGCTGATCAGAAATGGTTTGCTGAGAAGTAGTAATAGTTGTCTTACAGGAATCCAAGGCTTCCTGTATCATCTTATCAAATTCTTATTTCTCCTTATTTCTTGCCTCAGTCATTTCAATAACAGTTTTCCTTACTTCAGTGAATATCTCATTGTGAGATTCAGTCAGATTGTCATTCATTCTTATTTGATTTTCAAGTACATAGCCTTGTTTAACAGCAATCTCATCCACTTGCTTCTTTATTTCTGCTTGTTGTTTTGCAATAAATACCACAGCATTGCCCCCCTTGTGGAAGCAATCTGTCATCTCTTTCTTATTCTGGTTGACCTCGAATCTGATTGACTTTATGTCTTTAGCTAGATCAAATTGAAGAGCCTTTTGGCTTTCATCCACATATTTTTCCATAGCCAATCTCTGCTCATCCAATTTAACTTGTAAATCTACAAAAAATTTGTTGTAATCTATCTCAGGAGCTGATTGAGAAGTAGTTGCTTGTAAAGCCTTCTTATAGGTCTGGCTTCTCCTCTTAAAAACCATTAGTTTTCTTTTCTTTAAACTTGCTCTCTCCTCATCCTCTGAAGCAGAAGAACTATCAATATTAACTCTTTCTTTAGGACTAGGAGGCAACTCCTTTTCAATCCTATCCTGCACCTCCTCAAAGTTAACCTGCTCCACTTCAACTGCTGCTCCCTCTATTTCAGGAAATAATTCTTACAGGGTGAACTCTTTTTGAGTGTGAACTGCTTTTTCTGGAGCATCAAAAACCATAGATGTATCCTCCAGGATCACATCTAGTGCTGGACTATTGATATGAGGAGTGTCAATAACAGATTGTGAATCCATTTCACTTTCCAAGTGAATTCTTTCTTCCCCTTGTCCTTGTGCAGAATGTTGCTCCTCCTGCAATTGTGCATTAACTGTTTCCTCATGAACTTGAGCAGTTTCAGTCAGGTCCTGGAACTTTTCTCTAACTTGCTCCCCATGCACTTGTACATTCACTGTGTCCTCCTGCACATGATCATGGGCTGGTGATTTTGCTGCAGATTCTTGGTTATCCACATCAGGTGTGTCCTTGGAGAGAACCCTATCCCATCTGGATATTATCCTGATGTCCATCCTTCTCATATGATTTATTTTAGAGCCTGGAAGCTGATGCATTACCTCTGGAATTGCTCCAGCCAGGTATAAGCTCATCAATCTAGCCAAATTAGGCTTCTTGATTCCTTCTTTTATCTTCTCAAATAGAACTGCAAACCAATCTGTGGTAATCCTATAGATGATCCTGGTCATCAGATTGAACATAATGGCAGAGATCCTATCATGTCCTCCCGGTTTACACAAAATCACTTTCCCTACCACTTCAGATAGAAATTTTCCTTGTTGATTCATCCCTTTTCTGTTGATTGCTGCTCCAATCTTCATGGATGGATCCAATCCACACCACTGAAGGGCCTCCCTTGTGTTTGAGGCTGGGACCTCTTCTTCATCCTGGATTCTTGGTAGGTGAAGAATCTTCCTTAAACTTTTCAAAGAAAGTTAGACTTTATTACGATGTACTGTTGATTTGATCTTGAGGCCAGTGGAGTCCACAGTTGCAGCAACATAGAATTCAAATACTTCTTTGTTCCAAATCTTTGTAGGTTTAGAAACAAGAAATTCTAACCCAGAATAAGTAACTAGGGTAATGACCCCTTTAATCTCTGTTGGCGCATCATCAAAAGCATTGCGCACTAGCTCGTAGCCTTTATTTATGTTGTCTTCAACCTTTGGTGCCATTGGAACGATGAGAAATCTTGAATTGAGATAAGAGAGTTTGTCGACACAAGGGTTTAGTCTCGAAAATCTGGATAGCGTGTCGACATAATACTTTCGGGACCTATTTATACCTTTTCAAACAAAGAAGGTCAAAGGGCGGGCAAAAATTTTCTAAATGTGTCGACACTGTTGGAAAGTGTCAACACATACTTCTATTGTCTCCACCACGGCGCTGACTACTAAGTGTCGACACCAATTGATGATATGTCGACACTAGACATACTTAGTAGTTCATCAGAAATTCTATGTCGACTCTTATTGCAAGTGTCGACACAATTTCTGGAAGTGTCGACACCATTACTCTGGTTGTCTCGACACCTCTATTCTGGATGTGTCGACACTTTGTGCCTTAGGTGTCGACACCATGATACTGTGTCGACACAATTTCCCTGAATTGTCGACACAAATCCTCTGTGTCGACACATTGTTACTGAATGTGTCAACACACTTTTACTTAGCCACTTATGTTAATCTAACATATGGTCAACTTACCTAATTCAATTTTAAATATATTGAATTTAGTTTCATCTAGAGACTTAGTAAATACATCTGTAATTTGATAATTTGTCTTACCAAATTCTAGTGAGATGTCCTCTTTCTCTACATGTTCTCTAAAAAAATGGTATCTTATTTTTATATGCTTAGTTCTACTATGTGAAACAGGATTATTAGCAATAGAAATAGCACTTGTAAAATCACAAAACAAAGGTGTTCTACTTACCTGAATACCATAGTCTTCTAGCTGGTGTTGAATCCATAACAGCTGTGCACATCAACTTCCTGCTGCCACATATTCAAACTCAGCTGTGGAAATTGCCACACTAGTCTGCTTCTTACTACTCCAAGATATCAATCTTCCTCCTAGAAATTGACATGTTCCTGTAGTACTTTTTCTATCTTTTTTGCAACCTGCAAAGTCTGCATCTGAATAGCCTGTTAGTAGAAAATCTCCATTCCTAGGGTACCAAAGGCCTAGATTAGGTGTGCCCTTTAGATATCTCAAAATTCTCTTTACAGTAGTATAATGAGATTCTTTTGGGCATGATTGGTACCTAGCACAAACACATGTTGCATACATAATGTCTGGCCTACTAGTAGTGAGATATAGTAGAGACCCAATTATTCCTCTATACAAAGACTCATCTACAGGTTTACCTGAATCATCTTTGCATATAGGCATACTTGTTCCCATAGAAGTTCTCATGGTGGAGGAGGATTCCATACCATACTTCTTAATTAACTCCTTGGTGAACTAAGACTGGGATATGGACAAGCCATCATCAGTATGTCTTACTTGGAGTCCCAAGAAGAACTTAAGTTCCCCCATACTGCTCATTTCAAACTTCCCTTGCATAAGTTTAGCAAACTTTTTGCAAAGGTTGTTTTCTGTAGACCCAAATATTATGTCATCTACCTAAATCTGGACTAAGATTATCTTACCTTTAGATTCCCTTAGGAATAGAGTTTTGTCTATTTTCCCTCTTGAGAATTTGTTCTCAATAAGGAAAGTAGCCAGGGTTTCATACCAAGCCCTTGGGGCTTGCTTTAACCCATACAAAGCTTTCCTAAGTCTATAAACATAATCAGGTTTGAGAGAATCTACAAAACCTGAAGGATGCTCTACATAGACTTCTTCTTTTAGATTTCCATTCAGGAATGCTGATTTTACATCCATTTGGAATACCTTGAATCCTTGATATGCTGCATAGGCAAGGAACATTCTAATGGCTTCCAATCTTGCTACTGGGGAAAAGGTTTGATCAAAGTCAATACCCTCTTCCTGCCTGTATCCTTTTGCAACAAGTCTTGCTTTGTTCTTCACAATGATTCCATTCTCATCCAGTTTGTTCCTAAAGATCCACTTTGTTCCAATGATATTGTGGTCTCTTGGTTTAGGAACTAACTCCCAGACCATGCATCTTCTGAACAAATTCAGCTCCTCTTGCATGGCATTAATCAAATGTGGGTCCAGGATAGCTTCTTCAAATTTCTTTGGCTCCAATTGAGGTAGGAAGCTTGAGCATAGCACTGTGTTCAAGTTCCTGCTTCTGGTTTGCACTTCATATCTTAGATCACCAATTATCTGATTTTCTGTATGATCCTTTAAGTGTCTAACAGCTGGAGGTAGACTGTCTTCTTGTTGAACACCACCAGTTTCTTCAATATGCTGTACCTCTTGATGTACTTCAATATCTAGAGAGTCCTGTACTCCCCTGGACAGATGCCACCATTTTCCATATCTTGATCTGTAGTTGAATCTTCTGCAATGAAAAGCTTGTCCATTCTCTCATTTATACCTGTTGGACTGCATGAACTACAAGGCAACTCACTGTTGATCAATCTAGTTTCATCAAAAACAACATGTACAGATTCTTCTACAACTTGACTAATCAAGTTATATACTCTATAAGCCTTACTATTATTGTTGTACCCAACAAATATCCCATCTTAGGATTTGGCAGCATACTTAGTTAGATAAGACTTGCCATTGTTAAGGATATAGCACTTGCAACCAAAGATCCTAAAATAGGATAGATTTGGTTTTCTACCTTTCATGATCTCATAGAGAGTCTTTTTGTGGCACTTGGTGATAGAAGCCCTGTTGAGCACATGACATGCAGTGTTTACTACCTCAGCCCAGAAATATTCTGGGAGAGAAGTGTGACTCAATAGAGTTCTACCAGCCTCAATCAATGTTCTATTCTTCCTTTCAGCAATACCATTTTGCTGTGGTGTTCTAGGTGAGGAGATTTTTTGGAAAATCCCAAATATTTCACACAGTCTTATCATACTTTCAAATTGAAATTCAGTGTCATGGTCACTTCTGATTTTGACCACTGTACTGTCCAGTTCATTCTGAATTTGTTTGACAAAACTATGTAAGACAGTTGAGGTTTTTGATTTTTGTCTCAGAAAGAACACCAAGGAATATCTAGAATAGTCATCTACTACCACAAAAGTGTAGACCTTCCTACCTAGACTATGAACTGGCATAGGACCAAAAAGATCCATATGTAAGAGGTATAGACACCTCACTAAATCCTTGTTTTCAAGGCTATGAAAGGAGGATTTTGTCTGCTTGCCCTTTTGACAAGCTGAACATATCCCTTCCTTTATACACTTAACTTGAGGCCCTTTCCTCACTAACTCTTTGCTAAAGAGTTCGCCAATTGTTTTGTAGTTGGGATGGGCCAGCCTCTTCTGCCATTTGACACAATGAGAGGCTTTCTCATCAGCTACAAGACAAATAGGAGAACCTTTGTTCTCACACTCAAAATTGAGACAGTACACATTCCTCTTTCTATATCCTGTCAAAATGATCTTTTGATCACTTGACCTTTTGATATGACATCCATTCTTAACAAGTGAAATGTCATATCCTAAATCACTCAACTGACTTATGCTTATAAGGTTGTGTTTCAAACCCTTCACATAGGCCACTTGAGTGATAGTAATCTAATTACTAGAAATGTTACCAAAGCCTTTGATGATGCCACTTTCAGAGCCACCAAAGATTACTTTAGGCCCATTTGAGATAGGTAAATACTCCTTCAGCAATCCCTTTATTCTAGTCATGTGCCTGGAACATCCACTGTCCAAGTACCATATAGGGATATGGTGACTTGGACTCACCTGCAATAAAGAATTACTTTCCCTTAGAACCCAAGTAAGTCTTGGGTCCTTGATTCAAGTTAGCTTTATACTTTCCAACTCTACCTACTGCTCTTCTAACAGGCAGACTATTGTTCTTCCTGACACTAGTGTTGTGCTAGCAATCAATGGCATAATGACCTGTCTTGCCACAGCACCAGCATTCATACTTGTTATATCTATTTTTAGATACATCAACTCTTTTGTATTGTGCTGGCACTGCTGCAGCTACCCCCACTATTTTCTTATATCCATGGGGTTTATGAACATTGGCTGCCTTATTGACATAAGCACCGTTGTCATTCTGAACTTCAGTCTTACCATGACCTTGAGTATTCTCGAAGTCATACTTATTAGAAGGCTCATGCACTTTTCTAAAAACTACAGGACTTTAAAATTCAGTGGCTGGACTGAGGCTTTGCCTTTTCTCTTGAATTGGACAGCCCTGGTGTTACCCTTAAAGCCTATTCCAGCCTTACCCTTTTGAGCCACAAACTCATCTATTAAAGGTAAAACTGATTTTAGTTTGGAATAACTAGCCACCAAATCTTTCTCCTTTTGAAGTTTGACTTCCAGACTTTTAATTAGATCATTTTTGTATGTGACTGTGCCCATCTGAATAACAGTTATTGTTTTCTGTTTGACAATCTCATTCAATTTTTGATCTAATTCTTTCTCTAAGTCAGATGCAGCCATCTTAAGATCTGCAATATCCTTAGCCTGAGTCTTGGCCAGGTTCTTGCTTTTCTTTAGTGCCTGCAACAAGTCCCCATATTCATATATCAGCTGATGAATATCACCTTTAGACTCAGATCCATCCACATCACTTGATGCAGATGTAGCTGACTCTGTGCCAGTACTACAAACTGAATTACTAGACAAATATTGTACCTTGTTAGGACCAGGCTGATCCTGACATTTGTCTTCTTATGATACAGCCATCAGTCCAATACACTGATGGTCTTCCTGTTCATAGATAGAGTCCAGCAATTGCATAAAATCATCTTATTCATCAGCTACATAAAGACCAATGTATGCCTCAGCTTCAGATTCTGACTCTAAAGATGATTGGTCTATCAAGCTTTTCTCCTTCTTAACAACAAAGGATTTCTCCTTCTTGCTCTTTTGTTGAGTCTTTCTTTTATCAGCAGATTCCTTTCTTTTGTCTGGACAATCAGCCACAACATGTCTAGGCTTATTACAGCAATAGCAAACTATCTTTGATGTTGTAGATTTTCTAGGCTTTGACCTGCTCCTGTTCTTCCTAGATGACTTTCTATTTTGATAATAATCATCACTTGGATGAGATGTGGAGGGCCTAGATTTCCACTGCTTCTTCTTCAAAAATCTCAGAAACTATCTTGTAAAGGCATCAAAGTCTTTATCTGAGTCATTGCTGTCTAAACTTTGATTGTCTGAATTATCTGAAGCAATATCAACAACTTCCCTAGGAGGTGATGGAGACATCCTCCTATTCTTTCTAGTGGCTTCAACCTTTAAGGCCACAGATTTTTCTTTATGCTCCCCTTTAGCATTTCTTTCTTCCTCTTTTCTAGTCATTAGTTGCATTTCATAAGACAACAACTTTCCAAATAAAGTTGGAGGAGAAAAATCTGCAAGTTTGACCACCTCCCTAATGACACAAATCTTGGTGTCCCAATCCTTTGTCAAGGATCTTAGGAATTTATCATTCAGTTCATATATACTGAAGACCCTTCCATAAGACATTAGCTCATTTACAATTCTGTAAAACTTCTTATAGCACTCAGATATACTATCTGACTTCCCTTGTCTGAAGCTTTCATATTCCTGATTCAACATAGACTTTCTATCTTGTCTAACTTCTTCAGAACCCTCCATGTAGACTATCAAAGTGTCCCATATTTCCTTGGAGGTCTTACAGTGAATCAAATTCTGAAAGGTTGAATCATCTATGACACTTACTATGATATTCTGAGCTCTTTTATCCATAGTGGCCAGTATAATCTCATCCTTAGTCATCTCAGAAAATTCTTTAGGAGTTCTCTGGTTTGCATCTAGAACAGATACCTTCATTGGAACATAAGGACCTTCTTTTACTGTAATATAGATCCTTGGGTCAGAAGCCTCCATAAACAACCTAACCCTTTCTTTCCATATTCCAAATATCTCCTTCCTGCAGATGGGTAATTTCATAGAACCTAGTTCCTTGTGATTTTCTCCAGAACCCATTTTCTTGATTCTTGATTCTGCCTTTGGGATCTAACTCAGACTGTTAAGTCCTTCTTTGAGCAACCTGGCTCTGATACCACTTAATAGTTTTAACTTCAAGACAACCTAAACACCTAGAGGGGGGGTGAATAGGTTATTATCCTTGTTTTAACTTAAGGCAGAATATATCTACAGTTCTTTGAGTAAATCAGATATCTCTGCAGCTAACACAGCATATACAATCACATTCATACACACATCATAGATTGCACACAGATTTATAGTGGTTTCCCAAGGTCTGGGTACATCCACTTTCCCCCTGCGCCTATCTAGCAATATGATAGATTCAGCCTAACTCCTTTCTTTTCTTCTCAGATCCATAGATCTTACAGCTCAGAACCATGAAAGGTTCCTACAACTCAGAACCCTATAAGGTTCCTACAACTCAGGCTAACAGCCCTACCTCATCCTTGCCCCAAGGCCTACAACTCAGGCTTACAGCCCTACCTCAGCCTTTCCCCAAGGCCTACAACTCAGGCTCAAACAGCCCTACCACTCAGAGATCTAAATCTCCTACACTCAGCCTTTATAACACAGGCTTACAACTCAGATCTTTGATAAGATCCTACAGAATTTGAAAAGTAATTTGATGGACTCTTACCCTTGATGAAAGAGAAAGGATAAGAGAGTTCTTGATCAGCTTCTTGATGTAACTGATGACTGAAATCAACCTATTCTTAGCTTTCTTCAAAGCTTCTTGAATCTGAACTTAGTAGGGTTGATCTCCTTTAAAGTTGACTGACTGGCAGCTTCCTTCTTGGATTCCAGAAATGGATCTGGATCTTCTTAGTAGATTAGTTCAGGATCTACTACTTAAGAGACTTTTTATTGTCTCCTTCTTGACTTCAAAACAGCTGGAGCTCTCTCTCCCCAAAACTTCTGAAGTTTCTTCTGAATTCTGGATTGAATTCTCCTTAGACAAAATCTGAGTGGATGAACACTTCAGAATGTCTTCTTAGATCTTCTCACGAAGATCTTCTTCTGTGACTTGTACTTTCTTGATCAAAGCTCAATCTCACAATAGTTGTATTAGTTGTGTGTCTTGTCACTTCATCATCATTGTTGTTCTCAGTCTTCTGAATCCATCTATATATATAGACTTCATCCATGGTAACCGGGTGATCCGGTTTCTAACTAACTTCTGACAAGTCTGACAGCTTCAGTAAACCTATTGTAACTCAAATCTGTCAAGTCCTCAAACAATTCTTAAGCCTTTGTCTCTGTCAGCAAAGCGTCGAGACTGACTGTCATAAAGTGTAGAGACAATCTGTTAATATGTGTCGACACAAGTGACTTAAGTGTCGACACAGACTTTGTTGGTGTCGACATAGCTGTCATGATGTTGACACAGCTTCTTGACACTACATATTGAGAATGTGTTGACACTGATTATTTGTGTCGACACAATCACTTCTTCACTACACAGCACTCGACATTGTTGAAACTCTGCTGAGTGTCGACACAAGTCCTGTGTGTCGATACTGTTGATATAGACTAAGAATTCTGTGTGTCGACACTTCCTTCAGGTGTCGACACAGTTGGTGTCGACAGCTTCTGTGTGTCGACACTGCCTCCCGGTGTTGACACATTTGATGTCGACTATAATCTTCTGTGTGTCGACACAGTTTCTTCTTGTGTCGACACTGCTTCTCTAAGTATCGACACTGGCTTTCTTAAGTGTCAACATATGGACATAGAAACTTTTCTCTACATTTTAGCCAATACTTAACCTGCACATATAAACTCAAAATAACA
This sequence comes from Platanthera zijinensis, assembly GCA_039513925.1. Lineage (NCBI taxonomy): Eukaryota > Viridiplantae > Streptophyta > Magnoliopsida > Asparagales > Orchidaceae > Platanthera > Platanthera zijinensis. The sequence continues at coordinate 226,390,398 of CM077079.1, forward strand.
TCAAATACACCTTGATGTATATCATTGAGCTAAGTGAGGCTTCTCCAAATCAGGTATACATTTTCCAATGTACCCAACAGCCTTAGGGCCTTACAGTAGTTTACTTAAATAATAAGTGTTTTACATACTTCGGCATGCAGGCTGGCCACACATTATAATAGTAAAGAAAACACTTTGCTTTGGCCTTCAAGAGCCAGCACAACAACAAGGGATTCAGCCTGCTACTTACCACTTGGCTTACGTGTTCTTGCACAACAATCCACTTAAGGGTGGTAAAACAAGGCAATGGTCAGCTAAATCTTAACAAATTATAATGACCATATCCCTTAATCGGGGCAGCGGTGCTCCTTCCCTGCATTACTTTAGAATAATCAACCATGGTATAGAAAGTACAATTAAAGTACACTTCACCACAGGTATAGGAACGCACGACCACACACCTCGTGCTCTTAGGGCACATTCTCGGTGAATCCGGTCCATTCCGAGGCTTCACCACTGATCCCAGGATGGTAACCATCGTGAGCATTTAAGTCTTTTTGGTCGTAGCCTAAGACACTCCCTCTATGCCACAGGTAAGTGCCACATGCATTAGGTCTCTTTAACCGAACCATATAGAGTGGGTACGATTCATCTCAACCCGTTGCTCACATCGTCAAGTTAATTTAAGTCATCGATGTGGGTCAGCCTCCCTGATTCCCAAATAATGGATCATACAATAATATATAACCCGATTATGCACAAGGTCGGCACTAAGGCCACCAAACTGGGCTCCCAGAGCTCTCAACCCCACACACTGGCCCCCAGGTCTCCGCGAGACAGGCCTCACAATAGCTCTCTCACAGACCTACCGCCGGTGGTAACCCTACCGCGGCACGGTACCTGGCAGAAATGTCATTCTTCCCAGTTTTCTGGGTCCTCCTTAGGGTTAGTCCCCAAAGTTCCCTGCTGCAATCTACCGCGTAGAAACCCGAAAACATACAACACGAAGTCTTCTCCTGCAATTCATGCAAATTGAAAACATCACCAATCCAGACCAACTTGTCCTGATGGGCTTCACACACCATGACTATGCCCGTACTATGATTCCGAACTCTATATGCAAAACTACGTGGATAAACCATATCTACCCGAAGGAATACCTCACGCTCACCACACACTCGCGGGAGAGGGTTTCCTATGCAAAAAGGAAGAGGACTTCACATGTCTAAGTAGAGAATCATTACCCTTTTAGATTTCTTCGATGCTATGCCAAAGTTCTACATGAATGAGTACGACCGCAACGTTCTTACCTCCACAGATCCGGACTCGTCTTGCGAATCTGAGCTTCAAAACTCCAATGGCGGGGGATCTCTTCCTTCTTCTTCCTTCTTCACTCTTCCTTCTCTCTAGTACTTAGAAAGAGAAAGCCAATGAAGAAATGAGTTGGGAAAACCTAACTCCCGGCCATATACCCGCACAGGAAAGCACCAGCCATCGAATCTTTAAGTAAAACCAGTGGACGGACAAGATTCCTCCAAGAATTTAGTTTACAAGAGCTACCGTCGCGCAGTACCTCAATCATTTAGCTACATGAGGATGCCACCGCACCTAAACTCTAATCGGGCTTTGACACGTGGACGCATCATAACTGCTTTGCTACCACTCCGTGGTAAGGCTAACGCTGCGCGGTAACTTCCCGAGAGCTTTGCCAAATAAATCGCCACAGCTATCACCGGCGTTAAAACTTCCGCTGAGCGCTAGCAAGAACTGAGGCGTTGAGAACGTTGAGAGATCCGAGCTACCGCCACGCGATAGTCATTACCGCTACGCGGTAATGTCTTTTGAGAGCTCGACATTTTCTCCGCCCGACGAACGCAAACCCTGGCGTTACCGCCGCGCGGTAACTAGCTACCGCTGGGCGGTAACCCCCAGGGAAGCATCTCAAGCCTCAAGAAATTAAGGGCATTACAAATCTCCCCCACTTAAAGAAATTTCGTCCCGAAATTGACGTTTCAGGGATATAAGAAAACAAACAGTACAACTGATTACCTTAGAGAAAAAGCTCAGGTAATTCCTCTCTCATAGATTGCTCGCGCTTTCAAGATAACTCTTCTCGGCTACAGTTGTCCCAAAGAACCTTGACCATTTTAATGGACTTATTCCGCAGATGTTTGACTTCTACATCCTCAATCCGAATAGGCTTGACCTTCATCGTCAATCCACTATCGACCGACACTTGATTTGCAGCAACCACTTGAGTAGGATCTTGAATAGCCTTCCATAGCACCGAGATGTAGAACACATCATGCAATCCGCTAAACTCCACCGAGAGAGCAAACCAATAAGCGGCTTTACCAACTCGTTCCAAGATCTCAAATGGCCCAACGTACCTCGGACTAAGCTTCTTTAAGTGTTGAATCCTTGATACGCCTTTAAACGGCTTTATCTTGAGGTATATCCAGTCGCCCACCACAAACTCCACGTTCCGATGTTTGGCGTTGTAGTACTTGGCATGTCTATCTTGAGCAATCAGTAGCCGTTCCCGAATCAACCGTATCGTTGAAGTAGGATCTTCAACGTCCCTCCGCTTGTATAATTTTGTTTCTCATGTTTCTACCCAAGCCAAAGGTGTACGACACCTCCTCCCGTATAAAGCCTCAAAGGGCGTCATCTAAATACTGGCTTGGTAGCTATTTTTGTAAGCGAATTCAATCATGTAAAGGTGGTCCTGCCAACTTTTCCCAAAATCCAATGCACACATATGAAGCATATCTTCCATTATCATGTTCACCCTTTGAGTTTGACCATCTGTTTGTGTGTGAAAGGCCGTGCTTAAATGCAACTCAGTACCCAATAACTGATGAATGAGCCTCCAGCCATTCGACGTGAACTGACCATCTCGGTCACTAACGATGCTCCAGGGTATGCTGTGCAAACAGACTATGCTGTCTACATAAAGCTTCACTAGCTTCTCCACTGAATCATCCTTCCTATTGGGTATGAAGTGTGACACCTTCGTTAAACGATCAATAATCACCCAAATGGTATCATTCCCCTTGTGCAATCTCGGCAAACCGTGCACAAAATCCATGGATATGTCATCAAATTTCCACTCTGGTATCGGCAAGGACTTCAAAATTCCACCAGGCTTCTGGCATTTGGCCTTTACTAAGGCACAAGTTTGACACTTTGCCACGTATAGCGCTATGTCTTTCTTCTTACCTGGCCACCAGAAAAGTCTCTTCATGTCTTTGAACATCTTTGTGCTCCCAGGGTGAATTGAGTACTTGGTAAAATGCACCTTGTACATCAATTCTTCTCGCAACTTCCCAACATTAGGGATGCACAATCGACCACTATTCCATAATAAGCCATCAACAACAGAGAACTGGTCATTCGACGCATCCACAGACTCTGCTAAGTGACATTTTAAGCTTACGTCCAACTTGAAGGCCTGTCGAATCCTGTCCGCGAGGTCGTATTGAACCTCCATCCAACTCAAGCATGCAATTGCACTAGATCCCTTATCAACACAAGAGATCTCCAAAGCCTCCAAATCATGAATGAGCCACTCGTTGTGCAACTGCAACTAGTTGGCCCGTGATGGCATCCTACGACTCAGCACATTTTCTACGACATTCCCCTTCCCAGGAATATAATGAATCTTAAAGGTGTAGTTGCCAAGGAACTCTATCCACCTTCGTTGAGGCATGTTCAGGTCCTTCTGATCTATCAGATACTTCAGGCTCTTTTGGTCTGAATAAATATCGACCTTTACCCCATACAGATAATCCCTCCAAAGCTTGAGAGTGAATACCATGGACGTCAACTCCAAATCATGGGCCGGGTAATTCCTCTCATGCACCTTCAACTGGAGCGATCCATAGGCTATCACCTTCCCATGCTGGAGCAGAACACAGCCTAACCCACTCCCAGAAGCATCACTGTAAATCGCATAGCCCTCCGAACCACATGGCACACCTAAGACAGGCATCGTGGTCAGCCGACACTTTAGATCTTCGAAAGCTTGTGCGCACTCTGGCGACCAAACAAACTTCTGGTCCTTCCTTGTTAGATTAGTGAGGTGCAATGCTATCTGCGAGAAGTTCTCCATAAAGCAACTATAATATCCGGCAAGTCCCAGAAATCTCCGGACTTCCGCCACGGTAGACAACACAGGCCACTCGCGTATCGCAACTATCTTTATCGGATCCACCGCAATTCCTTCACCGCTAACTACGTGACCAAGGAATGCTACTGAGGACAACCAAAATTCACATTTGGAGAACTTGGAAAACAATTGGTTCTTCCTCATGATCTCCAATACCATGTGTAGATGCTTGAAATGATCATCCTCACACTGTGAGTACACTAGTATATCGTCGATAAAAACTATCACAAACTGATCCAAGTATTCTCTGAACTTCCTGATCATCAAATCCATAAACACGGATGGCGCATTCGTCAGCCCAAATGGAATGACGGTGAACTCATAATGCCCATAACGTGTGCTGAAAGCCATTTTTGGAATGTCACTTTCCCTTATCCACAGCTGATAGTATCCAGATTTCAGATCTAACTTCGAGTACACAGTTGACCTGACCAGCTGGTCGAACAGATCATCAATCCTTGGGATTGGATACTTATTCTTCTCCGTTAGCTTATTCAACTCCCGGTAATCGATACATAGTCGTAAGCTTCTGTCCTTCTTCTTAACAAAAAGGACCGACGCGCTCCAAGGTGATGAACTCGGATGAACATAACCTTGTTCCAATAGCTTTTGAAGCTGTACTTTCAATTCCGCCTTCTCCTTAGGCACTAACTGGTATAGAGAGCATGACACAGGTTTGGCACCTGACACTAGCTTAATGGTGTAGTCGATCTCTCGCTTAGGTGGAGCTCCAGGGAGATCTTCAGGGAATACATCAGGAAACTCAGATACAACTGGGATACTGTCCAAACTAGGCTTAGGCTTCGAAGCCTCCACTAAAGTGAAAAACTGCTCTGCACCACTATGAACTTTCGTAACCACCTTAAGAGCAGAGATAAAAGTCTTTCTTGACCCCTTCATGCTAGAGAACATCGTCTCACGATCTGTATCCAGTCCCAGTCTTACCACCTTATGGTTGCAATCAATGCACGCGCGCTGCTCTTTTAGCCAGTCCATTCTAAAGATCACATCGACTCCACTATCGCTAATAGCGATGCTTGCAAGTCATATTTGTGACTCCCAATCCCTACCTTCATGCAACAAATTCTATTCGTGCGCATAGAGCACCCATTAGGCAGTAGCAGATCCAATTTATCCCTGCCATCGACGAAGGTACTATGATGCGCGATACAAATTCTTTGGACAAAAAATAATGCGAAGCTCCCGTATCGAAAAGTGCTCTCGCCGGAAAATCAAGGATCAAAATAAAGACTAGCACAACAAGTCATAAGCTAACACGCATAAGGCAACAAGTATATAAATCTAAACTGCTATTAATTAAAGTCATACCTATCACAACGTCAGCCTGTTTTATGGCCTCTTGTTGGCCAAGGTTATACACTCTAGGCTGGGCTGGAGTATAGTGGGATGCGGTTGAATCCAGTGCCTTTCCCTTCTTCACATAAGTTTCTCCAGGCTTCTTCTCGGGCTTCGGACGTTCGTTCCAACATTCTAGGGAAAAATGTCCAGGCTTTCCACAGTTATAACAAGTGCCCTGGTCTCGACATATAGTTGCCCCGGACACACCCGAAGAAGGGGATGAACCTGAAGTCCTAGCCTTCTTGTTCCACTTACGGAACCCAGACTTTGAGGAGTTCGGAACTTTGAACTTCATCTTCTTCGCACTCGAGTCCTTCTTCCCTTGGACTCTCTTCAGATCTTTTTCCAATGATCGGGCCGTATTGACCAGGGTTAGGAAGTCTTGCATCATAGACACAGAAATTAGTACCCTCAGGTCATCACGCAGAACCTCGTAGAAACAGTTGGTCTTACGCTCCTCATCGGGAAACGTAGAGCCAGCATAACGACCCAACCGCGTAAACTCGTGGAGATACTCATCCACGCTACTAGCACCCTGCGTTAGTCTCTGGAACTAATTCTCCATATCAATCCTTTGTGCAGAGGGAAGGTATCTTGCCAAGAATAACCTTGAGAATTCCTCCACCGAGACATCAGTGATTTGCCTTCCAACCATGTGATGCAGCTCTAACTCTTCCCACCACAATCTCTCCTCCCCATCGAACAGGAAGGTGGCTATGGTGGTATTTTGCCATTCCTCCATTTTAGTGGCCGTCAATACTCTCTTCACCCGAGAGAGCCAATCTTCAACCTGTGTTGGGGTTCCAGTCCCCTAAAATACCGGAGGATTGAAGCTCATTTGTTGGGTATTGTATCCACAATGTACCTGATTTGAAGAAGCCCCTGAACAAGCTAAGTTGAATTGAAAATGTATTTGACGATCTTCTATCAAGTTGTGCTTGCAGCTATTCCATGCTAAGTACACACCAATGTCAGGGTGCAGCGGGTCAATATACACGGGTCTGCGCAACGTAATCCCTCATTGAGCAGATCAGTGTGTTCACTCACGTGTGCTCTCTCTATTGGAGTATACTTATTTTCAAGTACTGGGTCGAGATAGATCAAGAGCAGAAGAGGAGCAAAGATGGGTCAAAGACCAAGTTCATAGGAAGGAAGAGAAAAATCGTCTAAGTTAAAATCGACGGGAATCACTAAGTCATTCCCGCCGACTTCGACGGGAGTCACTTGTGATTCTCGCCGATTCGACGGGAATCAGTCTGCATTCCCGCCGACCTCTTCCAAATGACTGTTTTCCTACAGAAATTTTGCTAAGGCAGAATCGACGGGAATCACCAAGTGATTCTTGCCGACTTCGACGGGAATCATTCTGATTCCCGCTGATTCGACGAGAATCAGGTTGCATTCCCGCCGATTCCCACAGGCTGACAAGCTTTACAACTGGAAATCGACCAAGGTAGAATCGATGGGAATCGTGAGTGATTCCCGCCGACTTCGACGGGAATCACCAACGATTCTCGCCGATTTTGCCTTAGGAAATTTTCGCATGTTCGCTGGATCGAACCAAGAGACTGTGCGCTGTTTCGGCCGGGGCTAGGGTTTCTCCTTGTGGGTCCCACAACGGTATTTTAGGGTTGCCTTGGGTATATATACATGCGTATTTAGAACCTCTACAGTAACTCATTCACGCGAAATCAAAAAGCCGACGTTGTGCCCTAGTAGATCGCGGAAAATAGCCGATCGCTGTCGCCGCTCGCAAGCTCATCGCCGCCGCAAATCTCAGAGCTTCTTTGATCTTCCGACGACAGTACCGAGGCTAGCAGAGCGTCTCACACATCTCTCTTGAGATCTCTTGTCTCTCAATTCATTGAATGAGGTTTGTTCTTCATTCTGAATCAATTGAGATAACTGATCCGACTGAGATCGTTCGTAGACCTTGCTTGCTTCGTCAAGAAGTTTGGATCTACAAAGCATCGCTGCCGCAATCACTTACCGCCGCCGATCTTGACAAGATCCTCTCCAAGAGAGTACTCCGGTTGTGGACTCTTCGCATCTTTCAAGAAAGCTTCAACGATCGAAGAAGGACATCGGAAACTTTAAAAGTATTGTTTGTATTTTCTTTTACATTCAACCTTGAATTATTGTAAAGGAATTCTTATTCCTAGTTGTAAGGGTTGGGTGCAACCCGTGGTGGAGGAGTAGTGACTCTTTTGGTTGGAAGGGTTCCTTCCGTAGTGTGAGGATTCGATTTCAATCCGGTTGGAGAAGTGACCGAGTCGTCCCTTGGTGGGAGATAGGTCGAAGGGGGAAAGTGGACGTACCCAAATCGGGGAACCAGTATAATTTCTTGTGTGTTTTCTGTGCTGTGTTTTTTTAATTGTGCAGGTAAAGTTAATTCCGCAAAAGATTGCACGACACCTATTCCCCCCCCCCCATAGGTGGACTTTGTCGACACTAGATACTTTCAAGTGGTATCAGAGAGAGGTTGCTCATCAATAAGGTTAACACCTTGAGTAAGATCCCGTGTCTAGTGTCAAGAAGAAAGAAGATCTTTGAAATGGACGGACTCAAGTATTCAGGGAAGATCCCAGTGTGCACCAAGCTAAACTTTCCTATCTAGAAGGAAAGGATCAGGTATTACATGGAAGCAGTCGACCCCCGACTCTTCATGATAGTGGAGGAGGGACCTTATATCCCCACTAAGGCCTCCACCATTGATCCAACCAAGAAGGTGCCCAAGAAACTCTCCAAAATGGATAAGGATGAGATGGTGCTTGTCGGACTTGACAAGAAAGCTCAGAACATTCTAGTAAGCGCTGTCGATGATTCCATGATGCAGATTTTCTGCAACTGCAAGACTGCCAAGGACATATGGCACTGCCTGATCATTCTGATGGAAGGCACAGATGAAGTAAGGGATGATCGAAGATCCCTTCTAAACCAGAAGTATGAGGCCTTCAGGCGAGGTCCCAAGGAAGAAATCGGAGTGACATTCGTGAACTTCCTGAAGATTGTCAATGCCCTGAAGGTTTATGGCAGAGTGTTCACCGATGGTGAACTAAATGACAAATTCCTTAGATCCCTTACTAAGGAATGACACCCAAAGATCTGCGTCATCAGATAATTTGGCAAGCTGGCAGAAACTGATCCCCAGATTCTGTTTGGGAAACTTTTGTCCTATGTACTTCAGCTGAACACCAGAAAAGCTGAAGAAGTAGCCGATAAAGCCGCTGCCATAGAGAAGACTGTGGCCCTGAAAGCCAATCACTCAAGGAAAGGCAAGGGTACAGCCTCGTCCCGCTCTCGAAAAAAGGATGAGGAAGAAGACTCTGAGCCATTCTCTTCCGGCTCAGAGCTATCTGAAGAAGACTTCTCCCTCATCACTCTAGAGTTCAAGAAGTTCCTCAAGTTGAGGAATCAAAGAAAGAGAGACGCCTCCTCCTCCAAACATCAGAAGAAGAATTATTCTTCTGACAGGTATGAATCCAAACGGAACAAACATCGCTATGATGACATTATTTTCTTTGGATGCAATAAGCCAGGCCACGTCGTTGCTGACTGCCACCAAAGCAAGAGAGATAAGGGGAAGGGAGAGGAGAACAGGTCCTCTAGATATAAGAAGAATGAGAGGAGCTACATTGATAAAAAGCCAAAGACACTGAGTGAATCTGATTCTTCAGACTCCAGTGATGATGAGGAAGCCTACTTCGAGCTAATGGATCGCTCCGACTCAGAAGGAGACTGCCCCCCCCCATTTACTGGTAAGGTAAAAGATCGTACCCCCCTTCTGACTCTGACTCTGAGTCTCCTGATAGTGATCTCGAGGACAACCCATCTGCCCGTGAAGCTGAACTCCTCGAAAAGTATGAGCTTCTGCTCAATACCTTTGAGGAATGCCGTAAGAGGTTGAGGGCTCAAAAAAAGGAAGTAAAATTCCTTAAGGTTGAGGGTGTGTACCTAAGAGAAGAGATCACTAGCTTGATTTCTCTCCGACAAGAACACCTGGACCTGACTTCTGAGCACTCAGAGTCTCTAAGGCTCCTTGACCAAAAACAGGAAGAAATCAACAAGTTGGAAGAACAGCTTGCGGCAGAAAGGAAGATTGTCAAAAGCTTATCCATGCCCAAGACCATTCTTCCTCGGGTTGATGAATTCTCTGCTCAGGCTAAAGGGGTTGGCTTAGGGCATGTGGGTGTGCCTGGTAAATCATCCAGGAGAAATATAAAATAGAGGAAAAATAAGGCTGCCAAGAAGGCCTCTGCTGTAGAAAAGGGAAAGGCCCCACTCGATCCTATTTTATTCAGAAAGCCTGGCGTTCCTTGCAATGAGCAGGACTTTGAGTCAACCTATGGCCACTTCTTCCGGCCCTCGGTTGAAAAGCCCAAGAGCCGGTATGATGGTTGGACCTTCCCCCGAAACTACAGTGAGAGTGTCTCCAAGGCACCTTATGAGGAAATCCAAGTGGAGAATTATGGCCACTTCTCTAGTGGCCATAATAGGAAGCAGGCACCAAAAGCCAAGCCTGTTATACTAAAGGAACAGGAAGTGAAGAAATCATGTGACTGCTTTGATCATGATGCCTCCTCCTCCAGATCCAAGGCCCCGGCTGGACCCACCGTACCAAGAGTGAAGCTGGAGCCTAGGAAGCGGTACAATAGGTTTGATTGTTGGTGCTGTGGCAAAGTTGGTCACTTTGCCGTGGATTGCTAGGTTAATCCAAGATTCAACGAGACTCCTCTTGTTAGCAATGCGAGGCCGACAACTCGTAGGGTTAACCACCCGAGGGGGAGTGTGCTAACAAGGAATCTAGGACCCAAGTTCGATTGGGTTCCTAAGGGAAACTAATTCTGTTTTGCAGGCATGTCCAAAGGCCACCAAAACGCCAATCTGGTACTTGGATAGTGGATGTTCCCGGCATATGACCAGGACAAAAAGCCTGTTCTGTGATTACTCCCCAGTCGAAAATGGACCAAAAGTCATCTTTGGAGGATCTGATCGAGGAGTCACTAGGGGTTATGGTATGATTTCCAACGGTGTATTCTCTATCAATGACGTGGCCTATGTTGAAGGGTTAAACCATAACCTGATCAATGTAAGCCAGTTGTGTGATAAAGGATATGACGTTAAGTTCTTCAAGAATAAGTTCTTGATAATATCGTGTGCCTCTTCGGAGACGGTATTAAATGGCATTAGGAGCAGAAATATCTTTTGCTTAGATTTTCTTAGCTTAGACTCTTCTACCCCCGTGTGCCTAGTAGCAAAAGGAAGTGCATCTCTTTGTGAGCAATGGCACAAGAGATTAGCACATATTAATTTCAAGACTATTAATATGTTGTTTTCCAAGAATTTAGTAAGGGATGCCCCTACTATTAAGTGCATCAAAGATAGCCCCTGTCCTGCATGCAATAAGGGCAAACAGACCCAGGCTACCTTTAAGGGCATATCAGACAAAGACTCCTCCAGATGTCTTTATCTTCTGTATATGGACTTGTTTGGTCTAGTGCAAGTTCATAGCTTAGGAGGCAAATCGTATATGCTAGTGATTGTTGATGATCACTCTCGGTTTACGTGGGTGTTCTTCTTGAAATGAAAGTCAGATACGTTTGACATCCTCACTAATTTTATCAAGCAGATTCAGAACGAACTTAACTGCTCCGTGGTCAAAATAAGAAGTGACCATGGAACAGAATTCGAGTCTGGTGCTATGACAGAATTCTGTGAAGAACATGGTATCTTTCATGAGTTTTCCTCCCCGCATACTCCTCAGCAAAACGGTGTTGCGGAGAGGAGAAATAGAACGCTCATTGAAGCATGTATGATAATGTTGAATGACGCTTCTCTTCCAGAGTACTTCTGGGCAGAGGCTGTCAATACGGCTTGTCATGTGCAGAACCGAGCATTGATCAACAAGAATCATCGTATGACGCCTTATGAGCTACTGAAAGGCAGGAAACCGACCATGTCCTATTTAAGGATTTTTTGCTGCAGATGCTATGTACTCAATAATGGGAAGTACCCACGTACTAAATTTGGAGAAAAATGCTTCGAAGGCATCTTCATGGGCTATAGTAGCCATAGTCGAGCATATAGGGTCTTCAATAATAAAACCCTAGTGGTAGAGGAGTCCATTAATGTTTTTTCGATGAAGGAAGCTTGCTTCATAGCATTTCTTCCAGTGGCATTCTTGAAGATGCAGGTGCAATGCTTGAACAGCTAAGTCTCGATGAGACTGCAAAAGATGCAACTCCCAAGTACGTCAGGGTTTCCACCTCAATGCCAACTGGATAAGTTGACGATCATGATGGAGAAAATCTCCCAGAAGAAGGAGAAGCCCGAGAAGCTGTCAGAGCTCAAGATGCCAGACTCCTAGAGCTTCGACACATGAGGGATCATCCCAGAGATTAGATCATAGGAGATCCTCGTGACGGTGTCAAAACTCAGAGAGGTACAATTAACGAGATTTTGCACCTTAGTTTTCTGTCACAGGTTGAGCCAAAGAAGTTCGATGAAGCGAACAAAGATGCGTCATGGATATTGGCCATGCAAGATGAACTGCATCAATTCGAACGATGCAACGTCTGGACGCTTGTTCCCAGACCAAAGAACCAGAATATGATCGGCATGAAGTGGATCTTCAGAAACAAACTGGATGAACATAATGTCATCATCAAGAATAAGGCCAGACTGGTGGCTCAAGGTTACATATAGGAGGAGGGGATTGACTTCGACCAAACCTTTGCATCAGTTGCAAGGCTAGAGGCGATCAGATTGTTCCTGGCATATGCCTCTCACAAAGGATTCACTGTCTATCAGATGGACGTGAAATTTGCATTTCTAAATGGAAATTTGAAAGAGGAAGTATATGTCGCACAACCCACAGGTTTTGTTAATCCATCACTCCCTAATCATGTCTATTTTCTTAATAAAGCATTATATGGCTTAAAACAAGCTCCTCGAGCTTGGTATGAGACTCTGTCTAGCTTTCTTCTTGAGAACAATTTATCGAGAGGAAAAATAGATAAGACATTGTTTCTTAGGGAAGTCAAAGGCAAGATCTGGCTGGTGCAAATCTATGTCGATGACATAATATTCGGTTCAACTAACAACAATCTTTGCAAGAAGTTTTCTAAACTTATGCAAGGAAAGTTTGAAATGAGGAACATGGGAGAGCTAAAGTATTTCTTAGGACTTCAAGTGAAACAATCTGAGGATGGAATTTTCATTTCTCAGACGAAGTTCACAAATGAACTCCTCAAGAAATTCGGAATGGAGAATGCAACCTCTATGAGGACGCCAATGGGATCCACTGTGTCTCTAGACAAGGATGAGAAAGGGAAACCTTTTGATGAAACCAAATACAGAAGTATAATTGGATCCCTACTCTACCTTACTGCTAGTAGACCGGATATTATGTTTTCCACATGCGTTTGTGCCAGATATCAGGTGAACACTAAGGAATCTCATTATGTCGCTGCAAAGCAAATTCTTAGATACCTTAAAGGTACACCAAATCTTGGCTTGTGGTACCGAAGATACAATGATGTCGAGCTGATAGGCTTTTTAGATGCTAACTTTGCAGGAAGCAGAGATGATTGGAAAAGCACTTCCGGGACGTGCTAATTCCTCGGAAGAAGTCTTATTTCATGGAACAGTAAAAAGCAGAACTGTATCGCAACCTCCATGGCTGAATCTGAGTACATCTCAGCAGGCAGCTGTTGCGCACAACTTCTATGGATCAGAAATCAACTCGAAGATTATGACTTGCAGTTCAGAGAAGTTCCGATGTATTGCGACTCCTCGAGCGCAATAGCAATTGCGAACAATCCTGTGTCGCACAGCAGAACAAAGCATATTGAAGTGCGCTACCACTTCATTCGAGAGCATGTGGAAAACAAAGATATCTCTCTCTGCTATGTCCCCACGGTTAAGAAGATTGCAGATATCTTCGCAAAGCCCCTAGACCTGGCCAAGTTCAGTCTCTTCAAAACTGAACTCGTTATGCTGAACTATGAAGATTGAAGACTAAGGGCTCAAGGCTCTTGGATCAAGGGGGAGCATCAGCAAGGAACTCAAGATCGAGCACGGATGCAAGAACTGAGGGGGAGCATTTGGCTCCAAATGAAGTCCAAGATTTGTAGAAGCCGAAAAGTGGGAGATTACCCTCTCGGCTAAGGCTAAGGTGGTTGCCAATGTTAAGTATGCTCTCAGGAAAATGGTAATGAATTTCAATCTCAACTGAATTTTTAGTTTATGATTTTCATTCCCATCTATTCTGTTCACCTTAGCTTGTAGGGTTTAGGCTTCTTCAAATAAGGGGAGATTGTAGGGTATTGTATCCACAATGTACCTGATTTGAAGAAGCCCCTGAACAAGCTAAGTTGAATTGACAATATATTTGACGATCTTCTATCAAGTTGTGCTTGCAGCTATTCCATGCTAAGTACACACCAATGTCAGGGTGCAGTGGGTCAATATACACGGTTCTGCGCAACGTAATCCCTCGTTGAGCAGATCAGTGTGTTGACTCACATGTGCTCTCTCTATTGGAGTGTACTTATTTTCAAGTACAGGGTCGAGATAGATCAAGAGCAGAAGAGGAGCAAAGATGGGTCAAAGACCAAGTTCATAGGAAGGAAGAGAAAAATCGTCTAAGTTAAAATCGACGGGAATCACTAAGTCATTCCCACCGACTTCGACGGGAGTCATTTGTGATTCTCACCGATTCGATGGGAATCAGTCTGCATTCCCGCCGACCTCTTCCGAATGACTGTTTTCCTGCAGAAATTCTGCTAAGGCAGAATTGACGGGAATCACCAAGTGATTCTCGCCGACTTCGACGGGAATCGTTCTGATTCCTGCCGATTCGAAGAGAATCAGGTTGCATTCCCGCCGATTCCCACAGGCTGATAAGCTTTACCACTGGAAATCGGCCAAGGAAGAATCGACGGGAATCGTGAGTGATTCCCGTCGACTTCGACGGGAATCACCAACGAATCTCGCCGATTTTGCGTTTGGCAAGTTTCGCCTGTTTGCTGGATCAAACCAAGAGACCGTGCGCTATTTCGGTCGGGGCTAGGGTTTCTCCTTGTGGTTCCCACAATGGTCTTTTATGGTTGGCTCGGGTATATATACATGTGTATTTCGAACCTCTACAGTAACTCATTCATGCGAAATCAAAAAGCCGACGCCGTGCCCTAGCAGTTCGCGGAAAATCGCCGATCGCTGTCGCCGCTCGCAAGCTCGTCGCCACCGCAGATCTCAGAGCTTCTTTGATCTTCCGACGACAATACCGAGGCTAGCAGTTCATCTCAAGCATCTCTCTTGAGATCTCTTGTCTCTCGATTCGTTGAACGAGGTTTGTTCTTCATTCCGAATCGATTGACACGACTGATCCGAGAGAGATCATTTGTAGACCTTGCTTGCTTCGTCAAGAAGTTTTGATCTACAAAGCATCGCCGCCGCAATCACTTGCCACCACTGATCTTGACAAGATCCTCTCCAAGAGTGTACTCCGGTTGTGGACTCTTCGCATCTTTCAAGAAAGCTTCAACGATCGAAGAAGGACATCGGAAACTCCAAAAGCGTTGTTTGTATTTTCTTTTACATTCAACTTTGAATTATTGTAAAGGAATTTTTATTCCTAGTTGTAAGGGTTGGGTGTAACCCGTGGTGGATGAGTAATGACTCCTTTGGTTGGAAGAGTTCCTTCCGTAGTGTGAGGATTGGATTTCAATCCGGTTGGAGAAGTGATCGAGTCGTCCCTTGGTGGGAGATAAGTCGAAGAGGGAAAGTGGACGTACCCAAATCGGGGAACCACTATAATTTCTTGTGTGTTTTCTGTGCTGTGTTTATTTAATTATGCAGGTAAAGTTAATTCCGCAAAAGACTGCACGACACCTATTCCCCCCCCCTATAGGTGGACTTAGTCGACACTAGATACTTTCATCATTACATGCTTTAGCTTCTTTTCTGTTGCTCTTCTTGGTACTAAAGGATCTATCACCACTTGTTCCACCATTCTAGCTTCCGTTGCTTAAAGCGGTACATGCTCCCCTGTAGGGGCATGAAGCTGCACTTGCCTTCCTTGCTGGTCATTTAGCATCGCAAACACCGCCTCAGCCACAAGTCTTATTGTTTCTACCGAAGGAGGGGTTGCAGGCACGTCATTATCTGCACTACTTTCCTTAGAAAGTGGGCGTTCTGACTTCCCTGTGCCACAACTGGTCACCAATAGCCGTACAACACACCATTAAGTGACCAAACAAAATTGCAAAATCAAACATAGGAATACGTAGGTTCCTCAAACATGTGTATTTTCATTCCTAAGTGGACATCCATGGGTTCTTTTTATGTTATAACGATGACGCACATACATGTGCTCACCACCCCTTAAAAGAATTCATCCACAAATTCAAATAAGCAAGACCAAAACCTCCCTCTGATACCAAATTATAATACCCCCATCCATCACATGGGATATAACAGAAGGTCTGGTCGGGGCCACATGTCATATACCATGGACAGTTAGTGGAGTTACATATTAATACCAAAATACTAACATAGAAATTCGAATCCTAAATCAGAGCATTCTAGCTGAAGCTTTTTAAGACAGTTATAAGAACCCATAAACAACACATGAGTGTCCACTACAACCATAATAGGAATGAAAGAACATAATCAAAAGACTTGTCCTTAAGGCCTTACAATAGTTTGCTTAAACAATAAGTGTTTTACATACTTTGGCACGTAGGCCGGCCACACATAACGATAGTAAAGAAAACACTTCGCTTTGGCCTTCAAGGGCCAGCACAGCAACAAGGGCTTTAGCTAGCTACTTACCACTTGGCTCTCCTGTTCCTACATAACAATCCACCGAACAATGGTAAAACAAGGAAATGGTCAGCTAAAGCTGACCAAATTATAACGACCCCTCCCCTTACTCGTGGCAGCAGTTCTCCTTCCCTGAATTACTTTAGTATAATCAACCATGGTATAGAAAGTACAATTAAAGTACACTTCACCACAGGTGAAGGCATGCACGGCCACACACCCTGTGCTCTTAGGGCACATTCTCGGTGAATCTGGTCCATTCAAAGGCTTCACCACCGCCCCCAAGATGGCAACCGTCGTGAGCATTTAAGTCTTTCCGGCTGTAGCCTAAGACTCACCCTCTATGCCCCTAGTAAGTGGCATGCACATTAGGTCTCTTTAACTGAACCACATAGAGCGGGTACGGTTCAGCTCAACCCATTGCTCACATCGTCATGTCAATTTAAGTCATCGACGCAGGTCAGCCTCCCCAATTCCCGAAGAATCAATCATACAATAATACATAACCCGGTTATGCACAAGGTTGGAACTCAGGCCACCAAGCTGGGCTCCTAGAGCTCTCAACCCTACACACTGGCCACAAGGTCTCCGCGAGACATGCCTCACAATAGCTCTCTCATAGAGCTACTACTAGAGGTAACCCTACTGCGATGCAGTATCTGGCAGAAATGCATTTCTGCCCAGTTTTCTGGGTGCTCCTTGGGGTTAATCCCCAAAGTTCCCTGCTTTAATCTACCTTGTAGAAACCCAAGAACATACATCATGAAGTCTTCTCCGACAAATCATGCATAATTAAAACATCACCAATCCAAACCAACATGTCCGGATGGGCTTCACACACCATGCATATGTCCGTACTACGATTCCAAACTCTATATGCAAAACTACGGGGATAAACCATATCTACCCGAAGGAATACCTCACGCTCACTGCACACTCGCGGGAGAGGGTTTCCTATGCAAAAAGGAATAGGACTTCATATGTCCAAGTAGAGAATCGTTACCCTTTGCGACTTCTTTGGTGCCATGCCAAAGATCTAGACAGATGAGTACGACCGCAACACTCTTGCCTCCACAGATCTGGACTCGGCTTAATAATCGGATCTTCGGAACTCCAATGGCGGCGGGATCTTTTCCTTCTTCCTTCTTCACTCTCCCTTCTCTCTAGTACTTAGAAAGAGAAAGCTAATGAAGAAATGAGTTGGGAAAACCTAACTCCCGACCATATACCAATAGAGGATCGCACAAGCCATCAGATCTCTAAGTAAAAACTGTGGACGACAAAGATTCCTCCAAGAATTCAGTTTACGAGAGCTACCGCCGCACGGTACCTCATTCGTTTAGCTTATTGAGGATGCCACCGCCCCAAAACTCGAATCGGTCATTGATACACGGACGCATCATAACTGCTTTGCTACCGCTATGTAGTAAGGCTAACGCTATGCGGTAACTTCCCGAGAGCTTTGCCAAATAAATCGCCACAGCTATCGCCGTCATTAAAACTACCGCCGCGCGCTAGCAAGAACTGAGGCGTTGAGAGCGTTGAGAGATCCGAGCTACCGCCATGCGGTAGTCATTACCGCTACGCGGTAACGTCTTTCAAGAGCTCGACATTTTCTCCGCCTGACAAACGCAAACCCTGGCGTTACTACCGCGTGGTAACAAGCTACCACCGGGCAGTAACCCCCAGGGAAGACTCTCATGCATCAAGAAATTTGAGCATTACACATTCTATATAAGGGCAGGTGTTGTGAACTCACTTCCTGAAGGTAGGTTGTTGTTAATGAGTGTACTGAATGAGGGCTGGCGATGTGAGAGTGCTGCCCAGAGGCAGCACTGTTAATGAGTGCATTCCATGAGGGCAGGTGTTTTGTGCGCTCTTCCCAGAGGTAGGCGTTGTTAATGAGCACACTATATGAGGGAAGGTGTTGTGAGTTCGCAAGTCGGAGGAAGGTGATGTTAATGAGTGCACATAAGGACATGTGTTATGAGCAAGCTACCTACAGGAAGGCGCTATTAATGAGCATTGTGTATGATGGAAGGTGATGTGAGTGCACCACCTGAAGGAAGGTACTATTAATGAGCTCATTGTATGAGGGCATATATTATGCACTCTGTGCACAGAGACAGGTGTTGTTAATAAGCATGTTGTACAAGGGTATGTGATGTGAGCATACTATCCGGAGGCAGGTGTTGTTAATGAGTGCATCGCACGAGGGCAGGTGTTATGATCGTACTTCTCAGAGATAGATATTATTAATGAGTGTGCTATACTAGGGAAGGTGTTATGAGCATGCCGCCCAGAGGCAAGTGTTGTTAATGTGCGTATTGCACAAGGGCGGATATTATGAGCTCGCTGCCTAAAGACAAGTGTTTTTAATGAGTGAGATATATACGGAAAGGTGATGTGATTGCGCTGCATATATCCAGGTGATGTTAATGAGAATGTTGCATGAGGGCAGGTGTTATGAGTGCACTGCTCGGAGCCAGGCAATGTTAATAAGAGCATTGCAGTAGGATAGGTGTTCTGAGGGATTGCCCATAGGTAGGTGTTATTAATGAGCACACTGCATGAGGGCAGGTGTTGTAAGTGTTGGATCCCTAGTTGGATTAGGGCTAGGTTCACTAAATTAGGTTGAGTCTAACCCACATTGTATAGCCTGGTTTAAGTCTAGTAGTCCTAGAGTTTACGCTAGTCTTTGGGTTCAACCTTCATGGACCTAGATCAACGAACTCAGAGTTATTTCTCTAAGTTGAGCTCGACGATATTCGAGCTCAGGTCGACGATCGATTCTTTCAGACAAATTCTCAGCTCCACGAACTCAGAGCACAAAATTGGCAAGTGATTCTCTGTATGCAGTTCGCAAAGCTCAGGTCGACGAATAGGAATTCTCAGGTCGACGAACTTGGATCACAAGTCGACGAATTCTGTTCTGAGGTCGACGAACTCTGTCTCGAGCCAGAATGAGAAGTTTTCCTTACTTCAATCCCTTACTTTCTATATTATTTAGCAATAATATTCCTGAGTAATTAATGCTCATATTCCCCTGAATATATATGTTATTGGCAACATTAATTATGGTCTTCATTAGGTTAATTACTTGTTATTTTATTAGGGATAGTTGGGGAAACTCATTTAAGTCAATATTACAGTCGTTTCTTTCTCCATGGCAATCGGTAATTAATGCCAAAAATTCAAATTTCAAAGGAGAAATTATTGATTGTAGAATATAAAAGAGATTTTCTCTTTTTAGTTATACAGACACTAAGCCAGACCTCAAAAGAGAATATATAGCACACAAGAATACAGAGAGACAGATACTGAACATTCAGAACTCTCTCCCAGTGCTGAAAACATTTTGTATTCTTCCTTGTCCATTCTGAAGACTGAAGAAGAACATCCATCACTATGAAGAGTCTTCTTCAACCTTCTCCTCTAGGAACTTTCAAGGACAGTATATTCTGAATCAGTCAGAAAGTTCCTGGATTGTTTTCAGACAAGGTTGAAGACCTATACCCTGAGCAAGGCTCCATCTTTCTGAACACATTCTACATTTCAGAAGGAGTCTTAATAACTACAGAATCTACAAGTCTTCTCTGCTGTTGAGAGAAAAGAGAAGACCTCATCACCCCTCCTATCACCTCTTGTATAAAAGGTTTATTAACTCCCTTCAAAAGTTTATTCTTGGTTTTTGGGCACCTGATAAAAAGCCTAAAGGGTTGTGAGATCTCTCTAGAAATAGATCTTGTGGTGGCAGTCACCTGATCAAAAACCTGATAGTGGATTCTGACCAGGGTGGTAGAAGAGTGGATGTACCTAGGTTCGGGAACCACTATAAAATGTTTATGTTGTCTGTGTGTGTTCATTTTCTTTATGTTCTTGCTGTGCTGTGATAGATATATTAGTTTAACCTGTTTTTATTTCCTTCTACATTATTATTGGTATCAACTATTTTTACTCTGATATAAATATTAAAAAAAAACCAAAGTTTTAATGACTCTATTCACCCCCCTCTAGAGAAAATCAGGTCAAACCCCCATCTTTCAGTAAGCATGTGGCATAAATGAAGATGTTGTTAATGAGTGCGCTACATGTGGGTAGGTGTTGTTAGTGTGATGCCCGAAGGTAGGTGATATTATTGAGTGTGTTGCATAATAGTAGGTGTTATGAGCATGCTGCCAAGAGGTAGGTACTATTAATGAGCACACTGTACAAGGGCAGGAGTTGTGAGCATTCTTCCTATAGACAGGTGTTGTTAATGAGCATGCTATACGAGGGTAGGTATTATGAGCATGATACCTGATGGCAGGTGTTGTTAATGAGCATGTTATTTGAGGGCAGGCTTTGTGAGTGTGATTTCCAAAGGCAGGTGTTATTAATGACTATGCAGCATGAGGGTAAGTATTGTGAGTGTAATGCTCAGAGTCAGGTGTTATTAATGAGCATGCTGCACGAGAGCAGGTGTTGTAAGCATGCTGCCCAAAGACAGGTGTTGTTAATGATCATGCAGCATGTGGGCACGTGCTGTGAGCATGCTGCCTGGAGGCAAGTGCTATTAATGTGCGTGTTGTATGAGGGTAGTTGTTGTGAGCTCGCTGCCCCAAGGCAAGTGCTATTAATGAGTGTGCTACAAAATGGAAGGTGCTATAAGCGCACTGTCCAAAGTTAGGTGCTGTTAATAAGCGCACTGTAAGAGGGCAGGTATAATGAGGCAATAGCCCTGAGGTAGGTATTGTTAATGAGCGTGCTACATGAGGGCAGTTATTGTGAGTGTGTTGGCCGGAGGCAGGTGCTATTAATAAGTACATTACACAAGGATAGGAGCTTTTATGTTAAGTAGATGTCCTTTCTTTAGTGCAATATGTGTATGTTGTCTTGATTACACAGATGATATTCGCCTTGTATAGGCCTGAAATAAACAAACATTGAAAAATCATTAGTGTCACATACACGAGTCTGTTCATACGGAAATTTGCATGAAGCATTGTGGTGGCATTGGTAGAGCTCCGCTGATGGGTATATAGCTTCCACTTTGGATGATTATCTAAGGGGGTTACCACAGATCCTTCCTGGTAAGCAGATAGCTGAGTTCTTGTTGGTCTATTTGGTGCTTGGCCTTGCAAAAACCTCTATAGTTGTCCTTATCTAACAAGAAACTTGATTTTTGTTGGATCTTAATGCGCCCTTAGAGGGGGGGGGGTGAATAAGGGCAAACTATATTTTTTCCCTAACAATTTACTAAGCCAAATTATCACAGGAAATAAGTAAAAATTTTCACAATCAAATATTCATAACAAACACTTAAAAATTAATGAGAAAATTTAAATACATATTCATTTCATAAGTGATGAATATCATAAACAAAGGATTTCAATAAAGCTTGAAATCGAGGCTGTGATTAAAAAAATCTCCTTTTTGAATTCACCAGTCCTTCTCCTAAGGACTGACCGGCTTAAGCCTATCTCTCCCTATATAAAATAACTAGCCTCACGCTAGATCTCACCACGAACTATTCGTTGCACGCATGGTGTTATTTCCCCCTAAACTACATATGGGCCTAGTCTCCACTCACAAGGTGGAAAATTCTCTACCAATTACAAAGTGAATGAAAAAGAAAAATAAATATAAGAATAATAACTCCCTCTAGTCTTGAGCGCTGAAGAGGACGGAAAGTCCTTGCGAAGATTGTCGGAGATGAGAAGTGTGAACGGTCCTTTCTTTGCTTTTGAGATTTCACGAACACTTAGGAGTTTTTCTGGTTCCATGGAGTTATCTGGCATGAGATGTACGAGATCAAGGCTCCTAGAGATGTGTAACATTAAATTCCCAAATTCTAGCCTTTTTATAGATTTTCCAATATCGCACGGCAGTAGCGCATTATCACCTGCAATATCTCCAATGGCTGCCACATGTCCTACTCTATAATAATCGTGCCGAGATACTGGAGATCGTGTATGGTCAAGGGCCTATCACTCCACAATAGCACAATATCGCAAGGCAGTATATATGATAATACACGTCGTGGTAACCATTCAGAATCGTGGACAACATCATGGTTACGTCATCAAAATAATGCGGGGTGATAGTAATTGTCACCCACGATATCTCAACTTTGTAAATATTATTGTAATCGCTCATCCAAAATTATCCAAATGTTGTACTTGTTATATCTACACACCACAAACACACTATGATCATATACATTCGAGATATGTTATTTTCAAACCACAGAGTGCAGAACATATGCTCCAACAATCTCTCCCTTTCGATAATAACAAATACTCTTAGAAAGAAATCCTTTATGATCTATAATAATATATACAATATATGGTAAGCAACATATGTACTTGATGTGCACATACTCCCTAAATGGATGACCTTAAATTGAATAGTAAGGTCATGTCTTATTAATATGTCAATGTGAAATTTATTAAGTATGTAATTACTCCCCCTTAATGTAAGCTACCCACCATTAATAAAAATGTTCTTTTGATATTCTCCCCCTTTTATTATTAACAAAAGCTATGGAAGCAGAAACGCGAGAGAAAAGTTTAGGAAGAATTTGACAAGAAAGTGTATGAGAAGCGTAGTAGTAAATATATGTGACAAAAAATAGACAATAAAAGGTAGGTTTGGAATTAAATATAAAGTAAACAACGTGTATGATACAAAATATCAAGTAATCATAAACATTGGTAGTTTCATGCCAAAAATATCTAAAATAAAGATGGAATGTGATATAAATATGTGTAAATCATTTTTAGTCCAATTTTCATGAGAAAAAAATTTATAATTGATAATGTTGTGTACAACTGTGCTTTGGTAGAAAAGAACAAGCGAGGTAATTAAAAATCTCATGAAAATGTGAAATGTAAACACATAATAATGACTATATAGAGACAACTTTGTATTCATATATGAATCCTTTGCATGTTAAAGAAAAGAAAATGGCCAAAAATGTGTGCACAAGGTACTTTATGATTCTTTCCAAGGTGCTCAACCTCACAATGCTCATTAAGACTTATCAAGAGAATTGAGTAGTGCTTGGTGGAGTAGCCTGAGCATATTATTCGAAGAATAATTTTTTGTTTTGAATCACAGTTTTCTTTTTGGTTGTTTTTTTTTCATTCGGGACTCTGAATCCACTAGCTTGTATAGCATAATATATGCAAATTTTTAAAGCCAAGTCAAGTAAGAGAAAATGTGCAAAATTCAATGACAAACAAGTTGTGGTAGGTATATCATATTTGTAATGCGAAACAAAAACACAGTCATATAGATGGAAAATTGTTAAACACTTGTATTTTACTAAAATGTGTAA
Organism: Platanthera zijinensis; assembly: GCA_039513925.1. Lineage (NCBI taxonomy): Eukaryota > Viridiplantae > Streptophyta > Magnoliopsida > Asparagales > Orchidaceae > Platanthera > Platanthera zijinensis. The sequence continues at coordinate 226,414,055 of CM077079.1, forward strand.
GTGTGAAGTCATCATCATGTATAAAATATTACTCATGCTTAAAAGCATGCGCAAACAATTCTAAACATTTATTGGTCACAAAACCATTGTAAAAAGAAGATATTCATGGAATGAAAGAACACACACAATGTTATTTGAGACTTGAAAAATAAAAATAACATTGAACAACTTTTTGCAATTTAAAAGCCAAATTCATATAGGTCTAAAGTATGTGAAGTACATAGGAAATAAGAGAGTAATGAAAGATTGAAAGAAGGACATGAAAATTGTATCGCGAGCGGTAACCTAATCATGCCACGATATCAAATTCGGGTATAAAAGAAAATTTTTGGTCCAAAATTCATTGCACTTCATTTTATTGAAACCCTATCACGAAAAACGCATGGTGTCGCTGGCGGAAGCTTCGAATACAAAGTTAATTTTTTTATTTTTGTTGAAATTTTGTGTAGATCTTTATGTTGGGTCCAAATGGGAAAGTCCATTGTGATTAAAAACTTGTTTTATGAAGAAAAATTGTGGATTTTTTTGGGATTTGAAAGTATTCGAAAAACCTAAGTGTTAGGGTTAGACTTCCATGAACCAAGTAGATCCTTAGTATTCAAACAGGTTTAGGTTGATTTTTCTGTTTTTGTAGAGCTGGAACCATAGATCTGAGAATTTTTGGTAAAAGGTCATTATTTAGATGAAATTCTATTATCGCCCGATGACAAGTTTTATAGCCCGACGGTAGTATAAATTCGGGTTTTAATAATTTTTTTAGTTAATTTGCAGGAATGGCCTTCAGTGCGAGAGCACGGAAGAGTTCTTCCAGCAATCCTCATTCATCCTACCAATCCTTTTCAGGGATTGAGAAAGCAGCTATAGGAATTTCAAAGATTATGGAAGTTGACTTATCTCGTAATGCTCAGATCTATGATCTTTTAGCGCAGGCAGGTATACTGTCTTTGATCATCCCAGACATGTTTAGGCCAGTGTTTATGAGAGAGTTTTATAATCATTTGGAATATTGCGCATACTCTGGGTTGAATGGAGGAGTGAGATCTCATATCTAAAGTGGTATAGTTGAGATAACACATGAGGATTTTAAGGAACGAATTTTGATTGATTGATTGTGGAAATGTATTAGACATAGTATAGAACTACAGCAAGGATATAGTTTGGACACAGCCTAATTTACGCCTTCACGGAATGGCAACAAAAACACTTATCCATTCCACAACTATTGGGTACACTGGAAACTGTGTACCAGATTTGGAGAAGCCTCACTTAACTCAATGATATACCTCATTGCATATTTGATGGGATGTTGAGTTTCAATGTGCAGGTTAAAGAAATGCAGGAAAATTTTCTAAGTACAGGTGTCGACACTTATGAGGGAAATGTGTCGACACCAGAAGCAAGATTGTGTCGACACATAAGACTTGTGTTGACACACAGAAATTCTGTCAGCAACAGTTGTGTCGACACACAAGACTTGTGTCGACACACACTCAACACCATCTATGTTGAAGACTAGAAGTAGTTATGTAGACACACAGGACTTGTGTCGACACACACTGAAAGAAATCTATCAATAATAGCTATACTGAGACTAGAAGGCTTGTGTCAACACACAGAAATTATGTCAACCCAAACTCAAAGAAATCTGTTAACAGTAGCTGTGTCAAGACTAGAAGCAGTTGTGTCGACACACAGGACTTGTGTCGATACATCAAATAGAAGCTATGTCGAGAAGTTAAAGAATGACTGCGTCAACATATTAGGAGTTGTGTCAACATCATCAAGATTTGTGTCGACACATGTTCTATTTGTGTAGACACATATGAAGTTTTATGCTTACAGTTCTCTGCTATAATAGAAGTTCAAGGAGGAGTCTGTTGTCAAGACTGAAGACCTGACAGCTATAATAAGTAACAAAGCTGACACATCTGTCAGAGCTGTCAGAAGGCTGTTATAAACCGGATCAGGCGGTAACTTTGGATGGATTCTATATATAGACCTATTCTATCACAATCAAAAACATGGTAATAAAATAAGTGAGGGGGAACAAGAGACAAACCCAGAAGAAGGCAGATCCTAAAGAGTCTGTAAGAAAATTTTAGATCTGATTCTGAATTCCAGAAGGAAGCTGGATTGAAGATCAACTCCAACTCCAATTAAAGATCAACCTTACTTGGTACAAATTCAAGAAGCTTTGGAGAAGCTAAGAAAGGTTGGATCTAAAGTAATCAGTTCAATTAAGAACGTATATAGAAGCTTTCACCCTATTCTCTTTCTATCAGGGTGAAGATTTTATTATTTCAAAAAATTAATTTCCTTGTAAGATCTTATATAGATCTGAGTTGTAAGCTTAAATTTATAAAGGCTAAGGTAGGGCTGAGAGCCTGAGGTAGGACTTGAAAAGTCTGAGTTTTAGGCCTGGTGATAAATGTTGAGGTAGGGTTGTTCCCTAAGGTAGGATTCTTGGGAAGAATCTGAGGTGTAGGACTTGAAGAAGTTTGAGTTGTAGGAACCAGTTGGGTTCTGTGTTGTAAGATCCGTGGATTTGAGATAGTGGAAGGAAGTTTTGCCGAATCCAGTTCTCTACTGGATAGGTGAAGGGGGGAGAGTGGATGTACCCACAAATTGGGGAACCATTATAAACCATTGTGTCTGTGCTGTGAATTTTCTGTAATTGTTATTCTTTGTGTTGTGATAATTGTGATGTGTATAACTTTGTTAATTTCCTGATTTGTTAAAAAGGATTAGAACCTATTCACCCCACCCCCCTTTAGGTGTTTGGGCTCTTTTAAACCAAATCATTCAAGTGGTATCAGAGGGAGGTTACTCAAATATAGATATAACAGTCTGAGTAGATCTCCAAGGCTATTAACTGTTTGCCAAAATGGGTTCAAGTGAGAATCAGAAGGAACTTGGATCCATGAAACTTCCTATCTGTAGGAAAGATAACTTTGGCATATGGAAAGAGAGGGTCAGATTGTTCATGGAGGCATCTGATCCAATCATTCCAATGAACATATCAATTCTTGATGCAAATCTCAAAACTCCAAAGAGCTATTCTGAAATGACTAAGGAAGAGATCATCCTAGCAACCTTAGACAAGAGAGCACACAATATAATTTTGAGTGCTATAGATGATTCTATATTCCAGAATCTGGTACATTGCAAAACCTCCAAGGAGATGTGGGACACTTTGATTGTCTAAATGGTGGGAACTGAAGAATTAATAGAGGATAGAAAGTCCATGTTTAATCAAGAATATGAGAGCTTTAGATAAGCCAAGACTTACAGCATAGCTGAATGTTACAAGAAATTCTTTAAAATTGTAAATGAGCTAATGAACAATGGAATAATCTTTAGCACATATGAATTGAATGACAAGTTTCTCAGATCATTGACCAAGGATTGGGATACAAAAATATGTTCCATCAGAGAGGTGGCCAGGCTTACTGATACACCTCCACCAACCTTGATTGGAAAACTGTTATCTTATGAGATGCAGCTAACTGCCAGAAAGGAGGAGGAGAAAAGCAATAGGTCTAAATATAAAGAAAAGTCAGTATCCTTCAAGGCTGAAGCCACAAGAAAGTGTAGGAAAAAGTCTCCTTCTCCACCCAAGAGAATTGCTGAGGCTGAATCAAAAAATCCTGACATCAACATTTCAGACAGCCACAACTATGATGAAGATTTTGCTGCCTTTACAAGGCAGTTTCAGAGATTTATGAAGAAGAAGAAATGGAGAACAAAGCCATCTACATCCTTCTCCAAAGATGAATAATATAAGAAGAAGAAACCTTCCAAGGATGACAGGTATGGACCTAATCCTAGTAAATAAACTACTTCTAAAATTGTTTGCTTTTGCTGCAACAGGCCTGGACATGTCATAGCTGATTGTCCTGACAAGAGAAAAGAGTGTAAGGACAAGAAGAAGCATCAAAATAAGGGAAAGAAGGAGAAGTCCCTTGTTGCCCAGAAGCAGAAGAGTTGGACTGACTCTTCATCATCAGAATCAGGAGAAGAGGATGAAGCAGAAGCCTATATAGGATTGTTCACCATAGAAGAGGATTCTGTGGAAACAAAATTCTTGCAAATGATGGATTCCATAAATGGAAGTGAAGATCATTAATGTAGATGGCTGATGGCTCTATATGAGGAAGATCAGTGCAAGGATCAGCCTAGTCCCAGTAAGGTATACAATCCATCCTTAGTATCTGAGTATTAAACTAGATCTGAATCAGAAGCATCTGCATCAAGAGATGTGGATGGTTCTGAATCTGAATGGGATGTTCATCATTTAATTGATGAGTATGGTGGTCTGTTGCAAGCTCTTAAGAGAAGCAAATTCCTTGTCAAGAAGCAGGCTGAGGAAATTGAATCTCTCAAACTGGCTGCATTAGATTCAGTAAAGATGTTGGATTTGAAACTGAATGAGGTTGCCAAACTGAAAAACATAACTGTTATTCAGATGGGTACAATCACTTTCAAAAATAATCACATCAAGAATCTGGAAGTAAGACTTCAGAAAGAAATGGATCTAGTGGCTAGATTCTCTAAGCAAAAGTTAGTCTTACCCATAATTGATAATTTCATCTCCCAAAAGGGTAAGACAGGATTAGGCTTTAAAGGAAGAACAAGGGCAGTCAATTCTCATAGAAAAGGCAAAGCCCCAGTTAAGCCACTAGCCTTCAAACTCCCTATTTCTTTTAAGAAAGTGATGCAGCCTACTAACAGGTATGATCATGACATCACTCATGGTCACTGTAAGTATGGTGATCTGAATGGCAAGGGTACAAATGCTAATAGGGCACCCCATGAGCAAACCCATCAAGTTATTATGGAATCTTTAGTATTTACTGCTCCAGCACCTGCACTTAAAAGGATTGCTGACAACAATATTATTAAGCCTATACTTACGAAAAGGTACAACAAATTTGAGTGTTGGTGTTGTGGCAAGGTGGGCCACTTTGCCATTGACTATTGGTTCAATGCTAGTATTCAAAATAAGGTCAGCTTACCTGTCAGAAAGGTTGAATGTAAGAATGTCAAAAATCAAACTAACCTGAACCTATTACCCAATAACTATTAGGGTTCTAAGGATAGGTAATTTTATTTGATGCAGGTGAGTCCATGTGGCCATACCCCTATATGGTACTTGGACAGTGGATGTTCCAAGCACATGACTGGAACAATAAGGATGTTGAAGGACTACTCCCCTATAGAAGATGGACCCAAAGTGATCTTTTGTGGATCTGAAAAGGGAGTCATCAAAGGGTTTGGTAACATTTCAAATAACTCCATTACCATCACCCAAGTGGCTTATATGAAAGGTCTAAAGCATAACCTAATTAGCATAAGACAACTAAGTGATCTTGGTTATGACACTTCTTCCACAAGGGTGTGTGCCAAATAAGAAGGTCAAATGATAAAGAGATCATTTTGACAGGCACTAGGAAAGGAAATGTCAACTGTCTTAACTCTGATTGTGAGAATAAGTACTCGCCTATCTTTCTAGTTGCAGATAAGAAAGCATCTCATTGTGTCCAATGGCACAAATGGCTGGCTCACCTGAACTATAAGTAAATATGCCAACTCGTTAGTATGGTGTTAGTGAGGAATGGTACTCAGGTCAAGTGCATTAAAGAGGGTGTATGTTCAGCTTGCCAAAAGGGCAAACAGACTAGGACCTCTTTCCTTGGACTTGATACCAAAGATTCTGTAAGATGTCTATATCTTCTGCATATGGATCTAGTTGGTCCTATGCTAGTTCATAGTCTAGGTAGGAAAGCTTATACATTTATAATTATGGACGACTATTCTAGATTCACATGAGTTTTCTTCTTGAGGTAGAAATTTGAAACTCCTACTGTCTTTCAGAATTTTGTTAGGAAAATTCAGAATGAACTTAACAATTCTTCGGTCAAAATCAGAAGTGACCATGGAACTGAATTTCATTCTGAGTGTATGACAAAGTTCTGTGAAGAACTTGGGATTCATCAGGAGTTCTCCTCACCTAGAACACCCCAGCAAAATGGGGTTGCTGAAAGAACGAATAGGACTCCTATTGAGGCAACACTACTAGAAAACTGACTTTTAGCCACGGCAGATTGTCGTGGCTAAAAGTCCAAAACCGTGGCTAAAGACTTTTAGCCACGGTCTACCCACGGAAAATGGGCGTGGGCAATACGAGCGTGGCTAAAAGTCCAAACCGTGGCTAAAAGTCAAAAATCGTGGCTAATACTGGACTTTTAGCCACGGTTTAATTGCCGTGGCTAATACTGGACTTTTAGCAACGATTTAATTGTCGTGGTTAAAGGGCCACTCATAACATAAAAAATTCAGGCCAGCCGCCGCCGCCGGGCCGCCGCCGCCGCCGCCGGGCCGCCGCCGGGCCGCCGCCGCCACCGCTGCCGCCGCCGCCGGGCCGCCGCCGCCGGGCCGCCGCCGCCGGGCCGCCGCCGCCGGGCCGCCGCCGCCGGGCCGCCGCCGCCGCCGGGCCGCCGCCGCCGCCGGGCCGCCGCCGCCGCCGGGCCGCCGCCGCCGCCGGGCCGCCGCCGCCGCCGGGCTGCCGCTGCCGCCGCCGCCGCCGCCGCCGAGCCGCGGCCGCCCGGCCGCCGCCGCCATATTTATTTCAAATATTAATTGAAATAAATTCCTTATAAACCCAAAATTTCATTTTGTTTTGGCGGTGTGGGACTAAATGTATCCACGACCTTTTGCCACGGTTCAGGCAAACCGTGGCTAATACTAGACTTTTAGCCACGGTTCAGGCAAACCATGGCTAAAAGTCCAATATTAGCCATGGATTAGTCAACCGTGGCTAATACTAGACTTTTAGCCACGGAAAAAAACCGTGGCTAATATCACTATTAGCCACGATTTTTCTCCCGTGGCAAAAGAATTCGTGGCTAAAAGCCATTTTTCTAGTAGTGCAAGTAGAACACTACTAAGTGACACTTCTCTCCCAGAATATTTCTGGGCTGAGGCAGTAAATACTATATGTCATGTTCTCAATAGAGCATCCATCAATAAAAGACACAAGAAGACACCTTATGAGATTATGAAAGGCAGAAAACCAAACATATCCTACTTTAGAATCTTTGGTAGTAAGTGTTATGTTCTAAATAATGGCAAGAACTATCACACTAAGTTTGCTGCCAAATCCCTAGAAGGGATATTTGTTGGTTATAAAAATAATAGTAGAGCTTACAGAATCTACAACTTGACTACACAAGTTGTAGAAGAATCTGTCCATGTAGTCTTTGATGAGTCTAAGCTAATTAATAGTGAACTGTCTAGCACTTCTGTTAGTCCAATAGGTTTGAAGGAAAGGATGGACAAGCTAATAATTAGTGAAGACCAACCTTCAAGACAGAATGAAGAAAAAAATGGATGTTGTTTAGGGGGAGTACAAGACTCATTAGATGAAGATGAAGACAATGAAGTGCATCCAGATGAAGAAAATGAAGAAGACCAAGAGATGGACAGATTTCCTCCAGCAAGAAGACATTTGAAGGATCATCCAACACACCAAATCATTGGTGATGCAAGTCATGGAGTTTTGACTAGAAGAAAGAGCATGAACACAGTTCTATTTTCAAGCTTCCTGTCCTAGATGGAACCTAAGAAGTTTGAAGAGGCTATACAAGACACAAATTGGATTGATGCCATGCAGGAAGAACTGAATAAGTTTAGAAGATGTAAACTCTGGGAGTTGGTTCCTAAACATAAGAATCACAATATTATAGGAACCAAATGGATCTATAGAAATAAGTTAGATGAAAATGGAACCATAATCAAGAACAAAGTCAGACTGGTTGCAAAGGGCTACAAACAGGAAGAAGGGATAGACTTTGACCACACATTTGTCCTAGTGGCATGGTTGGAAGCAATAATACTGTTGTTGGCTTATACAACTTATCAAGGGTTAAAAATATTTCAAATGGATGTAAAGTCAGCATTTTTGAATGGTGACATAAAAGAGGAAGTTTATGTTAATCAACCTTCAGGTTTTGTAGATCCCCTTTATCCTAACAATGTTTATAGGCTTAAGAAAGCTCTATATGGATTGAAACAAGCCCCTAGGGCTTGGTATGAAACTTTTTCTATCTTCCTTATTGAGAATAAATTCTCAAGAGGGAAAATTGGCAAGACTCTATTCTTTAGGGAATCAAAAGGCAAGATCATCCTAGTCAAGATATATGTTGATGACATTATCTTTGGTTCAACTGAAAACAACCTTTGTAGAAAGTTTACCAAACTTATGCAAGGGAAGTTTGAGATGAGCAGCATGGGTGAGCTAAAATTCTTCTTGGGACTCCAAGTTAGACAGATTGATGATGGATTGCCCATATCTCAGTCTAATTTCACCAAGGAGTTAATTAAAAAATATGGTATGGAGTCAGCCTCCACCATGAAAACTCCAATTGGGACAAGTATGCCTATAGGAAAAGATGAAGCAGGAAAACCTGTTTATGAGTCTTTGTATAGAGGGATAATTGGATCCCTACTTTACTTGACTGCTAGTAGACATGACATCATGTATGCTACATGTGTCTGTGCTAGGTACCAAGCCTACTGTAAGGAATCTCATTATTCTACTATCAAGAGAATTCCTAGATATCTTAAGGGCACACCTAATCTAGGTCTTTGGTACCCTAAGAATAGAGATTTCTTACTAACAGGTTTTTTAAATGCAGACTTTGCAGCCTGCAATGAAGACAGGAAAAGCACCACAGGTACATGTAAATTCCTAAATGGAAGGTTGGTGTCATGGAGCAGCAAAAAGTAGACAAGTGTAGCTATTTCCACAGCTGAATCAGAGTATATAGCTGCAAGCAGTTGATGTGTTCAATTGTTGTGGATACAACATCAACTTTGAGACTATGAAATCAAGGTAAGTGGAATTCCATTATATTGTGATTCTATTAGTGTTATATATATTGCTAGAAATCCTGTTTAACATAGCAGAACTAAACATATAGAAATCAAATTTTACTTCATCAGAGAACATGTTGAAAAAGAAGACATATGTCTAGAATTTGTCAACACTAACAATCAAATTACTGATATATTTACAAAACCTCTGGATGAAAGTAAATTCAATTATTTTAAAATTGAATTAGACATGTTGAACCTAGAATGAGATGGTAGGTCAGCAAAAAATTTCTCAAGAAATTTGTCTAAGTTAGAAATATTGTGTCTACACAAGCTTACTCTGTCGACACTCTCAGTAAGTTATGTCGACAGGAAAAATTTGTGTCGATACCTTGTTTTAGAAGATTTTTGTGTCGACACACAAAAATCATTGTCGACACAATTCTGTAGACACTTAAGTAGACTTTGTCGACACTGGCAAAAGTATGTCGACACATATATATGTCGACTTCAACAAAGTTTTGTCGAGACCTAGGTCATCTATATTGACACATGTAAAATTTTCTCGACTAGTAAATTCCTAAGTTAGGCGCGTCTTTTGACTTTCCTTTTACAAGTATACTATAAATAGGAGAAGACAAAATCTGGTCGACTGTGCTTTTTGAACTCTCGACTCTAGACTTATGTTGACGAGAAATTCTCCCGTCGATTCTCTTCTCTCTGTTTTACCAATGGCACCACAACAGGAAGACAAGATCAATGAAGGATATGAACTGGTATGTAAGGCGTTTGAGAATGCCTTGCCAGAAATCAAGGGCGTGATAACCCGAATCACAGAAAATGGATTGGAATACTTGGTCTCTGAACCTTCAAGGATATGGAAGAAAGAAGTTCATGAATTTTACTCTTCCGCAACAATGGACTCTCAAGGAAAGAAGATAAATTCCTCTATTAATGGTACCAAAGTGAAACTCTCACCAAAGACTATAAGAAAGTCACTTCAACTACCCAAGATTAAAGAAGAAGATGATATCGCATCCTCCATGACAAGGGATGCACTCCAATGGTGTGGGCTGGATCCATATACCAAGATTGGATCTTCAATGACCAGGAAGGGGATGAATTCTTAGGGTAAGTTCCTATCCGAGATAATAGGCAAAGTTATTCTCTGCAAAACAGGAAGACTTGATAGGATCTTTGCCTACATGTTCAACCTCATGACCAGAGTTATATTCAAAGTGAAAACATACTGGATAGCTGTAATTTTTTACAAGATCAAAGAGAGTGCCAAGAAGCCTAATCTGGGTAGGATATTGAGCCTTTATCTGGCTTCCACCATCCCAGAAGTGATGAATCAAACTATAGGAAACAAAATAAATCACATTAGAAGGATGGATTTGAGAATACTATCCAGATGGGATAGAGTTTTGACCAAAGATGTTTCTACTCTACATAAACCAGTGAAGAAGGATAAGAAAAAGAAACCTACCACCCAGGAAGCAAAATCTTCCAGTAATTCTGAAGAATAGGTTGTCTTCAGATCAGATGAAGAACAACAAAGAAAACCACTTACACTGCAACCAAATAAGGAAGCTCAAGCCCAAGGGGAGAGCATTAAAATACTAGAGAACCAGATGGTCTCCACTCCAAGGGGAGTTAACACAGAGATTATAAATGTTTAAGAACCTGAACCATCACAACTGCCTACCCAAGGGGGAGGTATAGCAAAAGTTACACTAGAGAGTGTTAATGCAATTGATACTGTTATGGAAATAGTATCATAAATCAATAATACTGTAACTGTTATTACTGAGAATGTTGCACAGGATGTGCATGTGTCAGAACAAGATCAAGTTGAGCAACTCCACTCCTCCAGTTTGGAGAAAATCCTGGAAAGGGACCTTGATATCCAAGGAGAACCATCTGTTGAAAATAGAACATTAACCCTCCTGTTTAGATGTAGCAGGAGGTAACTCTGGAAGAATTATTTCCTGATTTGCAAGGATCTCAAAATGAGGGGGGGCTACCAAGGACTGAGGGGGAGATGCCACTGCAGGCCTCTAGTACTAAGGAAACTGTGGATATACAAAGTTCATCAAATTCTTCTAATGATGAAGAAGCTTCCAAGGCTAAGAAAAGGAAGCTGGTGGCTCTCAAGAAAAGGAGCACATGCTATAATAAAGCCTTACAAACTGTCCCTCAAACATCTGCTCCCGGAATAAACTTCAGTTCACTATTGGTGCAACTACAAGTGAAATTGGATGAGCAAAGACTTGCTTTGGAAAAGTAGGTGGATGAGTCCCATAAAGAAGTGCAGTTACAGCTGGCTTAGGATATCAAATCCATCAGATTTAAAGTCAATCAGAACAAAAAGGAGATAATAGATTGCTTCTATAAGGGAGGTAATATTGTAGTATACTTGGCTGAGCAACAACAGCTGATAAAGACTGAAGTTGAGGACATTACAGTCAAGCAAGGATATATTCTAGAAAATCAATTCAGAATGAATGAAAATATCAAGGACTTATATAATGAAATTCTCATAAAAATCGGAGGTATTATCACTGATGTGAAGACCGAAGTATCCAAGCAAATACAAGAAGATTTAGCTGTTGTTCAAACAGCACTTTAGGCATCCAAAAAGACTATTTCAGATCAACTGGAGAAGTTCAAACTCTACTATAAATAGGGAATAGATAATCTGGCTGATCAAGTAAGGTTTCAAAAAGATGATCTAACAGATCATGTGGCCGGAGAAGTCATAAAGGGGGAGAGAGTGTTAGTCAAAGCTAGCTCTAATTATGCTAAATGAGTATCTAATACCATCAGAGCTACTCTTCGATATCCACCCCTTTATGATGAAGATAACACTGCTGAATCTGGTATTCAACCTGCTCACATTGAAGGGGTTCAGCAAGAAGTAGCATAAGTCATCTATCCTCCATCAGATTTTGAAGCAGTACAGTAGGAAGTAAATAAAATATATAGCCCTCCACATGAGGCACATAATATTATTATTGAAAAAGTTTAAATGTCTAAAGCTGTTAAGGATGCTAAGAAAGAGGCCCAACTTTCTAAGAAAAGATTTAGAGAACAGGAAGAATTAAAGCCTGATTTTTAGCAATGGAGTCCAACCTCCAGAAATATCATTCTTACTGCCCGGAAAGCTGTAAAAGACAATATGCATGATAGAGGAAAATGGTACTCTAAACAAGAATGGGGCCAATATCAGAAAAGGTAAGATATCTTATATCAGTTCAGAAAGGATATCAATGCTGGGAAGTTACCTGCTAACTCTGTGGATCCTAGCAAGTACTTCCCAAAGCCTTATCATTACTTTGAAAGGCAGAAGATCAAGGAAGAAGAGCTCAAAAAGAATGATCTGAAAGGGAAGAAGCCAACTGATGATACAGAATCCAAAGTACAAACTAAGATTCATCCTGGCAAAGGAATAGTTATCAAGGAGCCTATTCAATCTTAAGGATAGATATGCTAGAATTAGAACTATGTAAATTTTGTTCTAAACAATCTTGTAAATCAAACACTTATTCCTGATTAATGAATTTTATCATATTCTGTGATGATATTAAATGTTATTTGTGTTTATAAGTTACCCTGCCTGTGAAATGATTTTATACATCTTAATCTTTATTTTATTATAAGTGGTGTATATCATTGACTAAGGGTTATGACTTCTCCAAATAGGGGGAGATTGTTGGGTATACTAGAAACTGTGTATTAGATTTGGAGAAGCCTCACTTAACTCAATGATATATATAAATGTGTATTTGATGGGATGTTGAGTTTCAATGTGCAGGTTAAAGAAATGCAGGAAAATTTTCTGAGTACGTTTTGACACCTATGAGGGAAATGTGTAGACACCAAAAGCAAGATTGTGTCGACACACAGGACTTGTATTGACACACATAAATTCTGTCAGTAGTAGATTTGTCGACACACAGGACTTTTATCGACACACACTCAACACAAGCTATGTTGAATACTAGAAGTAGTTGTGTCGACACACAGGACTTGTGTCGACACACACTCAAAGAAATCTATGAACAACAGCTATACTGAGACTGGAAGGCTTGTGTCGACATACAGGACTTGTGTCAACACACACGCAAAGAAATCTGTCAACAGAAGCTCTGTCAAGACTAGAAGTAGTTGTATCGACACACAGAACTTGTGTCGACACATCCAACAAAAGCTATGTCGAGAAGTTAAAGAATGACTGTGTCGACATATTAGGAGCTGTGTCGACATCATCAAGATTTGTGTCGACACATGGTCTATTTGTGTCGACACATCTGAAGTGTTATGCTGATAGTTCTCTGCTATGATAGAAGTTCAAGGAGGAGTCAGTTTTCAAGACTAAAGACCTGACAGCTGTCATAAGTAACAAAGCTGACACATCTGTCAGAGTTATCAGAAGGCCGTTATAAACCGGATCAGCCAGTAACCTTGGATGGGTTCTATATATAGACCTATTCTATCACAATCAAAAACACAGTAATAAAACAAGTGAGGGGGAACAAGAGACAAACCCATAAGAAGGCAGATCCTGAAGAGTCTGCAAGAAAGATTTAGATCTGATTCTGAATTCCAGAAGGAAGCTGGATTGAAGATCAACTCCAACTCCAATTTAAGATCAACCTTACTTGGTACAAATTCAAGAAGCTTTGGAGCAGCTAAGACTGGATGGATCTAAAGTATCAGTTCAATCAAGAACTGATCAAGAAGCTTTCACCCTATTTTCTTTCTATCAGGGTGAAGATTTTATTGTTTCAAACAATTAATTTCCTTATAATATCTTATATAGATCTGAGTTGTAACCCTAAATTTATAAAAGCTGAGGTAGGGCTGAGAGCCTGTCGTAGGACTTGAAAAAGTCTGAGTTGTAGGCCTGGTGATAAAGGCTGAGGTAGGGCTGTTGCCTGAGGTAGGATTCTTGGGAAGAACCTAAGGTGTAAGACTTGAAGAAGTCTGAGTTGTAGGAACTAGTTCGGTTCTGAGTTGTAAGATCTGTGGATCTAAGAGAGTGGAAGGAAGTTTGGCCGAATCCAGTTCTCTACTGGATAGGTGAAGGGAGGAGAGTGGACATACCCACAGATTGGGGAACCACTATAAACTATTGTGTTTATGCTATGAATTTTCTGTGATTGTTATTCTTTGTGCTGTGATATTTGTGTTGTGTATAAATTTATTAATTGCCTGATTTGTTAAAAAAGATTAGAACCTATTCACCCCCCCCCTCTAGGTGTTTGGGCTCTTTTAAACCAAATCTTTCAACAATGACTCTCAACCCTGATTCCTATATAGTGCAGGACATACTTAGGAACACAATGTTATTAAAAGGAGGAGATGCTAGGAAGATCACTATACAACTCACTTTGGTCACTTATATTATTTTAACAAAAGATCTATTTGATGCAACCGATCTAGTGTTATCAGTTATTTGCAAAACATATTAGATGAAGGATCCAATGAGAAAATAGATCAACACACTACCATTTGGAAGCATGATTTAATGAGTGATATACTCGTAGTATAAATGGATCACCCAATGTCTATATATAGACACTTATATTCTGCCTATTTATAACATGGAGATGACAAGATTCCCAATTGGACATTGTGAAGTATCCTCTTCAGCCATACCATGTCGACTGGAGGAGTAGCCTCTATATCGACTGCACCTCCACTTCCACAAGATTGATCTCTTCAAGAAAGAAGGGATAGCCTATATGACTTTGTGGAGACGCGATATGCCGAGACGACTACAAGGCTGAAAGGAATGAAGAAATTCATGAATTTCCTAGCTCATGATTTAAAGTTCAAAGCGAGCCCGATTGAAGAAAAGGAGTGGGAGAGTCTATTGGTGGATCCACCTTATCACTCAATTCGATACAAGAGACAACTGAGGTTGCACCAAGACCACATCTCGAGCGAGGAACAACCAGCCATGAGCGAGGATTGGGAATTCTAAATTTATTTTTTCTAGGTTGAGGTTACTGGAGCTATCACGAGGCTATATCCGTTGTCGATAGGAGAAAGTGAATTCTCAGTTTTCTCATTTATTGTGATGTGAGACATGTTATGATGATGTTTTGTGATGATGTTTTAATTTTCTTCTAGATGACTACTTATTTATGTCAGTTGTGTTAAGACAATATATGATGGTTTAAATTATGTTTAACTTAATTTTGACATTATGTGATGTGATTGTCTTAATATCGATTAACTACAGTCACTTTGGTAGTTAATTTTTTTAATATGTAATTAAATTTTAGTTTGAAATATCTAAGATACCTAACTCTAGTCTCTGTGGAAAAGCGTGAATCAGGAAGTGGCTTAGTAAAAATATTGGCAAGTTGTGAATCGGTTCCTATAATACTGATTTTAATATTATCCTTTTCAATATGGTCTCTACTAAACTGATGTTGAACATCTATGTTTTTAGATTGTGAATGATGTACTTGATTGTATGTTAGATCAATTGCACTTTTATTATCACATTTAATTCTATAGGTTGTTGTTTTCCCCCAAAATCATCTAAAGTTTATTTCAACCAAAGGGATTGTGCACAACAACTACCTAGTGCAATATATTTGGCCTCATTGGTGGAGAGGGCAACCGAATTCTATTTCCTACCTGACCAAGAAATAAGTGAAGGGCCTAAGTGACAACTGCCACTTGTGCTCTTATAATCTAAAGAACAACTAGCTTAATCAGAATCAAAATATGTAAGATAAAATCATAATTATGAGGATACCATAAACCTAATTTTGAAGTACAAATAAGATATTTGACAATTCATTTAATCGCTTTCAAATGAGATTCTTTAGGATTAGCCTGAAATCTAGCACATAAATAACGTGCAAACATAATATCAGGTCTAGACGCGGTTCAATATAATAATGAACCTATCATTACTTTATATAAAGTTTGACCAAAAGAAATACTAGTTTTATATTTTCCTAACTTTATTGAAATACTCGTAGGAGTACTAGCTTTCTTAAGGTTTTCAAATCCAAATCTCTTAAGAACATCATGGATATATTTTGATTGGCAAATAAAAAAACCATCATATTATTGAGTAATTTGAAAACCTAGAAATTATGTAATTTCTCCTACCATGCTCATTTAAACTCATTTTTCATAACATTCATAGTATCATTACATAACTCTTCATTAGTGGCTCCAAAAATAATATCATCAACATAAAAAATTGCAAAACTACTAAATCATCATTAACATGTTTAATGAAGAGTGTACAATCATCACTACCCATTATAATCATTCTTTAACAAATATAAAATTAATCTTTCATACAATACACGAGGTGCTTGCTTTAAACAATAAAGTGGTTTTTCTAATTTATAAACGTGATTGAAAAAATTTTCATTCATAAAATCTGAGGGTTGTTCTACTTAAACTTCTTCATTAATATACCCATTTAAAAATGCAGTTTTCGCATCCATTTAAAATAATTTAAATCTTTTGAATCTAGCAAAAGCAAGAAAAATTCTAACTGCTTCAAGACGTGGTACAAGTGCAAAGATTTCATAAAAATCTACCCCCTCAATCTAAGCATATCCTTTTGCTATAAGCTTAGCTTTATTTCTAGTGATCCTAGATTCACTATCTAAATTATTCTTAAAAATCCATTTAACTCCTACAATAGGATGATCAAATGGTCTTTACACAAGTTTCTAAACCTTAGTACATTTAAATTGATTAAGTTCATCATTAATAGCTAAAGACCAAGATTCATCATTTAATGCAGTTGAAACATCTTTAGGTTTTATATTGGAAACAAAAAAATGTTTGAAAATAAATCATGTAAAGAAGAACAAGTACTAACCCCTCTTGATAGTTCTCCAATTATCAATTCTTGTGGATGGTCTTTTGAAAAAAAAGTTATCTTTGAGGCACATATTTTACCAACTTCTTCTTCTTTTTATTCTTTATCTTCTTGTTCTTGTTCTCCAAGGATTTCTTCAGCATCCAAAGGAGGAAGGGGTTCTTCATCATTTCTTGTAGGATTAGCTTATATAGAAGGAACAAACTCATTAAATTTAACATGAATTGATTCTTCAACAATTTTTTTCCTTTTATTGAAAACTCTATAAGCCTTACTAGTTGAAGAATAACCAATAAAAATTCCTTCATCACATTTCCCATAAAAATTACCTAAAGCATCTTTTATATTAAAAATAAAATATTTACATCCAAAAAATCTAAAATAAGATACATTATGCTTCTTTTGATAATATAGCTTATATGGTGTAAGTTTTAAAAATGGATGTAGCATCACATGATTTATTACATAACAAGACATACTAACAACTTCAGCCCAAAAGATCTAGGTAATTTATATTCAAGTAACATAGTACGTGCTAGTTCTTGAAATTTCAAGCTTAATCCCTAACTCAGTATAAAATGATATAAATCTATCATTCTCAAACTCACCTCCATGATTTGATCGTATGTATTTAATTTTTAAATTAAGTTCATTTTGAATACGAATACATAATTTTGTAAATTCAAAATATGGATCGAATTTGGAAACTAAAAATATTGTCCAACAAAAATGAGAATAATCATCTATCAGAACAAAAGTATATTTTCTACCTCCTAAGACTTTGAGCAGTAACATCACTAAACAAATCCATGTGAATTAATTATAAAGGGCTAGTAGTAGAAAACATATTTTTGCTTTTAAAAGATGATTTTGAGAATTTTCTTTTTTGACATGTCATACATAAAGAAGAAAGTTTTCCATCTAACAAAGGTAAACCCTAAATAAATTTATTTGGGAAAGTTTAACAACAAGTTTTGTACTAGAATGACCACGTCGCCTATGCCATAATTCTAATTCATCTTTTTTTTTGAAATAAAACATTTATGTGAAGAATAAGAAAGATCATTAAAAGAAATCATATAAATATTTTGAATTCTTGGTGTTATAAAGACAACTTCTTGAGTTTTTAAATCAATGATTTTGCAAAGGTTTGAAAATGATTCAAAAAAATTATTTAAACGCCTTATCACATAGTTGACTTATAGAAATTAAATTATGCTTCAAACCATCTAGAAATAAAACATTTGAAATAGTAAAGAAATTGTTACCAACTACACCAATGCGCATGATTCTTCCTTTACCATTGTCGCTAAATGTTAGTACACCTCCTTTCTTCATTTTAAGGCTAAGGAACTTGGATTTGTTGCCCATCATGTGTTTTGAACATCCTGAGTTCAAGTACCACTCATCTTCTTTGTCCTTAGCCTGCTAACACACTTAGAAAGGAGATGAAAGTAAAGATCTGGTTACCCAAGTAGTGCCTCCCACAGAGTAGGTGGATACCTTAGGTACCTAAATGTATTTAACCAAACTATGGCCTATCTTCCTATAAGATTCAGTAGTGTATCCAAACCTATTCATTTGTTATAAGTAATAAAAGGTGATGACGCCTTTTCACAACTAAATTCAGACTCTTACTAGAAGATGGATGATCATTACAGAAATCATTTTTAATTATAAAACTTTTTTTTCTAGACCGTGAGCTACCGTTAGTGTAGTACCTATCCTGGGGTGATAACTTCTAGAGACATATCTGAGTCCATACTTTGTTGATCCATTGCACTGACTCGCTAAAATCATATCCAGTGATTTTCGGCTAGTTCCAAATTTCTTAATAGCTATATTTGGATCATCGATTCAGGCTTTCAAAGTGATATTTTTGGTTACTAACATAACACACCGATTTGTAAATGCCTTTTTGCCACTTTCTACTTGCTATTGAGAAGTTTGTAAAGATCTCTCTAAGTCACTTTTTTCTTTGGTAAGATAATCTACTTTGGATTGGGACTTAGCAAGAGCTTTTTCTAACTCTTTTACCCTTGCCAAAGAGTGATCACACTCTTGACAAGTTACTTTCTACTTCCCAAGCACTTCCAATTAAATAGTTAATTTTATATTTTCTTTTAATAAATTTTATTTTTAGATTTTTATAAATCAGTATCTTTAAGACATTTATCAAAAATTTTACAAGTTTGTAAAAATTCAGAATATAATTAGTCTAAGTAGAAGAAGTTACCTTAGTGTCACTTTGGAAACTGCATTCATCTTTGGATGGTAAAACACTCTTTCCAATCAAATATATGTTGGCTTCCTCATTATCTTCTGAACCTGAACCACTTGAACCTTCAAATGACAAATCGTCCCAAATTTCTGCCTTCAAAACCTTCTTTTTGTTCTTTTTGTCATGCCTCTTCTCTTTTTGCTCTTTCAGAGACTTTAGGCACTTGATTCTAAATAACCAATCCTTCTACAGTGATAGCATTCTGGTGGCGGATGCTATTCATCTTCCTCGGCATCGACTTTTCCTCTACTTTTCTTAAATCTAGAATCTTTTTTGTTAAAGTACTTCTTGAATGAATTTCTCCTCTTTGGATTCCTCCTAAACCTCTTAATTTTTTTTACAAACAAACTCTCCTCATCTTCTTCATCATCTTCATCTGTTTCACTCTCCATTTATTTCTTATACTTTAATTCCAACACCTATTTTTTGCCTCCAAGTTGTACTCTTGTTGTTGAATTTTCAATTCTACTTTATCGGTTTTCAGATTTCAATTATGGCTCTAAATTTGAAGAGTTTTAGGTTAGGATGAATATCGATGAATTTCCATCTGAAAGCCAATTTCACTTTAAAATTGTTGGTGCGAACAAGAGAAATGACATTTATATTCTCAAAGCCAAAACTTCAATATCAATGTTTATGAAATGAACGGACCCTATGGGTTTCCCCTTTGCTTTGTCAAATTCCAAAAAGGAGAGAGGGGTCCCGTACAACAATCCAGTTTGTAATGAACTGGTCAACAAAGAGTTGAGATAAGCTGGTAAAGTTATTAATCCCTCCTTCCTTTAGAGAGTAGAACAAAGCACGGGCTTGTTCGTTCATATTTGATTGGAACACTTAACACAATAAATAATTGGGGGCATTAATGAGCCTCATGGTCTTGGAGAAATGGTGGGCATGCTCTGATGGGTTGTTTGTCCCATCAAATGTCTAAATTTTTAGGATCTTAAAATCATGCAAGATTGGGTGTGCCAAAACTTTAGGCGCTAGTGCGGAGCTGGTCCTGACGAAATGGTGCGGATTTGCAGCTTGCCCACCAATCATCTCGTACTCTTTCACAATCAGATCTCTAATTTCTTATCTGGTCATTCTTCTTGTATGATTTTCAGGGGCACCCGCCTGCTGGAGATGATGTTGCTAGCCATCCTTGGTTCCCATGGTCAGATGGGCGGTGTGGGTGGTACTTGCTGCTTCCAAGGATTCCTCCAAGTCTTCTTCCCTGTGGTTCTCTAAGATGTGATCTGGAAGTGGGGGAGTCAAGTTGACTGGTGCGAGGGTCAGAGTAAGATCCTAAGCAACATCTATATTCCTGAGGAGGGCCAACATCTCGGCTTGATGATCATCTACAAGCATGGTTGTGGGTGCAGACACTTCCTCTTCAAGTTATAGTACGCTATAGGAAGGATCGAGATCAACGTGTCCATCGCATATAAATCCTTGGGTCATTAGAGTGCTCCTTCTATCCATGGTTACTTGCTCATAGTATCCTTGCATCTACGAAAACTCACTTCTAGATGTTTTGCGAATGCTAGGAACTCCTTCCATAATTGGTGCCAAATTGTTGGGGATCACTTGAGGCTCTTATAGACTGGTCTAAATTGTACCATCTTATCCCGAAAGTTGTTAACCGTGCAAATAGTCACAGAAATTGAGTCGAATGGCAAGATAATTTTTTAGCATTGAGAACCCGTCAACTATATAAAAAACTACGTCACCGAGACTGTATCGATCAAACCTCCACTAGTTTCGTTGTTATGACAAGGATTTTTCAAAGAATGTAAGGGCAACAGACTGCTCCTTGTTATAATTTTTAGGGATATATAGAGTACTGGGCTCAAATCGTGATATGCCACCACTTTCAGAGCCAATTCTTTTGCGTTCTATAATGGGGAGAATTATTCTTTGAGCACCCTGGATTCTTTGACTGATACTTGGAGGCTTTTATGGTACGTTATGCGCAACTTATCTCTATTGCTTTTCTCTTGTTGCGTTCAAAAAAGCCTAGAGTGGTTAAATTGATGTTGATTGGATGACTTATTATTGAGATGGGGGTTTTAGGAATGTTGAGTGCGATGCTGCCTCAATATGGTTAAGAGGTACTTTATGAACTTTGAATTCGGTCTTGTGAACTGTTGGCATCATTTTGGTGCGATGCGTGTTCTTAGATTTGTCGTTCAAGGAAGGGAGTGCAGAATGCACACTTAGAGCAGAGCGTGCAGGGATGCACTCAGAGCAAAGCGCATGGGGGAACACTTCGAAAGAGAGCACACGGGTACGTGCTTAGCAAAATTCCCAAGGGGCCCTCAAAGATTTTCAAAATATCTTTAAATGCATAAGGAGATATTCAACGGTAGCCTCATGCACGTAGGATGATAAGCAGTAGACGGAGAAGAGCATAAGAGAAAATTTGGAGAGGATAAGATGGAAATAAAGGAGGGTAGGGTCTTATTTATACGTCCTAGGGGTGGTTACGATGGTTGTGCAACTATCCATGGACTAAAACCACCATAACTACTAATTACAAGCCATTTTAATTCTGTTTTGTGCCCGTATTATTTTAGTAGTTTTATAATTTGTAGGAAAGTTTTATTCCGAATATTTGAACCTGCCCATCATGGGTGGTTATACAGGTGGTTACCCACTCGTAAAATGGTGGAGATCATGTGGTGGCAATTAAAGAGATGAAGAGGGTTAGCCGAAAGTGGCAGCCGACCATTGGCCAGACCCAGCCAGTAAGGGCCGGTCGGTGGAGGGACTGGATTAGTGTTCGAGGAAGATGGGTCCTAATTTGGCAATTGGATGGCGGGGTGGCCAAGGGGCCGCCCAACTCGGGCATTCAGAGGGAGGAATGACCATGGGGCCGCTCTCCTTAAGTGGCAAAGCGGTCGCCCGATCTGGGCAGCCAAGAGGGCGCCTGATTCGTGCAGCAAAGGGTCCACCCACCCTAGGCAGGGAGATTATTTCTCAATCTAGGCAGCTAAGAGGCCACCCGATTTGGGCTTCCAGAGGGTGGGGCGACCCTGGGGATGTCTGCCCTAGGCGAGGAAATGGACACCAGATCCGGGCAGCCAAGAGTTTGCTCGATCTGGGTAGCAAGAAGGTCAGGTGGCCATAAGGCTACCAGACCAGAGCTGTGGACCGTACACAGTCCTGTACATTGCCAGGGCCACACACATGCTTGCATGTAGTTAGGTGGGCGTGCATGCAGGCTTGCACTCGGCCATAGGCACGACCTCACAAAGGTGATCATGCGAGGCAACTCCGCGTGCGTGGGTGTATGCGGGTGCGGCTGGCAGTTGATGTTGCGTTTAAAGAACCCTAGGTTCAACCGAATCCAGACTATGGGACCCATCAGTATATATCTGTACTATTGTATAGAGAGCCATTTGAAAAAAAAACACACATATAAACTGTAATTCATGAAAAGGTGCAATAAATTTCTTTTTAAATAATATATTACTTCCCCCAATAAATTTTTATTTTAAATGGGTTTTATATGATATAAAAAGTAATAAAGATGAGAAAAGAAAAATATTACCAGATTTGCTTACAATTTATCTTTGCACCATGCTACCTTGGTTGAGATCAATGCTTAGGATATTGGTGTACACAAAAGGTTTGTTCTTCATCATATGACCTTCCAACTATTATAAAAGCAAATATACAACATGAGAAAGGAAATATGCAAAATTGCGAACAAACACCAATAACAAAAAAAATTAAATTGTTCATTTGAGATTTTACATTCCAAATGAAAAATAAAAATTATAAAACAAATTATTTCCACGTGTTTCTACCGCTTGATCAATCTTACTGATGAATAAAAATTTGTCCTTATTCCTAGATTAGTTCTCTCCTAATCCATCATCCCTCTCTCTTTATTTTACCTCCCTTAATGCATTTTCTCCCCCTGCTGGATCAACCCATAAAGATCCTTCGATCCAAGTAAGATCCCTAAAAAATTTTCATACTTGAAGGTTCTTGAATTACTAAAGATAGGTTTGGTCAGAAATAGTATTTGACTTGTATTTTTTAAGTATCGTAGACTCATTTCCAACTCGCATTGTGAGGGTACCTTCATCCATGTCCATAATAGCCCTAGCGGTGGCTTTGAAATGATGATAAAAAATAAGTGGTGATTCCATATTATCTTCATTTTTTGGCAACATAAAATCTAAAGGGAATATGAAGGTTCATAATTTAACTAATATGTTCTCAATAATGCTCAAAGGGTAATAAATTTATTTATTGACAAGTTGAAGTGAAATATTTGTGGGTTTTAGGTCTTCAATTCCAATGTTTTGAAAAATAGAGTGCAGAACACATTGATGGACACACCAGAATTACAAAGTGTGTTTAGAGTGAGATGCAAAATACCACAAGGAAGTATAAAAATATCATGACACTTAAGCTTAGGCATAATATTATTTTGAAATATCATCATATGTTCTTCTGTGGCCATTATAGTGCCAAATTTGTCCAATTTGTTCTTCTGGAGTAGTATTTCTTTCCCGAATTTAGTATATCTCCGCATTTTAATTAAATCATTGAGTAACGGGGCATTAATATTCACCTTCCCAATCATCTCCAAAAATTCTTTAAAATTTTTCCAATTATTTCTTGCTTTATACCCTTAGGGTAAGGGATACACTAAACACTCATATATTTGGTGCCAGGTTAAAGCTATCCTTAGAAATGGGTTGGGCATCATTCTTTTCTCTTTTAAACCCTTAGTATTTCCTAGAAGAGTTTTTACACTTTTTGAAAATAAAGTGTTAATCTGCTCTTTAGGGTTTACCTTTATGTTTCCAAGTAAGGTTCCATATGGTCTCAAGGAAATTACCTTAATGAGTTGTTCAACTTCTTGTTCAATTTGTTATTCAAGATTTTGGTGTAAATAAAATATACGAAATAACGTATATGCATGATTAGCAAGATAAACTAGATTTCAATAAGTAAGATAAACTTTAAGTTAGGATTAGTAAGGTATCCTTGGACCTAATCCTTTAGTTAGATAGGCACATGGTCTACGCACACAAACATGTATCTCAACCATCGCATCCATTAGCTCTAAGCGTGTTCCCCAACCTTATCCTGATGGTAGTTATGCATAGAGTATACACACACGTGTGTGGGTGTAACGACCCTGGCGCGTACGTAACAGCGTTACGGCTCCGCCCTCCAGGCATCGCTACCGGGCTGCAGCCCAAGCACCCCAACCCCTCTCCCTCCACAGGCGGGTTGTTGGTGGCCACAGCCTCCCTTTGATGAGCGAACTCGACAGTTAAGTTGGGCCGAACGGGGACTTCCCAGGAGGTCACCCATCCCAGTACTACTCTCGCCCAAGCACGCTTAACTATGGAGTTCTTTCAACCTTCATCACCAATTGACCCGCCTGTGGAGGGAGAGGGGTTGGGGTGCTTGGGCTGGATGCAACTCTTGTGGCCGTGCGTTGCCACTTTATGAGCGATTGAGCCGTTGGGCTGCAACTCGATGAAAAGGCAGATTGCCGAACAGGAAAGGTGAAACCGACCCGCGCCTATAAATAGCCATGGATACTTCCATATTCGAGGTGGCACGGCGACTTGAGCAACGGGGGGTGGCTGATCCGTACCTGCATTAGGTCCGTCCGACTTGGAAGCCTGGTTATAGGTTTTGTTGGAGCGCCTAATGAGAGTCTTAGGCCCGCGCGCCGGAAAGACTAGAATGCTCAAATACCGTGTAGACGGTGGTGTTGACCCTGGTATTCCGGTACACCGAAATGTGCCCTGAGTGCACGGACTGTCGGGCCGTGTGGCCGATAGTTTTATGGCTTGAATGTGCCTGCGCGCACATAGTTGCTATATGATGCCATGCTTTGCAGGGAAAGAATGCTAATGCCCCGAGAAAGGGGTAAGATTGTTATAATTGGGTCAGCTGAATGCTGACCGTTGCATTGTTTGCCACCGGTTGGGTGGATTGTTCCCGTGCAGGTGCTGGAGAGCCAAGTGGTAAGTGATGGGCTGAAGCCCTACTGCTGTTGCTGCTGCTGCTGTGGCTAGCCGTTGAAGGCTAAGCGAATGATTTTGTTTGTTCTCTTTTACTCATGTATGGCCGGCCTGCGCGCCGAGGTTTGTAAATCATGTTGTATGGAAGAGGAACTGTAAGGCCTTAAGGCCAAACTCTTTGTATTTATGTACATTCTGTGATATATATAAAGGTGGTTTATATATTGGACATTCCTGGTTAGAGTTCAAATTACTACTTAAAGCTTCCGCTAGAATGCTCTGGGTTAGGATTCGTGTTTGGTTTGGTATTATCCTGTGACCTCACCGTCTGTTTGTGGCATATAGTGTGGGGCCCCGGCCGGACCTTCTACTATACGTCATCTAACGGATGGGGTCGTTACAGTGGGCCTCAATAGTCAGGTAATTTTGTTCATGAATTATCATAGAACTATCATTGATTTGCAACACATGCAAACATATCGGCGTGTCACAGGGTGTGTGCCAAAAAAATCAAAGTCTATTATGGGGTTTTTTATGCAGATTTCTTTTTTCATTTGGACAAACACATTATTCTAGCTCCTTGGTCCTAAAATAATAAAATAAGTTAATGGCACATGAAAAGTATATTTTAATAATGAAAAACGGTAATGAAAAAGAGTATAAATTTAGTATAATTATTTATTCAACACCTGCCAAACTCATAGAAGTTTTATTTGTCTGTTTGATCTGGTTAACTCAAACATTTGGGGCCCTTGTCCTGTCAAGTCTATTAGTAGGGTTAATATATATTTATAACTTTTATTGATGATTTATCTAAATTTACCTGGGTGTATCTGTTGTGTTTTGTTTATGCATCTTATACATATTAGAAGATTTCATTGAAACCCTAAATTAGATATTTCAAAAACCAAAAGATTTAGAATGAGTTTATGCATGCGTCGAAATTACAATTTTGAGAAGGATGAATGTCATGGAAAACCACAATATAAAAAAAAACTACATCTCTAAAAATATCCACATAGAAAGTCAGAAACACCTAGTCATTTGTCTGACGAACTCAGGTTTGAAGATGATCGTCCTTCTATATCTCCACGAAATACTAATGTCACTTCTCAGGAGCGGATGCAAATGGCAACAAAATTGAATCGCCTCTATGACTTATTTTCACAACCCTAAAATGCATTATTTATACTATAATTTCACAAACTTCCTGGGTTGAGAAGGAGAAGTGCAATGTGTATTTAATACTTGTAGATACATTCATCGAATAGTACCTTACTATTCGACGTTGTGTCAAATACTAGTTGTTAGTATAGATGTAACATCCCATTTCCGGCTAGACCCCTAGGAGTCGGTCTGTCGTGACAGAACCCTAGGAAGCCTAAGAATTGAAATACATCGACCAAGATTTTGGGTCACGGGTTGGTCACGCCCGTGACCGACCCGTCACGCCCGTGACCTAGGGCGTGACTCCATCGACGATCGTCGATCTCAGAAAGACGATCGTCGAGCACAGAATTTGCAAACAGGGCCTGTCACGCCCGTGACCTATGTGTCACTCCCGTGACCTAGGGCGTGACCCCCTTCGACGATCGTCGTTCTCAGGAAGGCGATCAGCGAGCGCTGAATTTGTAACCCGGGCCTGTCATGCCCGTGACCTACGTGTCACGCCCATGACCTAGGGCGTGACCCCCTTCGATGATCGTCAATCTCAGGAAGACGATCGGCGAGCGTAGAATTTGCAACTCGGCCTGTCACGCCCGTGACCGACATGTCACGCCCGTGACCGACATGTCACGCCCGTGACCTAGGGCTTGACCCACCTTCGACGATCGTCAATCTCAGGTACACGATAGTCAAACTCAGAACTTTCCACAAAGGCGTGTCATGCCCGTGACCTACGTGTCACGCCCGTGACAAAGGCCGAAACGTCGGTTCAGGCCGAAATTATTCTAACACCACTACTAGAAAACTGACTTTTAGCCACGGCAGATTGCCGTGGCTAAAAGTCCAAAACTGTGGCTAAAGACTTTTAGCTACGGTCTACCCATGGAAAATGGGCGTAGGCAATACGAGCGTGGCTAAAAGTCCAAACCGTGGCTAAAAGTCCAAAACCGTGGCTAATACTGGACTTTTAGCCATAGTTTGATTGTCGTGACTAATACTGAACTTTTAGCCACGGTTTAATTGCCGTGGTTAAAGGGCCACTCATAACATAAAAAATTCAGGCCAGCCGTCGCCGCCGGGCCGCCGCCGGCCGGCGTGCCGCCGGGCCGCCGCCGCCGCCGGGCCGCCGCTGCCAGGCCGCCGCCGCCGCCGGGCCGCCGCCGGCCGGCTGCTGCAGCCATATTTATTTCAAATACTAATTGAAATAAATTCCTTATAAACCCAAAATTTTGTTTTCTTTTGGCGGTGTGGGACTAAATGTTGCCACGACCTTTTGCCACGGTTCAGGCAAATCGTGGCTAATACTAGACTTTTAGCCACGGTTCAAGCAAACCGTGGCTAAAAGTCCAATATTAGCCACGGATTAGTCAACCGTGGCTAATACTAGACTTTTAGCCACGGGAAAAAACCGTGGCTAATACTTACTATTAGCCATGATTTTTCTCCCGTGGCAAAAGAATTCGTGGCTAAAAGCCATTTTTCTAGTAGTTCACGCGTTATAATAAATTCTGGTATGGAAAGTTACACCAGGAGTATTAAATGGGCCGTTTCCTTCTCTAATTATTTAGTAAAATGAGAAAGTGTTGAACCAATAGGAAATCGCCACCTGGATCAGCCATTAAATATTCCACCTTTTCCTCTTCCCTCAACCATAACCGAAATATTATTAAGAGAAAGCATTCATGGCCATGAATGTTTCACCCTTTCCCCTCCCCACTTGGAGATCTATAAAAGCCCCCTTAGAGCAAGATGAAAAGGTTACACTCTTGACTAAGTGGATTCAGATTATAGTTCTTGCTGTAGGAGATGTTCGGGAACGCCACCACCGCGCCATGACAATCCGACGTTCATCTCGCCTCCAAACCGCGAACAAGGTCCTCCTCTACTTCTTATTTTTTGGGTAGATCTTAGGATCTTAAGAAGGAGTTCGTGCTCAAATGAGCCAGAACTACCTCGTGTTTTCATGGAGAAACCATGAAAAATATATTTTCGGGTACGCCGGAAACCGCCACCTATGACGGCCAAACCACCGCCGACCGATAGCCATCGCCTCGACGGAGGTGGTGGTGGTGGTGGCTGGCCAGGGAAGTGACCGGACGGCCGGAGACAGATCGCGGATGAGCTACAGGAAATATATATTTTCTGGTTTCAGTTCACGGGTTCTGTAGAAGATGAACAGTAAAACATATTTATATTATAAGTTTTGAATATAGTATATAAGGAAAATATATATAAAATTTGCGTATTTTGAGGCTACAAAATGAGATACTTAGAGGCCGATTTAGGAAAAATTGCCAGTCACAAAAGTTGTAGAACTTTGAGTCTAGATTAATTTAAAGTTAATTTCAACTTGTTTGGATAAGTGGTTTGACCGCAGCACCCATTTTAGTGGGGGCTGTACCTAGAGTTGGGCAGGAACTAAAATGAATACCCACTCTTCGTCCCTTGTCCAAATGACTTGAAATTTGGGAAGGGGGTTACCCTTATCCATATCTAGAGGCTTTCGAAAAATGGGAATTTTTGGAAATACTTTGCTTAAAATTTTTTGTTTTAATTTAATAAAGTTAGAGTAATTTATCTAAGTGGTCAAATGACCTCCAAACACTCCCAAATTTTGGTGAGTGGTCCCTGGCTATAAAACCTAGTTCTGTACAAAATTTCAACTCATTTGGATGAGTTTTGGGTAGGAAATCTCCTATCCTTAACTAGGCATTAATGAGACGTTTTGGGTAAGAAGTGCACTAAGAGGTTGGAACGGTCGAATAACCTCAACAGAGGCTGATATTTTGACCACTGACTTAGAGGGGTTATTATAACCCACTTGGAGTAAATGGTGTTGTTTAGGGTTGGTTTACCCTATGATCCAAACTCATACCCTAAATGGAGGATTTTGAGGGTTGTGAAGGACATGGGAGCAATTGCTCTCGTATTGCCTTGAAATTTAGTAGAGTTGACATTAGCATGATATGAATCATCTGGATGGAATCTTGGAGGATTTGGAGATAGGTAGATACCTCAAAATCCTAACCTTAGTTTTAGAGTAAAATACCCATTAAGTAAAATCTGTCACTAAACATTATATAAAAGCTGTAAAACTCGGGTAGAGTGAGATTTGGGGCGGGTAAAATCTATAACAATTTTACTGGAATTTTATGATGTCTATTTCCAGCACTTCATTTTTAACGATTGTTATAGCCCTAATTGAGTTTTTAATTATTTAAATCTTTCTGTTCATTGAAACCTCTGGAAATCCTGGAAATAAATGTTTTAGGTCAAAATGGTTGCTCCTGAATTTTTGTATAATTTTTAGTTGAGTAAATATAGTACTTCTTGCACAAATGTTAAAAAGGAGTTTTATGCTTTGAAAATTAATTATGGATGGCATTGCTTCTGAAAAATTATGAAACTTAGGCAATGCTATTTTTAAGGTTGGTCATGCATAATATAATTTTTTTATAATTTTTGGATAGATATTCTCTATACTTGATTCATAAATGACGAAAGATAGAAAATATTGCTAAAATAGTTTTAGTGCTCTTTTGATGATAGAAAAATTGTGATGCTTTGGATTTACCATTTTGAGATAGCAAAATATTTATAATAATTTTGTTGGACATCTTGCATGAGTACTTATGGTAGTTCATGTTCAAACCGGTAACCCAAGGAATTTTGAGGAAATTAATTAAATGCCAGATAAGTTAGGAAAATTATAGATTTCTTATTATAGGCTAATCATATCATGATATACCTCTAGTAAATAAGTTAGGGCATTTGGATGAGTATTGGATCATTTCCTAACCGGTTCGACATATAGACTAGGTTGGTCTGCATATAGCAAATTGTTAAATTGCAATAGGACGTGATCTGGGAGAGTTGTTGGAGTTAGTCATTTTGTCTGGGTGGGTAGATGTGGATGATTTCGAAATAGAATGATATGAAGAGTAGTGAGAAGTGGTGATGGCTAGAGTTAAGAGGTGCTCGGGTTCGACGAAAGATCGTCTTTCCCGAAGAGAGGAAGGTTAAACTCACCCTATGTTAGTCTATCGTAATATGAGAAGGGAATGGGTAAGGGAATCAACCAATAACAATAAGTGCCTTGCGAAAGGGAACGATGGGCTTCAGATACCATCATAGTTCCTGCTGCCCTTCTAGAGACCTTCACAGGGAATACCGGGGGCAGTTCTGGGTTAACGTAAACTGTAATAACAAACTGAAAAGAGTAACTTAGTAATTAGGATCTCACATTTCACAAACACTGTTATCACAGGAAGATTGTTCGGAGCTTCGGCTCGATTTGTTAAGAGACGGACGGAATGGTCCGGGGAGCTTCGGCTCGATTGGTTAAGAGACGGACGTTTTAGTCCGGGGAGCTTCGGCTCGATTTTTGTTTGATTACGATTAAATTTTCATGTGCATAAAGGAAAGAAAAATTAAGGTGGTGGGTCTTCGGTATTGGAGGGTTGATGCACCGACACCAATACGCTGACTCGGCAAGTGTTGTTAGTACTTCGCCAACAGAAGTCTGGTGCGCTAGCCGGCAAGAGTACGCAGGAGTCCGCTTCGTGCACCAAGCGTTGAGGCGTACGATAGGTCTGACCGATAGTACTTTACTGGTTTAAAGGTGGGCGAGGGCAAACCCACCACTTCCGTCTGCCACTACGGAGGTATGCTGGGAGATAACGACTCCAAAAGGGGGAACTAAAGGTCTGTGTGCACAGAGTTGGGTGTGTGTGTTGCACTTGCATGTTCCATCATACCCACTTGCATGTCATAGCATAAACGATTCATTAAACCCCTGACACCTAATGTATAAGTGGAATGGGACGCTTATACATTAGGACTTGCAAAACGACCCCTTGGTCTATAAGCTTGTGTGGATAAGTTTATAAATTAAGGTTAAATTCAATATATATGCTATTGTTTGATAACCGACACCCCAACGTATAAGTGGTATGAGACACTTTATACAATGGGAGCTTTGCAGAAGATCCCTTGGCTTATGCGCTTCTGCACATAAGTTAAGGTTACATTTCCTACTTTCTGTTATTGTCATTATTATTATCGAATCGCTAGATTAGTTCCGCTGCCACCTATTTCTTTGATTTAATCTCCACCTTCATGTCCTTCCCTTTCTTCCTCTCCGCTCGATACCTAGGAGCCATGGGGGAAGGGGTAGGGGATGATAGGGCTTAGTCTTTATGACTAACGGTTTTCGAACCGCATCATTTTGGGGAATCGTGGAGCCCAGCACGGGGGAGCAGCCCTAGAGACCGGTGCGCTTGGAGATGGGGCAGTCTAGCTCTGGAGTTCATACAGCCGGGACTGTGAGTCTCGACCTTGAGTAGATGACCTGTTTTTGCTTCCGCATGAGTGATTTGTAGTGAGGACATGATGTACCGGGCATAAGCCCGTATTTTTAGTACTCTGATATATTATTATGTGGACACTCCCTTCGTGGAGATTTTATTTCGATATATATGATTATCTTGTGGACTCGTTTTACTTCATTTTGTGCTACCTTTCTGTGATGGAATTGGCCGGCAGAATCGGCGCTTTGTGGTGATGACCCTTCAGGGCGTGAAGGTGTCACCGCAAAGGTGTGGTTCCGGGCCTAAGACCCCGGTGTTTTAAAAGAAAAAAAAGGGAGGTCTTATAAGTGGTATCAGAGGGAACATCGATCTGAAAAAGGTAGCAGTACACTAACCCTGGGTCACCCCCGCTCGAGTTTAGTTTGGGGACAAACAAAGCAGCGGAAGTAGTGGTGTGCCCATAAGGGAAATCACATGTAGAAGTCCACTTCTTCATTAATTGGAATTCTTCTTTGTAGCCTACGGCAAACCCTGCCGCCAGCAGGAGGCACCTCCGACTATAAAGAACATATCACATAATTATCTAGTCAATGAGTTAGATCCAGCCCACTAGGACTCACTTCTAACCATGATGACTTATAGTATGTCCTAGTCCGAAATAGACCATGGGTATGGACTTGGTTAAGGAAAGAGATACCCAATAAGAATAAAGGAGGAGTTCAACATGAGAATGACAACCTAATAGATAACTCAGGTGACCCGCCAGTCCCTATTAAGGATTATTCAAAGTAGTAGACTTCTTTAAGGAGAATTGAGACCGATAATACGTTAGCAGAATGGTAAAAGACAAGTAGTCTTAACCCTCATACCGGTAATAAGATTACTCGGAGACAACCACCAAGACAAACACTGAGGGTCGGATAGGAATTCAAATTCGGAAGATACCCATTTGGGATTGGGAACATTTTGACCCGGATAAGGTTATCGTAAATGTCACTCAGAGAGTTTAAGGTATGGAGTGTATCATTAGGTTTCAAGTTGTAACCCCAAGTTGAAGATTGATGCCCTAGGGATTGTGCACCCAGCTACAACGGATATAACATTTTAATAAAAAAGATACATAGCCCAAAGTAGGTAGGGGCTTATGTTTTGTTTATTGGGGGCTTGCCTTTATTTATTGGGCTTATCTTTTGACTTGAGATTTTATAGAGCCGCTGTGTACCCAAACAAACACGAAATTTAATCACCGTAAGTATGATGTATCTCAGAACATGTATCCCCAGAATAAGAAAGACATCATGAATTTGCGACGCACGGTGAGGTGTGTCGGCTAGTGAAGGCAGAGTACATGAACCCCGCTGGATTGCTACAGCCACTCCCGGTGCCGGAGTGGAAATTTGAGGACATCGTGATGTATTATATTCATGGACTCCCCCGATCACGGACGGGAAATGATTCGATTTGGGTCATCATCGATCGGTTGACGAAGGTGGCCAGATTCATTCCGATCAGGAAGGATGACTCCGTGGGAGTACTAGTGCGGAGATTTCTGGAGCAGTTTGTTCGATACCACGGGGTTCCCAAGACGATCGTATCGGAACGAGATGGCCGGTTCACTTCCAGGGAGTGGAGATCCGTGCAGGATTACTTAGGCACGCGATTGACCTTCAGTACCGCATTCCATCCCCAGACGGATGGGAAGACGGAGCGCACAAATCGGACGTTGGAAGATCTTTTGAGGCTATGCATTTTGGACCGCGGGGAACCATGGGAGAAGTTCTTACCCCTGGTCGAGTTCTCCTATAACAACAGCTACCAGTCCGGCATCAGGGTGGCGCCTTATGAAGCCTTGTATGGAAGGAAATGCAGGACCTTGCTTTCTTGGATTCAGGATGAGGATCCGAAGGCGTTGGGATTGGATTTTGTTGAAGACACCAAGGCTCATGTGAGACTGATCAGAGACAAGATGTTAGAGGCGCAGAGCAGACAGGCTAAGTACTATGATGCCCGACATCGTCGGCTGGAGTTTCAAGTGGGGGGCCGAGTATTTTTGAAGATCCGGCCCATGCATGGAGTTTCACGGGTGCGCGGTCGGAGAAAGAAGCTCAGCCCTCGGTATATGGGCCCTTACAGGATCCTGGAGCGAATCGGGGATCTAGCTTACAAGCTAGAGTTTCCACCAGAGCTGGAAGCTCTGCACAACGTCTTCCATATTTCTTCGCTGAGGAGGGCTCTGCTACACCCGGAGCAGCAGATTTTGACCACCGAAGGGCCGGTAGCTTAAGACCGGTCTGTTCACTTGGAGCCGGTTCGGATCGATGACCAAGGAGTACGAATCTTGCGCCGTAAGAAGATCCCCTTAGTCAAGGTTCTGTGGAGGAATCACGGTCAGGAGGAGCACACTTGGGAATCGCAGGACCAGATGAGGCAAATATACCTGGAGTGGTTTAGTCAGGTATACCTCACCACCTCTCGGTATACTATAAATTATCTTCTTGTATTGAACTGGTAGGACTAGATAAGGGAAATTGAGAACCTAGGCATGCGGAGGAAAGTAGGGGCTAATCTTTTGTTTATTGGGGAGATTGCCTTCGTTTATCAAACAAGTAATCTCGCTTCGACTCAATAGGAAAAACCATATGGGATGTTACAAGTTTATTTTATTTCGGTAGAAATTCCTGTAGGCTCAACCTCAATTTCGGGGACAAAATTTTTATTTTGTTTATTAGGATTTGTAACATCCCATTTCCGGCTAGACCCCTAGGAGTCGGTCTTTCGTGACAGAACCCTAGGAAGCCCAAGAATTGAAATATATCGACCAAGATTTCGGGTCACGGGTTGTCACGCCCGTGACCGACCCGTCACGCCCGTGACCTAGGGCGTGAATCCTTCGACAATCGTCAATCTCAGAAAGACGATTGTCGAGCGCAGAATTTGCAAACCGAGCCTATCACGCCCGTGACCTACATGTCATGCCCGTGACCTAGGGCGTGACCCCCTTTGACGATCGTCGTTCTCCGGAAGACGATCGGCGAGCACATGAATTTGCAACTCGGGCCTATCTCGCTCGTTACCTACATGTAATGCCCGTAACCTAGGGCGTGACCCTCTTCGACGATCGTCGATCTCAGGAAGACGATCGGCGAGCGCATAATTTGCAACTCGGCCTGTCACGCCCGTGACCGACATGTCACGCCTGTGACCTAGGGCGTGACCCACATTCGATGATCGTCGATCTCAGGTAGACGATCGGTGAACTCAGAATTTCCACAAGGGCCTGTCATGCCCGTTACCTACGTGTCACGCCCGTGACAAAGGCCGAAACGTTGGTTCAGGCCGAAATTATTCTAACACGCGTTATAATAAATTCTGGTATGGAAAGTTACACCAGGAGTATTAAATGGGCCGTTTCCTTCTCGAATTATTTAGTAAAATGAGGAATTGTTGACCAAATAGGAAATCGCCACCTGGATCAGCCATTTCATCTTCCACCTTTTCCTCTTCCCTCCACCATAACCGAAATATTATTAAGAGAAAGCATTCATGACCATGAATGTTTCACCCTTTCCCCTCCCCACTTGGAGATCGATAAAATCCCCCTTAGAGTAAGATGAGAAGGTTACACTCTTGACCAAACGGATTCATATTATAGTTCTTGCTGTAGGAGAAGTTCGAGAACGCCACCACCGCGCCATGACAATCCGACATTCATCTCGCCTCCAAACCGCGAACAAGGTCCTCCTCTACTTCGTCTTTCGTGGGTAGATCTTAGGATCTTAGAAAGGATTTCGTGATCAAAGTAGCCGGACCTACCTTGTGCTTTCATGGAGAAACCATGAAAAATATATTTTCGGGTACGCTGGAAACCGCCACTTCCGGCGGCCAAACCACCATCGACCGATAGCCATCGCTTCGACGGAGGTGGTGGTGGTGGTGGCTGGCCAGGGAAGTGACCGGACGGCCGGCGACGGATCGCGGATGAGCTAAAGGAAATATATGTTTTCTGGTTTCAGTTCACGGGTTCTGTAGAATATGAACAGTAAAATATATTTATAATATAAGTTGGGCAGGAACAAAAATGATTACCCACTCTTTGTCCATTGTCCAAATGACCTAAAATTTGGGCAAGGGGTTACCCTTAGCCATATCTAGAGGCTGTCCAAAAATGGGAATTTTTGGAAATACTTTCCCTAAAGTTTTTGTTTTAATTTAATAAAGTTAGAGTAATTTATCTAAGTGGTCAAATGACCTCCAAACTCTCCCAAATTTTTGTGAGTGGTTCCTGGCTATAAAACCTAGTTCTGTACAAAATTTCAACTCATTTGGATGAGTTTTGGGTAGGAAATCTCCTATACTTAATTAGGCATTAATGAGACGTTTTGGATAAAAAGTGCACTAAGAGGTTGGAACGGTCGAATAACCTCAACAAAGGCTGATATTTTGAGCACTGACTTAGAGGGGTTATTATAACCCACTTGGAGTAAATTGTGTGGTTTAGGGTTGGTTTACCCTAGGATCAAAACTCAAACCCTAAATGGAAGATTTTGAGGGTTGTGAAGGACATGGGGGCAATTGCTCTCGTATTGCCTTGAAATTTAGTAGAGTTGACATTTGCATGATAAGAATCATCTGGATGGAATCTTGGAAGATTTGGAGATAGGTAGATACCTCAAAATCCTAACCTTAGTTTTAGAGTAAAATACCAATTAAGTAAAATCTGTTACTAAACATTATCTAAAAGCTGTGAAACTCGGGTAGAGTAAGTTTTGGGGCGGGTAGAATCTATAACAATTTCACTAGAATTTTATGATGTCTATTTCCAGCACTTCATTTATAACGATTGTTATAGCCCTAATTGAGGTTTTAATTATTTAAATCTTTCTGTTCATTGAAACATCAGGAAATCTTTGAAATAAATGTTTTAGGTCGGAATGGTTGCTCCTGATTTTTGTATAATTTTTAGTTGAGTAAATATAGTACTTCCTGCACAAATGTTAAAAAAGAGTTTTATGCTTTGAAAATTAATTATGGATGGTATTGCTGCTGAAAAATTATGAAACTTGGCCAATGCTATTTTTAATGTTGTTCATGCATAATATAATTTATTTATAATTTTTGGATGGATATTCTCTATACTTGATTCATAAATGACGAAAGATAGAAAATATTGCTAAAATAGTTTTAGTGCTTTTTTGATGATAGAAAAATTGTGATGCTTTGGATTTACCATTTTGAGATAGCAAATTATTTATAATAATTTTTTTGGACATCTTGCATGAGTACTTAGGGTAGTTCATGTTCAAACCAGTAACCCAAGAAATTTTGAGGAAATTAAATAAATGGCAGATAAATTAGGAAATATATAGATTTCTAATTATAGGCTAATCATATCATGATATACCTCCAGTAAATAAGTTAGGTCATTTGAATGAGTATTGGATGATTTCCTAACCGGTTCGACATATAGTGTAGGTTGGTCTGCATATAGCAAATTATTAAATATCAATAGGACATGATCTGGGATAGTTGTTGGAGTTATTCA
This sequence comes from Platanthera zijinensis, assembly GCA_039513925.1. Classification (NCBI taxonomy): domain Eukaryota; kingdom Viridiplantae; phylum Streptophyta; class Magnoliopsida; order Asparagales; family Orchidaceae; genus Platanthera; species Platanthera zijinensis. The sequence goes on from CM077079.1 coordinate 226,451,082, forward strand.
TTTTGTTTGGGTGGGTAGATGTGGATGATTTCGTAATAGAATGATATGAAGAGTAATGAGAAGTGGTGATGGCTAGAGTTAAGAGGTGCTCGGGTTCGACGAAAGATCATCTTTCCCGAAGAGAGGAAGGTTAAACTCACCCTATGTTAGTCTATCGTAATATGAGAAGGGAATGAGTAAGGGAATCAAACAATAACAATAAGTGCCTTGCGAAAGGGAACGATGGGCTTCAGCTACCATCATAGTTCCTACTGCCCTTTGAGAGCCCTTCACAGGGAATACCGGGGGAAGTCCTGGGTTAACGTAAACTGTAATAACAAACTGAAAAGAGTAACTTAGTAATTAGGATCTCACATTTCACAAACACTGTTAGCACAGGAAGATTGTTGGGAGCTTCGGATCGATTGGTTAAGAGACGGACGGAATGGTCCGGGGAGCTTCGGCTCGATTGGTTAAGAGACAGACGTTTTGGTTCGGGGAGCTTCGGCTCGGTTTTTGTTTGATTACGATTAAATTTTCATGTGCCTAAAGGAAAGAAAAATTAAGGTGGTTGGTCTTCGGTATTGGAGGGTCGATGCACCGACGCCAATACGCTGACTCGGCAAGTGTGGTTAATACTTCGCCAACAGAAGTCCGGTGCACCAGCCGGCAAGAGTATGCAGGAGTCTGCATCGTGCACCAAGCGTTGAGGCGTACAATAGGTCTGACCAGTAGTGCTTTACTTGTTTAGAGGTGGGCGAGGCCCAACCCACCGCTTCTGTCTGCCACAACAGAGGTATCCTGGGAGGTAACGACTCCGAAAGGGGGAACTAAAGGTCTGTGTGCACAGATTCGGGTGTGTGTGTTACACTTTCATGTTCCATCATACCACTTGCATGTCATAGCATAAATGATTCATTAAACCCCTGACACTTAAATTATAAGTGGAATGGGACGCTTATACATTAGGACTTGCAAAACGACCCCTTGGTCTATAAGCTCGTGTGGGCAAGTTTATAAATTAAGGTTAAATTCAATATATATATGCTGTTGTTTGATAACCGATACCCCAACGTATAAGTGGTATAAGACACTTTATACGATGGGAGCCTTTCAGAAGATCCCTTGGCTTATGCGCTTCCGCACATAAGTTAAGGTTACATTTCCTACTTTTTGTTATTGCCATTATTATTATAGAATCGCTAGATTAGTTCCGCTGCCACATGTTTCTTTGATTTAATCTCCACCTTCATGTCCTTCCCTTTCTTCCTCTCCGCTCGGTACCTAGGAGCAATGGGGGAAGGGGTAGGGGATGATACGGCTTAGTCTTTATGACTAACAGTTTTCGAACCGCATCATTTTAGGGAATCGTGGAGCCCAGCACGGGGGATCAACCCCAGAGACCGGTGCGCTTGGATATGGGGCAGTCTATCTCTGGAATTCATACAGTCGTGACTGTGAGTCTGTACCTTGAGTAGATGTTCTATTTTTGCTTCCGCATGAGTGATTTGTAGTGAGGACATGATGTACCGGGCATAAGCCCGTATTTTTAGTACTCTTATATATTATTATGTGGACACTCCCTTCGTGGAGATTTTATTTCTATATATGTGATTATCTTGTGGACTCGTTTTACTTCATTTTGTGCTACCTTTCTGTGATGGAATTGGCCGGCAGAATCGGCGCTTTGTGGTGATGACCCTTCAGGGCGTAAAGGTGTCACCGCAAAGGGGCGGTTCTGGGCCTAAGACCCCGGTGTTTTAAAATAAAAAAAGGGGGGGTCTTACAAGTGGTATCAGAGGGAACATCGATCTGAAAAAGGTAGCAGTCCACTAACCCTGGGTCACCCCCGCTCGAGTTTAGTTTGGGGACAAATAAAGTAGCGGAAGCAGTGGTGTGCCCATAAGGGAAATCACATGTAGAAGTCCACTTCTTCATTAATTGGAATTCTTCTTTGTAGCCTACGGCAAACCCTGCCCCCAGCAGGAGGCACCTCCGGCTATAAAGAACATATCACATAATTATCTAGTCAACGAGTTAGAACCAGCCCACTAGGACTTACTACTAACCATGACGACTTATAGTATGTCCTAGTCCGAAATATACCATGGGTATGGACTTGGTTAAGGAAGGAGATACCCAATAAGAATAAAGGAGGAGTTCAACATGAGAATGACAACCTAATAGATAACTCAGGTGACCCGACGATCCTTATTAAGGATTATTCAAAGTAGTAGACTTCTTTACGGAGAATTGAGACCGATAATACGTTAGCAGAATGGTAAAAGACAAGTAGTCTTAACACTCATACCGGTAATAAGATTACTCGGAGACAACCACCAAGACAAACACCGAGGGTCGGATAGGAATTCAAATTTGGAAGATACCCATTTGGGATTGGGAACATTTTGACCCGGATAAGGTTGTCGTAAATGTCACTCAGAGAGTTTAAGGTATGGAGTGTATCAACAGGTTTCAGGTTGTAACCCCAAGTCGAAGATTGATGCCCTAGGGATTGTGCACCCAGCTACGACAGATATAACATTTTAATAAAAAAAGATACATAGCCCAAAGTAGGTAGGGGCTTATCTTTTGTTTATTGGGGGCTTGCCTTTATTTATTGGGCTTATCTTTTGACTTGAGATTTTATAGAGCCGCTGTGTACCCAAACAAACACGAAATTTAATCACCGTAAGTATGATGTATCTCAGAACATGTATCCCCAGAATAAGAAAGACATCATGAATTTGCGACGCGCGGTGAGGTGTGTCGGCTAGTGAAGGCAGAGTGCAGGAACCCCGCTGGATTGCTACAGCCACTCCCGGTGCCAGAGTGGAATTTGTGGACATCGTGATGTATTATATTCATGGACTCCCCCGATCACGGACGAGAAACGATTCGATTTGTGTCATCGTCGATCGGTTGACGAAGGTGGCCAGATTCATTCCGATCAGGAAGGATGACTCCGTGGGAGTACTAGTGCGGGGATTTCTGGAGCAGTTTGTTCGATACCACGGGGTGCCCAAGACGATCGTGTCGGATCGGGATGGCCGGTTCACTTCCAGGGAGTGGAGATCCGTGCAGTATTACTTAGGCACGCGATTGACTTTCAGTACCGCATTCCATCCCCAGACGGATGGGAAGACGGAGCGCACCAATCGGACGTTGGAAGATCTTTTGAGGCTATGCATTTTGGACCGCGGGGAACCATGGGAGAAGTTCTTACCCCTGGTCGAGTTCTCCTATAACAACAGCTACCAGTCCGGCATCAGGATGGCACCTTATGAAGCCTTGTATGGAAGGAAATGCAGGACCCTGCTTTCTTGGATTCAGGATGAGGATCCGAAGGCGTTGGGATCGGATTTTGTTGAAGACACCGAGGCTCATGTGAGACTAATCAGAGACAGGATGTTAGAGGCGCAGAGCAGACAGGCTAAGTACTATGACGCCCGACATCGTCAGCTAGAGTTTCAGGTGGGGGACCGAGTGTTTTTGAAGATCCGGCCCATGCATGGAGTTTCACGGGTGTGCGGTCGGAGATAGAAGCTCAGCCCTCGGTATATGGGCCCTTACAGGATCTTGGAGCGAATCAGGGATCTAGCTTACAGGCTAGAATTGCCACCAGAGCTGGCAGCTCTACACGACGTCTTCCACATTTCTTCGCTGAGGAGGGCTCTGCTACGCCCGGAGTAGCAGATTTTGACCACCGAAGGGCCGGTAGCTTCAGACCGGTCTGTTGAATTGGATCCGGTTCGGATCGATGACCAAGGAGTACGGATCTTGCGCCGCAAGAAGATCCCCTTAGTCAAGGTTCTGTGGAGGAATCACCGTCCGGAGGAGCACACTTGGGAATCGCAGGACCAGATGAGGCAAATATACCCGAAGTGGTTTAGTCAGGTATACCTCACCACCTCTCGGTATACTATAAATTATCTTCTTGTATTGAACCGGTAGGACTAGATAAGGGAAATTGAGAACCTAGGCATGTGTAGGAAAGTATGGGCTAATCTTTTGTTTATTGGGGAGATTGCCTTCGTTTATCAAACAAGTAATCTCGCTTCGACTCAATAGGAAAAACCATATGGGATATTACAAGTTTATTTTATTACGGTATAAATCCCCGTAGGCTCAACCTCAATTTCGGGGACGAAAATTTTGTTTTGTTTATTGGGATTTGTAACATCCCATTTTTGGCTAGACCCCTAGGAGTCGGCTTGTCGTGACAAAACCCTAGGAAGCCCAAGAATTAAAATACATCGACCAAGATTTCGGGTCACGGCTTGGTCACGCCTGTGACCTACCCGTCATGCCCGTGACCTAGGGCGTGACTCCTTCGACAATCGTCGATCTCAGAAAAACGATCGTCGATCTCAGAAAGACGATCATCGAGCACATAATTTGCAAACCGGGCCTGTCACGCCCGCGACCTACGTGTCATGCCCGTGACCTAGGGCGTGACCCCCTTCAACGATCGTCATTCTCAGGAAGACGATCGGCGAGTGCAGAATTTGCAACCCAGGCCTGTCACACCCGTGACCTATGTGTCACGCCCGTTACCTAGGGCGTGATCCCGTTCGACGATCGTCGATCTTAGGAAGATGATCTGCGAGCGCAGAATTTGCAACTCGGCCTGTCACGCCCGTGGCCGACATGTCATGCCCGTGACCTAGGGCGTGACCCACCTTCGACGATCGTCGTTCTCAGGTAGACGATCGGCGAACTTAGAACTTTCCATAAGGGCCTGTCAAGCCCGTGACCTACGTGTCACGCCCGTGACAAAGGCCGAAACGTCGGTTCACGCCGAAATTATTCTAACACGCATTATAATAAATTCTGGTATGGAAAGTAACACCAGGAGTATTAAATGAGCCGTTTCCTTCTCTAATTATTTAGTAAAATGAGGAAGTGTTGACCCAATAGGAAATCATCACCTGAATCATCCATTTAATCTTCCACCTTTTTCTCTTCCCTTCACCATAACCGAAATATTATTACGAGAAAGCATTCATGGCCATGAATGTTTCACCCTTTCCCCTCCCCACTTGGAGATCTATAAAAGCCCCCTTAGAGCAAGATGAGAAGGTTACACTCTTGACTAAATGGATTAGGATTATAGTTCTTGCTCTATGAGAAGTTCGGGAACGCCACCATCGCGCCATGACAATCCGACGTTCATCTCGCCTCCAAACCGCGAACAAGGTCCTCCTCTACTTTTTTTGTGGGTAGATATTAGGATCTTAGAAAGGAGTTCGTGCTCAAAGGAGTCGGACCTACCTCGTGTTTTCATGGAGAAACAATGAAAAATATATTTTTGGGTACGCCGGAAACTGCCACCTTCTGCGGCCAAACCACCGCCGACCGATAGCCATCGCCTCGATGGAGGTGGTGGTGGTGGCTGGCCAGGGAAGTGATCGGACGGTCGGCGACGGATCGCGAATGAGCTACAGGAAATATATGTTTTCTGGTTTCAGTTCACGGGTTCTGTAGAAGATGAACAGTAAAATATATTTATATTATAAGTTTTGAATATAGTATATAAGGAAAATATATATAAAATGGGCGTATTTTGAGGTTGTAAAACGAGGCACTTAAAGGCCGATTTTAAAAAAAATAGCCAGTCATGAAAGTTGTAGCCCTTCGCGTATAGATTAATTTAAAATTGATTTCAACTCGTTTGGGTAAGTGGTTTGATCGCAGCACTTGTTTTAGTGGGGGTTGTACCTAGAGTTGGGCATGAACTAAAATGAATGCCCACTCTTCGTCCCTTGTCCAAATGACCTGAAATTAGGGCTGGGGGTTTCCCTTAGCCATATCTAGATGCTGTCAAAAATGGGAATTTTTGGAGATATTGTGCCTAAAGTTTTTGTTTTAATTTGATAAAGTTAGAGTAATTTATCTAAGTGGTCAAATGACCTCCAAACTCTCCCAAATTTTGGTGGGTGGTCCCTGGCTATAAAACCTAGTTTTTTACAAAATTTCAACTCATTTGGATGAGTTTTAGGTAGGAAATCTCCTATCCTTAACTAGGCATTAATGAGACGTTTTGGGTAAAAAGTTCACTAAGAGGTTGGAACGGTCGAATAACCTCAACAGAGGCTGATATTTTGACCACTGACTTAGAGGGGTTTTTATAACCCACTTGGAGAAAATGGTGTGGTTTAGGGTTGGTTTACCCTAGGATCCAAACTCAAATCCTAAATGGAGGATTTTGAGGGTTGTGAAGGACATGGGGGCAATTGCTATCGTATTGCCTTGAAATTCAGTAGAGTTTACATTAGCATGATATGAATCATCTGGATGGAATCTTGGAGGATTTGGAGATAGGTAGATACCTCAAAATCCTAACCTTGGTTTTAGAGTAAAATACCAATTAAGTAAAATCTATCACTAAACATTATCTAAAAGCTGTGAAACTCGGGTAGAGTAAGTTTTGGGACGGGTAAAATCTATAGCAATTTTACTGGAATTTTATGATGTCTATTTCCAGCACTTCATTTATAACGATTGTTATAGCCCTAATTGAGGTTTTAATTATTTGAATCTTTCTTGTTCATTGAAACCCCAAGAAATATTGGAAGTAAATGTTTTAGATTAGAATGGTTGCTCCTGAATTTTTGTATAATTTTTAGTTGAGTAAATCTAGTACTTCCTTCACAAATGTTAAAAAGGGGTTTTATGCTTTGAAAATTAATTATGGATGGTATTGCTGCTGAAAAATTATGAAACTTGGCCAATGCTATTTTTAAGGTTATACCTATGTAATATAATTTATTTATAATTTTTGGATAGATATTCTCTGTACTTGATTCATAAATGACGAAAGATAGAAAATATTGCTAAAATAGTTTTAGTGCTCTTTTGATGATAGAAAAATTGTGATGCTTTGGATTTACCATTTTGAGATAGCAAAATATTCATAATAATTTTGTTGGACATCTTGCATGAGTACTTAGGGTAGTTCATGTTCAAACCGGTAACCCAAGGAATTTTGAGGAAATTAATTAAATGCTAGATAAATTAGGAAAATTATATATTTATGATTATAGGCTAATCATATCATGATATACCTCCAGTAAATAAGTTAGGGCATTTGGATGAGTATTGGATAATTTCCTAACTGGTTCGACATATAGTCTAGGTTGGTCTGCATATAGCAAATTGTTAAATTGCAATATCACATGATCTGGGATAGTTGTTGGAGTTAGTCATTTTGTTTGGGTGGGTAGATGTGGATGATTTCGCAATAGAATGATATGAAGAGTAGTGAGAAGTGGTGATGGCTAGAGTTAAAAGGTGCTCGGGTTCGACGAAAGATCGTCTTTCCCGAAGAGAGGAAGGTTGAACTCACCCTAGGTTAGTCTATCGTAATATGAGAAGGGAATTGGTAAGGGAATCAACCAATAACAATAAGTGCCTTGCGAAAGGGAACGATGGGCTTCAACTACCATCATAGTTCCTAGTGCCCTTTGAGAGCCCTTCACAGGGAATACCGGGGGAAGTCCTGGGTTAACGTAAACTGTAATAACAAACTGAAAAGAGAAACTTAGTAATTAGGATCTCACATTTCACAAAAACTGTTAGCACAGGAAGATTGTTTGGAGCTTCAGATCGATTGGTTAAGAGACGGACGGAATGGTCCGGGGAGCTTCGGCTCGATTGGTTAAGAGACGGACATTTTGGTACGGGGAGCTTCGGCTCGGTTTTTGTTTGATTACGATTAAATTTGCCTGTGCATAAAGGAAAGAAAAATTAAGGTGGTGGGTCTTCGGTATTGGAGGGTCGATGCACCGACGCCAATACGCTGACTCGGCAAGTGTGGTTAGTACTTCGCCAACAGAAGTCCGGTGCGCCAGCCGGCAAGAGTACGCAGGAGTTCGCTTCGTGCACCAAGCATTGAGGCATATGATAGGTCTGACCGGTAGTGCTTTACTAGTTTATAGGTGGGAGAGGACCAACCCACCGCTTCCGTCTGCCACTACGGAGGTATCCTGGGAGGTAACGACTCCGAAAGGGGGAACTAAAGGTATGTGTACACAGAGTCGGGTGTGTGTGTTGCACTTGCATGTTCCATCATACCAACTTGCATGTCATAGCATAAACGATTCATTAAACCCCTGAAACCTAAAGTATAAGTGGAATGGGATGCTTATACATTAGGACTTGCAAAACGACCCCTTGGTCTATAAGCTTGTGTGGGCAAGTTTATAAATTAAGGTTAAATTCAATATATATATGTTGTTGTTTGATAACCGACACCCCAACGTATAAGTGGTATGGGACACTTTATACGATAGGAGCCTTGCAGAAGATCCCTTGGCATATGCGCTTTCGCACATAAGTTAAGGTTACATTTCCTACTTTCTGTTATTGTCATTATTATTATAGAATCGCTAGATTAGTTCCGCTGCCACCTGTTTCTTTGATTTAATCTCCACCTTCATGTCCTTCCCTGTCTTCCTCTCTGCTCGGTACCTAGGAGCCATGGGGGAAGGGGTAGGGGATGATAGGGCTTAGTCTTTATGACTAACGGTTTTCGAACCACATCATTTTAGGGAATCGTGGAGCCCAGCACGGGGGAGCAGCCCCAGAGACCGGTGCACTTAGAGATGGGGCAGTCTAGCTCTGGAGTTCATACAGCCGGGACTGTGAGTCTTGACCATGAGTAGATGTTCTGTTTTTTCTTTCGCATGAGTGATTTGTAGTGAGGACATGATGTACCGGGCATAAGCCCGTATTTTTAGTACTCTAATATATTATTATGTGGACACTCCCTTCGTGGAGATTTTATTTCTATATATGTGATTATCTTGTGGACTCGTTTTAATTCATTTTGTGCTACCTTTCTGTGATGGAATTGACCGGCAGAATCGGAGCTTTGTGGTGATGACCCTTCAGGGCGTGAAGGTGTCACTGCAAAGGGGCGGTTCTGGGCCTAAGACCCCGGTATTTTAAAAGAAAAATGGGGGGGGGGGGTCTTACAATAGAATACTTATAAGTGCATACCAATTTGTTGATGTGTTGATTTCTATAAATCGATGCATGCATCAAATAGTATCACCATTTGACACATAAGTTCATTTCCTTGAATTCTATTCATCCATCAAATAGTCCTACAAATTGATGTAGTGGAAACATTTTGCCATGAATTCAATGCCTCATCGAATGTTGTCAGTTAAGATTTGGTTCATTTCAACCCAATCATCTATCCAATTTTTGTACGTTTTTAATATGCGACCCCATAGGCTCATATAGCGTTGGCCATAAGATTAAAACTTTGATCACTTCTAGATCACAAAATATTTTAATCGTATCTTCTATAATAAAGCTCTATGTTTTTTTTATCTTATGCTTTCTATAATAAAATGCATACACAGTCTGGTTCTTCTTTAGAAGTTAATCGCACTGAAAATCCCAATGAATATGTGAGAAATCAAATCTCATCCTTTTTGCATGTCTAACGATAGTTCATTATACCAGAAATGTGTATACTTCCTAAAAAAATGAAGCTACATAAAGAATGAAGTGTTATCTTCTTGATGTTACACATACACTTCTCTAAAAAAATGAATGTTCCATGCTCCTATTAGGGACATGCTTTCTTGGATTCATGTTACATCATCAATCATCTTCACTTCACCATTCTTTAAGGGAATACCCCATTTCTATTTTCTATCTTGACATCGCTTTGTTCTCCCTTACCCATCGGGTTTTGTAGTGTACTTCCTATATTCACTCACTTATATCTGGTCGGACAAACTCTCTATTCATGCTATTAAATGTATCTTCATATGGTATTATCCAAATTAGAAGTGTTATCGACATTATGAACCTCTTCTCATATTGATATATGTTTCGGCTGATGTTGCCTTATTTGTGTTTACTCATTACTTCTCCACAAACACTACACCAGTCACCCAAGTGGAAATCCTATATATTATTCATTTCTTATTATCCGTGCTCCACACTTGATATCCAACCACCATAGCTTCATATTCAATTTTCACATTCTCCTTCTTATTGTTCACGCTTTCCTCCATCAACTTTGGCGCTCCCACTACGAGTTCTTAGTCCAGTTATCTCCTCTTCAAAAGGATTCAACAGTTAAGACATCTTAGACCTTGAAAATCCCATTGTTCCTCGCTAAGGGGTCTATTCTTGAACTTAACATTTCATTAATGATGTAGTGTTGTATGCAAAACTTAACCCTTCTTGTAGGGATTTTTCCATGTCCATCACTTCCACTGTCATCCATATTACTTTTGAGGATTTTGCCTTTTCAAACTAGAAGGCTGTTATATATACATGTTGAAGCCTATGGTCCGCATCTCTTTGGTTTGACAATATCAAAATCTTGAGTTATATTTGATCATACTTGTGTTGGGTATAGTGTGCAGGTTTTTAGGAACAAAAAGACCAAGAAAAACAACTTCAGCCACCTACCTCCACGCGCTAGCACTACCCCATCGCTCTAGCATGGAATTATTTCTGGATAAGCCCTCTGACACCTACCACGTTGCGCTCAGTCTACTGCCCGTATTAGTGGGGATTTATTTATGGACAAGCTCTCTTGCACCTACCGTGTGGAACTAGGTCTACCGCTCCATGCTAGCTCAAAACCATTGAGAAAACTCGACATCCTGCTAAGAAAAAAGTTACCATTGGGCGCTAGCATCTTACAATGTCGTGGTATCATAAAAGTGGGAAAATATTTTATTTTGATATTTTTTCCAAATATGCTAGACAAATGTCACTATCGCATGAATTGACCTACCCCCGGGCACTAGCACTACTGCGAACCATAGAGTATTTTTCAAGACGTATAAAAGTACGCATTTCTTTTCCTGGAGATAAGACAAAGGAGAATATTTCATTATAGGGTTTGGCCATGTGAAGGAGGATGAAATTTCATCTCCTTTGAAGGAAAACACTATTTCTCCCTCAAACGTAGATCTCCTCCGACGAACAGTGCGCGATCGATGCTCTTGAAAATCATTCTCATTACAATCGATTAGCCGCGAATGGTCATTGAAGATCTTTTCAAGAGGAGGGGGTGAATAAGAGTTTCAAAGATAGCTCGAAATTAAAGTGAATTTCTCCAAGAAAATAAGTTCTAGATGTTACCGTGTTGCGGTAGAACACCACTACGTGATGGTAGGCCACAATGATTTACTCACTTGTAAAACTTCATTTTCTGATTTCTCACACAATACTCAAACCTCTAATAACATACAACCATAATTCTGAAATGAAATAGACAATATAATTGTATTCAAAATAAGAATAATGGTTTATAATAGCAAAACTTGATCTCTGTGATCCCAGAGATCATAGGCGATGAATAAAAATTTGTTTTGGTTTTTATACCGATGCTCCCAGGATCTGTTGGCTCTCAATCTTCTTCCCATGATGATCTACAAGCTGACTCTTCACCTTCCTCCCCGAAAAGATCTTAGAGCCCCACTAGATCTCCCAGATCTAGACATCCTCCCAAGATAATGTCCTTCAAACTATACCCAGGATTCCAACGATCTCCCATGTTGATTTCCCTTACACAAAGATCTGATAAAACCAAAGAAAAATACAAAATTAAAATTTAGAGCATAAGAGTTATTTCTCCCTCAAACGTAGAACTCCTCTGAGGAATGGTGCGTGGTCAATACTCATTAAAATTATTCTCGTTATAGTCAATCAGCCGCAAATGGTCATTGAAGATTTCATTCACCGGAGTTCTTCAATCACGGGTGGGAGGAAGAAATGGTGTTTTTCCTTCGAAGAAGATGAAATTTCATCCTCCACCAGATGACGACTGAACCCTAGAATGAAATATTCTCCTTTATCTTATCTACAGGAAAAGAAATGTGAGCTTTTATATAACTTAAAAAAATGTTCTACCACCGGTAGTAATGCTAGTACCCAGCGGTAGGTCAACTTACGCGTTGATGATAGCTGTCCAGCAGATTTTTGAAAAATATCAAAATAAAATAATTTCTGCTTTTATAATACCGCGACGTGGTAAGATACTAGTGCCCGATGGTAACTTTTTTCCTCAATGGGATGTCGAGTTTTCTCAGCGGTTTTGAGCCAGCACGTAGAGGTAGGCCAAGCGCTACACGGTAGGTTCCTGAGAGCTTATCCATAAATAAATCCACGCTAATGCGGGCAGTAGACCTAGCACTATACGGTAGGTGCCAAAGATCTTGTCTAGAAATAATCCATACTAGCGCGGTGCGGTGTGCTAGCGTACGACAGTAGGAGGCAGAAGTTGATTTTATTGGTCTTTTTGTACCTAGAAACCTGCACACTATACCCAACATAAGTATAATCAAATATAACTCGGGATTTAATATTGTCAAACTAAAGAAATACGGACCATAGGTTTCAACACACTCCCTTATTTGATAATATCAAATCTCGTTCATGATATATAAATAGTAATATCAAGGTATAGTTTAATCCTATTAGTAAGCATGAAATATATCAGGTTGAATTGATAAATACAAGTGTGCTCCCCTACCTGTATGCTCTTCCTACACGAGATCTCCTAAATAAAGAATAAAATCATGAACACTGAAAACAAACCAGTACACTATAAACACACAACAAAATGTGACAAAATACATACTGGGATTTGTCATTCTCAAACCAAGAGATGCGGAATGCATGTTCCAACACACTCCCCATTTTGATAATAACAAATCCACTATGAAGAAATGATGCATAAATATTGTGTCTGTGTTTAAAGTAATTGATAAGCATTCAACGCATACTCCTCTAGATGGATACTGCACCTACATATATTCTTCCTAGTTTGTACTCTTCCTAAATGAGATATTTCTTCAAATTCATTCTCCATCTTTTGGTATTATCACAAGAGGGTGGGATCGAGCATATTAACGGTAGAGTTTTTCTATGATACCACTGGTTGATTACTATATTTTGCCACTTGTGAAAAAACATACTACTACTTGTTAAGATAATTATCATGCTCGAGCAAAACTAGAGTATCAATATCCTATGATTACTCCCCCTATATAGATGTTTTCTATATAAAAATTTAATCTACTCCCCCTGAATTAAGAAATTTATGCACGATATTCTCCCCCTTTCTAGTAGAACAAAATAGAGGGTAGAGGTGAGTGTTTTCAGTGAGAATAAAAAAAGGTCTTTGTTAGAGAATAAAAATGGGATGTAATGTATAAGATCATAGAAATCACTCTACCACTTATTCATGAAAAAGTATGCATGATTGAATAAAGTAGTATAGTGATAAAAATAGAAAAGATATCACTTGTTAAGCAAATAAAATCACTTAGTAAACATAGTTAACCACTTGTTGAGAGAGTAAATATCTATGATTAAGCACAAGTAGTATGCATAAAAATATGATAAGAACTCTTAAAATAAACAACTTTTTGGAAAATATGATCATATTTAGGATATGGAGTTTTAAGCCTAATAAGAAGATGTTTTTAATTCAATTCAAATCTAAGAGATGCTATTTCATTGAAATTTTTGCAAGCATGATTTCAAAATATCAAAGAGAGATAAGAACTATAATGTGATCTAATTTGAATTTCAAGTAAATATAAACATTGTAGTAGTCATGCTTTGCTATCTAGTGTATTTACTAAAGAATTTAGAGAATAATATATGTATGTATTAGAATCCAATTCTCAAGAATAGAAGTTTTATAATAAATAATGATGTGCACAAACAGTGTTTTGATAAAGTATACAAGTGGATTAATCAAAACACATGACATATAGAATGAAAAACATAATATTAAAATACAAAAATAATATTACTTACACTATTTTTAATGCACATGAGTAAGAAGTACAGTTTTCAAGGTGCTCTACACACACAATGCTTATTAAGACTTATGAAAGAGTAGAGTAGTGCTTGGGGGATCACATTTATGCCTTTATTCATATTTTTTATTTTTGTGATCCGGTGTACTAAGAGAAATGGTGAATATTTTGTTCCTACAAGACACTTTACAATTCATTTCCCAAGGTGATCAACCTCACAATGCTCGTTAAGACTTATTAGGAGGGTGAGAAATGTTTGGTGGAGTTTTCCTTTTCCATTTTTATTTGATTTTTATTTTAGTGACAATGGGCTATGAATTCACTTGTTGCACAAACAATATCCCCTTTTAAAAAAAACATTTCTTTAATGAATAAGTGTCTGAAAAACAAAGAAATGAAATAATCAATTCAATGTAGTGTAGGTTATCTATTTATGCATTATTATTATTTTATTATTACACTACATAATCATGCAAGTATAAGATTAAAATCACATGTAGGTTATCAAAATAAGTGAGTGAATAAATTCATTATCAAACATAAAACATTACTCATACTTAGCAATGGCTATGATAGAAATAAGTAATAAAGATGAGAGAAGAACAATATTACCAGATTTGTTTACAATTTATCTTTGCACCATGCTATCTTGGTTGAGATCAATGCTTATGATATTGGTGTACAAAAAAGGTTTGTTCTTCATCATATGACCTTCTAACTATTATAAAAGCAAAAATACAATATGAGAAAGGAAATATGCAAAATTGCGAACAAACTACAATAACAAAAAAAAGAAATTATTCATTTGAGATTTTAAACTCCAAATGAACAATAAAAATGATAAAACAAATTATTTCCACGTGTTTCTCCCACTTGATCAATCTTGCCGACGAATAAAAAATTGTCCTTATTCCTAGATTGGTACTCTCCTAATCCATCATCCCTCTCTCTTTCACTTACCTCCCTTAATACATTTTCTCCCCCTGCTGGATCAACCCTTAAAGATCCTTCGATCCAAGTAAGATCCTGAAAAAATTCCACACTTGAAGGTTCTTGAATTACTAAAGATAGGTTTGGTCAGAAATAGTATTTGACTTGTATTTCTTAAGTATCGTAGACTCATTTCCAACTCGCATTGTGATGGTACCTTCGTCCATGTCCATAATAGCCCCAGTAGTGGCTTTGAAATGATGATAAAAAATAAGTGCTGATTCCATATTATCTTCATTTTTTGGCAACATAAAATCTAAAGGGAATATGAAGGTTCATAATTTAACTAATATGTTCTCAACAATGATCAAAGGGTAATAAATTTATTTATCGACAAGTTGAAGTGAAATATTTGTGGGTTTTAGGTCTTCAATTCCAATGTTTTGAAAAATAAAGTGCAGAACACATTGATGGACACACTAGAATTACAAAGTGTGTTTAGAGTGAGATGCAAATTACCACAAGGAAGTATAAAACTCTCATGACCCTAAAGCTTAGGCATAATATTATTTTGAAATATCATCATATATTCTTCTGTGGCCATTATAGTGCCAAATTTGTCCAATTTGTTCTTCTGGAGTAGTATTTCTTTCCTGAATTTAGTATAACTCGGCATTTTAATTAAATCATTGAGTAATAGGGCATTAATATTCACCTTCCTAATCATATCCAAAAATTATTTAAAATTTTTCCAATTATTTCTTGCTTTATACCCTTAGGGTTAGGGATACACTGAGCACTCATATATTTAGTGTCAGGTTAATACTATCCTTTGAAATGTTTTGGGCGTCATTATTTTTCTCTTTTAAACCCTTAGTATTTCCTAAAAGAGTTTTTCCACTTTTTGAAAATATAGCACTAATATGCTCCTTAGGGTTTACCTTTATGTTTCCAAGTAAGGTTCCATATGGTCTCAAGGAAATTACCTTAATGAGTTGTTCAACTCCTTGTTCAATTTGTTGTTCAAAATTCTGGATTGAATTTTATTGAATGCATAGTGATCACTCATGTGCTAGGATATTGTTATGAAAATTTGTTGAGAACTTCACAACTAGTTCTTCCAGATTAGGCCTTCTATATTCCTGAGAATTACCTAATATGTTATTATTCAGTGGTCTTTGAGAATTCTCCAGATTGCTTCAGGAAAAATTAGGACAAATATGTCACCCTGGGTTATAAGTTGAAAAGTATGGGTTATTCTACCCGTGAAATTCTGGCCTATGGTTATTATTATTACCCACATATGCATGGTATTCTATTTCATGGGGGTTAAACATGGTAAGTGATTGGGGATCTTGCTATGAAGAGCAGCCCTCAAGGATTTCTTGAAGTACAAAGACATGTTGTGATGGTTGTGCAAAGTTATCTATCTTTTTTGTCAAATTTTCAACTTGAAGTGTTAGGGAAATCATGGCATCAATATTGTAGACACTCGCTTATTTTTGTCTTGGCCCTAATGATGGTCCATTGATTATTATTAATAGCTATATCTTCAATTAATTCTTAGGTTACCTATATTATGAGTTTTTTTATGCTGATTTCTTTTTTCTTTTGGACAAACACATGATTCTAGCTCCTTGGTCCTAAAATAATAAAATAAGTTAACGTCACATGAAAAGTATATTTTAATAATGAAAAAGGTAATGAAAAAGAATATAAATTTACTATAATTATATGTTCAACACCTGCCAAACTCATAGAAGATGTATTTGCTTGTTTGATCTAGTTAACTCAAACATTTGGGGCCCTTGTCCTGTCAGGTCTATTGGTAGGGTTAGTATGTTTTTATAACTTTTATTGATGATTTCTCTCAATTTTCCTGGGTGTATTTATTGGGTTTTGTTTATGCATAATATGCATATTAGAATATTAAATTGAAACCCAAAATTAGATATTTCAAAAACCAAAAGATTTAGAATGAGTTTATGCATGCGTCAAAATTACAGTTTTGAGAAGGATGATTGTCATGGAAAACCACAATATAAAACAAAATCTACATCTCTATAAATATCCACAAAGAAAGTGAGAAACACCTTATCATTTCTCTGACAAACTCAGGTTTTAAGATGACCATCCTTCTACATCTCCACGAAATAATAGTTTCACTTCTTTGGAGAGGATGCAAATGACAGCAAAAAGGAATCGCCTCTATGACTTATTCTCACAACCCTAAAATGCATTATTTATACTATAATTTCACAAACTTCCTGGGTTGAGAAGGAGAAGTGCAATGTGTATTTAATACTTGTAGATATATTCATCGAATAGTACCTTACTATTCGACGTTGTGTCAAATACTAGTTGTTAGCATAGAATTCTTATAAGTGCATACCAATTTTATGATGTGTTGATTTCTATAAATCGACACATGCATCAAATAGTATCACCATTCGATACATAAGTGCATTTCCTTGAATTCAATGCATGTATCAAATAGTCCTACAAATTGATGTAGTGGAAACATTTTGCCATGAATTCAATGCCTCATCGAATGTTGTCAGTTAAGATTTGGTTCATTTCAACACGATCATCTATCTAATTTTTGTACATTCTTAACATGCGACCCCATAGGCTCATATCGCGTTGGCCACAAGATTAAATCTTTGATCACTTCTAGATTACAAAAGATTTTAAACGTATCTTCTAAAATAAAGATATATGTTTTTTTGTTATCTTATGCTTTCTATAATAAAATACATATAAAGTCAGGTTCTTCTTTAAAAGTTAATCGCACTGATAATGCCAACGAATATGTGAGAAATCAATTCTCATCATTTTTGCATGTCTAATGATAGTTCATTATACTAGAAATGTGTATACTTCCTAACAAAATAAAGCTACATAAAGAATGAAGTGTTATCTTCTTGATGTTACACATACAATTCTCTAAAAAATGAATGTTCTACACTTCTATTGGGGACATGCTTTCTTGGATTCATGTTAACTCATCAATCATCTTCACTTCAGCATTCTTTAAGGGAATACCCCATTTCTATTTTCTATCTTGACATATCTTTGTTCTCCCATACCCATCGAGTTTTGTAGTGTACTTCCTGTGTTCACTCTCTTATATCTGGTCGAACAAACTCTCTATTCATGCTATCAAATGTATCTCCATATGGAATTATCCAAATTAGAAGGGTTATTGATGTTATGAACCTCTT
This sequence comes from Platanthera zijinensis, assembly GCA_039513925.1. Classification (NCBI taxonomy): domain Eukaryota; kingdom Viridiplantae; phylum Streptophyta; class Magnoliopsida; order Asparagales; family Orchidaceae; genus Platanthera; species Platanthera zijinensis. The sequence continues at coordinate 226,469,026 of CM077079.1, forward strand.
CTCATATTGATATATGTTTTGTCTGATGTTGCCTTATTTGTATTTACTCATTACTTCTCCACTAACACTACACCAGTCACCCAATTGGATACTCCTATATATTATTCATTTCTTATTATCCATGCTCCATACTTGATATCCCACCACCATATCTTCATATTCAATTTTCAGATTCTCCTTTTTATATTTCACCCTTTCCTCCATCTACTTTGGCGCTCCCACTACGAGTTCTTAGTCCAATTATCTCCTCTTCAAAATGATTCAACATTTAAGACATCTTAGACCTTGATAATCCCATTGGTCTTCGCTAAGGGGTCTATTCTTGAACTTAACATTTAATTAATGATGTACTGTCGTATGCAAAACTTAAGCCTTCTTGTAGGGATTTTTCCATGCCCATCACTTCCACAGTCATCCATATTACTTATGAGGATTTTTCCTTACCATACTAGAAGGCTGTTATAGATACGTGTTGAAGCCTATGATCCACATATCTTTGGTTTGACAATATCAAAATCTTGAGTTGTATTTGATCATACTTGTGTTGGGTATAGTGTGCAGGTTTTCAGGTACAAAAAGACCAAGAAAAACAACTTCTGCCACCTACCGCCGCGCGCTAGCACTACCCTACCGCTCTAGCATGGGATTATTTTTGGACAAGCTCTCTGACACATACTGCATTGCACTCGGTCTACCGCCCGCATTAGCAGGGATTTATTTATAGATAAGCTCTCTTGCACCTACCGTGTGGTACTAGGTCTACCGCTCCGCGCTAGCTAGAAACCATTGTGAAAACTCGATGTCCTGCTAAGAAAAAAGTTACCATTGGGCGCTTGCATCTTACAATGTCGTGGAATCATAAAAGCGGAAAAATATTTTATTTTGATATTTTTTCCAATCTTTTAGACAAATGTCACTATCGCATGAATTGACCTACCCCCAGGCACTAGCACTACTGCCGGCAATAGAGTATTTTTCAAGATGTATAAAAGTACGCATTTCTTTTCCTGGAGATAAGATAAAGGAGAATAGGGTTCTGCCATGTGAAGGAGGACAAACTTTCATCTCCTTTGAAGGAAAACACTATTTCTCCCTCAAACGCATAACTCCTCCGACGAACACTATGCGATTGATGCTCTTGAAAATCATTCTCATTGCAATCGATTAGCCGCGAATGGTCATTAAAGATATTTCCAAGAGGAGGGGTGAATAAGATTTTCAATGATAGCTCAAAATTAAAGTGAATTTCTCCAAGAAAATAAGTTCTGGACGCTACCGAGTGGCGGTAGAACACTACTGCATGATGGTAGGTCACATCGATTTACACACTTGTAAAAATTCATTTTCTGATTTCTCACACAACACTCAAACCTCTAATAACATACAACAACAATTTTGAAATGAAATAGACAATATAATTGTACTCAAAATAAGAACAATTGTTTATAATAGCAAAACTGGATCTCTGTAATCCCAGAGATCATAGGCGATGAATAAAAATTGGTTTTGGTTTCTATACTGACGCTCCCAGGATCTGTTGGCTCTCACTCTTCTTCCCATGAAGATCGACAAGCTGAATCTTCACCTTCCTCCCCAAAAGTATCTTAGTGACCCACTAGATCTCCCAGATCTGACGTCCTCCCAAGACAATTTTATTCAGACTACACCCAGGAATCCAACAACCTCCCATGTCGATTTCCCTTATACCAAGATCTGATAAAAACAAATAAAAATACAAAATTAAAATTTAGAGCATAAGAGTTATTTCTCCCTCAAACGTAGAACTCATTTCAGGAACGGTGTGTGATCGATACTCTTGAAAATTGTTCTCGTTATAGTCGATAAGCCGCAAAAGGTCATTAAAGATTTCGTTCACTGGAGTGTTGGATCTAGTGGCCAACCTTAGAGGGGGTGAATAAGGTTTGCGAACATTTATTGAATTTAAAAATTTCACACAATAAAACAATCATGGAGAAAAGAATTTCATTACATTAAATCAATAATGAAAAACAGTTTAAGATGAGTATACATCAAAACTTTATCTTCATGGCATCACAGATCAGAGACCAAGAGAATAAATTTTTTTTTGGTTTATATACCGACCAAACTATGACCAGTTGGCTCTCACCCTTTCCCTTCAGGAAAGGCATTCAAGCCCACTCTTCACCTCCATATAAGGAAGGGTCTTAGAGCGCACTCTTCACCTCCAAACAAGGGAGGGTCTTAGAGCCCCTCTAGATCCTCCGATCTAGACGTCCCAAATCCCGAGACGATTTTTCGCCGAATCCTTCCCGGATTCTGACGACCCTCTCCGGTCGATTTTCCTCATCGAAAACTAAACAGAAAATAGAAAAAGAGTACAAAGATTAAAAGTAAAGACGATAAGAAAATGAAGTTCTCCCTCTCGACGAATTGTCTGGTGTGCGATCTACGGCCGGTGCTTGAGATCTTCGGTGGCTAGCAACCAGTCGGTTCTCACTGGTCTATGTAGATTCTGGATCGCCGGAGTTCTTCTTTCACGAGTAGGAGGGAGAAGGCTTCCTTAAACTTTGACAAATACAAGTGGAGACGGGCACAAGGAGGCGGCCGAAATCTGGAGTTTAGACACCCTTCGTCAAAATTCATCTTGGAGCCATAATGACAACATGAATCACAGCGGCTTTTACATGTCTTCATGTATACAGGCTACCGCCGGCGGTAAGATTAGCGCCTGTGGTAGTTTTGCGCGCTTGTTGTGCCAGTTGTCCTTCAAAACTAGAAAATAGTCTTCGAAACAATCTTTTGCCTTTTCATTTGAGCTAGCGCCGTGCGGTAGAGCCTACGACCGTGTAGTAACATAGGATATGACGTTCTTAAAAAGGCAACATCCGTTTGACAGGGCTAGCGCCGTGCGGTAGGTGTTATCGCCGAAATCTTCCAGAAGGCTAGGACCGAATAAATCATTAAGTTACCGCCTGCGATAATCCAGTCGCCCTGCAGTAGTGCTGAGCTTGACGTTTCTGCCTTCAAAACTCGTCAAAGACCTAGCACGGCGCGGTAAAGCTAGCGCTGAAACCATCCAGAGCGCTAAGTCCAAATAAATCGTCGCATTAGCACCTTCAGTAATACTAAAGCCTGGCAGTAGACCAAAGTCTCGATGTTCTTCGATGGGCTAGCGCGGCGCGTTAGTGCTAGTGCCTAGCGATAGCATCCATATGAGCCTTCTCTGTTGCTTGCATCTGACAATCTGCAACTTCTATTGACAAACAAAATAATCAAATACAACCGGGGATTTGATATTCTCAAACACAGGGAATGTGAAACATCAGTTCAAATATGGAGTTATTCGATCACGAGTGGGAGGAATAAATAGTGTTTTTTCCTTCGACGAAGGTGAAATTTCATCCTCCTCCAGATGGCGACTGAACCCTAGAATGAAATATTCTCCTTTGTCTTTTCTCCAGGAAAAGAAATGCCTTCTTTTATACATCTTGAAAAAATTCTCTACTATCGGTAGAAATGCTAGCACCTGACGGTAGGTAAATTTATGCGTTGATGATAGCTGTCTGGCAGATTTTAGAAAAATATCAAAATAAAATATTTTTTTGCTTTTATGATACCGCGACGTGGTTAGATACTATAGCCCGATGGTAACTTTTTTCCTCAATGGGATGTCGAGTTTTCTCATCAGTTATGAGCTAGCTCGGAGTGGTAGGCCAAGCGCTACACGGTAGGTTCCTGAGAGCTTATCCATAAATAAATCCATGCTAATTCGGGCAGTAGACATAGCACTATGCGTTAGGTACTAGAGAGTTTGTCTATAAATAATCAACACTAGCGCAGTGTGCTAGCACGCGGCGGTAGGTGGCAGAAGTTGATTTTATTTCTTCTTTTTGTACCTAGAAACCTGCACACTATACCCAACACAAGTACGATCAAATATAACTCAAGATTTAATAATATCAAACCAAAGAGATGCGGACCATATGTTCTAACAAACTCCCCCCATTTGATAATATCTAATCTCGTTCTTGAGATATAAATAGTAATATCAAGGTATAGTTTAATCCTATCAGTAAGCATGAAATATATCAGGGTGAATGAAAGTCACACTAGTGCCAACTAACTTCACTTAGGGGGGGATAGGTGATGCACAGTCTTTTTGCGGAATTAAAATTTTACCTGCACAATAAAAGAAAACAAACAAAGCACAGAAAGACACAGGCAGTTATAGTGGTTCCCCGATTTGGGTACGTCCACTTTCCCCCTTCGACCTATCTCCCAACAAGGGACGACTCGGTCACTTCACCAACCGGATTGAAATCCAATCCTCACACTAATGGAAGGAACCCTTCCAACCGAAGGAGTCACCACTCCTCCACCACGGGTTGTACCCAACCCTTACAATGAGGAACCAACATTCCTTTACAACAAAAGTAAAAATGGAATGTATAAAATACAAACTACTTTTGGAGCGCTAGGTGTCCCTCTTCGTTCGATGATGCGTTCTTTAAGAAGACGAAGAGTCAACGACCTTAGCTCTCATTTGGAAAGGATCTCCTCGAGATCGGCGGTGGCAAAGATTGCGGCGACGATTCTTTCTATATCGGCGGCGACACAGATTGCGACAGCAATTCTTTCGAGATCAAACCTTCGTAGCAAAGCTAGTAAGGTCTACCAACGGTCTTACTTGGATTGATCGTCTCAATCGATTCAGAAGGGGAGGGTATTCCGTTCAACAAACCAAGAGACTAAATATCTCAAGATAGACACGTGAGACGCGTTGCTTGGCTAAGCTTCTGTCACCGGGAGATCAGGAAGAATCCACGATCAGCGGCGGCGACCACCTTCACGAGCGGCGACGGAGGCGGAAGAAATACCGTGATTAATTAGGTCACGCGAGGCGGCCGATCCTTTTCTTAGTGTTCGCTACTTCTTTCGTTCAAAATAGGAGAGTATTTATACAGTAGAATAATCCATTATGACCGTTGTAGGCCCCACCAGTAGAAACCCTAAGTCCGGTTCAAAACAGCGCCTGAAAATTTGGTCCGGTCCAGCGAGCCAACGAAAATCGCCTAAGGCAAATTTGGCGGGAATCATTGGTGATTCTCGACGATTCGTCGAGAATCCCTAATGATTCTCGTCGAATTCTACTTAGAAGATTTCTAGCTGAAAAGCAAGCCATTCGGAGTGAATCGGCGAGAATCACAATTCATTCTCGACGAATCGGCGAGAATGCAAAATCATTCTCGACGATTCGGCGAGAATAACTTAGTGATTCTCGCCGATTTTGCCTTAGCAGAATTCTAGACGGTGCTGAGACAGCCGGAAGCATTCGGCGAGAATCGGCTAGTGATTCTCGACGATTTGGCGAGAATCACTAGTGATTCTCGTCGAATCGGCGAGAATCACTTAGTGATTCTCGTCGAATATTACTTAGACGAATTTTCGTCTATCTTCCCGTGAGCTGGTCTTTGACCCATTCTTGCTCCTTGTCTTCTCTTGTTCTATCACTGCCCTGTACTTGAAAGTAAGTACACTCCAATAGAGAGAGTTCACGTAAGCCAACACACCGATCTGCTCAACGAGGGATTACGTTGCGCAGACCCGTGTATATTGACCTACTGCACCCTGACATTGGTGTGTACTTAGCGTGGAGTAACTGCAAGCACAACTTGAATAAAAATGATCAAATACATTGTCAATTCACCTTAGCTGGTTCAGAGGCTTCTTCAAATCAGGTACATTAAGGATACAATACCCAACAATCTCCCCCTATTTGAAGAAGCCTAAACCCTACAAGCTAAGGTGAATATAACGGATGGAAGAAAAACACAAACTGAATAATCAGTTGAGAATGAATTATGAATTTTCATACCATTATCTTTAGAGCATTTGGAGCAAACTTAGCCTGAGCACCTTAGCACCTTAACCGAGAGGGTAATCTCCCCCTTTTCGGCTTCTACAAATCTAGGACTTTTGCACTAGTCACAATGCTATCCCTCAGTTCTTGCATCTGTGCTTACTCTTGAGTTCCTTGCGGATGCTCCCTCTAGATCCAAGAGCCGGGAGCCTCTGTATTCTTCATTCCTCAAGGTTTCGCATACCTAGTTCAGTTTTGAAGAGACTGAGCTTGGCCTCGTCTAGGGGCTTTGTAAAAATATCTGCAACCTGCTTATCCGTGGGGACATAGCAGAGAGATATATCTTTATTTTCCACATGCTCCCGAATGAAGTGATAGCGCACTTAAATTTGCTTCGTTCTACTGTGTGACACAGGATTGTTCGCAATAGCTATTGTGCTTGAGGAGTCGTAATACATAGGAACTTCGCTGAACTGCAAGTCATAATCTTTGAGCTGATTTCTGATCCATAGAAGTTGTGCGCAATAGCTGCCTGCTGAGATGTACTCAGATTCAGCTGTGGAGGTTGCGACACAATTCTGCTTCTTACTATTCCATGAAATAAGCCTTCTTCAGAGGAATTGACACGTCTCGGAAGTGCTTTTCCTATCATCCCTGCTCCCTAGGGGTTGTGCGACATATACTTCCTCTTTCAGGTTTCCATTGAGGAAAGCAGATTTCACGTCCATCTGATAGACATTGAATCCTTTGTGCGAAACATACGCCAGGAACAATCTGATCACCTCGAGCCTTGCAACTGGTGCAAGGGTCTGGTCGAAGTCAATCCCCTCCTCTTGTCTGTAACCTTGAGCCACCAGCCTGGCCTTGTTCTTTATGATGACACCGTATTCATCCAGTTTGTTTCTGAAGATCCACTTGGTGCCGATCACATTCTGGTTCTTTGGTCTTGGAATAAGCGTCCAGACGTTGCATCTTTCAAATTGATGCAGTTCATCATACATGGCCAATATCCATGCTGCATCTTTGTTCGGCTCGTCGAACTTCTTTGGCTCAACCTGTGATAGGAAACTAAGGTGCAAAATCTCATTAATTATACCTCTTCGAGTTCTGACACCGTCACAAGGATCCTCGATGATCTGATCTCTAGGATGATCCTTCACGTGTCGGAGCTCTAGGAGTCTGGCATCTGGAGCTCTGATCTCTTCTCGGGCTTCTCCTTCTTCCGGAAGATTTTCTCCATCCTGCTCGTCAACTTCTCCAGCTGATGTCGAGGTGGAAACCTTTACGCACTTGGGAGTTGCACCTTTTGTAGTCTCATCAAGACTTAGCTGTTCAAGCCTTTGCCCCCCAAGTTATTTCTTGATCATGAAACGTGGGATCATAAAATTGATCATTCAGATCTTCTATTTGAGGTACACCAGGTGTCCAATTTGAGTAGGCCATTGTAGTTAGCACTGCTCTTATCCCTAATACTTGTTCCATGTCATTCTTGGAACATCACATGTCTAGTTCCCATCATGTTTACGGGAACCTAGACTAACCTGCAAAAAAGAATTACCCTACCTTAGGAACCCAATATGTATTGGGTCCTAGGTTCTTGTCAGCATAAAATATCGAATGCCTTCCTACAGGAATCCTGTCAGGAAGGCTAAATATGCCCAGAGGAAGTGGACATACCCTTTCCCTTGGCACAGAGGGATTGTGCCAATAATCTACGGCAAAGTGACCCACCTTGCCACAGCACCAACAGTCATGAATGTTGTATCGCCATTTCTGACCTGATCTACTGACTGAGGTAGTCATGATCTTTGGTCTGACAGGGGCAGAGCAGGTTCTGCTCACAAATTTGCCCTTTCCACCGAGACACGAGGGAGGGTGGATGGAGAACATGTGGTGAGTGTCATGAGGCCTGGGAGGTGGTGCCTTCTTTTCAGTTAGCACACATCCGGGGGCCCCATGGGTACTAGCTACATGTTTCCCAACCCCTTTTTCCTGTGTCCTCTGGTGGTGAGAGTTACTGTGAGAGCTGGTTCCTACAATCTCATGAAGTGTTGAGGCTGATGCAGAGAATACAAATGGTTCATGATGAGACAAATGTATTTTCTCATGGGTAGCCATAACAACACTTGCACTATGGGTACTTCCACAAGAGGGTTGATCATTCTTGCAGAGACTATAGTTGTTCTTATGGTCATACCTGATGGCATGATGTGTACCCTTCCTACTCGGTGTGGGGGGTCTGAAGACAGTTTCCCCATTTCTCCATGATTTTATAATTTGTGAGATCCACCCATTTTCTCCTTCTCTCTTGATAGCATCTATCTTAGAAAAGTTAGATACTATTCTCTTCTCGGTCTCTAGATGACTTTCTAGATCTGTTATTTTTGAGTCCTTTACCTTGATGGATTCCAATTGGAGATTCATCAAGGTCCTCAGCTGAGCAATCTCCTTAGCTTGTTCCTCAATAAGTAAGTTGCTCTTCTGAAGGGCACTCTCAAGGGAATCAAGATTTTCACTCCTTTGAATGATGCTATCCATTTCACTTGCATCACTATATGGACAACCCTCTGGACTGTTCATGTCTTCAGGAAGTTCAAGGGGAGATGGGCATTATGAAGAAGTTACCTGATCCTGACTTTGATGTTCAGGGACAACGTTAGGATTGGCAGAGACTGTTGTGTCAGCTTCATCAGAATTGCTTTTCTCAACCTCTTCTTCAGTCTCAGACATGGATAACAGAGCCCTGATACTGAGAGATTGGTCCTGACCTTCATCTTCAGAAATGAGGACCCCCACATAGGCTTCATCCTCCTTCTAGCATCCAGTCCTAGCTGTCTCTGATCCTACCATGAGATCTTAGATAGTTTGCCACATAGACTTTGTAGTCTTAAACTTGTCCAATCTTGATCGAGATGATCCAGACCACACGTTAGTGATGATCTGACGAATCAGCTTGTCAAGGTCTAAAAGTGAGAGCTCAGTCTCAGACATCTCTTCGAGACTCTTGGGGATTTGGAGATCATTTCCTGAGCTGGAAGCCTTCATGGGAATGAAGGGACCCTATTCCAAAATGAGTGATGCGCGAGGGTCAATGGCCTCCAGATGAAACATAACTCTCATCTTCAAGATGGGGTAATACTCCATTGTGCAGGCAGGGAGTCTCAGAGGAGAGACATCGGAGTATAGCTCCATGCTTGAGTCTTTTCTTCTTCTTGACCCTAGAACCGGGATCTAACTCAAGGTATTAACCTTATTGATGAGTAACCTCCCTCTGATACCACTTGAAAGTCACACTAGTGCCAACTAACTTCACCTAGGGGGGGATAGGTGATGCGCAGTCTTTTTGCGGAATTAAAATTTTACCTGCACAATAAAAGAAAAAAAAACAAAGCATAGAAAGACACAGGCAGTTATAGTGGTTCCCCAATTTGGGTACGTCCACTTTCCCCCTTCGACCTATCTCCCAACAAGGGACGACTAGGTCACTTCACCAACCGGATTGAAATCCAATCCTCACACTAATGGAAGGAACCCTTCCAACTGAAGGAGTCACCACTCCTCCACCACGAATTGCACCCAACCCTTACAATGAGGACCCAACGTTCCTTTACAACAAAGGTAAAAATGGAATGTATAAAATACAAACTACTTTTGGAACGCTAGGTGTGCCTCTTCGTTCGATGACTCGTTCTTGAAGACGAAGAGTCCACGACCTTAGCTCTCACTTGGAAAGGATCTCCTCGAGATCGGCGGCGGCAAAGATTACGGCGGCGATTCTTTCTAGATCGGCGGCGGCACAGATTGCGGCAACGATTCTTTCGAGATCCAACCTTCGTAGCAAAGCTAGCAAGGTCTCCCAATGGTCTTACTCTGATCGATCATCTCAATCGATTCGGAAGGGGAAGGTATTCCCGTTCAACAAACTAAGAGACAAAAGATCTCAAGATAGACACGTGAGACACGTTGCTTGGCTAAGCTTCTATCGCCGGGAGATCAGGAAGAATCCACGATCAGCGGCAGCGACTACCTTCACGAGCGGCGATGGCGACGGAAGAAATACCGCGATTAATTAGGTCACGCGAGCGGCCGATCCTTTTCTTGGTGTTCGCTACTTCTTTCGTTCAAAATAGGAGAGTATTTATATAGTATAATAATCCATTATGACCGTTGTGGGCCCCACCAGTAGAAACCCTAAGTCCGGTTCAAAATAATGCCTGAACATTTGGTCCGGTCCAGCGAGCCAACGAAAATTGCCTAAGGCAAATTCTGAATTAATCATTGGTGATTCTCGACGATTCATCGAGAATCACTAATGATTCCCGTCAAATTCTACTTAGAAGATTTCTAACTGAAAAGCAAGCCATCCAGAGTGAATCGACGAGAATCACAATTCATTCTCGACAAATCGGCGAGAATGCAAAGTCATTCTCGACGATTCGACGATAATCACTTAGTGATTCTCGCCGATTTTGCCTTAGCAGAATTTTAGACGACGCTGAGACAGCTGGAAGCATTCGGCGAGAATCGGCTAGTGATTCTCGACGATTTGGCGAGAATCACTAGTAATTCTCGTCGAATCGGCGAGAATCACTTAGTGATTCTCGTTGAATATTACTTGGATGAATTTTCGTCTATCTTCCCGTGAGCTGGTCTTTGACCCATTCTTGCTCCTTGTCTGCTCTTGATCTATCACTGCCCTGTACTTGAAAGTAAGTACACTCCAATAGAGTGAGTACACGTAAGCCAACACACTGATCTGATCAACGAGGGATTACGTTGCGCAGACCCGTGTATATTGACCTACTGCACCCTAACATTGGTGTGTACTTAGCATGGAGTAACTGCAAGCACAACTTAAATACAAATGATCAAATACATTGTCAATTCACCTTAGCTGGTCCAGGGGCTTCTTCAAATCAAGTACATTGAGGATTCAATACCCAACATTGAATTAATAAATATAGGTGTGCTCCCCCTACCTGCGTGCTCTCCCTACACAAGATCTTCTTAATAAAGAATAAACTCATGAACACTGAAATCAAACCAGTACACTATAAACCCACAACAAAACGTGATCAAATACATACTGGTATTTTACATTCTAAAGCCAAGATATACGGAATGCATGTTCCAACAAACTCCCCATTTTGATAATAACAAATCAACTATGAAGAAACAATGCATAAATAAGGGTGTCTATGTTTATAGTAATTGATAAGCATTCAGTGCGTACTCCCCTAGATGGATACTACACCTACATATATTCTTCCTAGTTTGTACTCTTCCTAAATGAGATATTTCTTCAAATTCATTCTCCCCCTTTTGGTATTATCACAAGAGGGTGGGATAGAGCATATTAGCGGTAGAGTTTTTCTATGATACCACTAATTGATTTCTATATTTTGCCACTTGTGAAAAAACATACTACCACTTGTTAAGATAATTATCATGGTCGAGCAAAATTAGAGTATCAACATCCTATGATTACTCCCCCTACATAGATGTTTTCTATATAAAAATTTAATGTGCTCCCCCTGAATTAAGAAATTTATGCACGATGTTCTCCCCCTTTCTAGTAGAACAAAACAGAGGGTAGAGGTGAGTGTTTTCGGTGAGAATAAAAAAGAAGGTCTTTGTTAGAGAATAAAAATGGGATGTAATGTATAAGATCATAGAATTCACTCTACCACTTATTCATGAAAAAGTATGCATGATTGAATAAAGTAGTATAGTGATAAAAATAGAAAAGATATCACTTGTTAAGCAAATAAAATCACTTAGTAAACATAGTTAACCACTTGTTGAGAGAGTAAATATCCATGATTAAGCACAAGTAGTATGCATAAAAATATGATAAGAACTCTTAAAAAAAACAAATTTTTGGAAAATATGATCATATTAAGTATATGGAATTTTAAGCCTAATAAGAAGATGTTTTCAATTCAATTCAAATCTAAGAGATGTTATTTCATTGAAATTTTCGCAAGCATGATTTCAAAATATCAAAGAGAGATAAGAACTATAATGTGATCTACTTTGCATTTCAAGTAAAAATACACACTATAGCGGTCATGCATTGCTATCTAGTGCATTTGTTTAAGACTTTAGAGAATAGTATATGTATGCATTACAATCCAATTCTCATGAGCAGAAGTTTTATGATAAATAATGATGTGCACAAACCGTATTTTGATAAAGTATACAAGTGGATTAATCAAAACACATGACATATAGAATGAAAAACATAACATTAAAATACAAAAATAATATTACTTCCACTATTTTTAATGCACATGTGTAAGAAGTATAGTTATCAAGGTTCTCTACACACAATGCTTATTAATACTTATTAGAGAGTAGAGTAGTGCTTGGGGGATCACATTTATTCCTTTATTCATATTTTTTTATTTTTGTGATCCGGTGTACTAAGAGAAATGGTGAATATTTTGTTCCTACAAGACACTTTACAATTCATTTTCCAAGGTGATCAACCTCACAATGCTCGTTAAGACTTATTAGGAGGGTGAGAAGTGTTTGGTGGGGTTTTCCTTTTCAATTTTTATTTGATTTTTATTTTAGTGACAATGGGCTCCGAATTCACTTATTGCGCAAACAATATCCCCTTTTTTAAAAAACACCTTTCTTTAATGAATAGTATATGAAAAACAAAGAATTGAAACAATCAATTCAGTGTAGTGTAGGTAATCTATTTATAAGTTTTAATTATTATATTATTACACTACACAATCTTGCAAGTATAAGGTTAAAATTACATGTAGGTTATCAAAATAAGTGAGTGAATAAAATCATTATCAAACATAAAGCATTACGCATACTTAGAGGCACACTAAGCAATCTTATATATGTTTTTTAATAAATTTCATTGCACATTACAAGATACTTTTTAAGACATAACATGAACAAAAAATGTTTTAAGATTCTTGAAAATTAAATTACACATTATAATTCATTTTAAATTGATATAATTAATCATCCTAAATAAGGGCAATGAATAATAAACAGTTTTTATAATTTTTTATTTTTTTATAAAAAAAGTCAAATAATAAACACACAAAGAGATATAGGAAAAACATATTTTTGTCATTTTAAATAATTTTATATTTTATATTTGATTTTTCAAAAATATAATTTTTCCCTCAAACATACTTGTGTTTTTCTAAAAATATGAAAGCTCAAAGAGATATAAGATGCAAACACAAGATAATATGATTGAATATTATGCATGATTATAATGAACATGAGAAGTGAAATAATGTTCATGCAATGTATATGAGTATGCCCTAGATGAAGATACCCTAGCAATGTCTGCACCCTAGACCTGTACTAAGTGATGGATTGGCATGAGGAGCTGCACACATGTCATAGGTTGGGGTGTTAATCCCATATGCAAACAAAAGAAACACTCAACCTGGCACTCTTTCCCCCCAGTGCCTCACAAGGCCCCACTAGAACTATCTCCCATTAAGGACAAGACATGACATAGAGGTTAGGTCTCTAATACACACAATCCTACGCCCCAGCTATGGTGACACAAAAGATATGTGTAAGTGATCACGGACATACTTAGTACGAGATCCTAGATACTGATTTATAATCTATGGTTTTAATATTTGATGTGTTTTAAAGTTGTTATTTTTTTAGTTTAAAGATAGTTTGATCTTAAAGCCATACAATAAGGAACTTGGGGGAATATTTAAAAAGTTGCGCATTTAATATTTTCGCATAAGACAACTAATAACACCCTTTCAAATCCATTTTGAAAATGATTTATTAGTATTTATAATAACATTTTTGAAATTTATTATTTAATTTTTTTTTCATAACATTATAAGATATTTGTTAGAAATGGATTTTTAAGGGGATAAATGCTAGATAAATAGTCGCTGATTTGATATGACTTTCTCTTTAATTTTGATCAAGTAGTTTTATTATTCATTAAGATTAAATAGTGAACAACATATCTCGGGAAAAATATAAAGTTACCATAGTGTAATAACTCAAGGGAAAGTACAAAAACAAAACAAAAGAAAAAAAATAATCACATCGTGAAGTAGATTATTGAATATTTGAAATTGACTAGGTTCTATTACATGCATTTTAAAGATACCTAATAAATAAGAGATTTAGGTATCCAAATAGAAGTAAGTGTGACAGTTCCTTTAGGTACCCAAATGCTTCATGTCAGCTTACGATGAGGCAAGGATGAATGTGCCCTTTCTTTTTGAAGTGGTGCATTATTTCTACTAATGGGTCTTCATTCAGACTTTGGTTTAATATTGTGTTTATATTGCATAATTCCATTATAATTTTTAAGAAACTTCATGTGATGATCAAAATGTGGACAACATTACGTTGGAGATTTAGATATATTGAATTTTTTCCAAGTTAGGATTTTATTGCTTAACATAGAGACTCATATTATAAATAATCATTAATGTAAATTTTGGTTCATTTGATTTTAAGTTGGGAGTGATTTGATTTTGTAAACAACGGTGATTTTTATGTTTTGGGATTTCATTTACACTAGCTTGAGTTTTTCTACTCCCTTTGATTGGATTAACTTATGTGTGTGACCTTGTGTTCAGCATGCTTCTGGCTTTTGCTTGATATTGTAAATTTATGTTTTGCGAATTCTTCTTTATAATTTCCTTAAGCAAGTTGATTTTCATTTCCAAATCTGTTTTCTTACTTTTGAGACTCAATATAGCTTTGTTGTAAGCTATTATTCTATTCTTAAGAGTGATGACTATAAAACTTACCTGAGAGTTATAATTACCTCTAAAATTGTTGAATGTTTCTTCTAACTCTATAATTTCACTTTGTAATTATTGTACATACTACAATTGCTTTTTAAAGATGAAATTTCTAAACATAATTTTTCATTTTGTTTTCTTACAAGAAGAGACTCCTTTTCAAGACCAATGTATTTTTCTTCTAACACACTACAATGAGTACATGGTGATGAGTTTCCAACTAAGAAGTTTGCGAGTGAATTGGATACATTATATTTTGATTCTACAATAAGTTGTACTTTTAAAATTTTATTTTCTAAATGCAATTTTGAATTAATATTTTTTCAATTTTTAATTCTACGTTTCGCTTTTCTAGCACAGATAATGCAAAAATAGATGTTGGAACAAATGAATTTTTACTCATAGAGGTTTTAGAAGAGACAATGAATGAACGCAAGGTTTCTTTAACTACTTGACATTCTTCTTCCGTAGTTGAGATTTCTTCTTCTCTTCTACATGATGTGTTTGACATGTCATCCTCTAAGACCAAGTCTTCATTTAGTTCTTCACTTGGATCCATAAGAAATTGCTCTTGTTTAATATCTGTAGAAGGGGAACTATAAGTAGACTCAAGAAATTTCCATATATCATAATCAGTAGGATACGTGTAGATGAGTTTAAAAATTTCTTGATCAGGCCCGAAAAATAGACTATTCATAGCTTTGGCATTTAAATAACATTTGTGTGTATTTAAACTATATGGGGGTTTGACACAAGTCAAGTTCCAAACTTCTTTATCAAATAATATATGGAATTTTCACATTAGAGTTCTCCATTTATTATAGTTCACTCCTATAAACAGAGGTGGTGCTAGAAAATTTTTCATATATAAAGTTCCATCCCTACTAGTTGATTTGATATTAGGGTTGGCCATTATTCCTAGCAGTGACGCCATCTTGGAATAACCTCCCTCTGATACCACTTATTAGATCGGATGGCCAACCTTAGAGGGGGGTGAATAAGGTTTTCAAAGATTGCACGAAATCAGAAAATGAAGATTTATCAGAGAATCAATCTCTACAACCTACCACCATACGGTAGTGGTTTACCGCCCTACAGTAGAATCCAGAACTTGTTTTCTTTGAAAATTTCATTTTAATTTCAATCGATCTTTCAACACCATATTCACCCCCCCCCCCCATCTAAGGGTGGCAATCAGATCCAACAATAAGGAAATGTCTTATCCTTATCATGTCTTTGTCTTTAAGTATTGTCATCCAGGGGTATTAGGACTCTAATCCATACCCCTCATGGAGCTGATATTATTGGTTATCATCGGATCTTTATCATTAAGTATTGTCTTGATGGCATAGTGAATATTTACACAACACGTTTGGTTGTTAAAGGGTTCACTTAGACATATGATGTTGAATTTTTCGACACCTTCTCCCATTTCCTACATCAGTACTATTAGAGTGTTGTTCTTTGTATTTGTCAATAAGGATTAGTTAATATATTAACTAGATTTTAAGAACGCCTTCCTCTATGTTGACTTGCAAGAGGAAGTGTACATGGAGCAACCTCTTAGTTATGTTTCTCAAGTGGAATATCAAGTATGAATATAAGGAAGGTTGTATATGGCCTCAAACAAAATTATCATGCATGATTCAATAAATTCATTTAGGTAATCTCTACAATTAATTTTTTCAGAAAATATGCAAACCATTATCTTTTTATATGGAAGACAACTAATTGACTAGTTATTTTCGTTGTGTATATTATTGATATTCTTCTCACTAGAGATAATTTAACTTGAATAATAATAATAATAAAGAAACATTGGCATGAACACTTTATCACAAAAGACATTAGTTTTCCAAAATACTTCCTGGGCTTCAAGATTGTAAGAAGTTGTAACTTTATGGTTCTCTCCCAACCCAAGTATATGCATGAACTTCTTAATAAAACTGGTCTTCTTAGAGCAATATTTTCTCGATTTCCCATGGAAATAGGAGAGGACAAAGTTTTGAGTTAGATGCCTCCTCTACTTCCAGATACAACTCAACTTAGGCGTCTAATAGGTAAACTCATTTACCTTACTATAATGGAACCTTCTATTTATTATTATTTTGAATAGATTAGTTTGTTCATGCAAGCCCCTCAAAAAGTGCCATCTATAGATAGCTTTAAAAATATTGGAATATATAAAAGCATCTATGGGAACATGCCTATTATTTTAAAAGAATAATCATCCGCAAATAGATACTTATTATGATCACAACATTTCAGATGATAAAAATGTTCATAAATCCACCTCAATATTTTGCATATTTATTGGTGGAAATCTTGTTACCTTGAAATCCAAGAAAGAAATAGCAGTGTCCAATTTAAGTCTTGAAGTTGAGTATATAAGTATTATTTAAGCCACATATGAGTTAAAGTGGTTGCGAGAACTTCTGAAGGATTTGAGATAAATATATGATCATCATCTACCCCTGTTTAGTGACAATAAAGTGACCATTTATATATTAAAGAATCTCAACTTCCATAAAGCATATCAAAGTCAGTTGTCACTTCATCGGAGAGGAAATTTTGAAGATGTAAATATGCATCAATTATCTCAATCTATAAAAATTGGTTGATATCTTTAGAAAACCAATCTATTCTTCTCTTTTAGATATTTGTGTCAAGCTGGGATTAATTGATATATATACTCCTCATTGCGGGGGTGTAAAAGTACTAGATGAAAGAGTTTATGTAGTTGATAAGAAGAAGCGATTACCCTTGGTGTTGCTATTTGTTTTTACCTGTGTAATCACCCTTAGTGTAACCACCGAAGATTATTGCATATTGTTTCTTGGATGTTTACCCTTGGTGTAACTGCACAAGTTTACTACCTATCTTAGTCGGTTAAGTCACTGATGACTTTTTTTAGTCATCGTTCTTGGGGTAGTTTAGTATGCAAAACTCCTAGTTCAATTTTATGTTTTAAGTATTTTTATGCATGTTTTGTTTTATTTCTTCTTAAAGTCTTTTTGTGTTAGGATATTATAATTCCTAGTTTTATTATAGTTTTATTTGCTTGGCATGTTGCAATTTTATTTTGTTATGTTTTGATAAAAAAATCTATAGTTTTAGTACATGTTTTATGTTTACTTATGTTTTGTTATATAATTAATTAATTAATAGTATGATATGTTATTTTAATGTTTAGTTATTGTAATAACTAATGTTTTATTTGTAGGTTCATAGCAAGTGCAACCCACTATGATTCAACCCGAGCCCCCCCCCCCCCCCCCCATTTAGTCCAACATAAAGCCTATTGGAGCAGCCCCTCATGCATACCTGAGCCCCTCATAAAGCCCACTATAAGAGCAGCCCACCTACCCTACCCGAGCCCATAAAGCTTCTCTCCATGCCCAAACCCGAGCCCCCTCTTCAAGTCAAAACATCCCACTCACATGCATGGCTGGACACCTCATGCCCTCTCTCTCCCTCATTTAATGTCAATCATGCACCCTCTTCACCATACATGGCCAGCTACCCCCCTTGCCCCTCATATCCATCTTCATCTAGAATCTTCTCCCTCACCTATAAAAGGACCCCTTGCCTCATGTTTTGGATAAGAAGCTTGAAGAGTTAGAAAGTATTTTTTATAGAGAGAAGTCTTGGTGTTAGAAAGTTTTTGTAGAGATGTTTTTTGTAGTAGGAAGTAGAGTGCTAGTTTCAAGAGTTTTTCTTTCCTTGTTGTAGTTTTTATCATTGTAATTTCCTTTTTGTAGTAGAATAGCATTGTCCTTCTTTAATTTTTGTGTACCTCTTTTATTAAGCAATGCAAATGATTTCTCTTTCTTCTATTTTGTTTTCTTCCTCTATTATGCTTAGCTAATTTTATTTTGTGTCCGATCGCGATGAGCTTAGTGATAAAATAAAAAATCTTTAATTCTATATTTGCATTTGTATTTTTTCTATTTTTGATCCTTTTTTGATTTTTATCGTGTAACCTCCGTATTCAGGTATACGGTAGTAGGCAATTGATCTCATTTCATAGAAGTCGAGAGACTCATTGATTTGAAAGATCACTCAAAGAAGGAAGGAGTTGCACGCAACCCTAGAGATAGGATGACGTAAATCATCCGGATTGGAGTCAAATCCAATAGTGCGGGTCACTTCGGTAATGCGACTTTAGGCCATTTTGACTTGTAAAGAGATTTCGGTCAAAATGTCTATAAGTTATGGGATTTAATGCTCTAGCGAGATTACTTCCTAATATCGGATCCGTCATGGTCTTAATAGTATTGCAAATGCTAAACTAATTTATTCCGTTATTTTATTTCAAAGTGAATCGTCGATCGAGCACTCTTTTGCAATAGTTTATTTCTCTTTCAACTAAGTTAATTTTATTTTATTTTCAAAACCCATCGATCATTTGGTAGGATAATAGAGTCGTTGTGAGTAATAATACTTGCCTGCCCTGTGTTTTTATACGACCTTGATATATTTTTATCACTATACTATAAAATGATAAGTACACTTGCCTATTCGGATTGTAGTCTGTGAGACGATTTTTACCCATCAAGTTTTTTGCGCCATTGCCAGGGACATTTTTGGAAATATTACGAAAGCACCGAGTTTATTACTTTTATTAAAATTTAAAAAAAAATTTTATTTTTAATTTTTCTACTTTCTAAAAAAAATTAATCAAAAAATTTAATTTTTCTTTTTCTTTTTGGTAACAGTTTATTTTTTTTATGGAATCATCATCTTTTTACGCTCTTTGCGGGTCGCTCGACCATTTTAATTTTGCATGTCTTTCGGGAACCCCTCCCTCTTTTAATTTCAATTTTTCTAGAGCAGGTCAAAGTGGCCAATTTAACCCTTACTCCAATTTTTATCCTACTTCGGAGATGGGGAACCCATATTATTTTTCGCATGATTTTGCCCCGCAAAGTATCGCGCCTCTATATTTTAATTCAATTGATAATGGGTATTTTGAATTGCAAACTTCTCTTGATAATATTAATTCGCATTTTAAAACCATTCTCGATTATTTTTCTCGTGAGGCCGCTTCGTTTTCTTCATCTTCTTCTCCGTCTCCTCCAAATTCATCGTGTAATGAGTCACTGGATATCCCGGCTTGCCTTTTTTCTCTCGAGGAGGATAATTATTCAGATATTTCGGATTGTTTCTTTCCTCCTTTGGATGACACCCCTATGGATACTCCAGCGTGCTTCTTACCTTTTGAGGATGACAAGATGTCTCTCATTCTCTTTCTTATTCTGAAGATGTTTGTGATTCCATTTCGCTTCAAACTTTAACTGTTCCAAATTTTTCTAGTTTTAGCGAGTCTTTTTCTTCTTCTTCTTCTTTTATTTTAGATAATTCTTCTTTAGTCCTCTCTACCCCTTCTTCTCCCAAATTTCACAAGTCTCTCATTCTCCTTGTGAAATTTCCGTTGATGAAATTTCTTTTTCTACTTATTTTATTCCTCTTTCTATTTTTTTTCTTCTTCTTTTAACGACCCCTTCTTTCCCATTTTACATACAGTGGAGTTCTTATATAACTCCATCCGTTCATTTTTGGGCGTCATTCCCTTGATGATTCCACCGCATGTCGGTGCGATTCTTCAATTTTTCTCTTTTTTGATTTACTCTCCTAAGCGCATACTTAGGGAGTTACCTCTTCACTTTAGTTTTTATTTTCCATTTAGCTAACCAATAATGTCGGCCTCAGACGACGTTAAACAAAGAGTGCTCTTAGGAGGCACCCCTTTCTTATCCTTTTTGTTATTTATTTTTTTTTGCTTCTTTTGTTTTGCAGGAATAATGCCCCCGGCAGTTCGTTTGACTCCATCCTTCCCTCTCTTCCTTAGCCCTGAGCTAGTGTCAAACTCAAGCATGGGGAAGCGACATTTTCATTCGGCCTTACAAATTCGGGGAAGTCATTTTCTTTTTGAGTATTTACTTTATTGCATCCCCTCTCCCTTTTCTTCTTCCTTTTTCTTTCTTGTTTTTATTTTTCATTGAGGACAATGTAAAATCTAAGCATGGGGGAGGGTTTATTTATTTTCTTTCTTCTTTCCTTTAAAAAAAAATTTTATAATTTCTACAAAAAAAATTAGTATAGTTTTGTTAAGCTTCTTGAGTATTGGTTTTATTTTAGCCTTATCAAAAATAAAAAAAAATTTGAAAAAAACAAAAATCCAAAAAAATGCTAAAATCTATTTGAAAAAAAAATCAAAATTTATTTTTCAAACTTTGTTTTTATGTTTCTTCTAGTGATGTGTAGTCCCGTGCGGTTTTATAGTTCTATGTAGATTTCCTTGAATCAGTTTTCTAAATTTATCATTTTAACATAGCTTAGTTTTACTAATTTCTTGTTCTTAAATATAGGCATCGGTTTTTTACGTTGTAAGTTGGCAATTTGTAGTTATGTCTTTTTATTCGGTTAGTTGCTTACGAATGGTTGCTAGGTAATGTTATCTCTTTTTTATTTGTGGGGTAATACTTTCTTGGTGTCTAGAACTTGTCCCTAGCTACTCTCGAAACATTT
Source organism: Platanthera zijinensis (assembly GCA_039513925.1). Taxonomy (NCBI): domain Eukaryota; kingdom Viridiplantae; phylum Streptophyta; class Magnoliopsida; order Asparagales; family Orchidaceae; genus Platanthera; species Platanthera zijinensis. Next base: position 226,490,173 of record CM077079.1, read on the forward strand.
GCGCCGTTTTTACGTACTTTAGAAATGATTAAGGACATCCTTTGACCCGTTTGAGCCTTTTTGCCCACCGAAATATTTTACCATTGCAAAAAAAATTTTTGGGCCTTTTTCCATGTTTCTTTGTTTATAGCTCCACCTTTCATTTCATTATTTCACCAAAGCCAATTGTCTTTCCTATTTTCACACTAATCTTGAGCTTAATTATCATTTTTTGTGAAGGGTTATATCTTTGAAATGAAAGGAATTTTTAAAGCTTATATTTGGAGCTTTCCTTAAAAGTTATTAAAAAAAAATATTATTATCAAAAAAATATATGTGTAATCAATCAAAAAGAAAAAAAAAATGAAGTTTATTTGTGGCCAATTTTTGAAAAGAAAAAAATTATATGGCCTTGTATTAGTTTGAATTGGAGAAATGATGTACTTGTCATTAATCATTTTTATCATGTTTTTTATGTTTAATTTTGAGCTCACCCTTGGTTTAGTGTGATTTAACCGCCAATTTTTATCCTTGTTTTTCTATTCCTATTTATTTACCTAAGCCAAGTTTTAATGCCTATAGAAGTCCTATTGATCTTTAGGACGTAAATTCACGTAGTGGAGAGAGTGTGAACGGACAAGCTTATGGCCACCATCATTGATGGATTTCTTTGGAGGTTATCTTGAGGTGATTTAGGGTTAATCGTTATTCTAGCAACATAGTAGTTTGCCAATGCGCCGTTTAATTAGAACTTCTACTTTTTTTTCCTTATTTTAATTTATTTTGGATGCCTTGTTTTAGGGATTTAGAAATATGTAATTCTTCTTTATGTTCTAATGAAAATTTTGGTTTCCATTTTCAAGTTTTCTATTGTGCACTTCTCACCCCACTAGTTGTTAGCATAGAAATTAGGATAGTTTAATTTTTCATGTTTTGGTTTTCTTAATTATGAAATCTAAATTGCTTTGTTTACTTTTATTTCCTCTTCCCTATTCTTAAATTCTATTTGCTTGAGGGCAAGCAAATACTCTAGCATGGGGGAATTTGATGACTTGTTTTAGTCATCATTTTTGGGGTAGTTTAGTATGCAAAATTCATAGTTAGATTTTATGTTTTAAGTATTTTTATGCATGTTTTGTTTTACTTCTTCTTAAAGTCTTTTTGTGTTAGGATATTTTAATTTCTAGTTTTATTATAGTTTTATTTGCTTGTCATGTTGCAATTTTATTTTGTTATGTTTTGATATACAAATTTATAGTTTTAGTACATGTTTTATGTTTACTTATGTTTTGTTATATAATAATTAATTAATAGTATGATATGTTATTGTAATGTTTAGTTTTATTTGTATTAACTAATGTTTTATTTTGTTTTATTTGTAGGTTCAAAGCAAGTGCAGCCCACTATGATGCAACCCGAGTTCCCCCCATTTTGTCCGACACAAAGCCTATTGGAGCAGCCCCTCATACATACCCGAGCCCCTCATAAAGCCCACTATTGGAGCAGCCCACCTACCCTACCCGAGCCCACAAAGCTTCTCTCCAAGCCCAAACCCGAGCCCCCTCTTCAAGTCAAAATAGCCCACTCACATGCATGGTCGGCCACCTCATGCCCTCTCTCTCCCTCATTAATCCACATGCATGCACCTTACCACCTTTGCATGGCCGGACCTCCTCACTCATCTCCCCCTCTCTCCCCTTTTATTTCTTTCTCCCCTCTTTATTTCTTATTCATTCCCACTCTCTATTTTATATTTTCTATTTTCACTCCCTTAAATACCATACATTGCATTTAGCCTATTCTCTCTCCCTCATTAAATTAAATTCATGCACCCTCTTCACCATGCATGGCCGGTCACCCCCCTTGTCTCATCCTCTTCTTTTCATTCTAGATCCTTCTCTTTCTCCTATAAAAGGAAGCCCATGCCTCATTGTGAAAGGAGAAGTGTCGGTGTTAGAAATATTTTGTAAAAATGTTTTTTGTAGTAGGAAGAAGAGTGCTAGTTTCAAGAGTGTTTCTTTCCTTACTGTTGTTTTTATCATTGTAATTTCCTTTTTGTAGTAGAATAACATTGTCCTATTTTAATTTTTGTGTACCTCTTTTATTAAGCAATGCTAATGATTTCTCTTTCTTCTATTTTGTTTTCCTCCTCTATTATGCTTAGCTAATTTTATTTTGTGCCCGATTGCGATGAGCTTTGCGATAAAATAACGCATCTTTAATTTTATGTTTGCATTTGTATTTTTTATATTTTTGATCCTTCTTTTATTTTTATCGTGTCGACTCCGTATTCCGGTATACGGTAGTAGGAAATTGATATCATTTCATAGAAGTCGAGAGACTCATTGATTTGAAAGATCACTCAAAGAAGGAAGGAGTTGCACGCAACCCTAGAGATAGGATGACGTAAATCCTCCAGGTTGGAGTCAAATCCAATAGTGCGGGTCACTTCGGTAATGCGACTTTAGGCCATTTTGACTTGTAAAGAGATTTCGGGCAAAATGTCTATAAGTTATGGGATTTAATGATCTAGCGAGATTACTTCCTAATATCGGATCCGTCACGGTCTTAATAGTATTGACAATGCTAAACTAATTTATTCCGTTATTTTATTTCAAAGTGAATCGTCGATCGAGCACTCTTTTGCAATAGTTTATTTCTCTTTCAACTAAGTTTATTTTATTTTATTTTCAAAACCCATCAATCATTCGGTAGGATAATAGAGTCGTTGTGGGTAATAGTACTTGCCTGCCCCGAGTTTTTATACGACCTTGATATATTTTTATCACTATACTATAAAATGATTGGTACACTTGCCTATTCGGACTGTAGTCCGTGAGACGATTTTTACCCATCAGTCACCCATGGTGTAGCCATCCTATGTTGTTAATTATTGTAGCCTATGTTGGGAATATTGTCACCAAGATTATTGATTTGAAGAGGTCTTAAGACGACAATAAACTTCTTGTATTTGATGTTCTCTCTAGTTTTGATGTGATGGGTTTAACTTAAGTGAATGGATAATGTATGGTTAAAAACTTTGTCACCCAAACAGGGTTTTGCTCTTGTAATCCCTCAAGGAGCAAAATTCTTATTGACCTCTGTACTAATTATATATTAGACATATCACTACCATTAGGAAAAGTCATTTAGGATAGAAGAAAACAAAGGGCAGAAATAAAGATCAGTCTAAGTAAATAATCGGTTACATCCAGTTCTAGACTAAGGAAAAGTTCGATTGCATCAAATGCACTGAATTTATGGCTAACAAAGAAATCGATTACATCAACTTCAAGATTTCAACTACATCAAAGAGAAAAACGTTTGGCTGCATCGAACACACGAAATTTACGACTAAGTATGAAATCGACTGCATCGACTGTAATGATTGCAAGAGTTTGACTGCATCAGAGATAGAATTTGACTATATCAACTACAAGGTGACAGAGTTCTTTTACAGACTGAAATGGCTAAGTACCAGGAGTTTCCTTATATAACTTTAATGAGGTTTAAGGTCTATCCAATTAAAATTCATAAGTGTTATTCGACTTAGTCTATGGTATCATGACATGGTCATATAGACCAATCACCCCTAAGCTGATAGTGGCACCACAACTAGGTGCTTAATTTAAACAATAGATTGTGCAGAATATTTAAATCAATTTGCAAAGTGGGATTTGCTGCATATATCATTGTTTGGCCAGCATGAAGAAAAATTCTCATTTATGGGAATTTTTTTTCAAAATTATTCCTTAATCACATTTTGACAGCCGCTATTTATACCAAATCAGGATTATTTCCCAAGTGCATGTTAGCCGATTGAAGAAGACTCTGCCAGAATAAGTTGTAGTCAATAAATCTTATACATATTTATTCTAGCCGTTGGACTTTCCTAATCAAACAAGTTGCCCAAGAAAGATTGACCTAGCCATTAGAGATTTCAAATTTGACATTTTCTTTCGACTGGCCAAGTGAAGTATAAAAGAAGGACTTAAAGATTTTCAAAAACAAAAAGAGAAGCTTTTGGAGTTCTACCCTTAGAGTATTTTTTTCAAAAACTCTCTGTATTCATTGAGATCCTTCACCACTCATTCTCTCAAGTATACTGTGCAAGTTATGTAGCAATGATCATTCTTTCAAGTGCTTACTTCTTCAACCACTGCGACAACATTTATAGAATGAACTCTTTCTCTAACCACAGGTTCTTCCTGATCAAGCAAAATATTTTAAAGAAGATTTTTCAAGTGTTGTTCATGAATAAGAAGAAGCCTACTGTGTTTGCTTCTAGTGGAAGACTCAAACTTTAATCTATTGAGTCAAATTTATACTCTATTTTCTCTGTAGGATTCCCTGTGAATCTAAGCAGTAGGATCTTTGATCTTAGTGTAAATATCTATGTGTGGATATTAAGGTAGGGCTTGTGTTAAAGTATGAGTTTGTAAGGCTTGGTGCCTGATTTATAATTCTTGGTACCTGAGATTATAGGGCTTGAGAAAAGGCTGAGTGTGTAGGGCTTTTGTGTAGCCAGTGCTATAGGAGCTAGGTAAGGATCTGAGGTAAGGAACCTGTGTTCTTGATTTGTAAGATCCTAGGATCTGAGGAAATTTTTTGAGAAGTTTGGCCTAAGATAGCTCTCTACTAGATAGGTGAAGAGGGAAAGTGGATGTACTCATTCTTGAGGAACCACTATAAATCTCAGTGTTGTGGTTTGATTGTTTGATTTAGTATTTTTTGTGTTGATTATTAAGAATATACAAGAAACTCAAAAATAAGTAAATCACCTATTCACCCCCAACCCCCCCCCCCCCCCCACCCCAATCTAGGTGAGTAGCAACCCTAAAATTTCAAGTGGTATTAAAGCATGGTTATTAAAAAAGGCCTAACATCTGATTAAGATCCTAAAAGGGCTGAACAGGATTTACAGCACTATGGGTCCTTGAGAAAATAGAAAGGAGATCAACTCTATGAAACTTCCCATCTACCAAAATGAAGATTTTGGAATCTTGAAGCAAAGAGTCAAACTCTCCATGTAGGCATTTGATCCAAGAATCTATGTCACTATTAAAGAGGGACTCTATGTTCCAATAAATGTCTCTTCTCTAGACGCAAATTTGAAAGTTCCCAAGTAACTCTCAGTGATGAATAAAGATGAAGTTATTCTAGCTATAATGGAGAAGAGAGTCAAGAACATCATTGTTAGTTCAATTGATGATTCTACATTTTAGAATCTCCTCCATTGTGATACAACCAAAGAAATGTGGGACACTTTGATAATCTACATGGAAGGAATTAAATAAGTTAGGGAAGATAGAAAATCCCTCCACAATCAACAATTTAAGGCATTTAGAGAGGGAAAGAAAGACCGTATTACTGAATACTATGAGAAATTCTCTAAGATTATGAATGACCTAAGAAACTAAGGAAGGGTTTTCACAAACTATGAACTGAATGAAAAACTTCTCAGATCCCTACATAAGGAATAAGATGTCAAGATTGTTGCCATCCGATAAATGAGAAACCTGGGGAATATTGAGCCCTAAAATCTATTTGGGAATTGCTATCATATAAGCTTCACCTCAACACTAGAAAGGATGAAGAAGGGCACATCAAGGAGAGATCCATAGTCCTGAAAGCTGAAAGCTCTAGCAGAGGGAAGTAAAAGGCCTCAACTTCCCCAAGTAAAGTAGTGATGTTAGAAGAATCTGAACCAATCAACTCTGGAGAAGAAATTTCTGATGAAGGAGGAAGCAATAGAATAATTCCAAGCCATCCTCCTCTTCAAACTACAGAAGGCACAACCATAATTCTAATAAGTTAAGAAAGGACCCTAAGAGGGACAGGTATGGTTCTAATTAGACCAAAAAATTTAATACAGATATTGTTTGTTATTACTGTAACACGCTTGGGAATGTCATAGCTTACTACCTAGTCAAGAGAAAAGAGAAAAAAGAAATAAGGAGGATAGGCACAAAAAAGGCAAGAAATCTGAAAAGTGCCTCTTGGACAAAAAGGAAAAAAGCTGGAGTGACTATGATACCAGTCCCTCTGAATCAGAAGAGGAAGAAGCCTATGTAGGGTTGATTTCATTATCTAAAAGGACAACACCCACTGTTACCCATATAGGCATTAGGGCTCCACTATCATCCCTAGAAAGTTATGATGAAGAAGAGGAAGAGAGATATGGACTGATGGCTCAAGATGATAAAGAAGATCAGTATGACACTCATCTTGATAAGGTACAAACTAAAACTATTTTGTCTGATTCAGATTAAAAAACTGGTGTTGAGTTAGAGGCCACCTCATCTTTTAGAAATGAGGACTCTGAACCAGAGAATTATTATGATGAGATTGTGGAGAAGTATGGGGCTCTCCTAGAAGCCTTGGGAAAGAGCAGGAAGCTTGCTAAGAAGCAAGTGGAGTACCTTGAGTTATAAGAGCTCTCAAAGCCAAACTTTAGGAGGAGATAGATAAAGTCTATCATCAAACTTGCAAAGCAACTGAGCTCAAACTAATCATTGATGAGCAAAATGAATTATTGATTCAAAAAGATAGAATAATTAAGAAGTTTGAAAGTGAACTCCTAAAGGAAAGGGAGCTAGTGGCTAAATTTTCCAAGTCCCAGACTGTTCTTCTAATCATTAACACCTTCTCTGCACCATACAAAAATAGTCTTGGATATGAGAGGAAAAATAGGAGGATAGAAAAAGCTAAAGGGAAAGCACCCATGTAACCCATAAATTTAAGAAAGGTTCTCTAAGCCTCTAATAGCTATGACCTAGAATATGTCGATGGACACTGGAAAAATGGATGTTCCACTAGTGGAACTAAAGATGTACAATATGGAAAAAGTGACCTCAAGGAAGCTCATGAGGAAGTTGTGATGAAGGATCATGACTCATTTAAGTTTGGTGTTGACACCAGCACCACAGGTAATGGGTGTGGCCCTATAATAAGAGATGCTAGGAAGGGCAAGGATGTAGCTGTGGATGTTAAGTAACCACCAGCACAATACCACGGGTCTAGCAAAGACTCATATACAATCTCTTACAGAAACTCTTCTGATCCAAAGAGGACTCATCCAACTCCTGCTGTGAACTCCAAGGGAAGGCATATCATATTTGAGTGCTTATGATGTGGGAAGATTGGACATTTTGCTATTTTCTATTAGTTCAATCCAACTATCCATAGAACACTCTCCAACAAACCAGCTCCTTGATTTGGACAACTCCATAATGAACCTCAAAAGTTCTAAAGCAAAGGCAAGGAACAAATACAAACAAGCATCTAGGACCCAATAAGATTTGAGTTCCTAAGAAAAGGTAATCATTTTTGCAGGAATGTCCAAAGGCCAACCAAACTCCTATCTGGTGTTTACACATTGGATATTCTAAGCACATAACTGGAACCAAAAGCCTTGTAAAATACTATTCGTCAGTTGAATATGGACCCAAAGTCATATTAAGAGGCTCTGACAAAGGGAAGACCAAAGGTTATGGTAAGATCTCGAATAATATTATCATCATCTCAAGGGTAGCTTATGTTGAAAGATTGTAACACAATCTAATAAACATAAGCCAACTATGTGACCTTGGCTATGTCATTAGCTTTCATAAGGATGAGTGCCTAATTAAGAAGTCTGAAGAGACAATTCTAACTAGCACTAAGAGTGGAAATATTTATTGCCTAAATTTTCTTTGTAGTGATTTTAATTCTTCTATATGTCTTATGGATAAGTATAAAGCTTAACTCTGTGTGTAATAGCAAAGTGACTGGCTCACCACAACTATAAGACTATCAATAAGTTTATCTCAGAAAACCTAGTTAGACTTGGCCTACAGTGGAAGTGTGTCAAAGAGAGACCTTGTCAGGCATGCCAAAAGGGCAAGCAAATAAGGGGGCTTTCAAACCCATTAGGGTTAAGGATTCCACAAGGTATTTATACTTATTAAACATGGACTTGTTTGGTCTCATACCAATTCACAACTTAGGAGGAAATGTCTAAACCTTTGTGATTATTGATGATTACTCAAGGTTCACTTGGCTATTATTCCTCAAATAAAAGTCAGATACCCAAGAAACCATCACTAATTTTGTCAAGCAAATTCAAAATGAAATAGGCAGCCATATAATAAAGATCAGAAGTGATCATGAGACTTGATTTCAATCTAGTGAAATGACCAAATTCTGTGAAAACCTAGGTATCTTTCAAGAGTTTTATTCTCCCATGACTCCACAACAAAATAGAGTTACAGAGAGGAGGAATAGAAACCTAATTAAAGCTTATAGAACCATACTGAGTGACTCCTCACTCCCAGAATATTTCTAGGTTGAATCTATCAACACAACCTCCCATGTTCAGAACAGGGCTTTAATTAACAAGTCTCATAATAAGACTCCTTAAGAGCTTGTGAAATACAGAAAACCAAATCTGGCCTACTTTAAAATCTTTTGATGTAAGTGATATGTATTGAATAATGGGAAGCATTTTCTGACCAAGTTTGCTGAGAAACCTTATGAGGGAATTTTTGTTAGATATTTCTCCCACAGTAGAGCCTATAGAATATTGAACAAAAATACCAGAGTTGTAGACGAGTCTATTCATATTTTATTTGATGAGACTAGCTTGATCCATAAGGGCTGGTCTAGTTCTCATATTGCTGCAGGTATCGAGAAAAGACTTGAGCATGTAACCATCAAAGAACAAAAGAAGGAAGGTGAACAATCTTCTTTAAATGAATTGTTCATGAATGGAGACCACCTTAATAAAGAAGAAGTTGATGAAGTTGAAAGATAAAGTAGCCTATAGTTCAACCTGAATCAGTGGAACTGGATAATGTAGAACTATTGCTAGTAGATACAAGACATCTAAAGGATCATCCTCAAACTCAAATTATTGGAGATATGGAATTAGGAGTATAGACCAGAAGAAGGGCTATGAATGAACTGCTCAAATTGAGTTTTCTCTCTCAGGTAGAGCCAAAGAATTTTGAGGAGTACAACACCAATCCTTCGTAGAACTTGGACATACAAGAAGAACTTGAACCATTTAAGAGATGCAAGGTTTGGAAGTTGTTCCCTAGACCTCTCAACCACAATATCATAGGGACAAAGTGGGTGTTCAGAAACAAGCTGGATGAGCAAGGAGTAATTATCAAGAATAAAGTAAGACTTCTTGCAAAGGGGTCCAGATAAGAAGAAGGAATTGACTTTTATAAGACCATTGCACTGGTGGAATGATTGGAAGCCATAAAGCTATTTCTAGCATATGTAGCTCACAATGGATTCAAAGTATATCAAATGGATGTGAAGTCTTCCATCCTTAATGGAGATCTAAAATAGAAAGTATATGTAGAACATCCTCCAGGTTTTGTTAACCCAACTTATCCAACTCATGTCTTAGTTAATAAAAAACTTATATGGTCTCAAGTAAGCACCCTGATCATGGTATGCAACCTTATCCAATTTCCTCATTGAAAACAAATTTTCAAGGGGAAAGATAGATAATACATTATTCCTACGAGAAATAAAAGGCAATATTTTTCTAGTGCAAATCTATGTTGATGACATCATATTTGGATCAATAGATGATAACCTTTGTAAAAAGTTTGCCGAACTTATGCAAGGGAAATTTGAAATGAGCAGTATGGGTGAGCTAAAATACTTCCTAGGGATCCAAGTGAAGCAATCTGAAGATATAATTTTTATCTCACTAACCAAGTTCATAAAAGAGCTTATAAATATGTTTGGAATGAAGAGTGCAACCTCTATGTGGACTCCAATGGGCTCCAACATATTTCTAGACAAAGATGAAAAGGGAAAACCCTTTAATAAAACCAAGTATAAATATATGATTGGGTATCTGCTCTACCTTACTTCTAGTAGACCAGACATCATATTATTTATGTGTGTTTGTGTAGGTACCAAGTGAACTATAAGGAATCTCACCATTTCTCTGTCAAGCGGATTTTAAGATACCTTAACGGTACACTTAATCATGGCATATGGTACTCTAGGAGTAATGATTTTGAACTAATAGGATTCTTAGATGCAGACTTTGACAGATGCAAGGAAGATAGGAAGATCACTTCAGGAACATGCCAGTTCCTTGGAAGGAGACTCATTTCCTGGAGCAGTAAGAAGCAGACAAGTATGGTAATTTCCACAATAGAGTCTGAATACATCTCAGCTAGAAGTTATTGTGCTCATATGTTATGGATAAAGTAATAGATTCAATATATTAACATCCAGCTAAGTATAAAACCTTTATTTTGTGACTCCTCTAGTACAATCTCAATTGCTAAGAATCCTGTGTCAAATAGCAGGACAAAGCACATTGAGATAAGGTATCACATCATCAAAGAGCATGTGGAAAAAGAGGACATCTACCCTAAGTTTGTCCCTATTGACAAGCAAGTGGAAAAAATCTTTACCAAGCCTCTTGCTAAAGATAATTTCAATTATTTCAAAATTGAACTAGGCATGTTAAACCATGAATAAATATCTGCCTAGCCTATTCACTATATGAGGAACTTCATATCTCCTCTTAGTGATCTGCATATAACAATTTTTCACTTATTATTTTGTTGTATTTATTATGATTGGGCCTATAAATAGTTCTTGGAATACTATCAAAGTGCAGACAATAAAGACCAAATCCACCTCAAAAGGAGAAATAAGGAACATGAGGGCAAAATTTCAAATTTTCACTAAAAGGACAATATCCATGTCTATTATATTCCTTAAACAGGTACTCGCCATTTCGTATTCTTTTTTATTATTAAATTAGAAAATACGGGAAATGTTAGGTTACATAAGCCCACAAATCCTAAACATCGGTACCCTGGTTCTCATATTCTCACTCCCGTCTCGATAGAAGATTTCCCAATTTTCTCAAACCCTAGTTTCATCTATGGCTCCAAAGGATATCACATTGGAAAGGATCAACACGGGAAGTGAAGTCGTCAGAGGTGGTTTCAGGACCTGCTCAGAATATATACAGGAGGTTATCTTCCTCTTAGGTGAGGTCAGGCTAGAGGTAATCCTATCTGAGCCTATAAGAATAATTCCTTCAACCGTCAAATAATTTTTCCAGAATGCAGAGGTGAGTATTTTAGGAACAAAAATCAAAACATCAATGCTCATTCATTTTCTATGGGTTATGGTGAGAAGTTTAAGCCATCACCTGGATCTGTCTACCCTTCAAGAGGGTGAAGAAGAAAAAGAATAAATCACCAAGGAGGACATAACTAATGCCATAGCTTTGTGTGTGTTCTCTAGAAAAACCTTTGGATCCCTAGAGAAAAATGGCATGATTGCTCTAGGGAAACTACTGTCAGACACAATAGGATGAGCCACATTATGTAAAACTGGATCTCATGACATGATAGCTAGAGATATGTTCAAATTTATGACTATTATCATGCGGACAAGGAGAACTGACAAGAGTAAGTTCATTCTAAGAAAATTGAAGGAGTGCATGATTGCCCCCAACATGGGAAGGATTGTATCACTTTATCTGTTCAAAAGCCTAGGAGATAGGCTGGCAGAATTTCCAGAAGTCTCTCTTCACTATCTTAAGAAGATGGACTACAGGACTCTGGACTGATGGGATAAGGCTTCTCCTAAATTTGAAAAAGAAGGAGCAAGCTCCAAGCATTCCTAGAGAGAAGAGAAAAAGAAGGACATGGAAAAGGCTGCATCAAGCCCCACAAGGAATGTGGCTGCCGATATAAGAAGATTGTGGAACGCTCATCTTGATGACATCTGTAACCATACCCCCATACATGTTGAGGGGGAGCAGACATGGGACAATCACCCTGATCTTCATGAAAAATTGATTCTTAAAGACCTAGAGAACACAACCCCTATGAATGAATCATGGGGAGTGACTGATCAAGGACATGAGGTATGTGATATTCAAGGACCAATTCATGAAGAACTTGGCCCTCAGTTCACAGTCACTGTGGTACTTGAAGTCTCCATCTTTCTCACAGAAATAAGAGAAGGGGAGAGTCAACCTTCTCTATAGAGGCAAGATATAGTTGAGGGGGAGACTATACCCGAGGCCTCTGCCTAAGAGACTAAGGTAATTAAATCAACTGCAATATTTCAGGAGAAGTCTAGTCTAAATGACACTGCCCAAGGAGGGGTGGCCCTGGAAGAAGTCAAAAAGGTTGTCTGCAAAGTAATGGTTGACAAAGCTAAAGAACCTGCTACTGCTGAAGAACAATCTGAAGAATTCTATCCCACTGGCCATGAGATGGTAGTCTGGAAAGGGAAGAGTGTGCTTAATGACCCAAACACAAACATAGGAACCTCCAAGAAGTCAACCCCTGACTATCTATATGATGGCTATGAAGGTCCTATAATGATCTACCAGCAAGCCACTAAGGCTGATACTTAGCCAGAAGTTCCCACCAATAGTCCTATTGAAGAATCAAGTTCTCTTTGGCATAGCTATAGAGAATGATGGATACTCAAAGGAATAATATTGAAGTATTTGTTGAGAATACAGTCCAAGGACTGAGGACTAAAATGACTAACACGATTTCAGAAGTTAAAAGGGAGATACATTTCCAAAACACTCATACCTTTCAATTCTTCATGAAGGCTGCACAAGCAGTGGACTATACTGGAGTACAAAATGAAAAGACCCATGAGGGTATTCTAGTAGTTATTGATAATCAAAATGCCATAGTAGAAAATTTGCAACAGGCCTCCTATCCACACACACAAGACTGGCTCAAAATAGAAAAGCCATTTTGGATAGAATGGATTCCTACAATCACCTACTAAATGAACATATTATGCAAATCAAAAACATTATAGTAGTTGATGTTGATGTGCTGTAAGAGAAAGTTAGTCAAGCCCAAAAAGTCATCTGCAAAAGTACAATTGAAGAAATTAGAAAGTAAGAGAGCAACATAACCTACCATTCAGCCCAAGATATTATCTGGACAACAAACACCATTAGAACATCTTTTGGTATAGATCCTCTTGAGTATTTTCCTCAACCTCCCATCCTTGAGATTAACTAAGTTGTTGAAGGTGATTATCTTACTCCAAATAACTATAAAGTATCTTGGGGGAGAGTATGAGCCTACAACTCACCCTGTAGAGCAAGGTGAGTCTTCCTCATGGAAGAAAAGGGATGATCAATATCATTAGGAAAGAATGGAAGCAAGACAGAGAAGGAGGATAGATATTCAAAACATGCCTGGGTATGAAAAATGGAGCCCCATTTCAGAGAACATCTTCCTCTATACCTAGAACAACTATGGAAAGCATGACACAAATTTCTCTAGGTTTTACATCTTCGTGTAATAGAGAAAACATGAAGATCAGGAGACTAGAAGAAGAATTAACAAAAGAAAAAAACCCATGTGGACCTCCTCCTCCTAGATATATCCCAAAGCACATAGGCTACTTTGAATGACAGAATAGGATAGCAGAAGGAGAAGACTTCTAGGAAATGATGAGAATTTTAGGATGGCATTGGGATATTTTGACTTACTTAACTTTCTGTAATCCTGCTTATTTTATATTTAATAATATAAAAAAGATTCCCTCTTTGTCTATTATTTGCCATTGAATATTTTATTGTATTTATGGTTATTATCATGTAAGGTTTTGACTTCTTCAAATAGTGGAAGATTATTGGGAATAATGTCCCCAAGATTCTTATTTTGAAGAAGGCCTTAAGATGATAATAAACATCTTGTATTTGATGTCCTCTCTAGTTTTGATGTGATAGGTTTAACTTAAGTAGATGGTTAATATATGGTTAGACACTTGGTCACCTAAATAGGGTTTTGCACTTGTAACCCCTCAAAGAGAAAAATTCGTATTGACCTTTGTACTAATTATATAATAAACATGTCACTACCATTGGTAAAAGACACTTATGATAGAAGGAAACAAAGGTTAGAATCAAAGATTATTCTAAGTAAATAATCGACTGCATAGAGTTCTATACTAAGGAAAAGTTCGACTACATCAAATGTAATGAATGTATGACTAAGTTAAAAATCGACTGTATTGACTACAAGAGTTCGACTACATCGAAGAGAAAAAGTTCAACTACATTGAACACACTGAATTTACGGTTATGTAAGAAATCGATAGCATCGATTGCAAGAGTTTGAATACATCGGAGATAGAATTTGACTGTATCAATTGCAAGGTGACAAAAGTTCTTCTATAGTCTAAAATGGTTAAGTGTCAGGAGTTTCCTTATATAACTTTAGTAAGGTTTAAGGGCTATCCAAGTAAAGTTCATGTGTGCTACTAGACTTAGTCTATGGTATCATGAGATGATCACATAGACCAATCACTACCAATCTGACACGTGGCACCACAACTAGGTCCTTATTTAAGGAGCAGATTGTGCAGAATATTTAAATCAAATTATAAAGCAGGATTTGCTGCATATATCAATGGTCGGTCAGTAGGAAGAAATATTCTCATTTATGAGAGAATAATTCATTATTTCAAAATAATTCCTTGATCAGATTTTGACAGCCATTGTTTATACTAATTCAGGATTCTTTCCTAAGTGCTTATTAGCCGATTAAAGAAGACTTTGCCAGAATAAGTTCAAGTCTATAAATCTTACCTATAACGATTTATTCTAGTCATTGGATTTTCTTAATCAAACAAGTTGTCCAAGAACGATTGACTCAATCGTTAGAGATTTCTAATTCAATATTTTCTCTCGGCTGGCCAAGTTAACTATAAAAGGACTTAAATATTTTCAAAAATGAAAAGAGAAGCTTTTGGAGTTCTATCCATTGAATATATTTTCAAAAGCTCTCAGTATTCACTGAGATCCTTCACTACTCATTCTCTCAAGTCTACTGTGAAAGTTCTGTAGCAGTGATCATTCTTTTAAGTGCTTACTTCTTCAACCAATGTTGCAACATTCAGAGAAAGAACTCTTTATCTAAACACTAGTTCTTCCTAATCAAGCAAGGTATTTCAAAGAACATTTTTCAAGTGTTGTTCAAGAAGAAGAAGAATCATACTATGTTGCTTCTAGTAGAAGACTCAAACTCTAATCTGTTGAGTCAAAATATGTACTATATTTTCTCCGTAGTATTCCCTATGAATTTGAGTAGTAGGATCTTTGATCTGAGTATAAATCCCTGTGTGTGGAGATTGATGTAGGGCTTGTGTTAAAGCCTAAGTTTGTAAGGCATGGCGCTAGTTCTCTAGCGCACGGCGCTAGGTCTCAGACCTCGTTTTTTTGAGGCAAATTTCTCCTTGGAGAAATAAATACCCTTCAGATATCTACTGGATAACACACAAGACATTACACACAGAAATAAGAACACAAATAGTTTATTCAATGAAAAATCAAAAGTGTTTTATAATTACAAATGTTTGATGTCCGTGATGCCGGATATTGGCGGTAGTGAAAGAAGAATCTCTTTTGGTTTTCTATACTAACCCACTACCCAGACTGATTGGCTCTCTCCATTTCCCTCCAAGAAAGGTCTTCGAGCCAGCTCTTCACCTTCATGCAAGGAAGTGATTTAGAGACCCGCTAGATTACCTTATCTAGACGTCCTTACCCCGGGACGATTTCTCAAGGAATCCTCCCTGGATTCCAACGAACTTCTTCGGTCGATTGCCCTCACCCCAATCACACAGATAAAAGAAAATTACAAAAAGGAATAAATAAGGTTTACGAGTGAGTCTCCCTCTAAAAGAATTTCTCTGTTGAGCGATGTGTGACCGGTACTAATGACCTTCATTTTGTTGCAGCCGATCAACACCTCGTAGTCATTATCGTCCTTGGCTCTTCGGAGAATTTTGCGTGCAAATGGGAGGGAGGTAACTATCTCTTCCTTTGACGGAGATGGTGGAACAGTGCTCTGAGGCGGCTCCCGAACCCTAGACAGAATCCTTTTTTATCTCAATTTTTCCGTCTTTATAGAATGTGAAAAATGAATTCCTTTTATATGTCTTGTAAAATAGGCTACCGACGGCGGTAAGGCTGGTGCCTAGTGGTAGCTCATTTTACATCGACATGATAGATGTACCGCGTATTCAGAAAAATATTATGAAAAGATTATTTTTAGCTTTTTCATGCTAGCGCGGCACGGCACCCAGCTATCGCCTATCGATAGCTCAAGCATATCGACAAATCTATCTCGATAATCGTTGAGTGAGCTAGCATTTTTCGGTAGGAAGCTAGTGATGCATGGTAGCTTCCAGAGCATCTGTTCAAGTTAAATCCAGAGGCTAGAGTGGCCAGTAGTGCTAGCTCTATGTGGTAGAATCCAGATCGCTTATTCAGGTTGAAACTAGGTTAGCTCTCGGCGGTAGCGCTAGCGCACGGTGGTAGGTCACACAATGGAGTTCTTCATTTCGCTTGACCTGTAAACCTACACACTATACCAAACACAAGATGTGATCCAATATAACATGAGATTTGATATTATCAAACTAAGGATATATAGACGTCGGCTCCAATAAACTCTCCCTTTTGATAATATCAAATCTCGTTCATAATATATAATATCTTAGATGCATGATACAGTGCAAATACAAAATAAGCTTTAAATATTCAGGTTTCAGGTTACTTGTAACTCCCCTACACACATACTCCACATATATACGTGCTCTACTCGCTTCCCCTATCCACATTCACACAGTTCAACAAGCTCCCCCTACATGTGATCTCCCTAGATCATGACTCCTGAATATTCTATTCTTCCCATTTTGATATTAGTGGATGGGGTGGGTTAGAATAAAAAGCGACTATACGCATGTACGGGGATAAATTGCAGTAGAGATAAGCATGATAAATATCAAACAATGCATGTTATAAAGTAAATCTAGACACAAACACAATAGGGGTGACCAAACATAAATCAGAGAATATGACGTGTATATGTTAAATATACGAGCATAGTACATAGAAGCAAATCATAAGAGTTTTCAGAGTAAAAAGAATTGGACAACACGGGTGAAACTAAGTACACAATGAGTTGGAGTGCAATGCTAAGAAATTTAGAGAATTAACACAGTGGAACATTAAAAAAAGTCAAGAATAGAAATCGTGTACTAGTACATATGTGAGGTGGACATATAATGCAATTTTTGGCCAATTCTTATGTATGGAAGCATTAGATAGAGAAATGACATGTGTACATGTATAATCAAAAGAAAAACATAAAGCAGAACTAACATTTAGTACATGTTTTATCTCAGTAATTCAATATGCTATCATAAGAGAAATAAAATGAAAAATCACGTCACGTTTCTATCTACTTCATACCAAGACTAGAATATGGGGCACTATACTTAAAGTTTAGTCTTTGGACAAGATCAAAACGATTCTTTTAACCAAGGTGCTCATCCTCAAAATTCTTATGAAGACTTATCAGGAGGAGTGAGTAGTGTAAGGGGGTATCCTTGATACATTATTTTATAGCATGCATAGTTTTACATTTTATTGTACTATCATTATTATAGCATTCACTTCAAGGACCCCGAATCAATCAAAATCTACCCATATAGATAGATACACTTTAACTTGTATATAAAAGACATGATCATTAGAGATTTGGCCCAAAGTTCTAACCTTTAGATAAGCACATGTATATCGTAACATTGATTATTCAAGTTATTTCTAATTTATTAGGCACAATATCACGAGTTATAACATGTAAGTATAAGATTTCTATATGAATGCTTCGTCTAGGGATGTGTGAATAGA
This sequence comes from Platanthera zijinensis, assembly GCA_039513925.1. Taxonomy (NCBI): domain Eukaryota; kingdom Viridiplantae; phylum Streptophyta; class Magnoliopsida; order Asparagales; family Orchidaceae; genus Platanthera; species Platanthera zijinensis. Next base: position 226,507,877 of record CM077079.1, read on the forward strand.
GTAAAGTCAGTGCGCTACCTAAATCTTCACACATACCTAGCGGCATGTTCAACATACACTAACATGTCTAGTCACACTCAGTAGCTAAGCACCTATAGATTCGGCATATCATAACAAAAGTAGATAATGTTTAGAGGGATTAACAATCCTAAATTAAACATTGTACGTAATCATTGTGCGTTAGGTTCTAGCTATGTGTGTCCTAAGAATGAACAATCCACAATTTTTTTTGTTTTTTGGGTTTTATATTTTTTTTATATTTTTTGTTAAAAAAATTAAACAAAGCAAACAAAAACAAACGAAAAACAAGACATGTTCTTGGATTTTTGTGAGATTTTTCTTATTTTTTGTTGTTGTCTTTGTTTTAAAAGAAAAATAAAAGTAGAACAAAACACAGAAGCACACAAAGCAAATCAAATCAAAAATAGTAGATGATTCAGTACGATAAAATAGTAAGATCTAACACGCTCAGTTCTAATCGAAGTAATGAAAAATATGAATCGTGGAGGGTTTTGTGAAAATGTCAGCTAGTTGATTGTCGGTCCAACGAAGCTCACTCTCACGTTCTCTTTCTTAATGTGGTCCCGGATGAAATTATGACAAACATCAATATGTTTGAAATGAGAGTGATGTACTGAATTATTCTTCAAGTATATGACACTCTTGTTGTCACACCTAAAGTTTACGTTCTTAAATTTTATGCCAAAGTCCTCTAACATTTGTGACATCCAAATTGCTTGTGCACAACAACTTCCTAAGGCAATATACTCAGCTTCAGCAGTGGAGAGGGCAACTTAGTTCTATTTTCTATTTGACCATGAAACTAGTGTTGGACCTAGGAAGTGATAAGTGCCACTTGTGCTCTTGCGATCGAGTGAGCATCCAGTGTAATCAGAGTTGGAATACCCGTGGCATGTGAAGTCGGTGGTGTGGGGGTACTATAGGGCAAGATTTTGGGTGCCAATAAGATACCTAAAGATGTGTTTAACAACTTTGAAGTGAGATTCTTTAGGATTGGCTTGATACTTAGAACAAAAAAACACCGCAAAGGTATTATCGGGTCTAAAAGCACTTAAGTAAAGAAGTGATCCGATCATTCCTCTATATAAAGTTTGGTCCACCGAAATGTAACTTTCATCCTTTCCTAATTTTAGAGATGCACACATTGGAGTTTTTACCTGTTTCAGATTTTTAAATCCGAATCACCCAAACATTTCTTTTATGTATTTCGATTGACTTATAAAAATTCCATCATTTCATTAAGAAATCTGAAATCCTAAGAAATAAGTTAACTATCCAACTAAGCTCATTTCAAATTCAGATTGCTTTAGGTGATAATTTCATTGCATAGCTTTTCATCCGTTGCACCAAATATGATATCATCTACATAAATTTATAATAGAATTAGATCGAGATTCTCGTGCTTTACAAATACTGTGGTGTCTGCACTACCCATATTAAAACCATGCTCTAGAAGAAAAGTCGTGAGCCTATCATACTAAGAACGGGGTGCCTATTTTAGTCCGTACGAGGCCTTCACCAATTTGTATACGTGATTTGGGTAGTCAGCGTTCTTTAACCCGGATGGTTTTTCGACATACACATCTTCCTTGATATATTCATTTAAGAATGCACTCTTAACATCCTTTTGATAAAAATTAATTTCTTTATAACTTACAAACACCAAAAACCTATGAATGGATTCAAGATGTGCAACTGGTGCAAATGATTCCTCAAAGTCCACACCCTCAATATGTGAGTAACCTTGTGCCACTAATCGGGCATAATTCCAAGTTATCCTAGATTCACAGTTAATTTTTGTATACCCATTTTAATTTGATAACTTGATGGCCATCAATACCCTCCACCAATACTCAGAACTTACTTCTCTCAAACTAATTTAGTTCTTCATTCATAGCCAAAAACAACAATTCATCCTTTACAACTTCTGCGATATTCTTGGGTTCAATTTCAGATATAATGCATATGTTCGAGAAGGATTTTTGTAGGGTCGACCGAGTTCTAACTCCATGTGAGTGCTCTCCTATATTTAATTCTCATGGATGTTGTTTTGAAAAATTTAGAGTACTTGGAGGGCTATATTCTTCTTCCTGAGTTGGAACATCAACCACCACTTCTCTCTCTACACCCTTATCTCCTTACTACACATCGTCATCAGCTTCCTCTTCATTAAGCCTAGATTCTTCAATTGATGTATTTTTGTTAAATTATACGTGAGCCGATTCTTCAACAACTAAGGTTCTTTTATAATAGACCCTATAGACATGACTCGTACTAGAGTATCCTAAGAGGATGCCATGGTCTGAATTTTCATCGCATTTTCCTAATTGATCATTACTGTTTAGAATGAATCATGGGCAACCAAAGACTTTAAAACACGATACAGAGAGCTTCTTATTGAAATATAGCTCATATGGAGTTCGCTTAAGAATAGGGCAAAGCATGACCCGGTTCATCTCATAACTTGTTATGTTAACCGCTTCAGCCAAAAAATATCGAGGCAAGCTGAACTCGGCGAGCATTGTGCTTCTTAGTTCTTGAAGTGCACGGTTCTTTCTTTCTACTACCCCATTCTATTGTGGAGTGCATGGGGCAGAGAATTTATGCTTAATTCCTAGATTGTTACAGAAGTTCGTGAAGTCTTCATTCTCAAATTCTCCCCCATAATCTGACATTATGCATTTTATTTTTAGTTCCTTCTCATTTTGAAGTCTAATACAAAGATGTGTGAATTTACTAATTGTGTCAGATTTATTTGTAGTAAAGATTTTCCAGCAGAAACGGGAGTAGTCATCTATAACAACAAATGTGTATCATTTTCCACCTAGACTACATATACTAAGAGGACCAAATAGAACCATGTGTATGATTTCAAGTAGTCTAGATGCGAAAATGTCATTTTTGCTTTTAAATGAGGTTTTCACAAATTTTCCTTTTTGACACAGAGCGCATAAGGAGTTTAAACTACTGCTTAATGTTGGAAGTCCACAAACAAGTTTATGTTTCGATAGTTTAATAATTAGTTTACTTCAAGAATGTACTAGTGTCCTATGTCAAAGATATAATTTCTCATTCTTGGTAACTAAGCACTTCAAATAAGAAGAAGATATATCTTCAAAACTAATTGTGTAAACATTATGAGTCTTAAGAGCAGTAAGTAAAACGCTATTAGTTTTAGCATATATAATATTGCAGGTGTTTATAGATGATTCAAATAGTACGTTCAAGCCTATCACAGAGTTGACTAATTGAAATTAAATTATGCTTAAGTCCATCTACAAATAATACATTCGAAATTATAAATGCTTTGTTACATATAGTGTTGATTCCAAGAATACTTCCTTTATTGTTGTCCCCGAATGTCACCATGCCCCTTCTTCTTCTCCAGTCTAAGGAACTTGTCTTTATCTCCTGGCATATGCTTGGAACACCCAGATTCCAAGTACCACGCGTTCTCCTTGTCCTTAGCGGTCCTACACACCTAAAAGGAAGATGAGGGTAAAGATTTGGTTACCAAAGTTATCACGCCCATACGATAGGTAGAAGAATTTTGTTGCCAGACTTGTATAGTTTTCTTGGCACCTTTCCTCAGACACAAGACGGATGTGTGACCAAAATTTTGACAGTTCACACACTAGGTATAAGAAGTGGATGCTGCCTTTTTCGTGTTCCTAGCACTCGTGCTGGAGGATGGGGATAGCCTCTCAGAATTATTAATCTTATTTTGTGATTTTTCAGAGAAAGTTTTAAGCTCAGCAAGAAATCGATTACTGCTTGGTGATAGCATTGGACTTACGTACTCTAGTCCAAACTTTCCAGATCCATGATAATATGCTCCCATCAGCATATCTAGAGATTTTTTTCCCTATTCCAAATTTTTGGACAGCACGATTAAGATCATGGATCCTCACATTTAGGGCGGTCTTTTCTATGACTAGCATTACACACTTATTTGCGAATTGTTTTTTACCTTCTTCTATTTTAGCAAGAGATATTTGAAGTCTTTTCTCTAAGAGATTCCTTTCAGTAATAATATTGTGCATTTTCAAGATGCCTTGGAGAAACTTACTTTTAGCTCTTGGATCATTACCTTCGAGTGAGGGCACTCTAGGCACTCGATATTCTCTTTATCACATTTAATTAATTCATTCTTTATATTTTCTAAGCCCCTTTTAATTTTCTTTTTTCAATTTTAATGGACTTTTTCTCAAGTAATACATTATCTAGCTTATAACATAGATGTTTGTAAATTTCAAGAAACTCGTTATAAGAGGGTAGGGTTATCTCAGTGTCGCTCTGGACACTGGACTCATCTTTTGACTCATCCTTATTCTTCCTAATGAGGCATATATTTTCCTCGTCTTCACTACTTGAGTCGAAAGAGCTTGAGTCATCAGATCCATCCTCATCTCATGTTAAGGCCTTCAATACTTTTATTTACCTTGTGCTAGCTTTGTTTCTCCTTTTCTTCCTTTTGAAGCCTTCGACACTCCCTCTTGATGTTCCCAGGCTTGTGACAGTGGTAGCACTCAGGTAGAGACTTCTCATCATCACTCTTCATCTCCTTTGATGATTTGTTCCACCACTTTGTTTCTTCAGCACCTCTCTTCAGAAAATTCTTAAACATTCCTTACCTCTTGGGATTTTTCATAAACCTTTTGAATTCCTAAACATAGAGGCTTTCTTCATCATCATCCTCAGAATCTTCAGCAGCCTTCCTCTCCCTCAGTGTCAGCCCCTTCTTCTTCATGTCCCTGGGATATTCCACAACATGTATCTTTAACTCGAGCTCATGGGTCTTTAGGTTTCTAGTGAGACTCTCGATCTCCAGGGTGCTGATATTGTGTGATTCAACAATAGCCGTCACCTTTGGGTTGAAGCATAGAGGCAAAGATCGCAAGATCTTCCTCACTAGATCTTCATTTCAGTAACTCTTCCCGAGAGATCTAAAGGCATTGACAATCTTGGTTAAGCGAGTGTACATGTGGTCCACCTCCTCGTTGATCTCCATCCGAAATTGTTAGTATATAGATTCAAGTCAGAACAGTTTCGACTCCTTTACCTGCGAGGTACCTTCGTGAGTAAGCTCAATTAAACGGCATATATCATAAGTAGTTTCACAGTTGCAAATTCTATTAAATTCAGTTTTATCCAATGCACAAAATAAGTTCATGGCTTTTGCATTATTATTACATTTAAGCTTGTCGGCGTCATCCCACTTATCCTGTAGTTTGATCAGTACGGTATCACCTATAGGGATAATGGGTACAATGTACTTCATTTCGATCATGACCCACACGTTCATATTTTGCATCATTAGGAAGATTTTCATCTGCGTTCTCCAGTGACTATAATCACTCCCCATGAACAGTGGAGGTCTACTCACACTTTGTCCCTTAGGGAAAGCATGAATCGCGTTGGCTATATTATTTCAGAATTTTAATCCCTTTTAAAGTAACCTCCACTGATACCACTTGTTGGAGTGTGTGGTCTACCTTAGAGGGGGTGAATAAGGTTTGATATGTTAATTAAAAATTCAAATTATTCTAATCCAGAAAAAACTAGTTTTAGAAGATGTCACGGGGTACAAGCTCATTAGCGCATGACGGTAGGTCTCAGACCTCGTTTTCCTGGGAAAAATTCTCCTTGGAGAAATACACACCCTTCAAATATCCACCGGATAACACCCAAGATGTTACAAGCATAAATAAGACCATAAATAATTTTATTCAATCAAAAAACAAACTTGGTTTATAATTACAAATGTTTAATCTCCGTGACATTGGAGATCAAAGGCAGTGGAAGAAGAATCTCTTTTGGTTTTCTATACCGATCCACTACCCAGACCGATTGTATCTCTCCCTTTCTATTGGATACCTAGTTAGATTTGGGATAGGTTCACTAAATTAGGTTAAGTATGACCCTCCTTATATAGTCTAGGGTCATAGATCTTCATTAGTTTTTAGGGTAAGTTAACAAGTCAGAATGATCATACCAAGCCCTCAGAAGACTTAGAAGATTGCAGAAATCAGAACAAGGCAGAAATTTCATGTTGAAGTAGTCATTCAACGAACTCTGAAGAGAGATCAACGATCTCTGTTCTCATTTCGACGTTCTCAGAGTCACATCTCTGAATTAAGATCGACAAAAGTTCGACTGAGTTTGACGAACTCTTATCTTCTATCATACCATGAGTTCGACGATCTACTATCTCTGTTCGATGATCCTGGAGCCCAGTATGGAAAGTTGTATTACAGTTCAAAGTTCTCAGGGCTCAGCTTGACGAAAGAGAGGTTGAGTTCGACTATCCGGGATCTTAGATTGATGAATATTGCCAGTTCAACATTTCCTTCTTTGTAGTGTTTTAGATTTAATTTGACTTTTTTTAACTTATATTGCTCTAAGTAATTAATGCTTATATTCTAAGAATATAGTCGTTCTTATGGCAGCATTAATAACACTTTTTCACAGAGTTATTGTACAGCTAATTCTTGGGACAGTTAAGGAATTCTTTTATTGCTCTTCTAGCTATTGTCCAAGTTCCAAAATTTCAGCAGTAAATCAAGTCAATTGAATTCAAATTCAAGACCAATTTTGCTGCAGAGAAAATAATCAAGTTTGTGAGAAAAATTCCAGACATCAAGACAGACGAAAAATTACAAAAGCGGAAACAAATTCTGCTCTGTCATTCAAGAAAAAAAGGTGTTCTTCTTCTAGAAAGCTCTCAGAGACAATCAACTGCACTTGTCTACAACCTTCTAGAGAATCTTTTCAAGAAGACCTACTCACCTTGCAAAGCACTTAATCTTCCTGAACAAAAACATCATCTCAGGGGGAGCTTTGACACCATCAAGAATCCACAAGTCTTCTCAGTTGTTTTTGAGAAAAGAGAAGACAACAGATAGTTTTAATCTTTCTTCACCCCTCTGTATAGGGTTTTAACTCCCTTCAAAAGTTAGCCTGGTTCACAAGTCACCTCCCAAAAGACTTGAGTTTGGTTTTTGGGCACCTAATCAAAAGCTCAAAGGGTTGCAATATCTCCCTGCAAATAGATATTGTGGTGGCAGTCATCTGATCAAAACCTATAATGGATTCCTACCAGGGTGGTAGAAGAGTAAATGTACCCAGTTGGGGAACCACTATAATATTCTTGTGTTGTCTGTGTGTTTGCTGTTTTCTTTTTGTCTTATGCTGTCGTAGCATTGTGTAGTTTTTCTTTGCTTCTGTTAACTTCTCTTAGCTATTACTATATCACTTATTTTATCACTTAGCTTTATATTTGTAAAAAGTTGCAAAGGAATTTCTAAATTACTCTATTCAGCCCCCCCCCCCCCTCTAGAGTTAATCATAGATTACTCTCTCTTTTATTTTAATTGGTATTAGAGGGAGGTTAGTCATTTTTATTTAAATAGGCTAATAGCTGGACTAACAAAGATCCTAAGATAATATCTGATTAAATCTTGTTCCTTTCATATTTTATATCATGGCACAATACAAGGATTATTCTAGCACCAGACCTCTAGTTTACAACTCAACCAAGTTTGCCATCTAGAAGGCAAGAATAAAACTCTATATGAACTCTATTGATGAAGAACTATTCAATTTAATTTTGACAGGACCACCTACTCCAGTGGCCTCCACTCCATATACTTCAACAAATCTGAGTGATGTTCCATCTCCTGATTTGACAGATGCATAGAAGAAAGCTAAGATTACAGATGCCAGAGCCATGAACATCCTAGCTCAGACTATGTCTGATGATATATTTCAAAAAGTGGCTGAGTGCATTTCAGCCAAAGCCATCTGAGATTCTCTAAATCAGATGGTGGCTGGATTTGCTGATGAGAGAAAGGATAGGAGATCCAATCTCATCTATCAATATGAGAATTTTAAGAAGAATGAAGCAGAGTCAGTAAGTGATATGTACAACAGGCTTAGCTCAATCATCAATGAGCTAAAGACCTTTGACAAGGACATCACTTTGAAAGAAGTCAATGATAAAATCCTCATATGCTTTCTTCGCTCATGGGATTAAAGGATCTGGCCTATCAGAGAAGCCAGAAGCATGACAGAAATATCTATTGAATCACCTCTTGGAAAGCTCAAATCCTATGAGCAATTAATGAAGACCAGAGAAGCAGTAGCTGAACAGAAGACTCCAACACCTGTCAGGAAGGAGCATAACTTTGCATTCAAGGCTGATGAAGATTCTGAAGGGACTCCAGTTAATGAGGAACTGATGAGCCTCTTTGCGAAAAAATTCTTCAAGATGGCAAAGAAAGACTTTAGAAGAAAGTCATCAAGGAAAGATGATAAGCCAAGGTATGACAAGACTCCATCTAAAGAAATTGTTTGCCTTGGTTTCAGGAAGCCTGGACATTTCATCTCAGACTATCTAGAAACTCAGAAGAAGGACAGGAGAAGATAAAAGGATTCAAGAAGAACACATCACAACAAGCCCTCCTCCAGCAAACACAAGAGGAAGGAAAAAGGGTTTGTTGTAGAAACCTTAAGTGATAATGAGGAAGAGTCATCATCCTATAGCTTTAGTGGTGATGAAGAAGAAGAGAAGACAAAGGAATTTTTCCTAATGGTAATAGATGATTCTAGCAGTCAGTCAGAGGCTGAGGCTTCAGAAGATGAAGATGCTTTATCTGCAGAGGACCAGGTAATAGAACCCTATGACTTATATTCAAAAGAATTTAAAATTGAATTTAAAAATCTGTGCTTAGATCTAATAGGATCTGAGAAGGAAATCAAACTTCTCAGAGAAAGATTAACTGAATAAGATAAGTACATTGCTGAAAATACTAAACTAATAGATGAACTTAACTCAGCAAATGAAAAATTTGTGTTCTTAAAAACTGAATTAAGCAAAACCATGAAATTAGAAGAATCTCTTAATGGTAGAAGCTTAAAATTGTTAGACATAACTAGTACTCTAAATGCTAGAGCAAATAATAGTAAACTAGGACTAGGTGCATCATCTAGTGAACTACCTATAATCTAGAAGAATCAGTTATCTAAACCTGTAAATTTCATTTCAGATAAGGGTAAGAAGTACACTAAACAAGTAGGCAAAGTAAATGAAGTCTTAAAATAAATGGAACTCAAACAAGAAACTAAGAACAAGAAGAAAAATAACTACAACAATGTTCAACAGATTTCGTCGAACTCAGATCGACGAAATGTGTACAGTTCGTCGAGCTCAGAAAGATGAACTCCGGATTCCAACTACAATAATAGTTATTCTTCGATCCACGATCTATGAAACCATTCTAAATCATTGACTAGAGATTGATGATATTGGTGCCCTGAGAATGAATACCTTCATTCTTCAAGAAAAGATCGAAGATCTTATCCCAATTCGTCGAACTCAGTTCGACGAACTTACCAGAGTTCGTCGATCCCAGATCAATCTTACAGAAACTTCAACTCTAACAGAAACTTTAACAATAACCTTAACCAACCTAGGGAGAATAATAACCCATTCACCCAATGGATAATTCCTCCTAGAAGATTTCACCCCTTAGGTTATAAAAGCCAACCTGAATTTTCTTACATTTCTAGTTTTTCTTATGAAAAGAAATAAGGACCCAAGGTGACCTGGGTCAGGAACATCTAATCTATTTCCTTGTAGGTGAAGAAATATCCTATCACTCAAAATAAGTAGTATCTGGATAGTGGGTGCTCAAAGCACATGACTGGATGCAAGGATAGCCTAATCAATTACAAGGCAAAGCTGGGTCAAAGAGTGATCTTTGGAGATTCCAGTTTTGGTCAAACATAAGGCTATGGAGACTTCAATAGTGGAGCTGTCACTTTCAGAAAAGTGGCATATATAAATGGTCTCAAACATAATCTAATATCCATAAGTCAGTTATATGATGCAGGTTATCAGCTTTGTTTTACTAATTCCAAATATATTATTTCTTTAATTAACCAAACTATTCTAACAGGATGTAGACAAGGGAATAAATACCTAGTAAACTTTAACTCTGCTAGTTCAGAACTATGCTTATTCAACCATGTCAGTAATAACAATATTCTATGGCATAAGAGACTAGGTCATATTAACCTTAAGAACATCTCTAAGCTATCTAGGGACAACCTTATCAGAGGATTGCGTTCTGACCCTTACAAGAAGGAAAGCCTATGCAAGGCTTGTCAAGAAGGCAAGCAAACTAAAAATAGCTTTAAGTCAATTAATAAGAGTGACTCACCTAAGATTTTGTACCTGCTACATATGGATCTCTTCGGACCGATTGTTGTACAAAGCTTAGGAGGGATGTCTTACACTCTAGTTACTGTAGATTACTTCTCTAGATTCTATTGGGTGTTCTTCCTGAGAAACAAGTCAGATAACTTTAAAGTCCTTACAGACTTTCTTAAGAGCATAAGGATTGAGTATTCTACTCCAGTTACATTGATTAGAAGTGATCATGGTACTGAGTTTGAATCTCTTCCCATGCAAAGATTCTTTGAGGAGAAAGGTATCAGGCATTGTTTTTCTACTCCTAGAACTCCTCAACAAAATGGTGTAGCAGAAAAGAAAAACAGAACCCTCATTAAATCTGCAGGAACATTGCTTGCAGATGCACACATACCACTATCCTTTTTAGAAGAGGTTGTGAGCATAGCAAACTATGTGCTGAATAGGAGTTTGATACACAAACTTAAGGGTAAGACCCCCTATGAATTACTCAAAGGGAAGAAACCTAAAATTGATTACTTTAGAATAATTGGGTGTAGATGTTTCATTCATAACAATAATAAGAAACACATTAGAAAATATGAAGCTAAATCTATAGAGGGAATTTTTCTTGGATATTCCCAAAATAGCAAGGCTTATAGGGTTTTCAATAAATCATCTTTAAAAATGGCAGAATCTGTACATATTTCATTTGATGAAGCTAACATGTATTACAAGGAGAAGGATTCTTCTACCACAGATTTATTATAGGTACCTCACTTGTGTGAGAAATTGGGTGAGTTAAACCTTACACAAAAGGTCATATCACATCCTCCTCCACAAGCTATTGAAGATAGTGAAGAAGAAATTTTGGAAGTGGTTGAACCTCATCCAACAGCAGACATTATTCCACAAGAGAATTAATTCCAAATGCTGTTGTTGAACCAACTCCACCCATTGACCTTATCACACTAAGGGATCACCCTAGATCTCAAGTGATTAGGGACATGTCAGCAAGTGTATAGACAAGGCATCAAATCAACCAAGACGTGATGCATGCCTATTTCCTCTCTCAAGTTGAGCCTCATTCCATAAATGATGTAGAGCAAGATCCTCACTGGATTATTGCAATGCAAGAGGAGCTCAATAATTTTGAGAAATGCAGAGTTTGGGACTTGGTTCCAAGGCCCAAAGGCTATCCAGTAATTGGAACCAAGTGGGTATTCAGAAACAAACTTGATACCCAAGGTGTAATTGTGAGAAATAAGGCTAGGCTTGTTGCTCAAGGCTATAGGAAATAGGAATGCATTGACTATGATCAAACTTTTTCTCCTGTTGTAAGGCTAGAAGCAATCAGGATTTTTCTTGCTTATCCTATTTTTAAGAAGTTTAAAGTCTACCAGATGGATGTCAAGAGTGATTTCTTTAATGGAGAGCTTAAGGAAGAGGTCTATGTTGAACAACCCCCAAGCTTTATCTCTTCAACTCATCCCTTATATGATTTTAAATTGCATAAAGCTCTTTATGGTCTAAAGCAAGCTCCAAGAACTTGGTATGAAACCTTAGCTAGTTTTGTTTAAAATCACAAGTTCTCTAGAGGCATGGTAGATAAGACCCTTTTTACTAAGATGCATCATGATAAAATTTTGGTAGTACAAATATATGTAGATGACATCATTTTTGGCTCTACTGATCCAAAACTATGCAAGAGATTCTCGGATCTAATGCATTCAAAGTTTGAGATGAGTAGCATGGGAGAGCTATTATACTTCCTTGGTCTACAAGTGAAGGAATCCTCTGATGGCATATTCATATCCCAATCTAAATATGCAAATGAGCTTATTAAGAAATTTGGGATGGTTGATGCCTCCACAATGAAAACTCCCATGGATGCCAATACTGTGATTTTCTCTGATGAACATGGAAAACCAGTTTATCAGACAAAGTATAGGGCTATTGTTTGATACCTACTTTATCTTATAGCAAGTAGACCAGACATCATGTTTGTTATATGTCTTTGTGCTAGGTTCCAAGTGAGCCCTAAGGAATCTCATCTTATTTTGCTAAAAAGAATTTTAAGATATATAAAGGGTTGTCATAATCTAGGACTCTAGTATCCAACAGAGTCAGCATTTGAGCTTACTGGATTTTCTGATGCTCACTATGCTGGATGTAGAATGGATAGTAAAAGTACATTAGGAACATGTTAGTTCCTTGGTGATAGGCTTGTGTCCTGGTTTTGCAAGTACCAAACATCTGTGTCCATATCAAATGTTGAGGCTGAATACATGATAGCTGGTAGTAGCTGCTCAAAGATCTTATGGATACAAACCAACTCCTGGATTATGGTTTCAATCTAAGTAATTCAACCATATTTTGCGATAGTACCAGTGTTATATCCATAGCACATAATCCAGTGCATCATTGTAGGACAAAGCATATATATATAAAGCATCATTTCATTAGAGATTGTGTAGACAAAAAGAAAATTAATCTTGTCTTTATTTCCACTGATTTACAGAGAGCAGACATCTTCACCAAGCCATTAGATGAGAAGAAAAACCTATTTTCTTAAATCAGTTAGGATTTAATAATGGAGATGAGAAAATTTAAAATTTGTATGCGGTCGACGATTTGTTGACAGTTCGTCGAATAGAGATAGACGATCTACGAACTTCTCGTGAAGAGTGCATCGAACAGAGTTTGACTATCACTTCTTAGTGAAACAGTTTTATTCGTACGGAGATCGACGATCCCTGCTTTAGTGAATAGATCGTCGAACGGAGATCGACGATTTATTCATCTTCTTAAGACTAAGATTGACGAACTCATTTTCTATTAAAATATTTCGTCGAACTCAGATCAAAGATCTTTCCTTTTTCATTGGACGGAGATCGTCTTTTCGTCTTCTAAAGACCTTATAATCTAAGTCTTAGACGAAATCAATCCCGCGCTTTCTATTTCCTTTATAATTGATCTATTTTCTCTGTGTAGGCGATTTCCATGGCGATTATAATAGCAACTCTTTCTGGAATGAAGTTCGATGCTGGTTTCGATATTGACATGGACTCCTTCAAACATAGTGATCAAATCTTTCAGGATATACTGTTATTGTTCTCTGAGCCGCAACTCCAGAAATTCATGACTACCAGGATAAAGCTTCCAGTAGCAGAAATCAAAGAATGGTTTTTCACTTCGTCATCTCCTTATGCTCAAACCCTAGTAGACACTATATCTGGACAGGAAGTTTTTCTTACTCCTGAAATTTTATCTGAAATTTTTGGATTTGTTAATGGAAACGATGATTTTGAGATAGACTCCACAGAATTTTCTGAAATGCTAACAAGGATGGGTCACTCCAAGGGAAACCCTAGTAAGATGTTGAAAAATAACTTGTCAGTTCAATACATGTTCCTTACTATTGTGGTCAGCAAGGTGCTACTTGGGAAGCACATCGCTCATGACCACATAACAATCACCAGTTCTTGTTGATGAGTGCCCTTGTAAATAAGAAATCATTAAATTAGATTATTATTATGTTTGATTTAATCAAGAAGAAAAACTATAAAAGGGAGGTATGTTTTGGGAGGACTCTGGGCATTTTCCTCCATGAAAAATATCCCCAACTATTAGTCTCTCTAACAGTCTTCATTAATGCTTCCAAGAGACTGACCCCAGTTCTCTTTGGGAAGTGGGAGAGGACTATCAGCAAGCCCTCCAGGGCCTCCTCTTCCTCAAGGACTTTTGAGGACACTAGGACTCTAAGAGTCACTCCTCAACCTTCTTAAAAGGCACCAGAAATTCGTCCTCCTCCACCTTCCCCCAGACTAACTTCAACTCCAAACCAACAATAACCTTCTAACACAGTCATTTCCACTTCAAATGTCATTTCCACTCCATCTTCACCTCATACATCACTACCTCAATCCCCCCTACCTAACTATCTTCAATATATTCCATCTACTGCTTCTATATCTACTTAGATGTCACCCACATTCAATCTCCTCACATCTCAAACACCATCCTAATCTCCAGTACAATCACCAATACCTACTCCTCCACAATCTCCACTTGCTGATGATATTCCTATGGATATCATATCTGGCATCCCTCCTCTCACTCCTCCAATCATCCTATCCACATCTACTTTCATCCCTCAAATTCTACATTCCACTCCATCAACCTCATAAAAAAACTGTACTTCTTTTGGTATCACCACAACTTCTCTCCAAGTAGTAACATCTGATCCATTTTTATCATCATTCTTATCACTCTAACAATAAAATCTCTCATAGCAGATGCCATTGCACCTCCTATTCTTTCCATTCAGACTCTTACTAATCAACTTGCTTCTATTTCTGGCCTTTCTTCATCTAGGGGCCTGGCATCAGAAATCCCTGATACCAGACAGGGGGAGATGTTCAATGAAGAAGTCCCCCTTCCAGCAGAGATAACAGCAATGCAGAGACAGCAATAACAGTAACTGTAGAGATAGCAGCAACAGCAGAGACAACAGCAACTACAGAGACAACAACAACAATAACTACAGCAGCAGAAATTGTTGATATTATAATATCAGATGCAGAGACTGCAGATGCAGTAGATTCTTTGGTTATTCTTTCTGGAGAATGCTCTATCTCTCCAACAGTTAAACTAAATTCAATTCTAGTTTCTTTTGACATCTTGTATAGAAACATTATTTTATTTGTTTCTCCTAAGTTTTGCACAGACATCATCTACTATACAGCTCCAGCAAGTTCAAAAACTCTTTAGGCTATTAAGAATAGTTTTGTTATTGACATGGTTGTGGAACCTAAATGCCCAACCTATGTTATGGATGATAGTCCTATACCAAGCCTAGATGATCTATTTGCTCACTATATTGTAGAAGAGCTGAATGAATTTCTTCAAATTGATCAAGAAATAGAAGACACTCAGAAGCTTATAGAGATAGATGCCTCTCCTGCAGATGTTCAACTTCTAGTCTCTTCTCAGGCTGAAAAACAGATTTCTAAGGAAACATTAAAAGAAATAGATGTTATATATGACAATCCCCAAAGTTCCTCTGAAGGTGACACAAAAAATGATTCAGATGATTCTGCTAATTCTAAGAAGAAAGATATCAAGAAGAGAAAGGTTGTTCCAAAGGCTGCTCCTAAGCCAAATCCCAACAATGACACTCCTTATTATATTTTGTAGAAAATAAATCCATACCCAGGGATGCCTTAATTGATGTGGCTGTCTAAGAAGGATCAGAAAGAAAGGAAGAAGAGGAGAAGGTGCAGGTCTCCTCCTAGGAAGTTCAGGAAAGACCCTCCTCCTCCTCCTCCCCCTCTTCAGGCACTTTTGGAAATGTCACTCAAAGAGCTGCTCTAGTGACCAAGACTTATCAAAGACAGTCAAGGCATGGCAGTCAGCAGACTTTTTTAAGCCATCCTCCTCCAGCTTCATCCAAGAGAGCTCCTACAGATGTAACAAAGCAGGAATCTAGTCCAAAAAGGCTAGAGTCTCCTCCTATTCAATTTGTAGATCCAGAACATGAGACTTCTGCTAAGATGGCTAGATTTCATGAACTTATACGACTCTCTCAGATTAACAAAGCCAAAGATAAAGGCAAGGATCCTTCTCAGTATTCTACAATGTCATCCTTCAGGAAAGAAGAACTGACCAGGTATGCTAAAGCTAATAAATTCTTTAATATTTATGACTATATTAAACTACATCCAGAGGCTGTAGTGCCCAGAGCAACTTCTCAGAATATTATTGGTGCGTCTGACATATTTATGTCAAAGAAAGAAGCTGGTAACCCTAACAGAGAAATCAAATTAAGACAGACTGCTGAAAAGACAGAGAAAGAAATTCCTAAATAGAAATAATAATTCTGTTATTGTGTTGTTCTTAATTATTTTTGAACTTTGACTATTTAATCATGAAGCATATGTTGTAAATATCTATTGAATGTGTTATTTCTGTCAGATATATGTTTTCTTGCTTTATGATTGTTTCTTTTGTTTTGTGTTAGTGACCTCACCCAAATAGGGGGAGATTGTTGGATCTCTAGTTAGATTTGGGCTAGGTTCACTAAATTAGGTTAAGTATGACCCTCCTTATATAGTCTAGGGTCATAGATCTTCATTAGTTTTTAGGGTAAGTTAACAAGTCATAATGATCATACTAAGCCCTCAGAAGACTTAGAAGATTGCAGAAATCAGAACAAGGCAGAAATTTCATGTTGAAGTAGTCATTCAATGAACTCTAAAGAGAGATCGACGATCTTTGTTCTCAGTTCGACGTTCTCAGAGTCACATCTCTGAATTAAGATCGACAAATGTTCAACTGAGTTCGACGAACTCTTATCTTCTATCAGACCTTGAGTTCAACGATCTACTATCTCTGTTTGACAATCCTAAAGCCCAGTATGGAAAGCTGTATTACAGTTCAAAGTTCTCAGGGCTCATCTCGACAAAAGAGAGGTTAAGTTCGACGATCATAAGGATCTTAGATCGATGAATATTGCCAGTTCAACATTTCCTTCTTTGCAGTGTTTCAAATTTGATTTGACTTATTTTATAGCTTATATTGCTCTAAGTAATTAATGCTTATATTCTAAGAATATAGCCGTTCTTATGGCAGCATTAATAACTCTTTTCCACATAGTTATTATACCGATAATTCTTGGGATAGTTAAGGAATTCTTTTATTACTCTTCTAGCAATTATCCAAGTTCCAAGTTTTCAGCAGTAAATCAAGGAAATTGAATTCAAATTCAAGACCAATTTTGCTGCAGAGAAAATAATCAAATTTGTGAGAAAAATTCCAGATATCAAGACAGACAAAAAATTACAAAAGAGAAAACAAGTTCTGCTCTGGCATTCAAGAAAAAAAAGTTGTTCTTCTTCCAGCAAGTTCTCAGAGACAATCAACTGCACTTGTCTACAGTTTTCTGGAGAATATTTTCAAGAAGACCTACTCACCCTGTAAAGCTCTTAATCTTCCTGAACAAAAACTTCATCTCAGGGGGAGCTTTGACACCATCAAGAATCCACAAGTCTTCTCAGTTATTTTTGAGAAAAGAGAAGACAACAGATAGTTTTTATCTTTCTTCACCACTCTGTATAGGGTTTTAACTCCCTTCAAAAGTTAGCCTGGTTCATAAGTCACCTTCAAAAAGACTTGAGTTTGGTTTTTGGGCACATAATCAAAAGCTCAAAGGGTTGCAATATCTCCCTGAAAATAGATATTGTGATGGCTGTCACCAGATCAAAACCTATAGTGGATTCCTACCAGGGTGGTAGAAGAGTGGATGTACCCAGTTGGTGAACCACTATAATATTCTTGTTTTGTCTGTGTGTTTGCTATTTTCTTTTTGTTTTATGTTGTGGTAGCTTACTATAGTTTTTCTTTGCTTTTGTTAACTTCTCTTAGATATTACTATATCACCTATTTTATCATTTAACTTTATATTTATAAAAAGTTGCAAAGGAATTTTTAAATAACTCTATTCACCCCCCCCCCTCTAGATTTAATCAAATATTACTCTCCCTTTTCTTTCACTTTCCCTCCAAGAAAGGCATTTGAGTCGGGTCTTAACCTTCTTACAAGGAAGTGTCTTCGAGCCTAGCTAGATCACCTGATCTAATCGTCCCTACCCTTGGATGATTTCTCACGAAATCCTCCCTGGATTCTAATGACCTTCTCTGGTCAATTTTCCTCACCATAATCACATAGATAACAAAAAATTACAAAAAAAGGAAAAAAGAAGGTTTATGATTGTGTCTACATCAAAAATAATTTCTCCATTGAGCGATGCATGGCCGGTACTAACAATCTTCGTTTGGTTGTAACCGATTAACTCCTCATAGTTGTTGTTGTCCTTGGCTCACTGGAGATTTTCATGTACGAATGGGAGGGAGACAGCTTTCTCTTTCTTTGATGGAGACGATGGAACGGTGCTCAGAGGTGGCTCCCAAACCCTAGAAAGAATCCTTGTTCGTCTCAATTTGTCCATCTCTATAGAATGAGAAAAACGAACATCTTTTATTCGTCTTTGAAAAATAGGCTACCACTGGCAGTAAGGCTAGTGCTCGGGGGTAGATCATTGTGCGTCGATGTGATAGCTATCTGGCGTATTTGGATAAATATTCCGAAAAGATTATTTTTCGCTTTTTGGTGCTATCCCGGCACGGTACCCAGCTATTTCTTGGTGGTAGCTCAAACATCTCTACAAATCCATCTCGGTGATCATTAAGTGAGCAAGCGCTGCTCTGTAGGAATCTAGCATTACGTGGTAGGAAGCTAGCATAGCGCGGTAGCTTTTAGAGCGCATATTCCAGATAAATCCAGAGGCTAGCGCAAGCGGTAGTGCTAGCGCCACGCGGTAGAATCCAGAGAGATTATTCTTATTGAAACCAAGCTAGCACATAGCGGTAGCGCTAGCGCGCCACGGTAGGTCACATAATGGAGTTCTTCGCTTCGCTTAAACCTGTAAACCTGCACACTATACCAAACATAAGATGTGATCGAATACAACATGAGATTTGATATTGTCAAACTAAGAATATGTGAACGGTCGGCTCCAATACTTTTGTGTAGCCTGAGAAGTAGGACCTTGGTAAAGGTCTAAGGTAGGGAACTTATGTTCCTGAGTTGTAAGATCTAAGGATCTATGGAAAGTTTTGGTGAAGTTTGGCCTAAGCTAACTCTCTGCTAGATAAGTGAAGAGGGAAAGTGGATGTACCTATTTTTGCGGAACCACTATTAATCTTTGCGTGTTATGGTTTGATTGAGTTCTTTACTATTTTTCTGGGATGATTATTAAGAATATACAAGAAACCCAAAAATAAGTAAATCACCTATTCACCCCCCCCCTCTAGGTGAGTAGCAAGCCTTGACTTTCATCCTGGGAGGACACCCTTTGTGTAATCGCCCGATGTGTTGCTAATCTGGAGAGTTACTTATATTATAACTACACAGTATGATTCTCTTATATTTAGTACCACATTATGAATTGTATATTCTCTCACCTCTTTTCTTCTATTCAGAGAGGAGTGCACTCTTATAAGATTCGAGTTTCCTGGAAATAAAATTACTATTATTTTTATGTTTTCACACTTACCATGTTGACCATGAAGGATCATAGGTTCAATTGCACATGAGAGTGCTAGTGAGCCTTTGAGCAGTTTCAATTAATCTCAGCACTGATTTTGTGTTCATCATACAGGTAAGAAGGCTTCCAAGTATATAGTGACCCTATGGGAAGTGGATTGGGTTGTGTGTTATGTGTTTTTTTGGAAGGTGATCATATACATTTCACATTAGTTGATGGTACATGAGAGGAACTACATGTACTATGACTTGGAGTTAGTGGTGGTGGTGTTTACTTTGAAATTACAGTCGTATTACTTGTATTCCATGAAAATTAACATCTTCATAGACCACAAAAGCGTAAAGCAATTGTTAAATTAAAGAGAGTTGAATATGTGTCAAAAAAGGTAGATGGAGATCCTATGAAACAACGCCATTTGACTTTTAATACAGTCAATGGAAGGAAAATGTTCTTTTCGATACATAGAGTTCATGGGTGCTAGTGCAGACAAATTAGATTTTAGCTCATGATGATCGTCTAATTCATGATTTAGAGGTGTTGAAGATCACTTGCATTAATTGGAATACTACAATTAGTGTGTGCTTGAACTGGACAAAAGTTTAATATGATATTACAATCCAAGTTTGGCACTATTTAGAGCTTGATGAGAAAATGAATCGCTATATGGTGAGGACCGTGAAGGGGTTGAACACTTAGTTTTATAATGATGATGGAATAATGTGGAACTATGGTAGATTGTGCGTCCCATCTATAAGAAAATTTAATATAAATTGATGTTTGAGGCTATTTTTATGAAGTACTCGATTCATCTAGGGAGCATAAAACTATATATGGACATGAAACGGTTCTTTTGTTGGCCAAGAATGAAGAAGGACAATAACATATTTATGGTCAGGCATCACACTAATGATCTTGTGAAAGTCAAATTCCAACGACCCGATGGATTTTTGAAATCCTTTCCCATTCAATAATGGAATTTTGTTGGCACATTGATGGACTTTGTGCAAGTATTGCCAATTTTGTTGTAAGGCAATGAAGGCATCTACATGATCAATGATCGTTAAACAAGTGTGTTCCACTTTATTTTGAACCAGAAGGGTGATTTAGTGGAGAAACTTGCCAAGATGTATATTGAAAACATAATATAATTTCTCAGTGTTCTGTATAGCTTTGTTAGTTATCAAGATATGCATTTCACTTCAAATGATTAAAGGCTTATTCACCACTTGGTGGGTAACAAGCTAAAGTTTAGCAATGCTTTTCATTTAAAAATGGATGGGTTAACCGAACAAACCAATTGGACTATAGAGTATATGATCATAATGTGCACCTTAGACTTTGGAAAAAGATGAGAAAACCACCTCAATATGGTCAAGTTTGACTACAATAGCAGCTGCCAAGCTAGCATTTAGATGGAACCCTTTAAGGCACCGTATGGTAAAAAGTTTCATATGACCTTGGCTTGGGAAAACATGGACGCCATGAAGTTGTTGAATATATAAGACATTGATGGGCTGAATGTGATAATATATGTGATACAAAAAAGATTTCTGTTGGAACCTATGGTTCGTATCTCTTTAGTTCGAAAATATCAAATCTTGTGTTGTTTTTTATCATAAGTGTTTTAGGTATAGTGTGCAGGTTTATATGTACAAAACAACAAGAAAATAAAGTTCTAGTACCTATCGTCGAGAGCTAGCACTACAGCTCGCGCTAGCTTGGATTTAAATATGCATGATCTCTCAGTGACCTATCACATGGTATTATCTATACCGTCGGGTGCTAGCTAACTCGATGAACAATGATTCATCTTCATCAAGAAGATACTACTACCGCTAGGTGATAGCATTATACCGCGCCGCAGTAGCGCAAAATGCGGAGAAATATTTTATTTTGATAATTTTCCAAATCTGGTGGATAGCTGTCACCTTCACGCACATCGACCTACCGCCGGACGCTAGCTTACTTTTTCAAGATGTATAAAAGCGCGTGTTACTTTTCCTGCAGATAATAATAAGGAGAACAATTAATTATAGGGTTTGGTAGCCATCTGGAGAAGGACGAACTCTCATCTCCGTTGAAGAAAAGCATTATTTCTTCCTCCCACTCGCGATCAAAGAACTCTAGCGAATTAAATCTTCAACAACCTTTCATAGCTGATCGACTGCAATAGAATGATATTCAAGAGCATCGATCCTGGAGGAGTTCTATGTTTAAAGGAGAAATAATTTCTAAACTCTTTGAATTTTACTTTGAATTCTCTTTATTGTCTAGTTGTTTGTGTGTGAGGAAAATCGACAGGAGGGTCGTCGGAATTTGTGAATGGTTTCATGAGAAATCATCCAGGTGAGGGAAGTCGAGATCGAGGGATCTTGTGTGAGGAAAATTGATTGGAGGGTCAGCGGAATCTGTGGAGGGTTTTGTGATAAATCATCCTGGTGAGGAACATCTAGATCGGGAGATCTAATGGGGCTCTAAGACCCTTCCAAGAAGGAAAGTAAAGAGTCAGCTTGAATACCTTTCTAGGGGGAGGGAGAGAGCCAACCAGTCTGGGTATAAGGTCGGTATAGAAACAAAAAGAGAGTTTTGTATTTAGTTGCCTCTGATCTCTGACATCATGGAGATCTAGTTATTCGTGACTGTAAACTACCTTAGTTATCCTTGAATAAAATTATTATTCCCCCATTCTTGACATAATTTTGTGGTTGTATGCTGGTAGATCCTTTAAGGTTGTGTGAGCCTCTGTAAGGCAAAGTTTTATAATGAAAATGACTTTTGTGACCTACTGTAGGGCGCTAGCATGCTAATGCCCCCGTAAGCCTCCAAAAATAGTTGTCCTTAGTAAAATACTTTTAATTTTTAATTAATCTGAAAACCTTATTCACCCCTACCGTCTCCCCTCTAAGGTTGGCCACCCGATCCAATAAGTGGTAATATAGGGAGGTTACTTTAAAAAGGATTAAAATTCTGAAGTAAAATGGCCAACGCGAATCATACTTTCCTCGAGGGACAAGGTGTGAGTCGACATCCCAAGTTTATGGGAAGTTACTACAGCCACTGGAGACAATGCATGAAGATATTTCTAATGACACAAATCATGAACGTATGGGCATGATTGAAACAAAATACACTGCACCCACTACCATTGTAGGAGAACATGTCTTGGTAAAACCCTATGATATATGGGATGATAATGATAAACTGAAATACAATAACAATGTGAAAGTTATGAACTCTCTTTTCTATGTATTAGACAAAAATGAATTTAATAGAATTTGCAATCGTGAAATTGCTTATGATATATGGCGATTACTTGAGCTAACACATAAAGGTACATCTCAAGTAAGGGAATCTAAGTTGTTTCGACCAGAATCTGAATATGAACAGTTCTGGATGGAGATTGACGAGGAGGTGGATAGCATGTACACTCGCTTCATAAAGATCATCAATGCCTCTAGATCTCTCGGAAAGACTTTTTGAAATGGAGACTTTGTGAGGAAGATCTTTTGATCTCTTCCTCCACAATTCAACTGAAAATTGACTATTATTGCTGAATCACATGACATCAGCACCCTAGAGATAGAGAGCCTCATTGGGAACCTGAAGACCCATGAGCTTGGAATAAAAATACAAGTCGAGGAGTATCCTAGGGAATTGAATAAGAAGGCGCTGACATTGAAAGTAGCAAAGGAAAATAAGGTTGCGGAAGAGTCTGATGATGAAGATAAAGAGAGCATCTATGTTCAAGAATTTAGAAGATTCATGAAGAATCCCAAGAGGCAAGGGAAATTCAAAAAATTTCTAAAGAAAGGTGCAAAAAAGAGAGGAGATGGACCAAACCGTCGAAGGTGATAGAGAATGATAAAGAAAAGTTTGTAGATGAGTGCTACCATTATCACAAATTTGGGCATATAAAGAGATAGTTTCCAAAGCTCCAAAAGGAAGAAAAAGAGAGACAAAGTCGGGACAAGGGAAAGAAGACAGTGATGAAGGTGTCAATATGGGACGATGTTGCTTCCGACGAGTCAAGTACATCCGGATTAAGTAGTGAAGATAAGCCAAATCTGTGCCTCATTTTAAAATTTCATATAGCGGAAAATAGGAAACCAGGCACAGGAACAATCAACACTCTTGAGTCAAGTAAACCAAATGTACAAAGCAAAATCAAGGATCTTATACTATCAAAAAACTTCTTTACATAGCAGGGAATACATGGCGAGACATGCTTGCCACAGGATCTGAAGAAAGCAGAAAAATTACAAATCAAATCAAACCGCGTGGACTCAATGAATAGCCGCCGGATCTGCTGCTAAAGCTATGGAGTCCGCAGAGGCCGCCTAGTCACAAGACAGTAATAAGCTATGTGGACAACCCGTTATTCTAGTGCTGAAAAGAACTCAGCCTGCCAAACTACAAACCGCCTGACTGCGAGGTTGCCTAATCGCCAGAATGAGCAGGCGCTACCACCAACTGAAACAGGTCGCCCAGTGGCAGACAACTTATTGAACAAAACAACTAGTTACAGAAGAGGACTCGCCTGGCCGCAAGCGACTTGCTATTAACTGCTGGTTGAGACCGCAAAGTCCACACCAACCTTAGAACAAAACTCCTGGATCTTCAGTGCCGTCTGCATAACCTGCACAGTAAGAACCCGGTTAACCTCTTCAAACCGCGCGGATAGAAAAATCCAGTCTGTAGCAACTAATCGTGAGTAAGCCTATTATTCATTCAGTTAATTATATTGTCATACGGGGGTTCTATTTATAGGCACGGAGAGGAGTGTGGTCACCGCCATAGAGATAAAAACACCACCCCATCTTACAGTTAGCACAAGATAGTCTGCCCAGTCAGCATGGACATGGACGGGCACAAATCAAACCGCCAGACATAAAGGAGAAGCGGAATAAACGTTAGTCCGCATCCCTGATGACACCACACCAGCCCACAAGCTGCAGCAGACACATCTACAGTCCATACACTTCAGCAGACACAGAATCAATTCGCAAAAACAAGTCCACAACCAAGGCACAGACTGTCCGGTCAACCAGCAGACATTGTGGACTCTTGCGATCAAATTGGGCTTGTCACAGATCGAGACTGAGTCCAGTAACCAGAGTAACTCTAGCACGAGCTCTGCAGACATAAGAAATTAGCCCGCTCAGACCTCCAGATCATAACCAGTTCGCCTAGACGCAAACTCTGCAGTAAACTCCTAACTGCACCTCCTGAGATCAAGGGCACAGGCCAATGCCGATATCACAAGCACAAGAACAGTTTGCATAGAGAGAACTCCGCGGACTCCAAACTAGACCTTCCAAGACGCGGGCAATCAACCTATCCGCACTTCTTTCACCAAGGACAAACCAACAGGCCGCAAACAATAGACCACTCAGGCTGCATACCAGTCCGCCAGACTGTTCGCCTAGGTCGCACGGTCTTCCCAAACAACCCCCACTTTTACTTCAAAAATTTCAACACTCCCCCTTGAAGTGAGAAGTGGTGAACAAACCCAGCAGGCCTCGTAGTCGTTCAAATGGCCCCTTCTATAGTGGCTTCGTGAAGATGTCTGTGATATTGTCCTCACTCCGAACATGACCAACCACCAGAGATCCCTCCAACACCTTCTCACGAATGTAGTGGTATTCAATCTCAATGTGTTTAGTTTGCGCGTGATAAACTGGATTATTAACCAGTTTCAGGGCACTTTCGTTGTCAATGCAAAGCAGAGCTGGACCTCGCACTTCTTCATGGACGCCCTTTACTAGTCGTCTCAGCGAAATGACTTCCTGAGCTACCAAGGCTGAAGCCTTATACTCCACTTCTATAGTAGAGACGGACACCGAGTCCTGCTTCTGACTACACCATGAAATACCGGTTGATCCACATGCGAAGATATAATGGGATGTTGACTTCTAGTCATCTGAATCTCCCCTATAATATGCATCCGAGTATCCTTGAAGAGTAAAGCCCGTGTCTCTCCCGTAAAGGAGACTCATATCAGAAGTTGACTTGATATACTTCAGAATGCACCTTTCCTCCATCATATGAGGCTTCCGTAGTTCCTCCATATACCGACTTACTAGGCCAATATCATAAGCTTTGTTTGGCCTTGTAATTATCAAGTAAATAAGACTTCCAACCAAAGCCTGGAACATAAGAGGATCTGGAAGAATCCTACCCTCATCTCGCTGAAGTTTAATGTCAACCTCAACAGGTGTAGAGCTACTCTTCCCTTCCCACATGCCGAATCGCTGAACGATCCATTTCGCATAGCCTTCTTGGGAAAAAGTATGTCACTCTCTTTCCTCTCCACCTCGAGTCCAAGAAAATGGTGGAGCTCACCCAAGTCCTTCATCTCGAACCTTATAGCTAGCTTAGCCATGAGCCTATATACCTCCTCCTCGAAGTTTCCTGTGATGATCATATTATCCACATACAACAACACCAAGACCAAAAGCTCCCCCTTCTTCTTGAAAAATAGGCTTGAGTCTGAATTGGAGGTAGGATAGACGCAGAATTGGAGGTATTCTACTATATTCACATACCATGCTCGAGGATCCTGTTTCAAACCATAAAGAGCCTTCCTGTGCTTACAGACATAGCCTGAATGTTCTTCAGAAACATATCCCAGTGGTTGATCCATGAAGATGTCTTTGTCAATTTCCCCATAAAGAAAAGCATTCTTTACGTCCAGTTGCCACATCTTCCAACCTTGGCAAGCTACCAAGGCCATCACCATATGAACTGAAGTCATCTTTGCAATAGGGCTAAATGTTCCTTCATAGTCTTCGTCGTACTATTGTGAGAAACCTCGAGTAACAAGGCAAGCCTTATACCTCTCGATGCTCCTATCCGCCTTCTTTTTTAACTTAGACACCCACTTGCAAGTCAAAAGAGTGAGGCCATCAACCTTGGGCATAAGGTCCCATGTCTCATTCTTCCTGAGGGCAGTCATCTCCTCATCCATGGCTTCTTCCCACTCCTTGACTCCAGTGGCTTCATTAAAGCTTGAAGGCTCTCGTTCATTTAGAGGGCCTACAAAAAAGTAAGAGATGAAGCTCACCGTATTTCCTTTGCTATACCGAGCTGGTGGCTTGATGGTCCTCTTCGATCTCCGAAGAGTCTGACCTTTGCTCACCACCTCTGTTACTTCTTTAGAATCAGCTCTATTCTCGGGCAAACTTGGATCATCGCTCTCCCTTCTTCCTGAACTAGAAGATTCTGCCTCAGAGCTTGATATATTTGGATCTCCTAGTGACATAAGCAGCTCCACCTAAAGATCTTCAACAGCCTCCTTCTACCCTCCATCAAACTTTCTCTCTTGAAACTCCATAGAGCTACCTCCATACGACGTCAGTTCATCAAAGATAATGTATCTTGATACTACAAACTTCTTCTTCATAGGATCCATACACATCCATCCCTTCTTCCGCTCATCATAGCCCACAAAGACAAGCTTCCTTACCTTTGCATCAAGCTTTGTCCTTAGAGCATTCGGGATGTGTATGTAGTAGGTTGAACCAAACACCCAAAAGTGTTACACACTAGGCTTCTCCTTGAACATCATCTAAATTGGAACCTTTCATGTTGATCGGACTCAGAGACATCTGATTGCTGACGTAGGTAGCGCAGGCCATTCTTTCCGCCAAAAATGACCTCGAAATGTCTTTTGCATGAAGCCAGCATTTGCAGGTTTCTGTCAAATGACGGATCTTCCTCTCCGCTACTCCATTTTGTTATGGAGTATGAGCATAAGTGAGCTCTCTCTGGATCACGTGTTTCCAGCAGAAGTTAGAGAACTCGGATGAAACGAACTCACCTCCATTGTCCGTTCTAAACTTCTTGATCCGCAGAACAAGCCGACCCTCCACCAGCTCCTTGAACTCCACAAACAATCGGAAAGCATCTGACTTCTCCTTCATGAAATACACCTAAGTGTATCTTGAATAGTCATCAATTAGAACTAGCATGTATCTGCTGCCACCAAGACTAGCAGTGAAGGTTAGCCTCATCAGGTCACCATGGATGCACTCCAATGGTGCTTTACTCCTTATTTGCGACTTGTCAAATGAAAAACGATGAGCCTTACCATACTGACACCCTGCATAAATGTGGCAATCACCAAAGTATGATAGCTTAGGCAAGCCTTTCACAAGACTTTTATTTTCCATAGCTTTAAACTTGTACATCCCGATAAGTCCTAGTCTTTCATGCCATATAGTAGCGCTATCATTGGCCATCATCCGATCAACATTGGAGCTTGTTGATAAAACAAACAAGTCCTTTACTCTTTTCCCATATGAGCAACATCAGCCTTTACCGTTGATACGTTGCGAAGAAACTTCGCTTCTATTGAACAAAACAGAACGTAATAGCCTGCGTCAACCACATTATTCACCGAGAAGAGATTCTTCTTCATGCCCGATACATGATAGACACTTCTTAAGGTGAGTGGACCCCTATCACTACCCAAAGAAACAACACCCTCCTTCTCTACTGTATGAACAGTATTATCAACAGTAATAATAGCTTCATTACTTGTGAATGTATGTAGAGAAAAAACTTTGACTCATCTCTGGTAAGGTGATGACCACACCCATATTCCACGATCCAGTCATCTTGGTAGTCGATCGTGGACAAGGCATGGACACAAGTGCCCATCATAAATGCTCTTCTTTATCCAGCTTCCTCAGCAATAGAAATAACTTCCTCCTTACCTACAACATGCCCATGCTGCAGCTTGACCTTGCAGTCTTTCTTGAAGTGTCCTGGATGGTTACACCTGTAGCACTTAAGCCACTCCTTCTTCTTCCAATCTTGCTTAGGAGCAACGCTCCCCTCTTATTTATAAGAAGTTGATGGGCCATCACCAGGAATAGTGTTCTTCTTCTTCTCCCATCTCTTCTTCTTCCTTGTGAAGTGAGCGTCCCTACCTTCTTCAGAAATATTAACTCCAGCCATTTGCTTAGCAAAGCTTTCCGATGAAGCCAGTAGGTTCTCCAGCTCCAAAAATGATGGTTGAGTGGCCTAGCCTTGAATAGAAGTTACAAAGGCCACATATTCCTTCCGCAAGCCATGGATTATATGCCTCTTCAGCTTAGCTTCAGAAATCAGCTCATCAGGGTCCAATGCTGAAATCTCAGCAAAGAGGTTATTCATTTTCAGAAAGAAGGGAGAAATGGAGAGATTTCCCTGAGTTGCCCTAGCCAGCTCTTTTTCCAGGAACTGTATCCTTGCTACTTTCTTCCTATTGAACAACCCATCAAGGGAAATCCAAATCTCAGTAACAGATTGACATCCTAAGATATGATCAAAGAGTTTTGGTGATATAGTTTGCCTGAGAGCAAACTCTGCTTTCTCATTGGTCTTCCTCCAAGATCTCACCTTATAAGCACTAGCACTAGCAGTAACCTCATGCTTATCGTCACCATTGACGACATCCCACAGATCCTCACCAAGAATATAGCACTTCATACATGACTTCCAGTTTTTTAAGTTAGTCGGTGTAAGCAGCTCGATTCCAAGAACCCTTGCATACCCAGCTTCCATTGCATTAACTCTGGTAACTTACTCACAGAAGAAAAAAAGAAATCTGAAGATGATCACTGCTTAAGCCACTATTCCCTCTGATACCATGTTAAAAATTCATATAGCAAAAAACGGGAAACCAGGCGCAGGAACACTCAACACTCTTGAGTCAAGTAAACCAAATGCACAAAGAAAAAATAAGGATCTTGTACTATCAAAAAACTCTTTTACATAGCAGGGCATACATGGAGAGACATTCTTGCCACAGGATCTGAAGAAAGTAGAAAAATTACATGGCGTGGACTCAAGAGTAGCCGCCGGATCTGCTGCTAAAGCTATGGAGTCCGTAGTGGTCGCCTAGTCACAAGACCGCAACAAGCCGCATGGACAACCCATTATTCCAGTGATGAAAACAACTCAGTCCACCGAACTACAAACTGCATGGCCACGGGGTCGCCTAGTCACCAGAATGAGCGAACGCTACCACCAACTTAAATAGGCCGCCTAGTGGCAGACAGCTTATTGAACCGAAGAACTAGTTGCAGAAGAGAAACCTTCTGGCTGCAAGCGACCTACTGTTAACTACTGGTTGAGACCGCAAAGTCCGTACCAACCTTATAACCAAACTCCTGGCTCTTCAGTGTTGTCCGCAAAATCTGCACAGTAAGAACCCGGTTAACCTCTTCAATCACACATATAGAAAAAGCCAGTTCACAGTAACTAATCGCGAGTAAGCTTACAATTCATTCAGTTAATTATGTTGTCACAGGAGGGTCCAATTTATAGGCTCGGAGAGGAGTGTGGTCACCTCCATAGAGATAGAAACACCTCCCTAGCTCGGGGTTAACACAAGATAGTCTGCCCAGTCCGCATGGATATGGTAGGACACCAATCAAAGCTCCAGGCATCAAGGAGAGGCGGAATTGACGTTAGTCCTCATCCCTGATTACACCGTACCAGGCCGCAAGCTATAGCAGACACATCAATAGTCTGCATGCTTCAGCAGATACAGAATCATTCCACAATAAAAAGTCCATGACCAAGGCACAGACCGCCCGGTCACCAGCAAACATTGCGTACTCTTGCGATCAAACTGGTTTTATCACAGATCGAGACCAAGTCAAGCAACTAGCGTAATTCTAGCGCAAGCTCCGCGGACATAAACTATTAGTCTGCTCAGACCGCTAGCTCCAAACCAGTTTGCCTAGACGCGAAGTCCGCGGTTAACTCCGAACTGCACCTCATGAGATCAAGGGCACAGACCAATGTCTATCTCACGAGCACAAGAACAGTCCGCATAGAGCAAACTACGCGGACTCCAAACAAGACCACCCAAGCAGCGGGCAATCAACCTATCTATACGTCTTTCACTAAGGACAAACCAATATGCCGCAAACAATAGACCGATCAGGCCGCCTACCAGTCTGTCAGACTATTCGCCCAGGCCGCGTGGTCTTCCCAAACAACCCCCACTTTCACTTCAAAAATTTCAACACCTTATGAGGAAACATCACAGTGAATCTGACAGTTAATCCAATGTCCAGAGTGACACTTTTGTAATCCCTCCTTCCTATGATGAACTATTTAAAATCTATGAACAATTATGTAATAAGCTTGATGATATTCTTCTTGAGAAAAAGTTTTTTAACCTGAAAATATGAAAATGAAAAAAGACTTGGAAAATTAACTAATGAAGTGATGAAATATAGCAAAGAGAAGTTTGAGTTCCAAGTGTGTTCTCACTCGGTGGCGACAATCAATGAGCTAAAAGAAAGCCTCTCCAAGAGTTCCTCGAAAATAAAAAATCTCACTAACGAGAAAAAGATCTTGGAGAAAAAGCTTCAAATTTCTCTTGTACATGTAGAAGGGTGTAAAAAACAGTTCGCAAATCGATGTGTGATGCTCGTCAAGTAAAACACCGCCTTGAAAGCAAGGATCTGTGACCTGAACCTCACCATCCAAAAATTTAGAAAAGGAAAAAATCTCTTAATATGTTGATGGGTTTTCAATGTCAGGGATCTGGTAAATTCGGGTTGGGATAAAGATAGTGAGCTACCGCCCAGCGGTATCCCAACCGCCGACAATAACTCGTCTTCAATAGGATCCCCAGTATAACCCAAAAGGTGATATATACCGCCTATGTGAAGTGTTCCAAATGTAATAAGTTTGGTCACACTTCTAGCTCTTGCTTGAAGAGAGGAGTAAATAAAATTACTCAAGTCTTGATGTTAAAATCTACTACATACAATAGTGGTGGAATAACTTGTGTAACCAGAAAATTACCCTCATCCTCTTTTTAGGTATATTGGCAGGCTAAGGATAGGGAGAATGTGTGGCACTTAGACACCGAGTGTTCCAAGCACATGACAAGAGATAAATACAAGTTCCTTAGCCCGGAGATGAAGAAAGGGGGCACAGTGACATTTGGTGACAACAACAAAGGGCACTTTCTTATTGTCGACACCATAGGTAACAAAGTATTTTTTATTTCAAATGTATTATTTGTTGTTGGCTTAAAGGACAATCTAATATTTGTTAGTAAACTTTGTGATAAGGGCTTGAATGTGTTCTTTGAAATATCTAAAAAATACTTGCAATATTTTAAACACTAAAATGAACACTATACTGCTTACTATGCATAGAAATCATAATGTTTATACTATTACGTTTGAGGACATATCCTCTTCTGATTTAAAATGCTTAGCTTCTAAAATGAAGAATTAGAGCTTTGGCATAGGATACTTGGTCATTCTGGGAGTAAAGTAATAGTCAAACTATCGAAACAAAAACTAATCTGTGAACTTCATAAGTTGAGCGGTAGTTTGACTTCATTATGTTCTCCTTGCCAAATGGGAAAATTTTTAAAATCTTAGTTTAAAAGCAAAAATTATATTTCCTTGTCTAGAAAACTAGAACTAATTCACATAGATCTATTTGGTCCTTTGAACACGTGTAGTCTAGGAGGGAAACGATATACTTTTGTTCTTATCGACGACTTGTCACGTTTTTATTGGACTATTTTTATTGCTAATAAATCTAATCCATTTCTTGAATTTTCAATTCTGAGCGCAAGACTACAAAATGAAATAGAAATAAAATAAAATGCATTAGGTCTGATCAAGGTGATGAATTTGACAATAAAAATTTTACAAATCTCTATAACAACCTAAGAAATTGACACGAATTTTTTGCCCTACGAACTCCATAATAAAATAGTGTAGTAGAAAGGAAGAACCGAAGGCTTCAAGAATTAGCACGCATGATGCTTACCGAGTTTGGTATGCCTCAAAATTTTTGGGCTGAAGCGGTCAACACAGCACGTTATGTGATGAACCGGATCATGCTTTGCCCTATTCTTAAGCACACCCATTATGAGCTCTATTATGATATAAAGCCACTTGTGTCCTACTTTTGAATATTTGGCTGCCCTTGATACATTCCCAACACCAAGGATAACTTAGGAAAATTCGATGATAAATCTGACCTAGGCATTTTTAGAATATTCCTCCATAATTCATGTATATAGGGTCTATAATAAACGAACCATTATTGTAGAAGAATCCATTCATATTCACTTTGTTGAGAATACACCAAATACAGAATCTAGATCAAATAAAGAGGATGTTGATGACGATATGCCATTGGAAGATGAGAGTATGGAGAGAGAGGAAGTAGTAGATGATCTAACTCGCATTGAAGGATATAGACCTCCAAGCAAACTAAATTTTTCAAACTAACATCCACGAGAACCAGTAATAGGAGATCCTTCACATGGGGTTAGAACTCGCTCAGCCCTATATGAGTCTTTCTCGAATTTATGTTTTATATCTTGAATTGAACCCAAGAATATCTTTGAAGCATTGAATGATGAGTCTTGGTTCTTGGCAATGATCGAGGAAATGAATTAATTCGAGCGAAGCAAAGTTTGGATATTGGTGGAGAGTCCTGAATACCATCCAGTTATAGTCTTGAAATGGGTGTACAAAAATAAGCTTGATGGGGATTCTTGGATAACTAGAAATAAGGCACAGTTGGTCACTCAAGCATATTCTCAAATCGAAGGTGTTGATTTTGAGTCTTTTGCACCATTTGCACGTCTTGAGTCCATTCATATGGTTTGGCATTTGTAAGTTTTAAACAAATAAAGTTATATCAAATGGATGTTAAGAGTGCATTCCTTAATAATATATTAAAGACGAAGTGTATGTTGAGCAACCGCCCGGCTTTAATAATGGTAATCTCCCAAATCAAGTATATAAACTAGTGAAAGCCTTGTATGGATTAGAACAAGCACCTCGTGCATAGTATGATAGACTTACGACATTTTTTTTAGAACATGACTTTAGGATGGTTAGTGCAGATACTACACTGTTTGTAAAGCACAGTTGTTCCAATTCAATTTTATTACAAATCTATGTGGACGATATAATTTTTGGTGCCACAAATGAGAGTTTATGTAAGGAAATTATTACACAAATGCAATCCGAATTTGAAATGAGTTTAGTTGGAGAATTAACAAATTTCTTAGGCTTTCAGATTTCTCAACGAAAGGATGGAATTTTCACAAGTCAATCAAAATATATAAAAGTTATGCCTAAGCGATTCAGCTTTAAAAATATGAAACAAGCGAAAACTCCAATGAGCGCATCACTCAAATTAGGAAAGGATGAAAGTGGCATTTAGATGGATCAAACATTATTTAGAGGTATGATCAAATCACTACTATATCTAAGTGCTTCTAGACCCGATATTATGTTTGTAGTGTGCCTTTGTGCTAGATATCAAGATGATCCAAAAGAATCTCATCTTAAAGTTGTTAAGCACATCTATAGGTATCTCATATGTACCCAAAATCTTAGTCTTTGATATCCACACACAATTGACTTCACACTCCACAAATATTCTGACTCGGACTATGCTGGATGTTCACTCGATCGCAAGAGCTCAAGTGGCACATATCACTTCCTAGGTCCAACACTAGTCTCATGGTCAAGTAGGAAATAGAACTCAATTGCCCTCGCAACTATGGAAGCCGAGTATATAGCCCTAATAAGTTGTTGCGCACAAGCACTTTGGATGTCACAGACATTATAGGACTTTTACTAAGAATTTAAGAATGTCAACCTTAGGTGTGACAACAAGAGTGCCATAGAATTGACAAATAATCTGTTGCACCACGCTCGCTCTAAACATATTGGCGTTCTTCATCACTTTATCCGGGACCACATTAAGAAAGAGAATGTGAAAGGGAGCTTCATTGGGACTGATGACCAACTTGTTGATATCTTTACAAATCCCCTCCCTGACGCTCATTTTTCTTTACTTCGACTAGAACTGGGTATTTTGGATCTCACTGCTTGATTGTGCTGCAATACATACTGATATTTGGGGCATTTTTTGCTTTTTGATTTTTGTGAGTTACGGCCGTGCGATAGCCCTAACACTGGTGGTAAGTTGACTGTATGTTGTTTTTGTGTTTCTGCTTTTGTGCTCTTGTCCCTATGTTTTTTTGGTTATCTTATAAACAAAAATCAAATAAAAATTTAAAAAACCCCAAAAGTCCAAAAACACGTTTCCCTTTTCAGTTTTGTTTGTTTGATTTGTTTAATCTTTACTTATTAACACAAAAATATATTAAACCGCAAAAAAAGGAGTAATCTTTCATTCTTAGGACATGCATGACTAGAACCTAAATCATAATGATTACCTGTAATATTTGATTTAGGATCGTTAATCCCTGTTAACATTGTTTAATAATGTCATGATGCGTCTAATCTATAGGTACTTAACTACTAGTGGGATTGGACAGGATAGTGTATGTTGAATACGCCTCTAGTATGTGTGAGGATTTATGTAACATAATGACATTACATTGTACACACATCCCTAAAAAATGCACTCATGTAGAAATTTATGCTTACATGTTATAACTCGTAATATTGTGTCTAACATGCTAGAAATAACTTGAACAATCAATGTCATGGCTTTCACTTTGTGTATAAAGTTTAGAACATTGGGCCAATATTATATTGAAAATATCATTTGTATACAAGTTAAAGTATATATATTTGTGTAGGTAGATTTCGATTGATTCGGGGTCCTTGAACTCTAAAATGATATAAAATTGATAGTGAAAAAAATGAATGAAAAAATGGTTAAATCCTATGTTATCAAATCATGTGTCAAGGATACCCCCCCCCCCACCCAAGCGCTACTCATTCCTCATGATAAGTCTTCATGAGCATTGTGAGGATGAGCACCTTGGTCAAAAGATTCGTTTTTATCTTGTGCAAAGACTATAATAGAAGTTTGTGCCACTTGTTCGAATCTTGGTATGAAGTAGATAGTAATGTGATAGGAATTTTTACAATATTTCTCATGTGCAAGCATATTGAATTATTGAGATAAAACATGTACTAAAGATTATTTTTACTTGATATTTTTTCTTTTGATATTACACGTACACATGTCATTATTCTATCTAATTCATCCATGCATAAGAATTGGACTTACATTACATTATATGTCTATAGTACATATATACAAGTACAGGGTTTTTATTACTGAAACTTATAATATTACACTGTATTAACTCCATAAATCTCCTAGCATTGTACTCCAAATCGTGTGTATTTAGTTTACTTGTGCTGTCAAAATTTCATTTATTCTGAAATGCTCTTCAAATTAATTGATTATTCTTGTGTTGGGTAAGTCCATATTCATGGTGTTCTGCTCCAGTTTTTTCCCTTACTACTTATGATTTTTTATGCATGTGTGTACGTTTTCTCATCTCTTTATTTTCACGAGACATGTTCATTAATCCTCGTCCCTTTCAATAATATCAAAGGGGGAGAGTTGAGTGTTCATGAGTATATCCTATGCTAGTTGCATGTTGTGTGTTCATGAGTATATCCAATACAAGTTGTGTGTTGAGTGTTCATGAGTGTATTTTATGGAGATTTCAGTGGTTCAAGAGTGTATCATATTGAGAGTTGAGTGTTCATGAGTGTATCATATGCTTAGTCACTTAGTGGAAGATCTCATGTAGGGGAGCACTAATGTAGGGGGAGCACACTTATAAATGGCGCACATCTGTAGGGGGAGCCATACGATACTTCACGCTTACTGGTTGGATTACACTATACCATGTTGTTACTATTTTATATCTCATGAACGGAATTTTATATTATAAAAAGGGGGAGTTTGTTGGAACCTATGGTTCGCATCTCTTTGGTTTGACAATATCAAATCTCATGTTGTATTCTATCATACATATGTTGGGTATAGTGTGCAGGTTTACTGGTATAAAAGAAAAAAATGAAGTTCTGGTACCTGCCAACGAGTGCTAGCACTACCGCCCGTGCTAGCTTGGAAGAAAATCTGCACGAGCTCTTAGTGACCTACTATGTGGTGTTATCCATAACATCAGAGGCTAGCTAACTCGACGAACATTAAGTTGTCTTTCTTAAGAAGATACTACTACCTCCAGGAAATAGCTTTGTACCGCTCCGTGATAGCACAAAATGCGGAACAATATTTTATTTTGATATTTATCCATATCTATTGGATAGCTGCCACCTTCACACGCATCAACCTACCACTAGCGGTAGCTTACTTTTTCAAGATGTATAAAAGCACGTGTTTCTTTTCCTAAAGAGAATACCAATGAGAACAATTCATTCTAGGGTTCGACCGCTATCTAGAGAAGGACACACTCTCATCTTTGTTGAAGGAAAAGCATTGTTTCTTCCTCCCACTCGCGATTTAAGAACTCCAGCGAACAAAATCTTCAATGACCTTTCATGGTTGATCGATTGCAAAGAGAACAATATTCATGAGCATCGATCGTGCACCATTCCTCAAATGAGTTCTATGTTTTAGGGAGATATAATTTATAAACTCTTTGTATTTTACTCTAAATACTCTTTATTATCTAGTTGTTTATGTGTAAGGAAAATCGACCGGAGGGTCGTCGGAATCCGTGAAGGGTTTCATGAGAAATCATCGCGATGTAGGACGTCTAGAACGGGGGATCTAGTGTGAGGAAAATCGACCGAGGGGTTGTCGATATCTGTGAAGGGTTTCATGAGAAATCATCCCGGTGAGGGACAGCTAGATTAAGGATCTAGTGGGACTCTAATACCCTTTCGGAAAAAAGGTGAAGAGCCAGCTCAAAGTCCTTTTTGGGGGGAAAGGAAGAGAGCCACCCTATCCAAGTATAGGGTAGGTATAAATACGAAAAGAGAAGTTTGTATTTCATCGCCTCTAATTTCCGGCATCATGGAGATCTAGTTATTCGTGATTGTAAACTACCTTCGTTATCCTTGAATAGAATTATTCTTTTCGCAATTTTGTGGTTGTATGCTAGTAGATCCTTGAAGATTGTGTGAACCTCTATAAGGCAAAGTTTTACGAAGAAAATGACTTTTGTGACCTACTGTCAGGCTCTAGAAGGCTAATGCCCGGTGGTAGCCTCCAGAAATAGTTTTCCTTAATAAAACTAATTTTAATTTTGAATTAATCTGAAAACCTTATTAACCCCCACCCCCCCTCTAAGGTTGGCCACTTGATCCAACAATTTCTAATTGCCCAGGATATACAGGAAAAGAATTATAATGCCAAGCACATGAATATAGAGCTCCTTATGGAAAACTGGATTTATTTTAATATCAAACTCTTTAAGGGGGTATCGATGATTAAATGCTTGAAAAGTAAAGTTTGAGGTACTTGGGACTGTTTAATATTTCAATGGTGATGCATCTTATCAGATTTCTCTATTATCAGAGCATAGTGGATTACATGACATTTTCCATATATTGGTATTAAGGAATATAGTATAAGCGCCTAATCATATTAAGGCCTACAAAGTCCTGGTTGATGGTGTTATAAGCCAAGGTTAAGCCCATTATCACCAAGGACACTGAAGTATAGCAATTGCGTAGTAAGTTGATATATATGGTTAAGATTTTGTGGGACAACAAAGTGTCAGATGATGGTAGGTATGAAAAGTTTAGTGTCTTTACTATTCTTAAATTTTTGGGATTAAATTTATTTAAGGTGGAATTGTAACACCCAAATTTTATGATGTTTATGACCTAAGATGATTGGTTGATGATGCAAGGGAGTTCATAAGAGAATGTGGTAGATTGGGGGTGATTTGACCCCATTTAAATGCAAAAGGGGTCTACTGAACCAGGCACACGACAATATACAAGGTCGTATATAGGTAATGTAGGAATCTGTTGGAACCCTATTACTGATTTGGGCTAGGATTACTATTAGGATGTTTAGTTTGACCCATTTTGTATAGTCTAGGGTCATAGGTTATTATTTCTAGGGTTGCACCTTTAGAAGAATTCTAGAGAAATGAAGTTCGATGAATACAGAATTCAGTTCGACAAAATCTGAGCTCTATTCTACGAATGCCGAGCTCAGTTTGACGAACTCAGAGTTCTGACTCTAAGCATTGCTCGATGAATGTTGAGCTCCGTTCAACTAACATTGATCTCCTCTAGAAAGCTCAACTCGATGAACTACAAGCTCATCTCGACGAACTTTATTCTTAGTTTGACGAATTCTATAGTCGGTTCGACACTTTCCAGGATTCAGTTCGACTAATTCTTTGACGTGTCCAGGAAGTTTTATATTCAGAGGCAGATTGATTTTAAATGGCATAATTTCAGTCAGTTATACTCTGGTATTTAATGATAAATATATTCTTAATGAATATAGCCATTTCTGGAAGCATTAAATATGGGATTTTCATAGAGTTATTATTCTAATTAATTACCATGGTAGTTAATGAATGATTTTAATCCAAATATTTGAATTTAGCTGTTACAAATCCTTAGAGATTCTTCAAATAATTCAAGGAATGTTTTTAAAATTCAAATGGTTGAATTCTTCTCAGAAAATATATATACATTCAGAAAATTATTACTAAAAGAGATGAAGAAATATATTTTTGATTACTGACTGAGACATACACACAACTTTTTGATAATTTGCTCTTGACTCTTTAAGGGACAATTAATTTCACATCAGTCTGAAAATTATACTGGAGAGAAACAACATTCTTGAAGGCCTACACCCTGAAGAAAAGTCTCCCTCTCCTGATCATAAACTCTACTCAAATCAGGGGGAGCTTTCTACTTCAACATCCACTAGTCTTCTTAGAGAATCTTAATAGAGAAGACATCATAACTTTTTGTTTAATTTCATAAACTGTGTACAGGGTTTTTAACTCCCTTCAAAAGTTATCTTTTGCTTTCTAAGTCTCCTGATCAAAAGACTTAATTTGATTTTTGGGCACCTGATCAAAAGCTCAAAGGGTTGCTAAATCTCCCTAAGAAAAATTGATCTTGTGGTGACAGGGCACTTGAGCAAAAACCTGTAGCGATAGGGCACCTGAGCAAAAACCTATAGTGGATTCCTACCAGGGTGTTAGAAGAGTGGATGTACCCAGGTTTTTTGGGGAACCACTACAATTTCCTTGGGTCGTATGTGATTGTTATTCTCTTTATTTGTGTGTTGTGATTGCTTCTTTATATATATATATATATCACTTACTTTAAATCCTCTATAAAAATAAATTAAAGTTTTTACTATACACTATTCACCCCCCTCTAGTGTAAAGTAGATCTATACCTCACTTTCAATTGGTATCAAAGGATAGTTCTTTGGTTTTACAGGCTAACACCTGAACCATAAGATCTGATTGATTCTATTTTTACCTAGAAATTTATCATGGCACAGAATAAGGAATATTCAAGCACTAGACCTCCTATGTGTAATCTAAAAAAGTTTGCACTATGGAAGGCAAGGATTAGGCTGTATATGAACTCTATTGTTGTACCACCTCTTGAATGGACAGAAGCCCAGAAGAAATAAAAAATTATTGATGCCAAGGCTATGAACATTTTAGCCCAAACAATATCAGATGACATCTTCCAAAAGGTTGTTGAATGCTCTTTAGCAAGGGACATCTGGAACTCATTCAACACAATAGTTGTTGGATCTGTTGATGAGAGAAAGGATAGAAGATCCCAATTGATCTCTCAGTATGAGAATTTCAAGAATGGAGAATCTGAATCAGTTTCTGATATGTACACAAGACTCAGTCTCATTATCAATGAGCTATAAACTTTGGAGAAGGACATCACATTGACAGAAGTCAATAATAAGATCCTCATGTGTTTCCCTAGCACATGAGATTCAAGGATTTGTCAATCAAAGAAGCCAAAAGTTTAAATGAGATTACAACAGAAACCCTGTTGGACAAGCTCACAACTTATGAGCAGCTCATCAGAACCAGAGAAGCTGAACAGAAGTCTTCACCCCTAGTAAGGAAAGAGAAAAGTATTGTTTTTTAAGTAACAGAAGAAGAAGAAAAATCTCCAGAGAATGAAGATCTAAGGTATATTGGCTAAGAGATTCTACAAAATGGAAAGAAAAGACTTCCAGAGAAGATCTTCCAGAAATGATGGCAAACCAAGGTATGATAAAACTCCCACTAAAGAAATAGTTTGTTCTGGTTGCAGGAAATCAGGACATATATCCTTCCAGAGTGTCCTGAGAAAAAGAAGAAAGACAAGATGAAGGAGAATGACAACAAGAAGCACTCACACAAACCCTCTTCCAGTAAATATAAAAAGAAGGAGAGAGGATTTGTTGCTGAGACTTGGAGTGAATCTGATTCAGATTCTTCATCTAGCTCAAGTGAAGATGAAGAAGAAGCAAAGGCTAAAGAAATCTGTTTGATGTCAATCAATGCATCATGCAGTAATTCTGAGTCTGAGTTAGAATCTGAAGAAGACCAAGTAATATCTACTTTTGATTTTACTTCAGATCAATTTAAAATAGATTTCAAATTACTTTGTAAAGATTTAATAAAATCAGAGAAGGAAATAAAACTTCTCAGAGAGAAACTAACTGAATTAGACAATCTTTCCTCAGAAAATCTTGAACTTAAAGAAAATTTAAAAATTGCTAATGAACAAATAGGTTCTTTAGAAAACAAGTTAAATGAGGCTAAAAAGTTTGAAGAATCCCTTAATGGGAGAAGCATTAAACTGATGGATATCACAAGCTTAGTCAATGCCAGGATTAATACCAAACTAGGCTTGGGGGCTTCATCTAGTCAGCCTCATCTAATTCAGAAAAATATTTTATCAACCCCTGTAAACTTCATATTAGCTAAAGAAAAAGAAGTACTAGAAATTACAGATAACATTACTAAAGTTTCACAAAATAATGAATCAAAGAAAAATAGAAATTCACAGAAAAATTATGTTCAACAAAATTCGTCGAACGAAGATCGACGAAATCAGTATTATTCATCGAATGATGATCGGCAAACTCTGAACCCAGAATTTGGGTATAACTACTCAAAAGTTGGTGCTCAACAAAATCAATATGATTCGTTGAACAGAGATCGACGAACGTGGAATGCAGAAATGAACAATATCATTCTGTGAACCGAGCTCAACAAAATCAGTATTATTCATCGAACAAAGCTCAACAAAATAATTATAATTCGTCAAACCCTATTTCCTCAAGCAGAAATTTTAATTCTTTTCAAAATAATAATCAAAAATAAAAATTGAAAAACCCCTTTAGTTAGTGGATCATCACTCCTAGGAGATATCATCCACTTGGTTATGAAGATCAACAAGAGTGTTCTTACATTTCCAATTATCATTATGAAAGAAAATTAGTACCCAAGGTAACCTGGGTCAGGAGCACCTAATTTGTTTTTATGCAGGTAAAAAACTATCCTACCACAGAGGAACAGTGGTATCTGGATAGTGGTTGCTCAAATCACATGATAGGAAGCAAGGCTAATCTAATGGATTTTAAAAGCAAAGCTTAGACCAAAAGTCATCTTTGGAGACTCCGACTATGGCCAGACAGAAGGCTATAGAAATGTCAAGGTTGGAGCAGTTACCTTCAAGAAGGTAGCCTATGTGAATGGTCTCAAGCATAACCTTATCTCCAAAATTCAATTATGTGATGAAGGTTGTCAGGTAACTTTTAATAAGTCTTTATGTTCAATTACTTCTAGTTTAAATAAAATATTTTTAACTAGAGTTAGACAAGGGAATATCTACTAAGTTAATTTTAACTCTACAAAAACTGAAATCTGTTTAATTAATCAGTTTAGTAAAACTAGTGAACTTTAGCATAAAAGGTTAGGATATGTAAACCTTAGGACAATTGCTAAACTTTTTAAGGATAACCTTGTTAGAGGACTACCTTCTCGTTCTTACAAGAAGGAAGGACTTTATAGGGTTTGTCAATTAGGAAAGCAAACTAAAAATAGTTTTAAATCCATTTCTAAAAGTGATTCACCAAGGATTTTATATTTGCTATATATGGACCTTTTTAGAACTATTACAGTACAATGTTTGGGAGAAAAGTCATATACCTTAGTTATTATAGAAGATTTCTCTAGATTCACTTGGGTGTTCTTTCTTAGAAATAAGTCAGATAACTTTAAATTTCTTACAAACTTTCTTAGGAACATCAAGATTGAGTACACTACTCAGATTGCATTGATCAGAAGTGATCATGGCACTGAGTTTGAATCTCTTCTAATGAAAGAATTTTGTGAGAAGGAAGGTATCAGGCATTGTTTTTCTTCTCCTAGAACTCCTCAACAAAATGGGGTAACTGAAAGGAAAAATAGAACCCTAATTGAATCAGATGG
This sequence comes from Platanthera zijinensis, assembly GCA_039513925.1. Taxonomy (NCBI): domain Eukaryota; kingdom Viridiplantae; phylum Streptophyta; class Magnoliopsida; order Asparagales; family Orchidaceae; genus Platanthera; species Platanthera zijinensis. The sequence continues at coordinate 226,550,432 of CM077079.1, forward strand.
AACATTACTTATAGATGCTCACTTAACAATATCCTTTTGTGCTTAGGCAATAAGCATAGCAAACTTTTTTCTTAACAGAAGCCTCATATATAAACTAAAGGGTAAGACTCCCTAAGAATTACTCAAATCTAAGAAACCTAAAGTAAATTATTTCAAATTTTTTGGGTGTAGGTGTTACATTCATAATAATAAGAAACACTTAAGGAAATTTGAAGCCAAAGCTGCAGAAGGAATTTTCCTTTGATATTCTCAAGTCAGGAAGGCTTATATGGTCTTTAACAAATCTATCCTTAAAATGGAATAATTTGTGCATGTTTCTTTTGATGAGACTAATATGATTTACATGGAGAGAAATATCTCTACCATAGAATCTTTTAAGGTACCAAATCTGTGTGAGAAAATGGATGATTTAATCCTAACATAAAAGTATACATTACATCCTTCTCAACAGATTGCTGAAGATAGTGATGAAGAAAATTCAGAGATTTATACTAAAAATATTGTGGCAAATGAAACTCCACCAGAGGAATTAGCACCACGAGTAGTTGAACAACCAACTCTACTTGTTGATCTTGTCACACTTAGGGATCACCTTAGATGTCAAGTGATTGGAGACATATCAACTGGTGTTCAAACAAGGCATCAATTGAATCAAGATCAGATGCATGCTTGTTTTATTTCTCAAATTGAACCTCAATCCATCAAAGATGCAGAACAAGATCCCCACTAGATCATTGCAATGCAAGAGGAACTCAATTAGTTTGAGAGATGTAGAGTTTTGGATTTAGTTCCAAGACCCAAATACTATCCAGTCATTGGAACCAAATGGGACCTCAGAAATAAGTTGGATGCTCAAGGAATTATTGTAAGAAATAAAGCAAAATTGGTAGCTCAAGGATATTCACAGGAGGAAGGCATAGACTATGACCAGAAATTTTCTCCTGTTACAAGATTGGAGGCTATCAGGATCTTTCTTGCATATGCAGCTTTCAAGAAATTCACAGTATATCAGATGGATGTGAAGAATGCCTTTCTAAATGGAGAGCTCAAAGAACAAGTTTATGTTGAACAACCACCAGGTTTTATCTCTCCAACTCACTCTTCTTATGTTTTTAGACTTAACAAAGATATTTATGGTCTTAAAAAAGCTCCAAGAGCTTGGTATAAGACTGTTGCTAATTTTATTTTTGAAAATAAATTCAGTAGAGGCATAGTGGATAAAACATTATTTGTTAGACATTATAAATCTAAAATTTTGCTAGTTCAAATATATCTAGATGATATAATATTTGGCTCTACTGATTCCAAACTATATAAAAGTTTTTCTGACCTAATGCATTTTAAGTTTGAAATGAGTAGCATGGGTGAACTATCTTACCTCCTTGGTTTATAAGTGAAGCAAACTCCTGATGGTATTTTTATATGCCAGTCTAAATATGTTAAAGAGCTAATTAAAAGATTTCGAATATCAGATGCCTTAGCAATGAAAACACCGATACCCTCAAATGTTATTTTTGATAATGATGAATAAGGCAATCCTGTTGATCAGAGATTATATAGGACCATCATGGGGTCTTTATTATACTTAACAGCTAGTAGATCAGACATAATATTTTATACATGTATTTATGTTAGGTTTCAAGTAAATCCTAAAAAATCTCATCTAATTTTAGCTAAAAGTATTTTGAGATATATAAAGTGTTGCCCAAATCTAGGACTCTGGTATCCCATAGAATCAAAATTTTAATTAACTGGAATCTCAAATTCTGACTATGCTGGATACAGAGTTAACAGAAAAAGTACATCAGGAACTTGTGAGTTTCTTGGTGATAGGCTTGTTTCATGGTTTTATAAGAAGCAAACTTCTGTCTCCGTTTCTACTGCTGAAGATGAATACATTGTAGCTGGTAGTTGTTGTTCACAGATTTTGTTGATTCAAAATCAGCTACTAGATTATGGATACAACTTAAATAATTAAATTATATTTTGTGATAATACCAGTACAATTTCTATTGCACAAAATCTAGTTTTGCATAGTAGGACTAAGCATATAGAAATAAGACATCATTTTCTTAGAGAAAATATAGACAAAAATAAAATTAATTTTGTTTCAATTTCTATTGATTTACAAAGGGATGATATTTTCACTAAACCCTTAGATTAAAATAAACACCTTTTCTTCTTAAATCAGTTAGGCATGATTAATGGAGAAGCATTAATTTGATTTTTATTCTGAGCTCGGAGAATTGTACACCTTTCGTCGAACGGAGATCGACGAACTGTGTTCTTTTCGTGAGACATTCGTCGAACGGAGATCGACGAACTGTCATTGTGAAATATTCGTCGAACGGAGAACGATGGATTAGTTTCGAGTATCTTTTGTCGAACGGAGCTCGACAAAATATATTTCTTTCGCAAAACTTTTGTCGACCAGAGATCGATGAAATGAATTTATTTTGATAATTTTCGTCGAACAAAAGTTCAAGGTATTGTTTTTTGTCAGACAAATAGTCGTGCATGGGGGACCCTGTGCGGGCAACATTTATCGTGGATATGACATTTGTCGAGGGGGCGACATTTTTCGAGGGGGCGACATTTGTAGTGGGGGCGATATTTGTCGAGGGGGGCGACATTTGTCCTGGGGGCGACATTTGTCGGGGGGAGACATTTGTCCTAGGGGCGACATTTGTCGGGGGCGACATTTATCGTGGGGGAGACATTTGTCGGGGGGCGACATTTGTCATGGGGGAAACATTGGTCGTGGGGGAGACATAGGTCATGGTGGAGAAATTCGTCTTAGGGGCGACATTCGTCACAGGGGCGACATTTGTCGTAGGGCGACATTCATAGTGGAGGCTACATTCAGCATGGGGGAGACATTCGGCGGGGGCGCTATTCCTCGTGGGGAGACATTCATCGTGGGGGCGAAATTCGTCGTGGGGGCGACATTCATCGTACGGGCGATATCGATCATGGACGGTAATATCGTTTGTGGTCACGAATATCGGTCGTGGGCGGAGATAATGGTTGTGGAAGCTTCCAAACATGTCTAAAAGAAGTAATACAATGCATAAAAAGATACAGATATATTTATGAAAGTACACTAAATAAAAAATAGAAGAAAAAATATAGTTCATGAATATTACAAATGTTACGTTGATCCATACAATCTATGTAATTTGGCTCGCTGCATGTAATTTTGTGAATATTTTTTTGAACACAACATTTCTAGTGTACACTCCTTGCTCCTCCAATGCACCATTTTAAACCATCACTTTGGTGCTACTTGCGAAAACTCCTCTTGATAAAGCCACATACAATTGTCCATGGCTAAAAACATCATTTGGTAAATATACTCCAACATTTGAAATTGTTTTGCTCTGTGATTTGTTGATGGTTAGAGCATAGCTCAATCATATTGGGAATTGCTTTCGGGTGAGTTCGAAGGGCATTTTAACATCCTTTGCGCTCTTTAAGGGAATTCGTGGTAGAAATACTTTGTGCCTTTTAAACTCCCCGCTCAATATTTCAGCTTCAATAATGTTTCTTGAAAATTTTACACATTTAAGTCTCGTTCCATTACACAACCCAATTTTTGGATCAATATTTCTAAGAAGCATTATCTGTGAACCTTTCTTGAGATTGAGCTCGTGAGGTGGTAGATTCCCCAGATTTATTGAATTTAAGAATTCTAGCAAATATAAATAATGTGTGTCATCCACTAATGAGTCAAAAGAATAGTAAGTTTTACATTCTCCCGGAAATATTTCAAGATATTTTTCATTTATTTTGTTGATATCTTCATTCAAAGGCATTATTATTGCTCTGCTTTCAAAGTATCTGACATCTGTTGGGGAACCAAGCTCAGGGAATATTGCATTGATCAATATATTTATAGAGCATTCATCTACCCAAGGTATGACCATAGAGGTTTTAAAATGAAAAAAGGAGGGGTATAATTGACTTAAAATGTTACACCATTTCATATGGGCGGGAGAACATGTTACACCATTCCATATTCGCGGGAGAAGACAACATTACCATAATGACCCTATATTTTTTGTGTTGTTGTTGAAATACCAGTGAACTTAAACCGGAATTAATTTTAAAGATTAGGGCATATTCAGCATAAAAAGTTACACAAACGCATATCTCCTCCTTGCTTATAGTATAAAGATAGAGTTCGCCGCTTCAACTTCTGAAAACTTATATTTAGGTTTGCATCGAACTCTATCCCGCCCTTTCTCCATTTCCCTTCTCTTGCGCTTGATCATTTCTGTGTTGCAGGAAAATGGCGGTGTCGCAGGAGATTCTCTCAACAATGAAGTTTGATGCAGGATTTGATATAGATATGGACTCCTTCAGTCATTCTGATCAAATATTTAAGGATATTTTGCAACTATTTGAGACGCAACATCTGTGAAACTTTATGTGCACCAGAATAAAACTCTCCATCTTAGAAGTAAAGGAATGAGTCTATACTGTAAAGATTCAAGACCCTACAACTATTACTAGATCAGTCGCAGGACATCAGGTTGCTCTAACACCTAATATTTTATCTGAAATTTTTGGTTTTGTGAATGGTGAAGATGACATAGAAATATCTAGTATTGAATTTGATGAAATGCTAGATAGAATGGGACATAATCAGGGAAACTCTAATCACCTACTGAAAAAAGAATTTTTCTGTTGAATATAAGTTTTGGCTAATGTGACCGGTAAAGTTTTGTTGGGAAAACACTCTGCTCATGATTATGTAACCAGGCAACAATTTATGTTGATATGTGCTTTGGTTGATAAGAAAACAATTAACTGGGGAACAATATTTTTTGACTCAATTAAGAGGAAGATTAATAAGAAAGATGTCGGCTATGGCAGAATTCTGGGTATCTTCCTCCAAACCAAATGCCTAAAAGTTCTGGTCTCTCAGACTGTGCATATTAATGCATCCAAGAGGCTTACTTCTGCTTTGTTTGGAAGATGGGAGAGGGTAATCCCAAAGCCATTTAGGGTTGAATCTTCCAGAGCAGCTTTTGAAAACACAAGGGCTGTAACAACCACTCTCCCAACCCCAGCAGAAGTTTCTGCTCCTCTTATTACCTCTCCTCAACCATCTCCACAACATTCTCCACTACCTTTTATATTTTACAAACTTCCATCATCAACTACACCTGTTGATGTTTCTCTTCCTCAGTACCCTTTAACTTTTCAAACCACCTTATCTGAAGAGATTCCAACAACATCCTTCCATCTACATTCACTAATTCATCAATCACCAATTCAACAGTCACCCTCATCTCCGCTACTTTCTAATCTACCTAATTTCAATCTACTTTCTTTGTCTCCACCTCATTCACCTCCAATTCATAAATCTTCATCTCCACCTCAATCCCCTATATAAGAAGAAACTATTCCTGATTTCATTTCTCTTATAATCAATCTTAAATATATACCTCAAGCTTTCACCATCTGCCAAATCTGTGAAAACAGATCTGATCCATTTTCTTCTACCCCAAATATTACCTCAACATCTACTCAAAATTCTTCTGAGTTTATGCTTTTGGATTTCTCTTCCATTGCCTCAAATCTTATTGAATTCATTACTTCAACTCTAAAACAGCTGATAGATAAAGCTATAGCTCTTCTTGCTATTTCTATTTCTACTCTTTCTTCTCAGCTATCCTCTTCCTCTACTGTCCCTTCTTCTGGGGGCCTAGACTCAAGTGTCCCTAGATCTAGGCAGGGGGAGATGTTTCATGAAGAAGCTCCTCTATCTGTAGTTTTAGTTCTAGAGGTTTCAGCAATAGCAACAGCAGCAATAGTAGTGGTTAGTAAACTTGAAGATTCAGAAATGTTTGAAGATTCAATTAAAGAAGTAGTTGAAGAAATTCCAAAAATTGTTACTGTTGGGGATGTCTCTATTCATCCCACAGTTAACTTTCTCTCTTTATTTTTAGATTTTGAAGCTCTGCATAATAGTCTTGTTCCAATTTTTGAGCATTCTTCTAAAGCTATAGTATGTTATACAGCTCATATTAGTTCTTCAATACTGGAACAACTAAGGACCAGTTTTTCAGTTATTTCTCCCAGTTATAATCCAATCCTTGAGACTTTAGTAGTTGATAATATAATGGATATTATCAAGCAAGTTTATTCCCCTCCTACTTATGCTTGGGATGAAACTCCTATGCCTAATCTTGATGACATCCTTTTTGAAGATATGGAACAAGATCACAGTGTAAATATTCAAGCAGCAGATATAGATACTGTAAATACACTGCCAGTAGCTCTAATTACTGATCAGTTAGATTTGATTAAATAGCTAGATGATCTATATGATCAACCTGCAGAAGATTCTGATGATGATGAAGAATCAGATGAGTCAGATGAGTATAGTTCTTTAAAAAGGAAGTTTAAGAAAAATTCCCCTACAAAGGTTGCTCCTCAACCTTCTGCTACATTTGATATCCCCTATTATATCTTGCATGGGATTACTCTTACTGATGTAGGCTAAGGGGTTTTATGAGGTTATTTAATATGAAATTTGAGTTACTTCGGAGATTCAAAGTTCTTTTATGTTAAAATCTTGAGTTATACGAAAGTTGGCCTTAAAATAAGTAGCAAGATGGAATGCGATCGTCAACAACTAGTGTCGTGTGATGAGTTGCTAACTGATAATGTCTAATTTTACAATCATGTAGAAGAATAATACTAAGGCTTTGAAAGAGAAATATTGTAGCCAAACTACTTTTGTATTTTTTAGTTGAGGGATAACTCGAGCTAGTACCGATCAGGCAGTACTTCGCAGTGTCGTTGCCTACTCCTTCCTTGAAAGTCCTTCTTCAAGGGTCGTACAATCTCACTCTCAGTAGTCCTTCACTCAGAGAGAAAAAGTATAAAGAAGAACAATGTAGCAATAGCTAACAATTGCAATTTTCATTCATTCAAAGGATGATTATAACAAGAGCATTCATGCCTATTTATAGATCTTAAGAGCCATGAAAGGTGAGGTGGGAATGACTTTGGAGTCCATATAATTGGTTGGAGGTTTGGCCATCATTATGGTGGTATTTAGTCACATGTTTGAATAATGATGAAAATAAGGTAGCTTATGTGTGAAAGGAGAGAACTTTGTCGTGGCTATTAATGGCATGAAGAAAATAAAGTGGTATATGTGAGAAAAGGTGGTGGTTTATGGTGGCTAATAATGACATGTAGCAAATAAAGTGATTTATATGTGAAAAGGGGGTGGTTTTTTTTGGCCCTTCATGACTTAAAGAAATTTAAGTGGTTTATGTGTGAAAAAAGGTGGTTTATGGTGGTCATCATGATATAAAGAAAAAAGGTGGTTTATATGTGAAAAGAGGGTGGTTTAACATATAGGCTAAGTTATGTTGGGTTTTGATGGTATTGGGCTTGGCTTGCTCAAGATCTATAATTTATCTTACAATATGAAAAGGTCATATTACATAAGTAATAGCCCAAAATACATAAGGCTTAAAATGCTACTGAGTTCATAAGTATGCTCAAAATAAAATACATAATAGAAATATAGATTTAATTTGAAGATTCATTGACATCATGTGTGTCAACGTCAACTTTTTTTATCGTCTTGATTTAACTTGTCCTACATCAGCTCCCTCAAGCTTTAAAGAATTCAACTCTGTCGAATGTCAGCCTAGGTAAGTTTATAGGAGCTCTAAATCCAACTATTAAAGCTCTTCAATGGTAATCTATGAATTATCAATTTGGGATAGACCTTTCCAATGAACAAGGAAGTGCTGAGTAACACCATCAATTGAACATATCACCTGATCATCAAGTATTTGCACTGGCTGATGAGACCTCAGACATCTCGAGGAAGGGGTTGGCAGTTGTCTACCAGCTAGTTCCTACATGTTAGTACTAATAGGAGTATCCGCATTGAAACCATAATACTTAGTTTGATCGGCAATATTAAATACTAATGAATAACCGACATCTATAGGTATATCTAATTCAAAGGCATTATTATTAATCTTCTTAATGATCTTGTATGGACCAGCTCTTTTATTGGTTAGCTTCTTAAGAGTGCCTAAGGGCATTCTTTCTAGTCTTACCTTCACACGCACCATATCTCTGAGTTTGAATTCAACGGGGTGCCTGTGTTGATCATCAGCTTTCTTATAGCTTTCATATTTTAATGTAAGTTTTAGTCAAATCTCCTTATATAACTCATGTATGTGTTCGGCAAATGATGATGCAAATGTTGATGTCGTATAAGTAGAAGGTAAATCAATGAGCTCAATGGGCTTTCTTGGTTCATATCCTATAATAATTTGAAAAGGTGACATACCCGTGGATCTATTAATAGAACTATTATAAGCAAACTCAGCTCTATGTAGAACTAAATCCTAAGTAGCAGAATGTTTAGCGACTAAGCTCCTAAAAAGGTCTCCAAGGCTACGGTTCACAAATTCTGTTTGACCGTAAGTCTAGGGGTGGTATGCAGTAGAAAAGGCTAACTTAGTTCCTAATTTCTTCCATAGGGTTTTCCAAAAATAGCTAACAAAGCGCACATCCCTATCAGATGCAATAGTTTTTGGTAATCTAAGTAGACGGACTACTTCCTTCATGAAAAGTGTGGCAATATGTGAGGCATCAGATGTTTTATGACATGGAATGAAATAGGCCATTTTAGAGAACCTATCAATGACAACGAATATGGAATCATAGCGATGTGTTGTGCGTGGAAATCCTAACACAAAGTCTAAACTAATGTCCTCCAAAGGTCTATATGGTATGGGTAAAGGGGTATATGAGCCAGCCATGGGCCACCCTCGCTTTGCCAATTGACAAATACAACACCGCCCAACAATATGAGCCACATCATGCTTTAGGATAGGCCAAAAGAATTTATCCTCGATGATATCAATGGTCTTATCCCGGACAAAATGTCTAGCACCTCCTCCTGCATACATTTCCTCAATGAGGAAGTCACGAAGTAAAGATTTAGGAATACCAAGATGTGTTCCCCAAAATAAGTAGCCATCTCTTAGTTGGTACTCAATTTGAGTACTCTAGGACTCAGCATCAAATGATGCATAAATATGACAAAAATCCTTGCAATTAATGTAATCATTCTTCATCTTATCAAACTCGGTGATTGTAGTGCTCATGACCCTCATAGTAGTGCATACTCGACTTAGTGCATCTACTACTTTGTTCTTAGCACCAGATGTATACTTAAGGATAAATTTGTACGCTTGTAAAAATTGAATCCACTTGGCTTGTCTGGAGCTAAGCTTCTTTTGAGAGTTTATATATTTTAGAGCTTCATGGTAAAAATACAACACAAATTCTTTAAAAAGAAGATAATGTCTCCAATGATGAAGTGATTGAATAATAGCATAAAATTCTTTATCGTAGGTTGAATACTTTTATCGAGCCATATTAAATTTTTCGCTAAAGAATGCAATAGGATGACCTTCTTACTTTAGGACGCCACCAATGCCAACTCCTGAAGCATCACAGGACACTTCAAAAACTTTAGTAAAATCTGGGAGCCTCAAAACTGGGGGTCTTGATAAGAAATTCGTAATATCTAAGAAGTCCTTAGAGGCTGCAGTAGTCCATCTAAAGACACCTTTTTGGAGACATTGAGTGATAAGTGCCATTATAGTGCTGAATCCTCGAATAAATCGATGATAGAAGGTTGCTAATCCATGAAAACTACGAACTTCATGAATAGATGATGGTACTAGCCACTCTTGAATTGCTCTTATCTTCTCAGGGTCTATAGAGACTCCTTTATTTGACACAACAAAGCCTAGAAATATACTCGAGGGGTTCATAAATGAACATTTTTTTAAGTGCACATAAAGTTTATTTTATCGTAGAATCTCAAATACTTGTCGAAGATGTGATAGGTGATCATCCCTGAATTTGCTAAAAATTAAGATATCATCAAAATATACGGCAAGAAATTTCCCAATATGTGGTTGAAGAATATGGGTCATGAATCGTATAAATGTGCTTGGGGCATTAGTTAACCCGAATGGCATGACTAACCACTCAAATAACCCTTCTTTTGTCTTAAAGGCAGTCTTCCACTCATCACCTTCTCACATGTGGATCTGGTGGTATCCTCTTCGAAGATCAATCTTTGAGAAGGTGGTTTCTCCTGACATCATATCTAACATATCATCAAGTCTTGGTATTGGAAATCTATATTTAACTATAATTTAATTTATCATATGACTGTCAATGCACATATGCCATGTTCCATCCTTCTTAGGGGTAAGAAGGGCGGGAACTGCACAAAGAGACATACTATCCCTAATGAAGCCTTGACTCAAGAGGTCATCAACCTGATGTTTGAGCTCTGCATGCTCAGTAGGACTCATCCAATAATGGGGTAGGTTTAGGAGCGTAGATCCAGGAACGAGGTCCATTGCATGTTGGATACTTCTTAATGGTGGTAGTTCAGCTTGTAACTCTTCTGGACAAACATCCTTGAATTCATGTAGGAGGTAACTTACCTCAGATGTTAATGTGTTTATAAGTACCATACTGGGTGAATTTAAGATAAGTAGAGCAAACATAAGAGGATGGTCTATTTCTTTTTTGAAATCATGTCTGTTAATGATATGAAGCGACTTATGTTCAATTGGGGCCGATTAAGTCACTGGTTATTTTGGTGCATCTTCTTTAGATTTAGCAGGTTTTAGGATTACACGCTTACCTCCAAAAACAAATGTATGTGTTTGATCGGGCATGATGTGTCACGTCCAAATCGTATAACCATGGTCGTCCTAAAAGTATATGCGCAACATCCATGGGGAGTACATCACACCATATCTTATCACTGTATAGACCTAACTGTATTGACACTAAACAACATTTAGAGACAGATATGGATGTTGTATCTATCCATATAACTTTGTATGGTCTAGGGTGAGGTTCAGTAGTAAGATTTAGTCTAATAAGAGCTATACTTGAGACAACATTCATGCAACTTCCACTATCAATAATAATTTTGCATGTCTTCTCTCCTATTTTGGTAATTGTAGTAAATATTGTTGTGTGCTTCCAATATTCATCAGTCTGTGGTGTTGTAATCATACACCGCACAACTGCTAACTGATTAGAATCAATTGCTTCGTCAAATTCTCCATCTTCTTCTAATGGCTCTACTTCACTATCTTCTAAGTCTTGTGATGATTAAAGGGGTTCAAATCATATATGAAGGTTATGTGGGCATTGAGATGCATAATGCCCAATCTGATTGCAACTAAAGCATGTTATATTTGTGGCTTTGGGACCAGTATTTCCATTAGTTGACTTTGAGCCAGATGTCCCTGCAACGTCCTTTCCTTTAGGATCGGGGAGTGATGTAGAAATAGTTGATGTGGGCATGGACGGTGCCACCCTTGGTGTTTGGTTACATTGAGTAGAGACATGAAATATATGTTGTTGTTGGGTCTTGAGGTAAGATTCCATTTGAATTGCCATGTGAGAAGCTTCCTCTAAAGTGTTCACATATCGAATGGTCATTTAGACCTTGATATCTGGTCATAACTCAGCCTTAAATCGAGCAATGGATGCATTAGGAGTTTCTAATATGTCACATCTAAGCATTAGATCATCAAACCGAGCTGAATACTATGTCACTGTTAAGGTTCCTTACTTAAGATCATGTAATTCTAAGAAAAGTTGATCATTATATGACTCGAGAAGGTATTTCTTAGATAAAAGTGCTTTCATCTCCATCCAACTACCTACCTCCTGATTTTTACACTCCTCCTTTCTCTCTACAGCCGTCTAGTAAGTTCGAGCGGGTCCTTTTAAGAATAACCCAGCAAACCTGACTTGAGAGCTTGGTCGAATATTAATCCAATCAAAATATTGTTCAATATCAGTGAGCCAATCAGAAAAGACTCTAGGATCTAAGTTTCCAACAAAGGTTGGAGTTTCGGTTTTAGCTCTACGAGTAAGATCATCATCAATATTTCTTTCTAGATTCCTTGGAATAACGTGATTATGGCCAACCCTTTGGTCATCTTGATGGTAAGGATAGCTTATAAATCTTCTTGGTTCTTGATCAAGATGATCATCTAACTCAAAATCAGAAAAAAGATTTCCTATTAGTTCAGGATTTTGAATGTTAGGCCTTTGTTTTGGCTTATCTTGATCAATCAGGTGTTTGGGTGTTTAAGTGGGAGTGTGTCCACTATTTTTTTCAAGCGTCTCTACTCAATCCACAAAAATTTGGTTGGAAGTTTCAATTCTTCCCAACCTCTCTATTATGTTTTGTAACATGACTTCGTTGCTTGTAGATGTATTTATAGCATATTATGCACCACTGCGAGTAAACATTAATGAAACTTTATAGGGCGAAAAATACTTAACTATGATAAAGCCACAAACCTTAATTTCTAGATGACTACGGGTTCTATATTAGGGCTTACTTTCATCTGAAAAGTTATAAAGGACTTCAAAACAAAGGGACGAAAATTTATTTCATAATTTTTGAAGAATTATTCTAGGTGCTATGATTTTTTTAATAAAATAGGCAAAAAGCTGAATTTTAAAATTCAGCAATGCATGATTTAGAAGAAACAACGAGATTTATATCTAATCTTTGATTTTCTTGCTCAAATTTTGGTTTTTTTAGGGAATACACTAAAGTTATGATTTGGAGTGTTTCAATTGTTTTTGAACTTTTTTTAAAAGAGTTTTCGAATATAAAGTTAAGCTAACAATGTTTGCGTGAATGCAGAAAAAAGATAAAATAAGTCAATGATTAGATTTTGTTTATATACCAAATTTTAATTTGTCTTCAAACTTTTGTGAGATATTTATAAAGATTTAAATAGCTTACTTTTAAAAGTTTAGCACAAAATACTTTGATTTACTATTTTTAAAAAAAATTATATATAATCATGCATGAGGCAACAAAAATTTCATTTTTTTAGATGTTCCCTAGACTAGAGTTTGGGAAACCTGCCTCTGATACAATTTTGATGTAGGCTAAGAGGTTTTATGAGGTTATTTAATATGAAATTTGAGTTACTTCGGAGATTCAAAGTTCTTTTACGTTAAAACCTTGAGTTATACGAAAGTCTTAATGAATATAGCCATTTCTGGCAGCATTAAATATGGGATTTTCATAGAGTTATTATTCTAATTAATTACTAGGGTAGTTGAGGAATGATTTAATCCAAATATTCAAAACTAGCCATTACAAATCCTCTGAGATTCTTCAGATAGTTCAAGGAATGTTTTTAAAATTCAAATTGTTAAATTCTTCTCAAACAATATATATACATTCAGAAAATTGTTGCTGAAAGAGATCAAAAGATCAAGAAATAGATTTTGGATTACTGACTGACACATACACAGAGATTTTTGATAATTTGCTTTTGACTCTCCAAGAGATAATCAATTTCACATCAGTCTGAAAATTCTACTAGAGAGAAACATCATTCTTGAAGGCCTACACCCTATAGAAAAGTCTCCCTCTCCTGATCATAAACTCTACTCAAATCAGGGGGAGCTTTCTGCTTCAACATCCACTAGTCTTCTCAGAGAATCTTGACAGAGAAGACATCATCATTTTTGTTTACTTTCATAAATTGTGTACAGGGTTTTTAACTCCCTTCAAAAGTTATATTTTGCTTTCTAAGTCTCCTGATCAAAAGACTTAATTTTGTTTTTGGGCACCTGATCAAAAACTCAAAGGGTTGCTAGATTTCCCTTAGAAAAATTAATCTTGTGGTGGCAGGGCACCTAAGCAAAAACCTGTGGTGGCAGGGCACCTTAGCAACAAACTGTAGTGGATTCCTACCAGGGTGGTAGAAGAGTAGATGTACCCAGGTTTATTGGGGAACCACTATAATTTTCCTGTGTTGTCTGTGATTGTTATTCTCTTTATTTGTGTGTTGTGATTGCTTCTTTATATATATATATATATCACTTACTTTAAATCCACTATAAAAATATATTAAAGTTTTTATTATAAACTATTCACCCCCCCCCTCTAGTGTAACGTAGATCTATCCCTCACTTTCAGAATCCCTCATCCAGAGAGCTGCACAGATAATAAATATATGAACAAGAATTGATTAGTAGTCGTGTAGATCGACTCATATTAGCACACGAGTGCATAGGAAGCACGGTAAAGGCTCATGTAGAAACCCTTTCACTCAAAGTTATGCATGTCTTTGGGATTTAATTTATGCAAGGATGTAGGTTACCATGTAGTGCAGCACGGCCTAGTAAGTCCATGTCTCAGGGCATGCACACATACAAATTCTAGCCTTGTTCTAGTATTTTTAACTCGAAAGATACACAACCAGGTACAAAAAATATGAGAGGCTATGTACTGGTTTGCGAGCTCCTTTTAAGTCCAAAGCTTTAGCCATTCGATCAAGGGTATGGAAATTGGATGTCTAAGATCTTGATCCAAAGTATTTATACTGGGAAAGAGATCTAAAAAGGCTCATTTTGCTTGACTTAATCTCACTCTTAGGTTTGAGAAAGAGAAGAGAAATCAAGAGAATCAAGAAGGAGAATTTTCAATTGTGGGTGCTCTAGAGCTCAAAAAGTTAAGCTAAAGATGGATTCATGAAGAAGAGTTTATTACGATCAAATCCATCCCCATCTTTTTAGACTTCCATGTCACTGAACTGAGCACTGAAGTTAATGTTGTTTCACCTCAGTTTTAGGACGATATGTGTCCATTCTATTTTTCTTTTACTTACATAGGAAGTATCTCATGTAACATCCCCATTTATACTAGAACCCCTAGTGTGCATTAGGTCAGGAAATGTTGTCTAGGGCAAGATGGTTGACCAAGGGACCCACTAAACATGGTGAACTCACCTAGAGATCCCTTGACCAAACTAGGTCAACCTACCTAAATATTGGTCAAGTAGTCTTCAATTGAACAAATTGACCTCACCCATACCCTCCTAACTACTAAGGGGGGACATTAGGTTAATAATAATTCATTGGGCTGAATTAATTACATGAAATTGACCAAAGTCAACTTTGGGTCAACTTAGCCCAATACAACCCTAAAATGACTCAATTATACATTAATTAGTCAAATTGACCTCAACACTACTCTCCTTACCTTATTATTGAGGAAATTGACAATACACCACACCCTTGGGTCAACCAAATCATCCAATTTACAAAAGTCAAATCTAGGTCAATATAGGTCAAATCACACATATATGGGTCAATTAGCACCATTAAGGCCCACCATGGCCCAACCAACATTGGGTGGTGCCCTGGGACCCATGACCATGAAGTGGATTCAACTCTAGCCTTAGTTAACCAAGTCAACCTTAAAAGTCAACCTTGGTCAAATTGGGCCTAAATAGCCAAAAGACACCCATACCCACTAATTTCAAAAAAAGGATGCATATAAGGGGCTATTTTAGGAATTTCCCACAATTTCAAATAGGACAAAGGAGGGAATTGAGGATTGAACCTTCAATTCCCTCTCCAAAATTAATAAATGAGCTCCACAGATCATTCCTATCCAAATTCTATTAAGGGTAGTGCCAAATGGCATCTAAGAGGAACATCTTATGCTTGGACAATTGAAGCCTTAATGATATTCTTAGGTTAAGTCTACCCCAACCCTAATTGACTTCACCATTACCTTCAGAGGGCCTTGAGGAGTCGAGTTTCTATCCTGGATTTAAGGAATCGACTGAGTATCTAGGAATCGATAAGGAGCTTGGAGGTGGTGGTCATCCATGGCACCCAATAGCAATACATGAGATGAAGCCTCAATCATGGTGTGTTTCCTCCTCACTCCCTCTGGGCTAGCTTCTTAGATCATTTAGGAAGAGATTCAAGCTCAAGAGAGCCCAAATATATGTTCATCAATAGATAATTTTGTCCTAAAATCAACCATCCAGCATATCTTATAGAGGTTATTTCCTTCTTGCAAACTACAGCCAATTTATATCCACCGCCTTGATAAAGCTTGTGGTTGTGGTGGCCAACCGTGGAGATGCAAGGGTGGCTGGGAAATAGCCCCGCAAAATGGCCTAGGATGGGTTAACTTCAACCATTGGCTGGAGGTGGGAGATGACACAAAATCCATCCATTCCTACTTCATGATCTGTGCTGAAATGATTTTATACACTATATAGTTTATATTTAATGAAAATCAAATCTGTTACAGTAATGATAGTGATTTAGAACTCATATTTGAACACCTTAAGGGCAAATTCAAATTATGTGGTAAACATTAATTTTGTATCCCTTGGTTTGAGAATTCTAATGAGCCTTAGATCACCCTCTTTGGAGCCTACAGCCCCCCACAATCTCTGTTTTATTGAGAGGTAACTTAAAGGTGACCTAAACACTAATATGTGAATTTCTTGCTCTACGATGATTGCATGAACCTTAAATTTTGTCCATACATGAGGGGTACATAGATAGACCTCCCACTTAAAAATCATAATTTTTAGAGAATAGATTTCTATAGTTTCTGCAAATATTTAATTATGCATATATAGGTAATATAAATGGTTGGATGACTTCAAAATGACCAAAAACTTTGGTAGATTGTTTTTTATGTTAGCAAATGTCCCTTGTAAAAATTTTGAACCATTTTACTTTTACATGTGCATGTAATCTATTTGCAAGATTTGTATATGTTGGGAAAGGATGTGCATTTAGCACAAAATGAAATTTTTTGTATCTTTCCCAAATTACTTATTACATGTCAAGGAAACATTGGCCATGCTTATATTATGATGAAATGTATCACCTATGGATAAATTAAAATTTTTTGACATGTTTTTCCTATATATGAATTAAATGTTAATTTTTCCGAACATTGAATGTAATAAAGTAAATGTGACTAAAAAATTAGGAAAAATCCAGAACTTTGTCATAAGTTTAATTAGGTAAAAACACATCTTTGAGAATTTAGTGATAATTTTTATTGCATTTTTCCTATATTTTATCATTATTTTTATGTGTATCATGTATGAATATGTGAATTAATCATGGTCAAATTAATTTAGAAAATTCCAATTTTTTAGATATGTACTTTTTGGAGTGAGATAAATCTCTAAAAAGCTATTTAGAATTTTTTGATGAAAAAATTATGTAGTTCCTGTGTAATGATGAAATTATCTGATAAAAGTATTTGTGAAATTTTAATGACCAAATAACTTTGAAAAATTATGATTTCCTGTCCAACACATTTTGAGTCATAATAAACCTATGAAAATTTATTTAAAATTTTGGGAAGAGTATTTTATATAGTTCCTTTATAAATCTTGGTTTGTCATATAATTATATTTATGGAAATTATATGTTCAAATAAACATGAAAAAAATCCAATTCTTTATTAGAGCACTTTTAGAATATATTATATCACTTGAAATTTATCTGGAATTTTTGAATGCTAACTTCATATAGTTCAACGTGTTAATTAAGTCATTGTGACATTTTAAGAAAAAGAAAATTGGTGGCCAAATATATTAGAAAATGTTCAAATCTATGGTAGGTCATCATTATGTTGCAATAAACCTCTGGAAGTAATTTTAAATTATTTTGACTTGAATCTATGATAGTAGAACATTACTCAAACATGCAATGATAGAAGGGCCCTCATTTCTATTAGTTATAGTATTACTAAGGTGATCTGCATTTAAATAAATGCTTGCTAGTGGGTAAACCTTGAGGATGTGATTAGGAGTTGATCATAAATGAGTTAGTGACATGTTTGGGTGTATGTCAAACTTCTAATTAGAGTCATACGATAATTTATCTAAGTGATGTCGATTGATAGAGTACATGAACATTAAGGAGAGTAGTTAACATTGGAGTTCAAATGATAGATCAACTCTCCCCTAAAAGAGTTATAAATCTATTTTAGGATATTAAGAGTAACATTGATAGAGGTCTTTAATGACGGGTAGCCACTAATAAAATTAAATATCTTAAGAAAGGGAGGTTTGGGATTTACCCCATCATTCCTCCTAGTAAGTACTATTGTGAGCCCTTCACCAGGTAGCCCTCGGGAAGTCCCATATCCACCCTAAATCGTTAGGTCTGACTAAACAGTAAGTACAGATTAGATTAAGTAAGAAGATAATGGAATTGGTGAAAATCATCGTGTGATGATAGATGGATGTTGTTGAGAAGGATTGGATAGTCCGGGGAGCTAATGCTCAGTTTTGTGTATATATGGAGGACTAGATAGTCCTGAGAGCTGGAGGCTTGATGGTTTATGGTTGGTGTGATACATTTACATGTGCATATGATGTGGCGGATTTTTTGGTACTGGTCCAATCACCACACTGATGGATGTACGTTGACTCTGGCAAGTGATAGATGTTTAAAAGGTCGGTTTGTTTTACTGTGATCTGGAAGGACTATTCCCTATTAACCCTACAGTTGGCCATAAAATACTAATGGATTCCAACAATAATATGTTCTCTAGAGTGCACCTAGGATGTGTACAGAGGCCTACGTAAGATATAGGCCTAGTAGTATGCATCTAGGATATGTATTGAGGCCTACGTTAAGTCTAGGCCTAATAGTGTGCATACCCGCCTTATAGTGGAGATACCCACTTCACTGCCTCTGTTAGCCACAACAGGTGATACCTGAGAGATTAACTACCTCCAAAAAGTAGGAATGATAAGTTTTTGCACACAGAGTCAAATGTGTGAGTTGAACTTGTATGAACCATAACATAAGCATTGCATTTGTATAGTATATTCAACATTATATATAACAAGATCCTCATCTTATAAATTAGTATGAGCTCTTTTATATGATTAGTTAGCTATATAACTCGAACCTTAACTTATAAGTTTATATGGGTATTCATATAAGTTAAGTTAATTTTTTGTGATGGTCGATAACAGCATTTACTTTACTTATTATTGCGTTGTTCTGCTTTTACTTATTTAATTTACTCACTGCTCTTTACTTATACTCATTCTCATAGTAGAACTTCTAGTGTAGATTTACACTCTTATACATAGTTATACAGTATTAGATACATACTATGCTAGATATAGTCACTATCACCTACTTTGTTATACTCTATTATTATTGTACTTTTCTTTTCATCCTCTCGCCCAATGCTTAGGAGTTGTCAGGGGAGTGGATGTCGAAATCCTTAGTCTTTTGACTAACGGTCAATTGGACCCTATTATTTTAGGAGCACGTAGAGCCAGAGTAGCAGCATTATATGGAGGAGGACAAGTAACCTAGGGTGATAGGACCTGAGGAATTAATGCAGCATAATATGTTGATTACCATAGTTGATAAGAGATTTAAGAGCTTCCGCATTCCATTTAAAATAATTGTAATTCAGACATGTATTAGAATATTACTTTCAATAATATTGTGGACCTTTCTATACTACTTAGGAATCGTTTGACTTCATGCTTTATTTATGTATATATTATGTGGTTAGCTTATGTTGACTATAAATTTTCCAATAGAGTCAGCGTCTTATGGTGGGACTAACTCGAGTGTTGGTCTCACCCTAAGGCATTGGTTTGTTATGGGCATTAGACTCCTCCTCATCCGTGCTTAATTTCTGGGAGGGGGTCTTACATCTCCTCTACTAATTAGTGAATGATGTGACCTCCTTTGGTTTGATAGATTCATGGGGCCTGAGATTGCATCCCCTCATAAAATGCATTAAAAATCCAACATTCATTATGGATTTAGGCATTGTGTATGAAGCTAACCCATGGTCAAATATATATATCAGTGATTATTTGTATGTCATTGCATTTAGGCTTGACCTAGTATGCATGTTGGAGAATTACTTTGAGAAATACATCATAATGTTTATGAGGTTTAGGACTTAGAAGTACATAATATTCATAGTAAAATTCCTAGGTTGATTTTCCAATTTGGCCTTTAGAGGTTACCACATCGCAAAAGCTAATGGTGTAATAGTCATTTCTGGAAATTGTGAGAGTAGAATAGTTTTTCTAGAGGCCGATGAATTGGTCTTTATATGATTTCATGACATAGAAAAAATTGAGGAATGATCGTTGTTTGATGCTCATGAGTATGAAGTTGTCGCATGATAAATATATGATAGCATACTAATTAAATCGTATATGACAACGTGCTTAGGAAATCATAAGAATGAGAATGTATTCAATGATGAATTTAGACCTTCACCATGTTTTGTAGAAAGGAAGACTTAAACCTACATTGGGAATTATTTTTAGTTCATTTCATTGATTGATATTTAGAGTCAAAATAAGCTTACATTTGTGTTTATGCTTGAGTTTGGAGATGAACCTACACCTCCATCACAGGTCACATCATTGAGATGAATTAGACATACTATGATGGGATATCTTTGAGACCTACTGGGCTACATTCATGACTAGAAATTGTGGACAATGATATAGTACTGTTAAGCTTTCGTTAGTTTCTTATTACTATGGATATAGTTTTACTTATGTGTCCTTTTTAGTGTTTAGCTTGTGTATGTAGTATGATGTGGGGATCTGAGTAGACCACTATTATATTGTTTGTACTGGTGGAATCTTGCTAATTTTCATGGCCTCCAACAAACTATATTTTTCATTAAGGAATATTTGTGAGAAAAAATTATTTGGAGGTACGAACCATCATTGTAAGCAGATTGCTACAGTTTAAAATTACCCAAGACATTTACCTATGCATGCAAGTGTTTAGGTTCTATGGTAGGGTAAACACCACCATACAAGCTTTCATAATAGTCAATTACGTCTTGCTCATGTTCCTCACTATCTGAAAGAGGGGTAGTTTCAAGATGTGGTTGGTAGTTAGGTTATCGTTGAATTCAACCTTAATCAGTGACCCAATTAGAATCTCCAATGGTGATTGGTCCTTATTCATGGTCAAAACATGAGAATACTAAGGCTATGATTATGGAGGAGGCAGTGGGATTGTCAGAGGTCGGTCATGGAAGGGGACAAAGGCATGTGTGTGTTTTTTGAACAGCAAGGATCTCCATAATCATATAAGATGATCACAGTGGGTGGTGGTATTTCAAAAAAAGTCCTTGCAACCTAGAGTGGCTCTCTAGGAAGTTTGAGAGAGAATGAATAAGAGGGTGAGAGGTCAGGGAGCATTTCAATCCTTTATATGCTCAATTTGGAGGTATAGGGGAATGAGGATGATGAATGTTATTAGTGCAAGTTAGGGGTGTTTTTTAGAGTTTATTAATCATTAAATAACTTAAGGAAAATGATAGTCCAAGATTCTAATTTAAAAAAATTCTAAAATAGGTTAAAATTCACCTATGAAGAAGTGAACTTTCAAAATAGCATTATTGTGGGTCACCCGTTTTTCCTTGGTGCAAGGAATCAGACTGCCTTAGCTCAGAGATGAACCAGGTGTACAAACAATAAAAGAAAAACAACACTAAATGATAAAAGGCATTTAAAGTATTTTTAAGGGTATTTAAACACCTAGATGGGGTTGAATTGGTTTCTTTTGGATTTATAAATCTTTCCTAGATATTTCTTGGTATGTTGATGTTAGGTTAGTTTCTTTCAAGAGCACAAAAAACACACAAGCAATTTATAGTGGTTCCCCTACTTAGGGTACATTCACTTTCCCCCTTCACCTATCTAGTAGTGTGTTAGACTAGGCCAACTCCTCCAAAACTCAGATCAATTGATCTTAAAACTCAGATCCCTCCTTTTATCTTACACCTCAAAGTGGCTTCCACTCCTATAACTCAAACTTCTCTAAGGCCTACCTCAAAGATAGCAATAGGTCTCCTACCTCAGGCTCACAAACAAGCCATATCTCAGGCTTTATAACACAAGCCTACCTCAGATTCTATACAAGAATCCTATCTCAGGCTTTGGAAAAAGTCCTACACTCAGATCTTCAGAAGATCTTACAACAGAGATTGAAAGAGTGTTTATTTTTCAAAAACTCAAGAACAGATGCTCTGGAGTCTTCTTCTCTAGCTGTTTCACCAGACAGCTTCTTTTCACCCACATCAACAAGAAATGATCTTCAGATTTGGAATAGTCTTTATTGTATTGAATTCTTGCGGAGATCTTCTTCTTCGATCTTCAGAAAGATTATTGGGAAGACTTGTGGTGCTTGAAGACAAATAAATTGATCTTTCTTGCTGGCATTGTCTTTTGCGAATTAGGGTTTGCAAAAAGTATTACAAAAGTTCTTGTAAAAATCCCACGCACTTAGCTTATATACCTCTGCATCAACAACTATTATAATCATGTTTAGGTATGCGGCACGGCCAGCATTGACAGTTGTATCTTCCCAAGATTGTGTGCCAAAAGAATGCGGTGGTTTTCGTCTTTTAGTGCGCAATTAGCGTCAATTTGAATTAAGCATGACATCAGCATAATGTCTTAGTGTCTTTTCACTTATAATAAACTTTCTATACTTCTGTAGAGGCTTTGAATGATTGAAATTGATTTGATGCCATTTAACTTAGTCAAATACTTGAATTTTTTAAAAGGCGTCAAGTGACTGAGTTGACTCAGTGCATTCAGCATTGGCGTTGAGTGAAGTCTTGTATCTCGATGCATTAGCACTTAGACCGATTTACTACTTTTCTGCTGAGGTGTTGAGTGAATGGACTTCACTTGACACATTTGTACTTAGACATAATTTTTGCTTCTCTACTAAGGCATTGAGTGAATGGCCTTCACTCAACGCATTTGTACTTAGACAACATTTCTACTTCTCTGTAATATCTTTGAGTGAACAACATTCAGTCAGCAAAATTAGGCCTTTAGCGTCGAGTGATGCGAGATGACTCGATGCATTTGTACTTAAGAAAATATTCTTTACTCTAGAATATGCTGACTTATCTCCAATTGAATTTCTGAAAATCCCAAGTTGTCTTATCAATCAATTACTAATAACCTACATATTTTAACTCAGAGAAATATCAAATACTTATTTGTGTATATTATTGACTTATGGAGCTTCTTCAAATCTAAGATATTGTGTTCAATGCTTCCAACAATCTCCCACTATTTGAAGAAGTCAGAATCCTAGTCAATGATATACATTATTTCATAATAGATAATAATATTCAACCAAAGAAATGCAGGCACACAGACAACTATGATAGAGCATATCAAATATGATAATGATCAAGTTTCAAGCATGCCTACAATAAACATTCTGCATTCAAAATCCCTTAGGAACCTAAAACGTTAAAATATTGCTAAGGTTAAGGTTTTGTAATTATAATGCCCCCTATATTTCTTTACAGTTTTCTCTACAACCTCCTTCTTTTTCTGTCTTTGCCTTTCAAAGTAGTTATAGGGCTTTGGATGGTTTCTCCAAGGTTCTAGGGCATCCACTGGGAGAGTTCCAACCAGCTTGTCTTTTCTAAACTTTCTCTTTATCTCTTCCTACTTCTCATACTTAGCCCATTCTAGAGAACTATATAGCTTACCTCATTCTGACTTATTCCCTTTGATTTGATTCTAGGCAGCTAGAATGTTGATCCTGGAGGTTGTGCTCCACTGCACTTAATTTGGCCTTGCTTCCAGCTCTTCTATGTGCCACTTTTTCCTCAGCCTCACATCCTCTTCATCATTAGCAAATTCTTTTCCCTTACCCTTTGATAGATATTGAGTTAGCTTCAGCGTCATCTCCAACTTTAGCTTTAGGAACAGCCGGCTCATCATACAGGATGACATCTAGGCCCAATGCTTCCCTGATCATAATGGAGGTCCAGATAGAATAGTCTCCACTAGCCTTCATCATTTGCCTCTTCCCCTTTATGACTTCTTATGTAATTAAATTGCTCAGGAATTCCTTGGAGGAAGTTATCTTCTTGTCTTGGTATTGTATACAAGCTTTGATGTGATTCTTGACTTCCAAAATATGATCATCTAAGATTTGGGTACATGGATCTATTCTTCTTTCAATGATTTTCATGTGTTCCTCCATGTTTATTTTTGTTATATTATAAACCGTCTACATGTTTAGTGGTGATTCATTGGTTTTGGATGATATCTGCATGTACCTTTTTAATTTCATCGAGTTGAAGTGATGTGTGGTCTACAGTAGGGGCAGCTCTCATGAAGAATTTAACAGTGTTCTCTTTTAGCATGTTAACTTCAAACCTGATAGAAGAAATCTCAAAATTTAGGTCCTTCCTTAGGTATTTGATTAAATCATCCACATACATCTCAAAAAAAATTTTATGCTCATCAAAGAACCCTCTTAGTTGTGCTAAAAAGGATGTGGGAAATGCATCATTCATTGCAGCAAATAAAGGAGAGTTAATCTCTTCATTTCTCTTCCATGAATATCTCCCTATTTGGTAATCATCCACTTCATATTCTGAGGAGTGATCTTGATGCTCATCAGCATGAATCTCTTCATTTCTCTTAATTCCCCCCATCTCATGATCCTTAGCAGCAAACATGACATCATCTTCTGTGCCCTTTTTTTCAAATTCTTCTACTCTAGTTTCAGCTTCTTGAGCAGGGAGATCAGGGCGAGTCTCCCCCTCAACCGTTGCACTAATTATTTTGCACTTCCCCTCAATAGGTTCACCCTCTACTAGGTTCTCCCACTTAATATCATCATTGATTCTATCCACATCAGTTGGCATGGGAACTTCAACATGTTCCATAATAATGTTCTCTTCAAAGGCAGTGGGAGACATTTACTTAGTAACATCCTTTGCAGCAAGGTCAGATGAGATTGACACTTGAGCACTTACATGTCTTCTCTCAAAAATCACTTGAACTGGATAAGTAAAGGTTATGAGGTTCAGTTCCCTTACTATTTCCAGACCCAATCCTGGAGCTTTTTTTTGCAACTGATTCAATTTTCCTTTTCATTCTCGTTTCTGATTGTAGGGAGTGTTTGGTCAGCACCCTATCCCATCTATCAAGCATTTTTTATGTAAATTCTCCTCATATGGTGGATCTTTGCTCCCAGACTTAAGTTAAACATATCTGGAATATATTTGATGAGAAACAGAAACAAAATTCTTCTCCTATTAGGCATAGAGATGCACTAAATCACCTTGTCATACATAACCTTGCCCCAATTGGTCTTCTTGGTAAGAATCACTCTGACAATTAACTCAAACACCTTTCTTGAGATTTTATCATGAGAGCTAGTCTTGCATCGAAGAGCTTTTTTAATTACATCATCTAAGAACTTTCCCTTCTGATTCATATCTTTCCTTTTCAAGGTTCCAAAGGTGTCCTTGGAAAGACCAAACGAATTGAGAGTTGTCTTCACATCTTCTTCATGCAGCTCATCTTCCTGTTCACTAGAGCTGAACTTAGGTAGCCTTAGTATCTTGCTTATCCTCCTTGTAGTGATCTTAATCTTGTATCCATTTATGAAGGTCTTGGTTTTGGTGGAGAAATAGTCCACTTTCTCATTTGTAAACAGTTCTAGTACCTCCCTTTTTTAGATGGCAGAAGGTTCTGACAACAGATATTCTAGTTTGGAGGCCGACAAAAGATGTATAATAGATTGAATCTTTTTCGAAGCATCTTTGAATCCATTTCAAACAAGCTCACAGCCCTAAAATAGGAAATCAATACCCTTGGGAGGTATTATTTTAGAGAAATTGAATGAGGAGTAGAGGGTTATACGAAAAATCTAGGGTTTGGGATGCAAAAGTTTTGAAAGGCCTATGAAATTGTATATTTTATTTTATGCATATGGTCTATTCATACCTACTCTATTTGAGAAGGTAGAGAGGCGCGTACCTTGGTATGATTAATAATTTTGTCGGATGGCCTTGATTTAACCAGATAAATTTGACGCTTTTCGACCTGTTAGAACATTTGTGTCGAGTCCATTCAATGCTAATGTTTTCCACTCGATGCCTGGACTTCTCACTCGATGCTAATATTTCTCACTCGACGCCAACATTTGTTTTCTTAATACAAAGTTAGCTGGTCCTTTCTTCTCTAATTTCTCCTATAAAATGGTTAGCCTCCAAAAGCACATATAGAGATATCTATTTCCCAATCTAAGAACGGCTTACTATATATAAAATATTCTAACCAACTCATATTTAACATTCCTAATTCAAACTTGAAAAGATTAAACTTGTCTTCATCAAGAGGCTTAGTGAAGATGTCAGCCACTTATCTCTTTGTGGGGAAAAACTCAAGGATGATGTCTTCTTTTTCAACATGCTCTCATATGAAGTGATACCTTATTTAATGTTCTTAGTCCAACTATATGACACAGGATTCTTAGCTATTGAAATGGCACTTGAAGAGTCATAGAACATTGGAGTTTTACTTAGCTAAATATGATAGTCTTGAAGTTGACGTTGGATCCATAAGTACTGTGCACAGCAACTCCCTGCTGGGATGTATTCAGATTCTGCAGGGGAGATTGCTACACATAATTGCTTTTTGTTTCTCCAAGATACCATCCTTCTCCCTAGAAAATGGCAAGTACCAGATATGCTCTTTCTATCTTCTTTGCAACTTGTAAAATCTGTATCTGAATATTCTACTATTTCAAAATTAACATTGTTAAGGCACCATAGGACAAGATTTGGTGTGCCCATAAGATATCCCAAAATCCTCTTTGTAGCTGAGTAGTGAGATTTTTTAGTGCATGTTTGGTACCTAGCACAAACATATGCAGCAAAAATAATGTTTTTTTACTAGCAGTCAAATACAAGAGGGAGCCAATTATGCCACTATACAAGATTTGATCAACATTCTTGCCACTTTCATCCTTACCTAGTGACACACTTTACCCCATAGGTGTTTTTATGGTAGAGGCAATATCCATCCAAAATTTCTTGATTAACTCATTAGTGAACTTGGACTGAGAGATGAATAGTACATCCACAGATTTCTTGACTTGGAGGCCCAAGAAATACTTGAGTTCACCCATACAGCTCATCTCAAATTGCCCTTGCATAAGTTTAGCAAACTATTTTCATAGGCAATCATCAGTAGACCCAAAAATTATATCATCAAAATAAATTTGGACTAGGATAATCTTACCCTTAACTTCATTAGAAATAATGTCTTATCTATATTTTCCCTTGAGAATTTGTTCTCAATGAGAAAGCTAGACAGGGTTTCATATCATTCCCTTGGGGCTTGTTTTAACCCATATAAAACTTTTCTTAAAAGAAATACATGGTTAGAAAAAGTTGAATTAATACAACCTGATGGCTGCTCAACATAGACCTCTTCTTTTAGGTCATCATTCAGGAAGGCTGATTTCACATCCATTTGGTAGAACTTAAATACTTTGTGGGCAGTATATGCAAGGGATAGTCTTATAGCTTCAAGTCTAGCTACTGGTACAAAGGTTTGATCAAAGTCAATACCTTTTCTTGCATGTATCCTTTTGTAACTATCCTAGCTGTATTCTTAATTATAACACCATTTTTATCTAACTTGCTTTTGTACATCCATTTAGTCCCTATGATGTTATGTCTTTGAGGTCTGGGAACCAGCTTCAGACATTACATTTTTTGAACTATTTTGTAATGCCCCAAATCTCAGAAATGATCTGGTAGCGTCTTAAGGCTAAGCTGGGGCCTGATAAGTGTCATACGGCCTAGGACACGAGCATGTCCATGGTTGTGTCCTACTATGAGTTTGACGATTTTCCGCATGGTTGACGAAATGTAGTCGACGGTCCGTGGAGGTCGAGAACACAGCCTGAGACAAGGGTATGTCCAGGGCTATCTTGCTCGGGCTGTGTCGAGTGTGTTATACAGCCTGGGACACGGGCGTGTCCCAGGGCGTGTCTAGCACATGACCTGTGACATGGGAGTGTCGCATGGCCGTGTCCTGTTTGGGATGCGATGGTTTCAGCGTCGATTGGGGCACATGGTCCATGATACGGGCATGTCCTTAGTTGACACGAGCGTGTCCCAAGCCGTGTCAGGGCCATGTCCTATTCTGTATTTTCTAGTTCATGGCGAAAGTGGAACACAACCTTGGACACGGGCGTATCGCAAGCCGTGATCGGCCCAGTAAATTAATTTTAAGTGTGAATTGTGGTCGTTCATTTCCTTCTATTTGGATCTAATGGCCTAGATCTATCCCTGCTGATATAAGGCCGGGAATAGGGTTTGAAACCCTCATTTCCCTTTAAGATTTCTCTTTCTAAAGTGTTAGAGAGAGGGGAGATAGAGGAAGAAGGAGAAGGAGAAATCCGGCCGCCGGAGGAGCTTCGGAGCCCCAAATCGCAAGCTGAGTACAGATCTATGGAGGCGAGGCCATTGCGGTGCTTTTCATCCGTCTAAATCTCCATGGAACCAAAGCTAACCTAAAGGGTAACGATTCTCTTCTTGGACATGTGAATTCCTCTTTCCTTTTTGCATAGGAAGCCCGCTCTCGTGAGTATGCGGTGAGTGCGAGGTATTCCTTCGGGTAGACATGAATAGTCCCCGTTGTTTTCCATGTAGAGTCCAGAATCGAAAGACAGACATAGACCAGGTGTGTGAAGCCTACCTAAACAAGTTGGTCTAGATCGGTGATGTTTCATTATGCATGAATGGTCGGAGAAGACTCCGTGCTGATGGTTGTTTTTGGGTTTTCTACGTGGTAGATTGCAACATGGATCCTTGGGGATTAACTCCAAGGTGCACCCAGAAATCTCGGCAGAAGCGAATTTCTGCCATAATGGTGGCATGGGAGCTAACCGTGTACATAACCGGGTTATGTACAATTGTTTGATCGATATGCTGGGACTGGGGGAAACTTGGCCCACGTCGATGACTTGTATTGCTATGGCGAGGTGAGCAACGGGCAGGTGGAACCTTACCCACTCCAAGTAGTTCAGTGAAAGTTGGCTTGGAGAGCGAGTCTAGGCTTTGGCTAAAAGGACTTAATTGCTCACGTGTTTGCCATCCTGGGGGCAGTGGTGGACCGCAGAACGGACCGGGTTCACCGAGTAATTGCTCTGAGAGCACGGGGTGTGAGGCCGTAAATGCCTACGCCTGGGGTGAAGTGTTCTTAAGTTGTACTTTCACTTTAATGGTTGGATTATACTAATGCAATGCAGGGAAGGAGCATCGCCGCCCCGAGTAATGGGGCGAGATCGTTATAATTTGGTCAGCTTTAGCTGACCGTTGCTTTTGTTTGCCACCATTGCGGTGAATTATTGCTTGCAGGTGCTGCGGAGCCTAGTGGAAAACAGCGGGCAGAAGCCCTTACTACTAAGCCGGCCCTCGAAGGCCTTTGCGAATGTTTACTTTTACTTTCATGTATGACCGGCATGCGTACCGATGTTTGGAAGACACTATTTGTTTAAGTTAACTCTTGTAAGGCCATAAGGCCATGTACTTTGTGTATTTGTACACTCATTCCTATTTTGGGTATTTAGTGGACATTCATGCTGTGATTTGGGTTCTTTTCTTTACAACATTTAAAATGCTTCCGCTAGAATGTGCTCTGTAGGACGTGTGTTATTGGAAGGATGGTTTTATTTAGTAATCCTTTTGTCTGTCTGCAGTATATGTCATCGGGCCCTGACCGCACCTACTGTTATATCCTGTGTGACGGATAGGCGTGTTACAATTTGGTATCTGACTACCGGTTTCGGTCATGCTTATTGGAATTTGTGGGCGAATTCTTTTAAGGGGTGGTGAGCACATGTATGTGCGTCATCGTTATAACATAAAAAGAACCCATGAATGTTCACTTAGGAATGAAAATACACGTATTTGAGAAGCCTGTGTGTTCCTATAATTTCTTTTTGCAATATTGTTCGGTCACTTAATAGTGTTTTGTACATGTATAGGTGACCAGGAGTGGTAGAGGGCCTTCAGAACACCCGCATTCTGAGGCAAGTAGCGCACCGAATGATGTGCCTACAACACCTCCTTCGGCAGAAACCATAAGATTGGTGGCTGAAGAGGTGTTTACAATGATAAATGCCCAGTCAGGAAGGAAAATGCAGCAGCCTGCCACTACAGGGGAGCAGGAACCGCTTCAAACGGTAGAACCTATAAGGGTTGAACCAGTGGTGGTAGAGTCGTTGATACCAAGAAGAGCGATCGAAAAGCATCTCAAACATGTTATGGGCTTTAATCCTCCGGTGTTCTCGGGGACTGGAACCCCATCCCAAGTTGAGGATTGGCTCTCCCGAGTAAAGAGAGTCTTGACAGCTATGGAAATAGAGGAGTGGCAGAAGACCACCATAGCCATTTTCCTATTGGATGGTGATGCAAGATTATGGTGGGAAGGTTTAGAGCTACATCACCTAGGAGGAAGGCAACTCACGGACGTCTCGATGGAGGAATTTTCGAGACAATTCTTGGCAAGACACCTTCCATCAGCACAAAGGATTACGATTGAGAATGAGTTCCAGAAGTTGACGCAAGGAGATAGTAGCGTGGACGAGTACCTCCACGAATTTACACGGTTGGGTCGGTATGCTAGCTCTACGTTCGCGGATGAGGAACGTAAGACAAACCAGTTCTATGAGGGTCTACGGGATGACCTAAGGCTACTGCTCTCAGGGCCTATGACACAGGGCTTCTTGACCTTGGTCAATATGTCCCGGTCGTTGGGGAAAGATATGAGGAATGTAAAGGAGAAGAAAGACTCTAGTGTAAAGAGGACGGAGTTCAAGGTGTCGACCTCCTCGAAGCCTTGTTTCCGTAAGTTTAATAAAAAGGCTAGGACTTCGGGTCCATCCCCTTCTTCTGGTGCATCTGGGGCGACTACAGGCCAAACCCCGGGTGCATTCTATAATTATGGAAAGCAGGGACACTTTGCCCGATATTGCTGGAGAGGACGCCCAAATTCTGAAAGGAAGCCTCGAGCCACTTATGAGGAGAAGGGTAGGGAGGTGGAGTCAACCACATCATACTATGCTCCAGCTCAACCTAGAGTTTATAACCTTGGACAGCAGGAGGCCATAAAGCAAGCTGACGTGGTGACAGGTACAGTTTAAATTTATAGGAGTTTAGCTTTAAATACTTGTTACCTTGCGCATGTTAGCTTATTACTGCTTGTACTAGGCTTTGCTTTGATTTTCAATAATCCGGAGAGAGAACTCTTCGATACGGGAGCTTCGCACTCCTTTTTGTCTTAAGGATTTGTATCGCGCATCGGAGTACCTTCTTCGATGGCAAAGGACAAATTGGATGTGTTGTTTCCTAATGGGTGTTCAATGCATGCGGATAGAGTCTGTTGCATAAAGATATAGATTGGGAGTCAAGAGTTCGACTGAAAAGCATCATTATTGTAGATGAGGGAGTTCGACGTGATATTTGGTATGGACTGGCTCTCGGAGCAGCAGGCATTGCTGCTAAAGATCACGGTAGTGAACCGGTCGCACAAGTAATAAAAAATGGGCGAATTTTCCTAGGTATCGATCTCTCAAGGAACACAGTAAGGTGGAGTTAATTTCGAGGAGTACTTGAGATTAAAGTCCTTAGGTCGGAGTTTACGATAAGGGTTCTAATGGTTGCGATAAAATAAAGCAAAAGGCTAACAACTACTCTTATTCAATGCCGTTATGCATCGCTTCGCCAGGCGGGATGGAAGACTACACGGGCCGCTATGCACCGAATCATTAGGCGGAATGGACGAGTAGGCAAGCGTAAGAACCGAGAGAATAGTGAGGGTCACAAGAACCTCTTCGCAATGCACGCCACTAGCAATCTCTAGTACGACCAACAAC
The DNA here is from genome assembly GCA_039513925.1 of Platanthera zijinensis. NCBI lineage: Eukaryota > Viridiplantae > Streptophyta > Magnoliopsida > Asparagales > Orchidaceae > Platanthera > Platanthera zijinensis. The sequence continues at coordinate 226,582,076 of CM077079.1, forward strand.
AAATGGAAGGCGGAAAATGGAAATGGGCGCACCACAAATATATAAAACGTAAATACACGCAATCACATAGGCATGAATAAGCGTAAACATTAATTACAATAAGCGTTATTCATCAAATATAAGAGATTAAGCTAAACTATTAACATCAAGAAGAGAAAAGTTTGCGGAATTGATCGGATCCGAAGTCTCGCCAAGGATTCACGATAGGAATCACTAGGTTGTCAATCCGCATCCTAGCTCGGTCCTCAGCTACGTCCGGGGTAGAGGAGGCTGTCACTCACTCCCAATGGCCCGCCTTCTTTATGTCACGATGCGGAAGAATGACAGCACAACTTCTCCAAGCTCGGTGGAGAAAGCTAGATCAATCCCTCCTAGAAGCTCAAAGATGAAGGAGGAGGCCGAGAGGAAGCTCCGGCTTGGATTTAGCGTTGAATGCTTTCCCGGAGCACCTCCCAACGGTGGAGAGAGAAGAAAATAGCAGACCTCTCCATGGAGAAGATGGAAATCGCGGGAAAGAAGATGGATCCTCCGCCGAGAGAAATCTGCGCTTTAAATAGAAAATATCAAAAAAATAGGCACGCACAGTTTGGCGCACGACTGTGCGTTAACCGTGCGTATTTAACTTTCTGAACAAGCCCGATGAAGTTGTTACGTTGACCCGTGCGTTTTACTCGCGCACAGGCGATTCCGCCCGTGCGTGAAGGAAATCGCACGGGTAATGACAGAGCGCTAGAAATCAAGAGAAACCGGGGAACCAAGCGTTTTACTCGCGCATGGGCGCGTTTGCCCGTGCGTGAAGGAAACGCACGATTTACCCCAGAATGCTAGAAAATAGATAAAATGTGTAGGGCGTGCGATTCCTTCTCGCACGGTTTGGCCTAAACTGTGCGCGAACAAAACGCACAGGTAGAAACAGAAGTCCCCAGAATTGTTGTGTGAAACGCACGATCAAACTCGAACCGTGCGCGAAGAAACGCGCACGACCGTGCGTTTTACACAGAAATTGAAAATGAACTTTGGGATAACCCGACTACCTGCACAGCAATGAAACCAACTGGGGCACCAGCTCCCACCAACAACACACATCATAAATAAATAAAAGAACCATGGGGAGAACCATGTGCTTACCCCCAACAAAAGAATGTGCAATTGCTCACCCTCGGGCCAAAATAGTGCACTTAGCGTGAAAAGCAGCATGAAAGAAATATCAGCGATAGCATACTAAAAGTGAAGTGCAAGTGCGTTAAAACTAGCCCAGATGAGTCCGAAAAACACTATATAAAAAGGACTCATCACACCCCCAAACTTAACTGTTTGCGCATCCTGAGCAAACTAAATCCATGCAGATAGGGAAAATATACTAGCTAACCAATAAATTTAAAAACGGAGTACCATGCGAAGTCACATGCTCGCGTGCATAAAAATACAATAGCGTAAATTTCTAAGTATGCAGAATAGGTTATATTTTTCATAATGCGTATCAAAATTTTATTACTACTCAAAAATGGAATCACGGTGAATCAACCGGTCACGCAAAGGAAGAAAGTAGGCAGGCCACTAAGGTGAGCTTTGCCAAAGACCGGGGCTCAGGATCATCTTCAAAGGAATCCACCAATGTCGGGGACCAAACGCTTGCCCGTTCACACTCTCTCCATGGCACTAGTTCGACTCAAACGCGAATCTGTATGACTTAGGATAGAATGGGGCTTAGGTGAAGGCGAGGTATACAAAGGGTAAACAAGACGGACACGCACTTCCAAAATGAAACCGCCTGAAAAAACTCACAACTATAAACATGACAAACACGCGCGGTGCACCACCAGACTTGGATTTTATGGTGCGTGCACACCCACCCCGAACACAAAACCAAAATATTTCACAACTTAACAGCAATACATATACTTTTTTTCTTTTATTCCCAATTAGGAAATTTCATTTCATTTAATTTTTTTTTCCAAATAGCTGAAGCCAAATACAAAATACGGCAACACCACAAGTTGCACTAACACCACATGACTGCCACACAGAACGGATACAAATGACAATAAACAATAAAACAAACCAACCGAGCGTTCACATCCGGATGTACGAGAAGGTGAGGCTATAATGCTTTGGTAGTGAGGTGTAGGGTTGACAAAGGAAGGGATAGGCTCAACGGGGATAACAACGGATAGACGTCGGGAATGGTACAAGGCTCAAACTAAACAAATGACGGCCTACATCACACTCGTGCTTGACTAACCATGCACCAATGCTTCGAGAATATCTTAGGGCAAGTTCTTAGCCACCGAGAAAGATAATCCTTCCTCCCGACTCGAGCAAAACGAGTCTAGTGACGGCTACACACATTCCTACGCTACCGTTTGATGCACACCGGATTCACCAACTTTTGAGTAGAATAAAAAAAAATTACGCAAATAGAAAAATATAAAACTATAAGCATACAGAAAAATTAAATCTACTCAAATTTCTAGACGAGAAGAGCAGTTGACTAGAAACACAGCAAGGTCTACATTTTACTCTGTCTCACAATCCTAAGCCAGCGCCATAATTTTCAAAAATATAACAAAGACACAAGTTTAACTCGCAACACGCAAAAAGCTAAGCACGCGCTCATGTTTGTGCAGTGGTGTGCAATGCAATGAACTAATCAAAATAAAACTATAAAAGCTTCTAGTATGCACATGAAATGTGCGCGTACAAAAGGTAACAAAACTGGCTCTCCCCCAGACTTAAACTAAACTACACAACATATGATAAATAAATTAAAAATCAAAAAGATCTAATGGAAGAGGTTACCCAATACTCAGCAAGTGAGCATACCAGAAGACGCATGAAAACTGAAGATACCCCGCCATTTGAAGGTGCAATGTATACCTGCATGGGTGAGCTCCATAAAAACAAAAGAAAATAAACAAAATGAAATTCTAAAACTAAAATAGTCATGAAAATAAAATTGCAGAAAAGAAGATAACTACTGGGGTTATTGTCATCCCAGCACGACTTATTAAATTCTATACACTTATAGTTAATGGGTCTATAAAAAGAAAAATGCACAGGTAACTGTTCTAATATCCGATGCGGTAGCAAGTACTGATACGGTGAAAGAGCAGTTACCCCTCTACTTATATAATAATACCTGGGAATCTCAGGTAGAGGAAATAGGAAGTAAGATTAGGAGGAGGCTTGGTCCTCGCTCATCTCACTACAAAATAAATCCTTGCCTGGCAAGGTATAGTCCACCAAAGGTTTGTAGGAAGCGATGGCAACGGTATGGGCACTAGGCACATCATCATCCCACTGTACCCGTGGAGACTCATCTAGCACAGGCTCAGATAAAGAAGGAGTATCAAGGAATAAAAGAGAAGAAGAAGTAAAATAATCAAAAAATGTGAGAGTGATCCCGATATCACTCTCAGCGATATCCAAGCAAGGATCATCGTCGGTATCATACGAGTCGTATCGGGGAGAATCCGAGAATTCTCCACAGTGGTAAGGGGAATAGCCTCGTCCAATAAAGAGGGGCAAACCTCCACATCAGATAGGAAATATTCCTCATCCCACTGGGGTGCATAAAAGTGTTCCGAAGATCCGCATTCTCCATCGGAGAAGTAGGAATCATCATCCCACTTTGGCGCAACCTCGGGCACTGAATCATCCACAAATACGGCATCATCAGTCGACTCGCACAAAAATGGAGTAGCACAATTCTGCAAAAACTGCACAGGGGCAAGACTGCTCTCAAAATCAGGCATAGAATGAGCAGTACCCAACGCAAAATCATCCGCAGACGCCACCCCTTCGATGACCAGAACAATCTCATCATCCCATACTGTATCGTCCATGAGTTCCCGATCCACTCCCTACGGGCTAACATCCAAGTGAGAGGGATCACTCAAAGGAAGATCGTAAAAAGGGGTTGAGGAACCATGAAGGATATATATGTGGCAAGAGATTCTTCCGTAATCATGACGGGCAGAGAACGAGCTAGATGAGCCATGTTAGTGTACGGGCCAGGCAACACCCTTGTAGGTCTGTCTACAGCATTCTTATGCAAACTGGAGGTTGCTGCAGGCACACCCACAGAGGAAGGAGGCTCGCACAAGCGAGGGCAGTCCTTCAACATGTGGCCTACACCTTGACATAGCAAGCATCTCAAACAATGCTCGGCATTCTGAGCAGCCATGGCGTCAATGCATCGGCGCAAAGTTTCAATAAGACGGCACTCAGCAACAGAAGACATCGCGAACAAAAAATATATATAAATATATTTATTTACTAAAAGAGCGCTACATAACTAGAATAAAAATAGTACGGATCTGCCATCGAAATCAAAAATCAGAGAAGGGTAAAGAGAAAAAAAAAAGCAAAACAAAAATTCTAAAAACTAAAGAAAATAAGAAAATGATATGCACAAATGGAAAAGGGCTTCAATCTACTATCTTCCTCTCCAAAAACTCACACGACTGTGTTCCCCGGCAACGGCGCCAAAAACTTGATGCTAAAGATCACGACAGTTAACCGGTCGCACAAGTATAAAAAATGGGCGAATTTTCCCAAGTATCGATCTCTCAAGGAACACAGTAAGGTGGAGTTAATTTCGAGGAGGACTTGAGATTGAAGTCCTTAGGTCGGAGTTTACGATGGGGGTTTTGATGGTTGCGATAAAATAAAGCAAAAGGCTAACAACTACTCCTATGCAATACCGATATGCATCGCTTCGCCAGGCGGGATGGAAGACTACACGGGCCGCTATGCACTGAATCGCTAGGCGGAATGGACGAGTAGGCAAGCGTAAGAACCGAGAGAACAGTGAGGGTCGCAAGCACCTCTTCGCAACACATGCCACTAGCAATCGCTAGTACGGCTAACAACAAATGGAAGACGGAAAATGGAAATAGGTGCGCCTCAAATATAAAAAACATAAATACACACAATCACATAGACATGATTAAGCATAAACATTAATTACAATAATCATTCTTCATCAAATATAAGAGATCAAGCTAAACTATCAACATCAAGAAGAGAAAAGTGTGCAGAATCGACCGGATCCGAAGTCTCGCCAAGGATTCACGGTAGGAATCACTAGGTTGTCAATCCGCGTTCTAGCTCGGTCCTCAGCTACGTCCGGGGTAGAGGAGGTTGTCACTCACTCCCAATGTCCTGTCTTATTCGTGTCACGATGCGGAAGAATGACGACACAACTTCTCTAAGCTCGGTGGAGAAATCTAAATCAATCCCTCCTTGAAGCTCAAGGATGAAGGAGGAGGCGAGAGGAAGCTCCGGCTTGGATTTTGCATTGAATGCTTTCCCAGAGCACCTCCCAATGGTGGAGAGAGAAGAAAATGGTGGACCTCTCCCTGGAGAAGATGGAAATCTCGGGAAAGAAGATTGATCCTCGGCGGAGAGAAATCTGTGCTTTAAATAGAAAATGTCAGAAAAATAGGCACGCACGGTTTGGCGCACGACCGTGCGTTAACCGTGTGTATTTAACTTCCTGAACAAGCCCGATGAAGATGCTTCGTTGACTCGTGTGTTTTACTCGCGCATAGGCGATTCCTCCCGTGAGTGAAGGAAATCGCACGGGTAACGACAGAGCGTTGGAAATCAAGAGAAATATGGGAACGGTGTGTTTTACTCGCGCACGGGAGCATTTGCCCGTGCGTGAATGAAATGCATGATTTACCCCAGAATGCAGGAAAACATAGAAAAATGTGTAGGGCGTACGATTTCTTCTCGCATGGTTTGGCCTAAACCGTGCGCGAACAAAACGCATGGGTAGAAACAAAAGTCCCCGGAATTGCTATGTGAAACGCACGATCGAACTGGAACCGTGCGCGAAGAAACGAGCACGACCGTGTGTTTTACACAGAAATTGAAAATGAACTTCGGGACAACCCGACTACCTGCACAGTAATGAAACCAACTGGGGCACTAGCTCCCAACAACAACACACAGCATAAAATAAATAAAAGAACCATGGGGAACACCATGTGCTTACCCCCAATAAAAGAATGTGCAATCGCACACCCTCGGGCAAAAATAGTGCACTTAGCATGAAAAGCAGCATGAAAGAAATATCAGCGATAGCATACTAAAAGTGAAGTGCAAGTGCATTAAAACTAGCACAGATGAGTCCGAAAAACACTATATAAAGAGGACTCATCAGGCATATATTTATTGCAATCCCAAGGAGGTCAAATTGGAAACTGGTCGAGAGATGACATTTGCGGGCTTGAAAGGGGCGAGCAGGACTTTGATGACTGCTCTTCAGATGGTAAAGGCAGTTCATGTTGGTGCAGAGCTTTTTTTCATACTAGTGGAGACTTCGAAGCCTAAGCCTAGTTTTAACAGTATCGCGGTTGTATCCGAGTATCCTGACGTATTCCCTGATGATCTCCCTTGAGCCCCACCGTAGCGAGAGATTGACTTCACTATTGAGCTAGTTTTAGGTGCCAAACCTTTGTCACGCTCTCCGTATCGGTTAGTGCCTAAGGAGATGGCGGAACTGAAATTTCAACTTGAAGAGCTGTTGGAATAGGGTTATGTGCGTCCAAGTTCGTTGGCTTGGAGCGCACCGGTCCTTTTTGCTAAGAAGAAGGACGGAAGGTTGCGACTCTGTATTGATTATCGAGAGCTGAATAAGTTAATGGAGAAAAATAAGTATCTGATCTCAAGGATTGATTATCTGTTCGATCAGTTAGTTGGCTCATCGGTGTACTCGAAATCGGATCTTAAGTCCGGATATTATCAGCTGAGAATAAAAGAAAATGACATCCCCAAGACAACTTTTAGCACGAGGTATGGGCATTATGAGTTCACCGTCATGCCAATTGGGCTGACAAATGCGCCATACATGTTTATGGATCTGATGAATAGAACGTTCAGAGAGTACCTGTACCACATTGTGAAAATCTTTATCGACGATATATTGGTGTACTCGCAGTGTGAGGAGGATCACTTTAAGCATCTGTATTTGGTGTTGAAGACACTGAGGAGGAACCAACTGTACGCCAAGTTCTCCAAATGTGAGTTTTGGTTGTCCTCGGTAGCGTTCCTTGGTCACATAGTTAGTGGAGAGGGAATTGCGGTGGATCCGGCGAAGATAGTTGTTATACGGGAGTGTCCTGTGTTGTCTACGGTAGCGAAAGTCCGGAGTTTTCTGGGGCTGGCCGGCTATTACAGGCCCTTCGTAGAGAACTTCTCGTGGATAGCGTTACCCCTCAAGACTTTGATTAAGAAAGATCAAAACTTTGTGTGGTCGCCGGAGTGCACACAAGCTTTCGAAGAACTGAAGAGTTGGTTGACCACGTCGCCTATTCTACGTTCGTCTGTTGGGACCGAAGGATTTGAGATTTATAGTGATGCTTTGGGCAGTGGTTTGGGTTGTGTTCTACTACAGCATGGGAGAGTGATAGCTTATGGCTCGAGTCAGCTGAAGGTACATGAGAGGAATTATCCAGTCCATGACTTGGAGTTAGAGGCCATGATATTTTCCCTGAAGTTATGGAGGCACTACCTGTATGGTGTGAAGGTCGATATTTATACCGGCCACAAGAGCCTGAAGTACTTGTTGGATCAAAAGGATCTAAACATGCGGTAGCGGAGGTGGATGGAGTTCCTGGGGGACTACACCTTCAAGATACATTATGTGCCTGGGAAAGGCAATGTGGTTGCTGATGCATTGAGTCGCAGGGCTCCCGCACCAGCCAACTGGTTGTCGGTTCATGACGAGCGTTTGGTTCTGGATTTGGAGAAACTAGAGATCTCTTTTGTTTATAAGCAGGCGGGTGTTGAAGCCCAATTGAACTTGACAGAGGTGCAGTATAACCTTGCTGATAGGATTCGGCAGGCTCTCGTTTTGGATAACAACATGAAGCAGATCATGGATGAGTCTATGGATGGGTCAAATTCCCAATTTGGTGTTGTTGATGGACTGTTATGGAAGGACAGTCGTCTGTGCATCCCAAATGTGGGTAAGATGCAGGACGAATTGATGTACGAGGCTCATCATACCAAGTACTCGATTCACCCAGGGAGCACGAAGATATAATATGATATTAAAAAGTTGTTCTGGTGGCCAGGACTTAAGAAGGACATGGCACTTTTGTGGCGAAGTGTCAGCCGTATCCCTTGGTTAAGGTGGAGTTCCAGAAGCCCGAAGGTTTCTTGAAGTCCTTGCCTATCCCGGAGTGGAAGTTCAATGATATTTCAATGGATTTTGTGCATGGGTTGCCAAGGTCGCAAAAGGGAAACGACGCGATCTGGGTGATTGTAGATAGATTGACGAAGGTATCGCACTTCATTCCGAATAGGAAGGATGATTCGGTGGATAAACTGGCAAAACTCTACGTAGATAACATCGTTCGATTACACGGTGTGCCCCGCAGCATCGTGAGTGATCGAGATGGATGTTTCACATCCAATGACTGGAGGTTGGTGCAAAAAATGTTGGGAACAAAGCTGAGTTTCAGCACGACCTTTCATCCGCAGACGAATGGTCATATCGAGATGGTCAACAGGATGATGGAGGACATGCTTCCCATGTGCGTCTTGGATTTCGGAAAGTAGTGGGATGATCACCTATACTTGGTGGAGTTTGCTTATAACAATAGCTACCAAGCAAGTACTCAAATGGCGCACTTCGAGGCCCTATACGGTAGAAAATGTCGCACACTGTTGTCATGGTTTGAAACGAGTGATTCGAAGCTGTACAAACGGCAAGAAGTGGAAGGCTCCACTTCGTTAGTACAGACAATTCGAGAACGATTGTTGATCGCTCACGACAAGTAGGCTAAATACTATAATGCCAAGCATCAGAATGTTGTGTTCGCTGTGGGCGACTGGGTGTATTTGAAGATTAAGTCGTTCAAGGGTGTCTCACGGGTACGATGCTTGAAGAAGCTGAGTCCGAGGTACCTTGGACCGTTTGAAATTCTGGATCGAATTGGTGAAGCAGCTTATCGACTAAAGCTATCAATGGAACTGAGTGGTCTACATAACGTATTCTACATATTAGTGTTGCGGAAGGCAATGCAAGAGCCTTTGTAAGTGATTGCGGTCGATCAGGTACCGGTTGATATTGGGTTGATGACGAAGGTCAAGCCCGTCCGCATTGAGGACTCAGAAGTCAATCGACTACGTAATAAATACATCAGGATGGTCAAAGTCCGATGGGGCAACTGCGGTCGTGAGGAGATTTCGTGGGAGCGAGAGTAGACCATGCTTGAGGAGTATCTCGAGCTTTTCTTCTCAGGTACCTTTTAAGTTTGAGTACTTTCTATTCCATAATTTCGGGACGAAATTCTTCTAAGAGGGAGAGAATTGTAACGCCCCAAATATCAAAAAATGATCTAGTAGCGTCTTAAGGCCAATTTGGGGCCTCATAAGGGTCACACGGCCTAGGACATGGGCGTGTCCATGGTCATGTCCTGCTACGAGTTTGATGATTTTCCGTATGGTCGACGAAATATAATCAACGGTCCGTGGAGGTCGAGAACACGGCCTGAGATACGGGCGTGTCCAGGTCTGTGCACTGCTCGGGCTGTGTCGAGTGTGTTATATGGCCGAGGACAGGAGCGTGTCCAGGGCGTGTCTTATATACGGCCTGTGAAATGGGCATGTCACATGGTCGTGTCATGTTCGGGATGCGACGATTTCAGCATCGATTGGGTCACATGGCCCATGACATGGGTGTGCCCATGGTTGACACAGGCGTGTCCCAAGCCGTGTCACCGACCATGTCATGTTCGGTATTTTCTGGTTCACGGCGAGTGTTGAACACGGCCTTGGTCACGGGAGTGTCGCAAGCTGTGTTCGGCCTAGGAAATTGATTTTAAGTGTGAATCGTGGTCGTTCGTTTACTTCTATTGGGATCTAATGGCCCAGATCTGTCCTTGCTGATATAAGGCCGGGAATAGGTTTTAAACCCTCATTTCCCTTTAAGATTTCTCTTTCTAAAGTGTTAGAGAGAGGGGAGAGCGAGGAAGAAGGAGAAGGAGAAATCTGCCCCCCGGAGGATCTTCGGAGCCCCAAATCGCAAGCCGTGTCCAGATCTACGGAGGCGAGGCCATTGCGGTTCTTTTCATCCGTCTAGATCTCCATGGCGTGAAAGCAAACCTCAAGGGTAATGATTCTCTTCTTAGGCATGTGAAGTCCTATTTCCTTTTTGCATAGGAAGCACATTCTCGCGAGTATGCGGTGAGTGCGAGGTATTCCTTCAGGTAGACATGAATAGTCCCCGTTGTTTTGCATGTAGAGTCCGGAATCGAAGTACATACATAGGCATAGTGTGTGATGCCTACCCGGACAAGTTAGTTTGGATCGATGATGTTTCATTGTGCATGAATGGTCGGAGAAGACTCCGTGCCAATGGTTGTTTTTAAGTTTTCTATGTGGTAGATTTCAGCAGGGATCCTTGGGGATTAACTCCAAGGTACACCCGGAAATCTGGGCAGAAGCAAAGTTCTCCCATAATGTTGGCCTGGGAGCCAGCCGTGTATATAACCGGGTTATTTACGATTGTTTGATCGATATGTTGGGACAGGGGGAAACTTGGCCTGTGTCGATGACTTGTATTGCTATGGCGAGGTGAGCAACGGGCGGGTGGAACCTTACCCACTCCAAGTGGTTCAGTGAAAGTTGGCTTAGAGAGCGATTCTAGGATTCGGCTGAAAGGACTTTATAGCTCATGTGTTAGCCATCCTGGGGGCAGTGGTGGATCGCAGAACGTACCTGGTTCAGACTGGGTTCACCGAGAAAGTGCCCCGAGAGAACGGGGTGTGGGGACGTAAGTGTCTATGCCTATGGTGAAGTGTACTTAAGTTGTACTTTCACTTTAATGGTTGGATTATACTAATGCAATGCAGGGAAGGAGCATCGCCACCCCAAGTAATGGGGAGGGATCATTATAATTTGGTCAGCTTTTGCTGACCGTTGCTTTTGTTTGTCACCGTTGTGGTGGATTGTTGCTTGCAGGTGCTGCGGAGCCTAGTGGCAAATAGCAGGTTGAAGCCCTTGTTGCTGAGCCGGTCCTCGAAGGCCTTTGAGAATGTTTACTTTTACTCTCAAGTGTGACCGACCTGCTTGCTGATGTTTGGAAGACACTATTTGTTTAAGTAAACTCTTGTAAGGCCATAAGGCCATATACTTTGTGTATTTGTACGCTCATTCCTATTTTGGGTGTTTAGTGGACATTCATGCTGTGATTTCGGTTCTTTTCTTTGCAACATTTAAAATTTTTCTGCTAGAATGTACTCTGTATAGGATGTGTGTTATTGGAAGGATGGTTTCATTTAGTAACCCTTTGTTCTGTCTGTGGTATATGGCGTCGGGCCTCTACCGGACCTACTATTATATGCTGTGTGACGGATAGGGGTGTTATATAGTTCAGTTCTTCTTACATAGCCACTATCCAGAAAGGGTCTATATTGGCTTCTTCAAACTGCTTAGGCTCTATCTGACTTAGAAAACTATAGTGCATAGCTACATTTAGATTTCTGCTCCTGGAAGGTTACCTTGCCTTGCATACCAAATTATCAAGTCTCTGGGATGGTCTCTTAAATTTCTGACAACCATTGGTAATCTATCTCTAGCTCCTTGATTTTTAGTTTCAGTGGGCTAGAGTTATTCCTCTTTCTACAATGCAGTTGGTCCTTCTTCTAGGATGTGCACACCATCTTCCTTTTCTTAGTCTAATGGAGTGGTGTCTTTTAAGCTTAGTTTTTCCATTCTTAAATCAACACCTGCATCATTAGAAGATCTTTGCAGCTCATTGTGAATCATGGAAGTTTCATAAAATATAACATTAATAGATTCTTCTACAACCTGAGTCTTCAAGTTGAAAATCTTATATGCTTTTTTATAGCTGTTATACCTAACAAAAATGTCGTCATAGGATTTTTCAGCAAATTTGGTCAAGTAGGACTCCCCATTGTTAAGCACATAGCATTTGCTTCCAAAAAATCCTAAAGAAGGCTAAATTTTGTTTTCTTCCTCTATTTTGGACATGACATGTTGTGTTGACTGCCTCATCCCAGAAATATTCTAGGAGAGAAGTGTCACTCAGCATGGTTCTTCCATCCTCAATGAGAGTTCTGTTTTTTCTCTCAGCAATACCATTTTGCGTAGGTATTCTTGGAGAGGAGAATTCTTGAAAGATACATTGCTCTTTGTATAATTTTGTCATGCATTCAGACTGAAATTCTATGATATGGTCACTTTCTATTTTGACCATAGTGTAATCTTTTTCATTCTGAATTTTCTTGACAAAGGTCACAAAGTTATCCAAGGCATCTGACTTTCTCTTTAGAAGGAATACTCAAACAAATCTGGAGTAATCATCAACTATCACAAAAGTATAAACTGTCCTACCTAGACTATGAATTGGCATAGGAGCAAATAAGTCCATTTGAAGGAGGGAGAGACACCTTTCAGAATCCTTGGACCCAATGATCTTGAAGGTAGTCTTTGTTTGCTTGCCCTTTTGGCATGCAGTACAAATGCCCTCTTTGGTGAATTTCAACTTAGGTCCATTTTTTACCAGCCCTTTAGTAAAGAGTTTGTTGAAAGACTTGTAGTTCAAGTGAGCAAGCCTTTTCTGTCATTACACACAATAAGAGTCTTTCTCATTTGATATAAGGTATACTGAAGACTTGGAATCTAAACAAAAAAAAAGTTAAAACAATAAATATTTTCACTCCTAGTGTCAGTTAGAATGATTTCTTGGTCAGTAGAACTTTTGATTAAACACTTATCCTTGTGATAAACAAAGGCGTAGCCTAGATCATATAGTTAACTTATGCTAATTAGATTGTGTTGCAATCCTTTTACATAAACCACTTTTGTGATGCTGACTATGTCATTGGTGATCATATCATACCCTTTTGTTACTTCTCTTTCTGTGACTCCAAAGATATTTTTTGGTCTATCCTTTACTAGAGTGAATTCTTTCAGTTGGCTTATTATTCCAATCATGTGCCTAGAAAAACCATTGTCTAAGTACCAGATAGGCATTTGATTGGTGCTTGGACATACCTGCAAAAAATATTTAATTTACCTTAGGGACCCAAAGAAATTTTGGCCCTTGGTTCTTGTTAGCATAGTAAGAAATATTTCTTCCAATAGCAGCCTTAGCAGGAAAGCTCATCATTGCATTCGACACATTAGGGTTGTGCCAACAATCAATGGCAAAGTGTCCCACCTTGCCACATCACCAACACTCATGGATGTTGTATCTTATCTTCTGAACATTCTTTGAGGTGGCATATTGTTTCTATTCAGTAGAGAGGATAGCATCATTTTTCCTATTTCTCCCAGCTATATTTTGGTGGAAAACTTGATAGTAAACAAGCTTACTTAAATGTTTTTGTTTGATAGAAATAGATGTCTGACTTGTAGCTAGCATGGTGTTGATGATATAAGATATAGCCTTGTGAGAGTTTCTTACTGTCTTACCATCAGCCATCTTCTTTGATGGAAGTTTTTGTGAGGATGCCACTTCCTTACCCCTGAGTGTAGGGGCTGGAGCACCAAACACAAATTTTTTATGATGGGCCATTTGGATTTCTTCATGGGGAGCTTTCAAATCACTCAACCCCATGCCCTTTTGCCTTCTATTATAAGGTGCACTATTGACCTTACTTTATGAACTTCCTTTATCTCAGTGACCATATATGTTATCATTGTCATACATGTTAGAAGGGATTAATACTTCGTGAAAGGTGGTTTGAGGCACAACTAGAGTCTTGCCTTTTCCCAAAAAATTAGCTACTTCAACTTTCCACTTGAACCTCAATCATCTTCTATTATTTTGAGAAGAGAAGTTATCAATAAGTGGCAGGACAATGTTGGGATTGGAGACTTTCTCCATTAACTTCCTCTCATTTAGGATCTTTGCTTGAAAATCCTTAATGGTGTTTGCATTTTGTACCAGCAATTCAGTTGTCCATCAATCCTTTTTGTAAGCTCAAAAAGTTTTGGTGTCTGGCGGGCCAACTTCTTGGTAGCTATCTCAAGATTACATTCCAAAATTTTTAGGGTTTCAATTTCCCTAGCTTGTTTCTTAACAAGCTTTTTGATATTCTTGAGAGACTCAAGAATTACCCCATATCTTTTAATTACCTCATTGAAGTTTTTTTCTAGATTCAGATTCACATTTATCAACATTTGATGAGCATGAATCTTAGTCTTCACCAGTTTCATAGTTTGAGTCAAAAGGTGGGATGGAAGTTCTAGTATGTACCTCATCAGGATGATTGTCATCCTGAGCTTCTTCATCAGACATGGTCATGAGGTTACAATATTATTTATCTTCAGAGTCACTATCAGTTTAAGACAGTGGTGCCCTTATGCCCACCTTGGCTACTGGTAATCTATATTTTCTTTCATAGAGAATAACCCAATATATGCATTTTCTTTGTCAGATTCTGAGGTCTTAGAATCACTATTAGATAGTCTTACGTGATTATTACTCAAGAAGATCTTATCATCCTTTTTCTCCTTATGATGTATCTTGTCATCTGACCTCTTACTCTCTTTTCTTTTAACCGGACAATCAACTATAACATGTTCTGACTTGTTGCAACTGTAGCAAACCACATCAGTTTTAAAATGTTTTTTTTTGTTTAGAAACATACCTTACCCCAGTGGGGTCCTTTCTTGATTTTTCATAATTAGCTTGGGGCTTCCTTGAGTTAGAGCCTATAGGGACCTTGTTCTTCCACTATCTCCTTTTGCTTACATCTACTTGAATTGCTTGGAGAATAATGTTAGCTCTTCATCAGATAATTCAGCTTCTAATGAACTGGGTGCAGAGCATTCTGACTCAGTAGACCCTTTTAGGGGAGAAGAAGTCTTCTCTCTGCTCCTCCTAGAGGTTTCAGCTTTAAAGGCCACTGTCTTCTCTCTACTGAAGGACTTGGTAGATTCTTCTTCAGACTTTATAGAGTTCAGTTGAATCTCATGAGATAGTAATTTGCCAAACAAGTTTTGTTACAGAATATTGGCTAAGTTTTGCATCTCCCTTGTGACACAAATCTTGATGTCCCACTCTTTGTTTAGTGACCTCAATAATTTGTCATTTAGTTCAATGGTTGAAAATTTCTTGTCGTAGGTCTTCAGTCCATTAATAATTTCGAAGAATTTCTCATAGCACACATCTATGGAGTCCTTATCTTTTCTGAAAGCCTCATATTGTGGATTCAGAAGGGATTTTTTTATCATCCCTTACCTCCTCGGTCCCCTACATTTTTACCACAAGAGAATCCCACATTTATTTTGAAGTATTGCAATGAATAAGGTTCTGAAAGATTGAGTCATCAATACCATTAACTATAATGTTCTAGGCCATCTTGTCTACAGAAGCCAGAACTACCTCATACTTTCATTTCTGAGGATGTCTTTGGGGTTTTAATGTTAGCAACTAATGTTGAGATCTTCATGGGGACGAAGGGACCCTCTTTCATTGTAATAATGATTTTAGGGTGTGAGGCTTCCATGAAAAGCCTCACTCTCTTCTTCCATATCCCAATGTTCTTCTTCCTACAAATAGGAAGCTTCATAGAACTCGTTTCTTCGTGGTTCTCTCTAGATGTCATGATGATTGACTTTTACTACCCTTGGAGATCTTATTCAGACTGTTAGGTCTTTATTTAAAAACCTAGCTCTGATACCACTTAAAATTATTTTAAGGGTAGTTAAACACCTAGAGGGGGTGAATATGTTTCTCTTGGATTTATAAATCTTTTCTAGATATTACATGGTATGTTGATCTTAGGTTAGTTGCTTTCAAGAACACAGAAAACACACAAGTAATTTATAGGTGTTTCCCAACTTAGGGTACATCCACTTTCCCCCTTCACTTATCTAACAATGTGCTAAACTAGGCCAACTACTCCAACACTTAGATCAACTGATCTTACAACTCAGATCCCTCCCTGAATCTTACACCTTAGAGTGGTTTCCACTCTTACAACTTAGACATTTCTTAGTCCTACCTCAGAGACAGCAACAGGTATACTGCCTCAAGCTCATAAAATAGCCCTACCTCAGCCTTTATAATACAGGCCTACCTCAGATTCCTTGCAAAAATCCTACATCAGACTTTGGAAAAAGTCCTACACTCAGATCTCAACGAGATCATCCAACAGAGATTGAAAGAGTGTTTGTTTTACAAAGACTCAAGAATAAATGTTATGAGAGGATTCTTCTTTATCTATTTCTCCAAAGAGCTTTTTTTTACCCACAGCAACAAGAAACGACCTTCAGATTTGGAATATTAAGAGCTGTGTTGAATTCTTGTAGAGATCTTCTTCTTCTTTAAGATTCAAAAAGATTGTTGAGAAGACTTGTGGTGGTTGAAGACAAATGAATTGATCTTTCTTGCTGGCGATGAATATGGTTAATTAGGGTTTGTAGAAAGTATTCCAAACTTCTTGTAAAAGTCTCACGCACTTATCTTATATATCTCTATATTATCAATGGCTATAATCCTACTTAGGTATGTGGAATCGCCGCATTGATAGTTATATCTTCCCAAGATTTTGTGTCAGAAGAATGCGGCGGTTTTTGTCTTCTAGTGCGCAATTGGCATCAATTTGAATTAAGCTTGACGTCAGCAAATTGTCTTGGCGCCTTCTGACATAGAATAAAATTTTGTACTTCTGTAGAGGCGTTGAGTGCATTAAATTGACATGAATCCATATAACTTAGTCAAATACTTGAATTTCTGAAGAGGCGTTGAGTGATTAAGATTGACTCGGTGCATTAAGCATTAGCGTTGAGTAAAGCCTTGTATCTTAGCGCATTGGCACTTGGAGAGATTTATTGCTTTTCTGCTGAGGCGTTGAGTGAATGGCCATCACTCGACGCATTTGTAGTTAGATAGAATTTCTCTTCTCTACTAAGGCATTGAGTGAATGGCCTTTACTCGACGCATTTGTACTTAGAATTTTTGCTTATCGAGGGTACCTTTGAGTGAACAACATCCATTCAACTAAATTAGTCCTTTAGCATCAAGTAATGTGAGATGACTCAATGCAATTGTACTTAAGCAAACATCCTTCACTCTATAATATGTTGACTTATCTCCAATTGAATTTTTGATAATCCCAAGCTGTCTTATCAATCAATTACTATTAACCTGCACATTTTAACTCAGAGAAATATCAAATACATATTTGTGTATATTATTGACTTGTGGGGCTTCTTCAAATCTAGGACATTGTGGTCAATGTTCCCAATAGGATCTTTTGAAGTGGAAAATCTGAAAATGGTGAAAAACTGCATGGTTGGATCTATGTCGAGCCAAAATCCACTGTTTTATTGGAGTTTATAAGAGTTTGGGATGATTCCTCGGAGAGTGACATGCCACCTCTCCATTACAAGTACAAACTATTAAAAAGATGAAAAAGAAACTAAGTCCCAGTAGCCTCGATGGAAATAGTCCGACAAGGAAAATGGCTAAGTCTACGTAGCCTCGATAGAAACGTTCTGGCGGGGAGAAATATCTAAGTCCACGGAACATCAGTAGAAGCCTTCCGGCAAGGATAAATCTCCAAGTCCATAGATCTTCGATGGCAGTGCTCTTGATGAAGCAGAGCCTTGGTGGGAGCACTCTCGCGGATATGAACATTGTGTCTTGGAACCCTGATGGAACCTTTGCGCTAGAAGGGGAGCGAAGCGAATTCTTTTATGGAGGATCGGCCAAGTCCACGACCTCACTAGGAAACCTCGGAGCTCTCTCTAGCCTTTGGAGTTGCTTGTCTTTAAATGAAGGTCTGGGGGCCTATTTATAGTTTTCTGAAGGGATACATAGGTAATTGTGTCGGGCAAATTTTTTGCTAAAAAATGGCGTCGCTCCGTTTCTGTCACCTGGATCACCAAATTTAGCGAAAAGTCAAAAGTGCCCACCCCCCCTCCCGAGAGGTACGGGAAGCCCTGTAATGGTGGCTGACGACGGTGGAGACCGGTGGTGGAGGTGGCCGGACTGTGGTGGCAGCCTCCGCACACGCATTTTCACGTGCACGTTGTTATGCACTTAGAGACGCAAGCAGGCCGATATACACGTGTGCGCACCTACGCACGTGAAATGTGCATGAGGTATCGCGTACGTTGTGTCATGCGTGCATTTCCACATGCGCGGTGTCGCGTTAATGGTATTACGCGCGTGGTGTCACCCACAGGCTTCTATGGTGTTTCACACATGATGTGGTGTATGCATTGCTTGCCGTTACCATGTGCGACCTATTGCTCCCTCTATGTGGAGTGCTTGATTTGGCCCCTATTTTAGCCTACACTTAGACCTTCAAGGCAAGCATGGCCTATAGTGCGCTGCTCACCTGGTTGTGTCGGTTTACCTTCGTTTCTTTTGTCGTGATCTTCTTAGTTTGACTCGAGAATTTCAGGGGGAACCACATCAAATACCCGTAAATTTTTGGAGGTCGTGATCCACAAAGCGACGAGCCCAGAATTTTTAAGCTTGATCATTCCATCTTGGGGTTATGGACTTAAGATCATTTCAGTATGAGCATATCGCAAGTTACTTTTGCTTGCGGCATAAAATATCCCCTTGTTTGGGCCTTGATGTAAGAGCTGACATCTTGGAACCACTGGTGTCGACTTCACGGGCCGAAGGTTCCACGTGGGATGCCTGGGCAGTGATTCTTGTGATTGATTGCTCATGCATTGCCCTTGCTGGTTATATGGCGCCTGCGGCGCATCATGAAAAGACCCTCCTACTTAATGCTTTGTGTGCCATGTTTGCACAAAATTGAATTTCCTTTCACATCCTCCGTGTATGAATGTGTGAATATTCCGTTGTGCACTAGCCTATGCAATTTTTGTGGAGTGTTAGCGCTGGTGTCAAATTCTTGTGGCATAGAGTGATGTTCTTCCGCCTTGTCTTACTATCGGGGGAGGACCTGCGGGCTTGCTGTTGGGTATTGCATCAACAATAACCCATATTTGTATGAAGTCACCCTTGAATTAAGATAAATTAAGTTTGTATTTGATGCCTTGTTCAAGTTAAGTGTTTGCTGGTTATAATTGCCAAGTGTAGACCAATGTTAGTTTACAATGGGTCACCAAACACAGGACCATACAATGTAATCCCTCATTGTGTGATCCATGGTGTTGACTCATATGTAACCTCTCTATTGGGACACACTTCTTTTTCAAAGTAGTAAAATTATGGGAGAAAGACTAGTTGTTTAATTCCTTGAAGAAATTCATTTTTTAAAAAGTCAAATTTTCTAAGTATTTTTCTCGAGAAAGGCTTATATGTACTCGAGTAGAATTGAAGTTATTTCTCGAGTTAGCTAAGTCAGGTATTTGAGTAGCAGAAGATGTTCTCGAGAAGGCATAATCTAGTTCTCGAGAAAGCCATACAGTACTCGAGTAAGACTTGTTTCTTTCTCGAGATAACTTAAATTTAGTTCAGAATTTTTTCTAAGTCCTTTCTCGAGAAGTTCTAAGTTAGTTCTCGAGAAGACCTAAGATAGTTCTCAAAAAGGCCAAAGTAGTTCTCGAGAAACAAATGTTCTTACTCGGGAGACAAAAACATTCTTCTCGAGTTGGCTTCTTATTCTCGAGTAACAAAAAAATTTTCTCGAGAAAAGTCTTTTCTTTCTTGAGAAGCTAGAATTCATTTTCTCCATTTTCCTTAAGTAACTCTTCTCGAGAAACAAAAATCTCTTCTCGAGAAATAGAAACCTCTTCTCGAGTAATTCTTATCTCTCTCGAGAAATGGAGTCCAAAATTCTGAAATTTCGCTAAGTGGTAGATGGATTTGAATTCAAATGCAATTAATTCTTAATTGGTCCACGTGGATGGTATTTAATTAATTCAGACCATTAGGTTAAGCCTATAAAAGGTCTTGTTAGAATCGACAAACCCTAAGAAGAATTTTATAGTTTTCTGAATCATTTTCAACTTCCAAATCGGGAAACATCGTTGCCGACTAAAACATGTTCTTCATCACCGATCTTCTCAATCTCTCACAGATTCAGACAAGAAGGATTAAATTGATCAAGCTTTTCGTCTTCTACAAATCTTCTCCTTGATCGTGGTGATCTTACATTCTCAGATCCAAGTAATCTCTGGATTCTTCCTCAACTTTTCTGACAGATCTTCACGATTTCTCAAGAAGGAACAAGCCGAGATTCAGCCAGATCTGTGAAGAAAATTTGTGTATTTTCATTGTGAATTCATTTTTATTCTTATAGGAGTTATTCTATGAGATTGTAAGAGTTCCTATCCGAGTTGTTGTAGAAGTGGTTTTACTCCGAGTTGTAGGAACATTGTTCCGAGTTGTAGGAACATTGTTCCGAGTTGTAGGATTATTTTTCAATCCGAGATAATAGTGAAGTGGCTGAGTCTAGCATGGTGCTAGATCGGTGAGGTGGAGAGTGGATGTACCCAAGGTTTGGGAACCACTATAATTTTTGGTGTCGTCTGTGGTTTTCTTGTTTATTTTTTGCGCATCTCTCGTATAATTTTTTATTCCGTAAAAAGGCGCAGAACTCGCCTATTCACCCCCTCTAAGTGATTTAGGTAGACAACTAGAAATTATCAATTAGTATCAGAGGGAGGTTGTTCATCAAAAGGTTAACACCTTGAACAAGATCCGCTCCTAGTTCTCTTAAGAGTGTACAAGCATGGACAGAGTTAAGGATTTTGCTAAGCTACCCGTATGCACTAAGGCAAACTTCCCCATATGGAAAGAAAGGGTGAAGTTCTTCTTGAAAGCAGTGGATCTAAGGATTTTCATGATAGTGGAAGGAGGCCCCTATATTCCTATGTCGGTCTCCACTATTGACTCCTTAAAGCAAGTACCAAAGAAAATGATGGATCTATATAAAGATGATATTGCACTTATCTCTCTAGACAAGAAAGCTAAAAATATCATCGCAAGTGCAGTCGATGATTCTATGCTACAAAATCGCATTCACTGTAAATCTACCAAAGCGATATGGCAGTCTCTGATCGTGTTGATGGAAGGCACCGAAGAAGTTAGGGATGATAGAAGATCCCTTTTGAACAAGAAGTATGGGGCCTTGCTTAGCAGACACCTTTGAAAAAAATTTTAAGATCGTCAACGGTCTGAGGAACTATGGCCGAGTCTTCACTAATGGAGAACTAAATGATAAGCTCCTATGATCCATAACTAAAGAATGGGACAACAAAATATGTGTCATAAGGGAGTTTGGAAATCTAGCTGAGACTGATCCTCAGAACCACTTCGGGAAGCTGAGGTCATATGAGCTTCAAATAAATACTAGAAAAGCAGGAGAAGAGGGAAGCAGATCCTCATCGAAGGAGTAGTTTGTCGCACTAAAGGCAGACATCTAAAGGAAGGTCAAGGCTGCATCTCCTGCTCCTACATAGGAAGAAAGTGAAGAAGAAAACTCAGAGCCAAGCTCCTCGGGCTCAGAGCTATCAGATGGAGAGTTCTTCCTACTTTCTAGGCAGTTTGAAAAGTTTCTGAGTAAGAAGAAGCAATGGAAAGGCAAAGACTTTTCCTCCAAAAGTTCACGTCACGATGGTGATCATCATAAAAAAGACTCAAGCAGCCACGTCAGGTATAACTCCAAACCGAACAAACATATTTCAACTGACATTGTTTGTTATTGTTGTAATAAGACAGGGCACGTAATTGCTGATTTCCCGCACAAGAAGAAAGAGGGTGGAAGAAGACAAGAAAAGAAGTCTTCTTATGGCAAAAAGAAATCTAAAAGAAACCTAGTAACAAAGAAGGCAAAGACTCTCAGTAACACTGACTCATCTCAGTCAAGTGAGGAAGAGGAATCCTACTTTGGGGTTATGGCACAGACAGACGAGGAATAAGAACCCCAGTACACTGGGAAGGTAAACTCTCACACCCCTCTATCCTAATCTGATGCTTCGTACCATGATCATGTGGATTGCTCCTCTGATGATGAGTCTGAACTCATGATTACATACAAGGAGTTGATTAGGGCTTACAACAAATGTCGAAGAGTCGCGAGAACTCAAGCCAAGGAGATCAAATCTCTCAAGGCTGAGGAGAGCACTTTGAGGGAGGAAGTCACAAAGATGGACTCACTTAGAAAGCAATTCCATGCTACGATGGAAGAATACAATAAAGCTCTCGAGCACCTAAACCTGAAAGAGAAAATCATCAAGAAGTTAAAAGAATAATTGTCGCTGAAAAGAAACTTGTTGAAAGTTTCTCCAAACCCAAGACAGTCCTTCAACTTGTTGTTGAGTTCTCTGCTCAGGCCAAAGGAGCTGGCTTAGGCCATGAGGCTGCTCCTAGTAAATCTTCTAGGAGGAACAAAGATCAAAGAAGGAATAATACAGCTAAGAAAGCTTTAGCCAAGGAGAAGGGAAAAGTTCATCTAGATCAAACTTCGTTTAAGAAGGTCATCTCTCCAACAAATAAGTTTGATTTTGATTCATCCTACGGTCATTTGGTCATGCCTAATTATGTAGAGCCTAAGTCACGGTACCAAGGTTGGACTCATCCCCGAAACTTTGGTGAAAGTGTGCTCAAGGAACCTTATGAGGAAATCCAAATGAAATACTATGGTCCATACATTCATGGCCATAATATTAAGAGGGAACCTAAGGCCAAGCCAGTTATACCGAAGGAAAAGGAGGTGAAAAAGGCTTGTGAGTGCCATCATCATGTGGCTTCAACCTCTGATGTTTTTAGTTATCTACCTAAATCACCTAGAGGGGGGTGAATAGGTAAGGTCTGCGTCTTCTTGCAGAATAAAAACTTATAACAACAGAGCACGGAAAATAAACAAGCAAGCCATAGAAAACACAAGATTTATATTGATTCCCCAACCTTGGGTACGTCCACTCTCCACCTCACCGATCTAGCACCATGCAAGACTCGGCTACTACACTATTAGCTCGGATTGGAAAACAATCCTACAACTCGGAGCAATGTCCCTACAACTCAGATTCAAAAACTCTAACAAAAATCTCGGAGAACAAAGCTCCTACTGTAATATCCCTCAGACAACTAGACCCCTAGGAGTGGTTTTGTCATGACTAGGTCACGACCAAACCATAAAAATCCCAAAGAATAGCAAGTGAACAAGGCTCAAGGTGAAAATCACCTTGGTCTATAAGTAGTAGAATCTGAGGTACAATCCTAGGCATGACTTTAGGGTTTTAACTTGGTTCCATAATCCCATCATGGCACCTCTAAGCCTAAGGGAGGCCAATATGTCGTTTTGGACCCATTAGGGTCAACCAAAAGAGGCCAAGATGACTCAAGTCTGGGAGGTGTCGAGTGAGTTGACAAGACTCGACGAGTAGATCAGGTATCTACTTAGACAGGTTTTTGGGCTTGGGTGTTGAGTGCGTGGAGTGCACTCAACTCTATGGGCTGAATGGCGTTGAGTGTGTTCAGTTCACTCAACGCCATCTTACTCAAGAAGAATCTTGGGCTCGAGCATTGAGTGCGTCGAGTGCACTCAACGCCATAGGTTGAATGGCGTTGAATGCACTCAACGCCATCTTACTTAGAAATAATTTGGAATTCGGGCATTGAGTGCGTTGAGTCCACTCAACGCCATGGGCTGAATGGCGTTGAGTGTGTTGAGGGCACTCAACGCCATCTTTAAAGGATTTTCTGGCATTATGGAATTTAGTGAGTTGAGCTCACTCAACACCATAGACTGAATGACGTCGAGTGAGCTGAAGTGAGCTGAGCTCACTCAACGCCATTGTACTTGGAGGATTTTCTAGAATTATGGCATTGAGTGAGTTGAGCTCACTCAACACCATAGAATGAATGGCGTCAAGTGAGCTGAGCTCACTCCACGCCATTGTTCTTGGAGGATTTTCTGGAATTATGGTGTTGAGTTAGTTGAGCTCACTCAATGCCACAGACTTGGAATATTTTCTAGAATTATGGCGTTGAGTGAGTTGAGCTCACTCAACGCCATAGACTGAATAGCGTCGAGTGAGCTCAAGCTGAGTGAGCTCACTCAACGCCGTTGTACTTGGAAAAAACTTCTGGAATTATGGCGTTGAGTGAGTTGATGAAAGAGAGGGGATAGATCAAATCTCCTCTAGAGGGTGGTGAAGAGAGTATTAAAAAATTTTCATTAATTTTTATAGTGGAATTAAAATAGGTGTTACTTATAAGTATAAGAGAATTAAAAACAAAAGCAAACACAACACAGCAGGAATAAAGAAAGATGAGCAACCAGACGACACAAGAAAATTATAATGGTTCCCCAAATCTGGGTACATCCACTCTTCTACCACCTTGGTAGGAATCCACTTAGGTTTTTTATCAGGTACCCTATCACCACAAGATCTGCTTCAGGTAGATCTAGAAACCCTTCAGGCTTTTGATCAGGTGCTAAAAAACCAATCGGTTTTTGATCAGGTGCCCTATCACAAAAGAGTTCACTTTTAAAGGGAGTAATAACCCTGTACAAGAGCGGTTAAAGAAAACAAATGGTGGTCTTCTCTTTCTCAAAGCAAATGAGAAGACTATGTGGATTTGATGATGCCAAAGCTCCCCCTGATATATTGAGAAGATTCAAGAAGATGGAAGCTTTGTCCAGGGTGTAGGTCTTCAATAGACTGGTGTTCTTGCTCTTCAGAATCTATAAAATGATGTTGATTTTTTGTATCTATAGATTCCTTAAGATATAACTGAAGAAGAAGACTCAAGATGAAAATTTGTTGTTCTTCTTCTGTTTTCTGAGAGCAGAATGGAGAATTCTAAGAGCTATTGCAGAAAAATGCTTGCGTTCTCTGAGAGACTATTTCTGAAATCTGCTTGTCTGCCAATTAACCAGTCTTAATATCTCTTTTTGAGATTCAAAAAACATTCCTTAAATTATTGCAGAAAACAAGGAGAGAAACAACTACAAATTTTTGCAATTAATATTCTCCCCAACTGTCTTGGCAAATAAGTAAGAATAATAACTCTTTGAAATACCATAGTTAATGCTGTGAAGAAACAGCTATATGCCTTGAGAATGTCGGCATTAACTACCAGAGATTATTTGACAAGAATAGAAATAATGAAGTAGGTAATAAATCTTCAAGACAGCTGCTGAAAATAAAAGAAGTCGGACACAGAGAATGATAGTCGATCTGAGAAGGAAGATCGTCGAGCTGAGATCAACTATCTGCGATCTGAGACTTCTATAAACAAAAGAGAAAACGTTGACATGATCTCGTAGATCATCGAGCTCAGTTCAGAGACTAATCTCTGAGATCGTCGATCGTCGAGCTGAGTTCGACGAAAGTCAAACTGATATGAAATCCACAGATTTCTTCTGAGTCTGAGATCTTTGAGAGAAATCCAAAGCAGGTCCTGAGAAATCTTACCAGTAGAGACTAACTTAGACTAAGACCTTGACCCTGGCAATACATATGTGTCAATATCCTAAGAGTGGACCTAGCCCAAATCAAATAAGGGTTCAAACAATCTCCCCCTATTTGGGTGAGGTCACTCAAAGTAAAAAGAAACTAAAAATACAAGGCCATACATATCTGCTAAAATTTAAACTATCAATAGATATAATATATCAATGTACTGCACATTCAGTTCAGATAAAATAGTAAAGCAATAAAGTAGTAACAGTTCAGAGGAAAACTTAAGAATTAGCAGGAGGAGGAGCAAAAGAAGTTTTGGCAAAAGCAATCTTCTTAGTTGGGTCTTCTGCTTCCTTCTTTGATATCTTTAAGTCTTGCTCACCAAGGGTTTTCTGAGAGATGGCTCTGGGTACAACTGCTTCTAGATGAAGTGACATATATTCAGCAGGATTGAATACCTTCTTACTTACTTGCATCCTTTCAAGTTCTTTTTCTCTGTAAGAGGACATAGTAGTAAACTGTGATTAATCTTGTCCTTCTTTTCTGGCTTTGTTAATCTGAGACAATCCAATTAGCTCATTAATTCTGGCCATCCTGAAGTAAGGATCAAGCTCTAGATCAGCAGGAGGAGAGGAAGGTTTCTCTGGATCAGCATCCTGTAATGGCTTCTGAGATAAGCTTCTGAATTGGGTAGATTGAGCTTGAAAGTTTGTTGATACAAGATTTTGTTGTTGTTGATTGGAGTAAAGAGATCTTGGAGGAGGAGCTTGACTGAACTTGCCTTTGGACTTAGAAGATTGAGAAGAGGAATGCGTTTGAGATCTAGAAGGAGCTTGCTTCTGATACTGTGAAGGAGCTGGCTCTGAAGATGTAGATATATTTGAACTTTGAGTTACATTACCTGAAGCTCCTGTAGTAGGAGGAGGACCTCTCCTGAACTTTTGAGGAGGAGGAGAGTAACTTC
The DNA here is from genome assembly GCA_039513925.1 of Platanthera zijinensis. Classification (NCBI taxonomy): domain Eukaryota; kingdom Viridiplantae; phylum Streptophyta; class Magnoliopsida; order Asparagales; family Orchidaceae; genus Platanthera; species Platanthera zijinensis. Next base: position 226,608,378 of record CM077079.1, read on the forward strand.
TTCATTTTTTCCTAGCCTTTTGCTCATTCCTTGACAGCCACATCCATTGTGGCATTCCTTGATAAGGAGTAATCTTCTGGAGTATGTAGTATGGAGTGTCATTATGTGGATTTGGCTTTGGAACTGCCTTAGGTTGAGCTTTCCTTTTCTTAGACACTTTCTTTTTGTTGTCATCAAAATCTGAATTATCATCTTGATCATTATCAGATGAGCCTTGGGGATTATCATACAGTGCATCAATCTCTCTAATTACTTCCTTTGGAACTTCCTTATCAGCTGGAGGAAGGATAACTTTAGTAGGAACTACTTCAGTTTCCATAGCAATATCTTGAGCAATGAGATCATCAAGACTTGGAATGGGGCTATCATCCAAAATATAAGATGGCCCAGGAGATCTTGAAATAGGAGAATCAGACTTTTCTGCTAGAGGAACTAAAAAACTTGCCTTTAGTTGTCTCACAACTTCAGGACTTATAGAGGGAGTACAACACACAATAGCCAAAGAAGATGGCTTAAAACTTGGAAGACAATTTAGAAAAAGTGTACATAAGGAACTCAACAACCAAAAGATATCTACTGTGGGATTGATGCAACAATCACCAACAGTCAAAACTTCTGGAAGAACTATTTCTTCTGCATCAGTATCAATATCAATAATTTTAGTATCTAAAGCCATCTGATCATCTGAGGAGACATCTTCCTGCATATCTGTTGAAACTGCTACTGTTGGAGAGAGCATAGGAGCTTCTCCATTGGATATCTCCCCCTACCTTGCTGTAGAGGCATCTGTATCCAGGCCCCCAGAAGAAGGGACAGAGGAGAGGGTAGCAACTCTATGGGTAAGAGTGTTGATGGAGGCAGAGAGAGGAGCTATAGCTTGTGCAATAAGATGCTCTAAGGAGGGAGAAATTAATTTCAGAATATCTTGAGCTATATCTGAGAAATTTAGGTATAGGAGTTCAGGCTCAGAGGAGGTGTAAGGAGTTTGATGTCCACAATTTGAACAAACTGAGAAGGCAGAAGGGAAATCTGTATGAGTGAACTCAGGAAAAGAGGAGGATGGAGTAACATCAGAGGGAAGAGATGATGATGGAACATCCTTTTGGATGGGCTCAAAGGGAATCTGAGAGGATAATGATGGAGAAATGATGGGAGAAGCAATGTGTTGAGGAGATTCATGATGATCTGCATGAGGAGATGTAGGATGATCTGGGGAGTTCTGAATTTGGATAGGTGAAGCAGGAGGTGGAGGTGAAAGAACTGGAGAGGATTGGATTTGGGAGGCAGGGGCTGAGGGGACTGAGGTTGAGATAAAGAGAGGAACATCTTCTGGGTTGGGGAAGCAGCTGCATCAGCTCTTGTATCCTCAAAAGTCCTGGAGGCACTAGAAGGCCTAGGAATGGTCCTCTCCCACTTTGCAAATAGAGAGGAGTCCAACCACTTACTGGCATTTTTGAATTGGGTCTGGGAGACCAGCAATTCAGGAGCTTTAGCCTGGAGAAATATTCTCAATATTCTCCCAAAATAAATCTCTTTCTTAGAGTTTTTCCTTCTAATCAACTCAAAGAAAAGAGCTGCCCAGTTTATAGATTTCCTATTAACTAGAGCAGACATCATAGAGAACTGCTGCTTTTTAAATTTATCATGAGCTATATGCTTGCCCATCAGAACTTTACCAACAACATCTACCAAGAATTTAAATTCTACAAACAGATTTTTCTTAAGCAGTTTTGATGGTGTTCCTTCTAGATGACCCATTCTTATCAGCATTGAACTATACTCAGAGGTATCTAGTTCTAGAGCATCTTCTCCATTTACTAATTCAAAATTTTTAGAAAGTATGGTTGGAGTTAGAATAACCTGGGTTCCAGAAATAGTTCCAACCATAGTCGATTCATTTGGAGATGTTGAAGAGTAAACCCATTCTTTAATTTCAGTTGTTGGAAGCTTGATCTTGCTTGACATTATCTTCTTCAGATTCTATTCTTTGAAGAGATTCAGTATATCCAAGAGGATTTGATTGCAATGGTTGAAGGAATCCATGTCAATGTCGAATCCTGTGTCGAACTTCATCAAAGTAAGAACGGCTGTTGAAATCGCCATTAGAGTCTTGCAAAGAAAACAAGGATCAAGTGCAAGAGAATTTGGAAGAAGCGGGATAGAGCACGACAAGAAACCTTAATATAGGTTTTTGGAATACGAGAGGTCGGGCTTTATCCTACAATAAGATAAGAAAACTTTGATCTTAGGTCAATGATGTATTTATAGACAAATATTATCGTCGGCCTCTGAATGAAGAGGGAAAACAGATTGTCAATCTCAGATCGATGATTTATTTTCTGAAGAAAAAAGTCGTCTAACTCTGGTCGACGATTTTAGCTTCACATAGAGTTGTCGTCGATCTCAGGTCAACGATAGAGCTCAAGATGAGTTCGCCGATCGTCGATCTCTATTCGACGATTTGTGAACAGATCTTCAAATACAGACAGAAAATAAATTAATCCACTCTATTTATCATTCCAAGCTGATTTAAGAAGAATAGATGTTTCTTTTCATCCAAAGGCTTGGTGAAGATATCTGCTCTTTAAAAATCAGTGGAGATAGAGTTAAGATTAATTTTCTTTTTGTCTACACTATCTCTAATGAAATGATGCCTTATTTCTATATGCTTAGTTGTAGAATGATGAACTGGATTATGAGCAATAGAAATTGCACTAGTACTATCACAAAATATAATTGAATTATTTAGATTGTATCCATAATCCAGCAATTGGTTTTGAATCCACATTATCTATGAGCATCAACTTCCAGCTGCAATGTTTTCAGCCTCTGCAGTTTATGTGGACACTGATGTTTGCTTCTTACAAAACCAAGACACAAGCCTATCACCAAGAAACTGGCATGTTCCTGATGTGCTTTTTTTGTCTACTCTGCATCCAGCATAGTCAGCATCTGAGTATCCAGTTAACTACAACTCTGACTCTATTGGATACCAAAGTCCTTGATTAGGGCAACCCTTTATATATCTAAAAATTCTTTTTAGCAAAATTAGAGGAGATTGTTTAGGGTTCACTTGGAACCTAGCATAAAGACATGTAGAGAACATGATGTCTAGTCTACTTATTGTGAGGTATAATAGGGATCCAACAATAGCCCAATAAGTTTTCTGATCAACAGGTTTCCCTTTTTCATCAGAATCAACCACAACATTGGAAGCCATGGTGTTTTCATTGCTGAGGCATCAGCCATCCCAAACCTTTTTACTAATTCCTTAGCATACTTGGACTGAGATAAGAAGATGCCAACAGGTGATTGCTTTACTTGGAGACCAAGGAAGTAAGAGAGTTCACCCATGCTACTCATTTCAAACTTAGAATGCATCAGGTCAGAAAACATTTTTCATAGTTTGGAATCAGTAAAACCAAAAATAATATCATCTACATAAATTTGTACTAACAAGATTCTATCATGATGATGTCTAATAAATAAAGTTCTATCTACTATGCCTCTAGAAAATTTATGCCCTAAGAGAAATCTAGCTAAGATTTCATACTAAGCTCTTGGAACTTGCTTTAGACCATAGAGAGCTTTATGCAATCTAAAAACATAGGAGGGATGGGTTGAAGAGATAAAACCTGGAGGTTGTTCAACATAAACTTCTTCCTTTAGTTATCCATTGAGAAAGACACTCTTGACATCCATTTGATATACCTTGAACTTCTTATATGCAGTATAAGCAAGAAATATCCTTATTGCTTCTAGCCTTGCATCAGGAGAAAAGGTCTGATCATAGTCAAATCCTTTCTCTTGCCTATAGCCTTGATATACAAGTCTTTCTTTATTCCTTATGATTGATCCATGGGCATCAAGCTTATTCCTGAAAACCCACTTAATTCCAATGACTGGGTAGTCTTTGGGTCTTGGAACTAAGTCCCAAACTCTGCATCTCTGAAATTAGTTAAGCTCCTCTTGCATTGTAATAATCCAGTGTGGATCTTGCTCAGTATCTTTAATGGATTGGGGCTCAATTTGAGATAAGAACCAGGCATGCATCAAGACTTGATTGAGTTGATGCCTTGTCTGTACACCAGTTGTTATGTCTCCAATCACTTGAGATGTAGGGTGATCTCTAACTGTGATAAGTTCAGGTGGTGGAGTTGGTTCATCAACATCTTGGACAAATAATTCCTCTTGGGGAATTGAGTTAGCTGTTGGAGGAAGTTCAGCCACTTCCAAAGTTTCTTCTTCACTTTCTTCATCAACTTGTGAGGAGGAATGTGATGTAACCTTTTGAGTAAGGTTGAGATCATCAAATTTTTCACAAAGGTTGGGTACCTGCAAAGAGTTACTGGTAGAAGCTTCCTTCTTCTTGTAAAACATATTAGCTTCATCAAAAGTTACATGCACAGATTCCTCAATTTTTAAAGATGATTTATTAAACACCCTATATGCCTTGCTTACTTGGGAATATCCTAGAAAATTCCCATTACAGTTTTGGCTTTAAACTTTCTAAGATGTTTCTTGTTATTGTTGTGAATATAACAATGCAACCAAAAATTCTAAAATAATCAATTTTAGGTTTCTTCCCTTTGAGCAATTCATAGGGAGTCTTGCCTTTAAGTTTGTGTATCAAACTTCTATTCAGTACATAGTTTGTTGTGCTCATAGCCTCTGCCCAATAGGATAGTGGCATGAAAGCATCAGCAAGTAATGTACCTGCAGCTTTAATGAGTGTTCTGCTCTTCCTTTCAACTACCCCATTTTGTTGAGGAGTTCTAGGAGCAGAGAAACCATGTTTGATACCTTCCATCTCATAGAAACTTTGCATGGGAAGAGAATCAAACTCAGTACCATGATCACTTCTGATAAAAACAACTGGAGTAGAATACTCAATCCTTATGCCTTTAAGAAAGTCTATAAGAACCTTGAAGTTATCAGACTTGTGTCTCAAGAATAAAACCCAAGTGAACCTTGAGAAGTCATCTACAATAACTAAAGTAGAGAACTTGCCTCCTAAGCTCTGTACAGCAATGGGTCCAAAAAGATCCTTATGAAGCAAATACAGGATCCTAGGTTAGTCACTCTTATTAAAAGATTTAAAACTATTTTTAGTTTGCTTGCCTACTTGACAAGCCCTGCAAAGGCTTTCCTTCCTATAGGGGCAAGATGGACTTCCTCTAACAAGGTTGTCCCTAGATAATTTGGAAATGTTTTTAAGGTTTACATAACCTAGTCTTTTATGACAAAGAGTATTATTATTACTATTCTGATTAAATAAACAAATTTCTTAGGTAGCAGAATTAAAATTGACTAGATAAATGTTACCTTGTCTAAATCTTATTAGAACAGTTTGGTTGTTTAAATAAATAATGCATTGAGATTCAGAAAAGCAAACCTGATAGCCTGCATCACATAGCTGGCTTATTGATATGAGGATTTGTCTCAAACCACTCACATAGGCTACATTGCTGAACATAACATCTCCAATGCAGAAATACCTATATCCTTCTATCTGACCAAAGCTAGAATCACCAAAGATTACCTTTGGACCTAACTTGGACTTATAATTGATTAGCTTGTCCTTGCTTCCTGTCATGTGCTTTGAGCACCCACTATACAGGTACCACTTGTCCTGTATGGTAGGATAGTTCTTTACCTGCAAGAAAACAGATTAAATGTTCTGGACCCAGGTAACCTTAGGTCCTTGTCTCTTCTCATACTTGAAACTGGAAATAAAGGAGCATACAGGTTGGCATTTATAACCTAAGGGGTGAAATTTCTAGGTGGAATTACCCAATTTGAAAATGGATTAACATTTTTTGGTTTCTGGATATTAGAATTTTTGTTACAGTTATGGTTTTGGTAAACATGATCTGGGTTCCACGATTTATGTAGAGATTATCGATCTGCATTCGACGACCAGTGCTGATCTCGTCGATCTCGGTTCACAGAATAATAGTTGTTACTATCTGTGTTCCACGATCGTCGATCTCTGATTGACGATGTTTGATGATATCGTCGATCTCCCTTTCCTGAGTAATTAAAGCCAATCTCTGGGTTCAGAGATCGTCGGTCGGCGTTCGACGAAAAGTACTGCGATCGTCGATCTTGGTTTGACGATTTCTGTTTAGACTAATTTTTCTGATCTTGTTTCTTCTGCTTTTCTAGTTCAATTTGTTCTAATACCTTTCTAACGTTTTCTACCTGCTCTGTATTCTTTTTACCTTTATCTGAAATAAAGTTTACTGGTTGAGATAAGTTATTTTTTTTATTATTGGTGGTTCACTAAATGAAGCACCTAAACCTAGTTTACTCTTGTTTAATCTAACATTTAGGGTGCTAGTGATTTCAACCATTTATAGGCTTCTTCCATTCAATGTTTCTTTAAGTTGTTTAGCTTTGCTTAGTTCAGTTTTCAGAAACATGATTTGATTGCTATACTCAATTAATTCATCTTTCATTTTTAAATTTTCAGAGATTAAGTTTTCATATTCAGGTTGTCTTTCTCTGAGAAGTTTGATTTCCTTCTCAGATTTTATAAGATCATTACATAGTGATTTGAATTCTATTTTAAAATCTTCAGAATTGAAATCAAAAGATGATATTACCTGATCACAGTCTAAGTCTTCTACTGAATCTTCTGCTTCTGATTCAGTCCTTGAAGCATTAATAAACATTAGACATAATTCTCTGGCCTTAGTTTCTTCCTCATCCTCACTGGAGCTGGAGGAGGAAGCTTCTTCTTCTGTCTCACTCTAGGTGTCAGCTACAAAGCCCTTTTCTTTCCTTTTGTGCTTGCTGGAGGATGGCTTGTTGGAGTGTTTCCTAGATTCTTTTTCTTTTCTCCTTTCTTTGTGTTGTTTTTTTTGGACACTCTGGTAGAATGTGTCCAGGCTTTCTACAACCAAAGCATATAATTTCTTTAGTTGGAGTTTTATCATATCTTAGTTTGTATTCATTTCTGGATGACTTCCTCATGAAGTATTTTTTGCCCATTTTGAAGAATCTTTTGGCAAACAGACTCAATAGCTCTTCATTTGAAGGTGTTGCTTCTGATTCTTCAGAGGCTTTGAATGCAATGTTGTGCTCCTGTCTTGCTGGTGTAGGAGTCTTCAGTTCATTTGACTCTCTTGTCTTTAGGAGCTGCTCATAGTACTTGAGCTTTCCTAATAGTGATTCAGTGGAAATCTCATTTAGACTCCTGCCTTCTTTGATGGGCCAAATTCTGGAATCCCATGAGCTAGGGAAGCACATGAGAATTTTTTCATTAATCTCAGTTAGTGAGATATCCTTGTCTAGGGTTTTCAGCTCATTTATAATTATGCTGAGTCTATTGTACATCTCAGCTACTGGCTTAGTTTCTTCTTTCTTGAAGTTTTCATATTGAGAAATAAGATGAGCTCTCTTATCTTTTCTTTCATCTGCAGATCTAGCAACCATCTGGTTTAAGGAATCCCAGATAGCCTTGGTTGAAGTGCATTCAGCAACCTTCTAGAAGATTTCATCTGACATAGTTTGGGCCAGAATGTTCAAGGCCCTTGCATCAGCCATATTTGCCTTTTTGTGTGCATCAGTATTATCTAGAGGAGGAACAACATTTAAGCTTGTTGATATTATTGAGGTAGTTGCCACTTGAGCTGGTGGACCTGTCAAAATAGAGTTGAAGATATCCTCATCAATAGAATTCATATACAATTTGATTCTTGCCTTCCAAAGAGCAAACTTATTCAGGTTGCATACTGGAGGTCTGGTGCTTGCATAATATTTATTTTGTGCCATGGTTTATAAAAAAAGGAGAGAAGAGGATCTATCAAGGATCTTGAGGTTCAGGTGTTAGCTTGTACAACCAATAGAAACAACCATCTGATACCAATTGAAAGAGAGGGGATAGATCAAATCTACTATAGAGGTGGGTGAATAGAGTATTAAAAACTTTTAATTAATTTTTATAGCGGAATTAAAATAGGTGTTACTTATATGTATAAGAGAATTAAAAACAAAAGTAAACACAGCACAGCAGGAATAAAGAAAGATGAGCAACCAGACGACACAAGAAAATTATAGTGGTTCCCCAAATCTGGGTACATCCACTCTTCTACCACCCTGGTAGGAATCCACTTAGGTTTTTGATCAGGTGCCCTATCACCACAAGATCTGCTTCAGGTAGATCTAGAAACCCTTAAGGCTTTTGATCAGGTGCCTAAAAACCAATAAGTTTTTGATCAGGTGCCCTATCACTAAAGAGTTCACTTTTGAAAGGAGTAATAACCCTGTACAAGAGAGGTTAAAGAAAATAGATGGCAGTCTTCTCTTTCTCAAAGCAAATGAGAAGACTATATGGATTTGATGATGCCAAAGCTCTCCCGGAGATATTGAGTGGATTCAGGAAGATGGAAGCTTTGTCGAGGGTATAGGTCTTCAATAGACTGGTATTCTTGCTCTTTAGAATTTGTAGAATGATGTTGATTTTCTGTCTCTATAGATTCCTGAATATAGAACTGAAGAAGAAAACTCAAGATGAAAATTTGTTGTTCTTCTTCTGTTTTCTGAGAGCAGAATGGAGAATTCTAAGAGCTATTGCAGAAAAAAATGCTTGTGTTCTCTGAGAGACTGTTTCTGAATCTGCTTATCTTTCAATTAATCAGTCTGAATATCTCTTTTTGAGATTCAAAAAACATTCCTTAAATTACTGCAGAAAATGAGGAGAAAAATGGCTACAAATTCTGGCAATTAATTTTCTCCCCAACTGTCTTGGTAAATAAGTCAGAATAATAACTCTATGAAATACCATAGTTAATGTTGTGAAGAAATGGCTATATGCCTTCAGAATGTCAGCATTAACTACCAGAGATTATTTGACAAAAATAGAATCAATGAAGTAGTAAATAAATCTTCAAGACAGCTGCAAAAAATAAAAGAAGTCGGATACAGAGAATGATCGTCGATCTGAGCTGGAAGATCGTCCAGCTGAGATCAACTATCTGCAATCTGAGACTTCTGTGAACAAAATAGAAACCATCGACCTGAGCTCATAGATCATCAAGCTCAGTTCAGAGGCTAATCTCTAAATCGTCGATCGGAGATCAACGATCATCGAGCTAAGTTCGACGAAAGTCGAACTGATATGAAATCCACAGATTTCTTCTGAGTTTGAGATCTTTGAGAGAAATCCAAAGTTGGTCTTTAGAAGTCTGACCTGTAGAGACTAACTTAGACTTAGACCTTGACCCTGGCAATACATATGGGTCAACATCCTAAGAGTGGACCTAGCCCAAATCAAACAAGGGTTCCAACAGTTGAGCTCACTCAATGCCATAGACTGAATGGCGTCGAGTGAGCTGAGCTCACTCCACGCCATTGTACTTGGAAAATTTTCTTGAATTATGGCGTTGAGTGAATTGAGCTCACTTAACGCCATAGACTGAATGGCGTTGAGTGAGCAATGCCATTGTACGTAGAAAATTCCTAGCGATTTTTTGCATTGTGTGTGGATGCTTGTCTCAACGCTTTTGCCTTAGAGAAAATTTTGGCATGTTTGCTGGTTCGGCTGAACCGGACCTTTTCGGGAATTGTGCTAAGATGAATTAATTGGCTGGTTCTTTTATTAAGACTTATTTAAACAATAATAAGAGGTCAAATGGAAGAATGCCACATGGCAGTCGGTTTGACTTGAATTCCACGTTAATGGAGACTGAGAAAGAGAGTGTGAAGCTGCCATTTGTGGCCTGAAGGCCAAGGGCCCACACTTATTGCAGAAATATCCTCCCCCGGTCAGTGTAGAGAAATCTAAGAGTCTTTCCGGCCATAATCGCAACTGGGGGAGGAGAGTTGCATTTACCGAAAAGCTCTTCAAGGAGCATTAATGGCCACCGCCAGCTAGCCCCTCCCTTCCCACCATTTTTATCATTTTAAAAGACTCACTCGACTTATAGGAGCTTTTCCACACACAAACTTGAAGGAGTCGGGAGCCGAGGAAGCAAGCTGAGCTGTTACAGAAACCGAGCGCCGCCACCACCACCAATGGCTTCCCGGCGATCGACACGTCTCCATGCCGCAAGCAAGGTCCTCCTCTACTCCTTTTTCTATGGGTAGATCTTAGGAATCTTTTAGGTTGAGAATTGGGCTCAGTTGAGCCCGATAAGGTGAAGATTTTCCATGGATTTTCCGTGAAAATGGTATCCGGGTTAGCCGGAAACCGCCCCTTTGGAAGCCGTGCTGCCGCCCGGCGATAGCCCCCACCTCAACGGAGGTGGTGGCGATGGTGGCTGGTCGGGGAGGGGGATGGGTGGCCAAGAAACAAGCTAGGGATAGGCTCCAGGTCGAGTTAATCCTGGCCTTTGGCTGGAGGAAGAAGAAAACCAGGAGTCTCATGATTGTGCTTTAAGATGTGTGCTGGTGATATTATATTAATTCTTGATTTGAGTTTTCTGTCTCCTAACAACAGTCACCTTGAAATAAATATGAAAAATACTTAGAGGCTCCATATGAGGAAATAGTCAACATATAATTGGTAGCCCTATGGGTCTACTTTATTTCAAAATTAATTTGGGACAATTTGGTCAACTGGTTTGACCAGGGCACCCATTTGGGTGGGGTCTATACCTAGGGCTAGACAGGAATTTAAATGAGTGCCCCCACTTCATCCCTTGTCCAAATGACTTGAAATTTGGACAGGGAGTCACCTTTATCTATATCTAGACCCTGCCAAAAAAATGAGAATTTTTGGGGATAATCGTCCTATAGTTTTGTAATTATTTAATAAACTATGATTAAATTAATTAGGGGATTAAATGACCTCCAAACCCTCCCAAATTTTGGTCAGTGGTCCTTGGGGCCATTATAAGGCTCTGGATAAAATTTCATCTCATTTGGAGATGATTTGGATTGAAATTTTGCAAACCTTAGCCTTGCCATATTAAGGGGTTTTTAGGTCAAAAGTGCACTTTGTGATTTGGATGGTCAACTCACCTCAACAGAGCCTGAGATTTTGACCACTAACTTGGCATAACTTTTAACACCCTCCCATGGAAGATGGGGTGGATTGGGCTAGATTTTCCCTAGGATCCAAGACCAAACCCTAAGGATGGTTTTGGGTGTCTTGAGTAGGGCATGTGGTCAAATGACCTTGAATTGATTTGAAATTTGGTGGAGAGGACTCTAGGGTAATTAAAGTCCTCAGGTCAAAATCTTAATGGATTTAGGATTTGTTAAACCCCTCAGAACCCTAACCCTAGTCTAGGGCACAACCCTTGTGTGGGTAGGATAAGCCACCAAAACTTAATGAAAAGTCATGAAACTTGGGTAGCATGGACTCAGAGTTAGTTAGAACCTCTAATGAATTTATTGGTAATTTAGGAGCAAAACTATTAGCACCTCCTTTATTGTACATGAAATTGCCCTTAATGGTTTTCTATTTATTCTGATCACGCTGTTCAATACGAATCTATGAAATTTAGGCAGAAGATATTTTAGGTCAATTTACTTACACTTGAATTTTATTATAAATTTTAGTTGTATAATTTCAGTACTTCCTTCACAAGCTTGAAAAAGTGCAATTATGATCAATAAATTATCTAGAGCTCATTACATGTTGGAAAATTATGAAACTTGATTTGTAATGGTATTAGATTAATATATTTATGAAGAAATTAATTCATAATTTTTAGATGCTTGTTTGCAGTACTTTCTTTACAAATCCATGAATTTGATAACTTGATCAATAAATTTTTTAGAGCTCATTATAAGTTGGAGAATTGTGAAACTTGGTCCGTAGTATGGTTAGTTCAGTTCTTACATATGGAAATTAATTCACAATTTTTGGTTGAAGATTTCCTGTACTTACTTCATTAACGCATCAAAATTGGACATGTTTTAAAATAAACTTTAGAGTTCTTATTTACTGGAAAGAAATTAATAGACCTTGGATTTACAATAATAATGATTTCTAGTATTTATCATGATTTTGTGAAGCATTTTGTATGACTGAATAGGGTACATCATGTTCAAACTTGGGTCTTGGATTACTTAGGAAAAATTAGTTAAATTACTAATTAAGTAGGAAAATTATGAAATTCTGGATTTTGGCTAATCATGGCATGGTAGACCCCCAATAATAATTATAAGGATATTGGATGATAATTTAGAGCACCTCCTATCATGCACATCATGTAGCATAGGATGGTCTGTCTTTAGCAAAATTACTGAAAGCCTGCTAGTATAGAATTCGGTCTTATGGGATGGAGTTAGTTGATTGATGATTGGATAAACGAGTTGGAGTTCATCTTTGGAGGATAGGAGGGGTAGAGTGTTGGATTTGCTAGTGTTAAGTGGTGTCCGGGATCGACGAAAGATCGTCTTTCCCGTGAAGAGGAAGATTCAAATCACTCTAGGTTAGATTCAGAATAATATTAAAAGGGATCGGGTATCGGGTGTTAACCAATAACAATAAGTGCCTTGCGAAAGGGAGCTTTGGGCTTCAACCCATCGTAGTTCCTAGTGCCCTTTGAGAGCCCTTCACGGGGTATGTCGGGGGCAGTCTTGGGCTAACCTAAACTGTAGGTAAAACTGAATTGCAAGAGTAACTAGCATAATTAGGGGCTCACTTTCACTCACCTCAATGTCTCGGGATGTTAGGATGGTTTACACGGGCTATAGGCCCGGGGGATTTTGGTGATGGGCAGGTTCGCCCGGCAAGCTTTGACTCGGTTGTTGGATGTGACGGACGGGATAATCCGGGGAGCTTTGGCTCGGTTGTTGGATGTGATGGACGGGATAGTCCGGGGAGCTTAGGCTCGGTTGGTGATTGAGACGGACGGGATAGTACGAGGAGCTTAGGCTCGGTAGTTGGATTCATAACTACTGCATGTGCATAAAAAGAAAGGTGGTGGGTCTTCGGTATTAGAGGGTCAATGCACCGATGCCAATACGTTGACTCGACAAGTGTGGTTTAGGACTTTTCCAAATTAAGTCTGGTGCGCCAGCCGGCAAGAGTACGCAGGAGTCTGCTTTGCACACCAGCATTGAGGCGTACGATAGGTCTGACTGGTAGTGCAATTACTAGTTTAGAGGTGGGTGAGGCCCAACCCACCGCTTCCGTTTGCCACTACGGAGGTATCCTGGGAGGTTCGGCGCCAGAAAGGGGGAACTAAAGGTCTGTGTACACAGAGTAGAGTGGGTGTGTTGCACTTGCATGTTCACATCATGGCATAATTGCATGTCATAGCATAACCATTACATATAACCCTGACACCTATTGTATAAGGTGGTATGGGATGCTTTATACAATAATCCCTGCAAAACGACCCATTGGTTTATAAGTTCGCGCGAGCGTGCTTATAAGTTAAGGTTTTTATTCAGTAAATATATATGTATTCTTGCTAGAAAATCGACACCTATCATATAAATCGGTATGTGACTCTTTATACGATAGGAGCCTTGCAAAAGATCCCTTGGCTTATATGCTTTCATATAAGCTAAGGTTACTTGTTTCTTGAGTAGTTTTCCTTACTTTGTTTATTGTTATATATATACATGCTCATAAAACTGCTAGTCTAGTTCCGTCATCACCTACTTTTGCTATTCTCCACTATCATGTCCTCTCCTTTCTTCCTCCCCACTCGATGCCTAAGAGCCATGGGGAAAGGGGCGGGGATGATAGGGCTTAGTCTTTTAGACTAATGGTTTTCGAACCACATCATTTTAGGGGACCGTGGAGTCTAGCATGGAGGAGCAACCCCGGATGTCAGCACGCTTGGAGATGGGTCAGTCTAGTAACAGAGTTCAAATAGCTGGGACTGTGAGTCCCAATCGCTAGTAGTTTATTAGTTTTGCTTTCTCTTGAAAGACTCTTGTAGTGAGGATTTTGATGTACTGGGTATGGGCCCTATTTTTAGTGCTTTATTATTACTGTGGACTCTCCCTTTGTGGAGATATTTACTATATATGTGATTCTTCTGGACTTGCTTTTATTATTTTGCTACTGTCTTGTGATCTAATCGGCCGGCGGGATCGGCATTTTGTAGTGGCGACCTTCCCGGGTGTGAAGGTGTCACCCCAAAGCAGCGGTTCTGGGCCTAAGACCCCGGTGTTTGAAAAGAAAAAAAAGGGGGTCTTACACCTACAACTCAGAGAAAAATCTCCTACAAGAATAAAGTGTTTTACAAAAAATATACAAAAAGAAATATTTCAGATCTGAGTCTTTAGCCCTTCTTCCTTCTTAAAATTTGAAGCTTGGTCTGAAACGAATCGAAGAAGACAAAGGCGAAATCTCTGGATTTGAAAACTTAGGATCAATACGATCAAGGAATAGATTTGTCAATGTTGAAAGTCTTGATCTGTTGAAACCTTCTTGTTCTGAAACTCTTGGATCGGAGAAGGTCAGCGGCGAAGAAGACGATGAACAGCGGAGGCACTTCCCGATTTAGAATGAAAAATATGCGATTCAGAATACTTAATTTTCTTATAAGGGTTAGTTGATTATGATACGACCTTTTATAGGACTTACTTAATAGTCATAATCATTAATGAAAGAATACGTGGACCAATAAGAAACGAGATCAATTTGAAATTACTTCCGTCGAGACTTAACGAAAAATTCAAAGAATTGAACTTCATTTCTCGAGTGAAGGATTGACTTCTCGAGAACAACTTCTATTTCTCGAGAAGAGGTATAAGGTTCTCGAGAAGAAGTACTTAAGAAAAACAATGAAAATAAGTTCTTGCTTCTCGAGAAAGAAAAGACTTTTACTCGAGAAATAATTTCTGTTACACGAGAAATAGTAATGACTTCTCGAGAGCTGACTGGACTTCTCGATAACAATTTAGACTTCTCGAGAAATAACTTCGGCTTCGCGAGTAGTGAATTCTGTTTTCTCGAGACAAAGCTTGGCCTTCTCGAGTAATAACTTATGTTTTCTCGAGACAAAGCTTGGCCTTCTCGAGTAATGACTTCTGCTTCTCGAGACAAGAACCTTGCTTCTGGAGTACTAGACTTAGAACCTCTCGAGAATTTGACTTAGCCAAATTTCTTAACAAGATTTTAATTCTTCTTCTTGGAGATCAGCAACCTATAGTTTCTTCCATATCTTTAGTGCTTGAAAAAGAAGTGAGTCCCAATAGAGAGGCTATACATGAGTCAATACCATGGATCACATAATGAGGGATTATATTGTATGGTCCTGTGTTTAGTGACTCATTGTAGACTAACATTGGTCTACACTTGGCAATTATAACCTGCAAGAACTCAACTTGAAAAGAGTATCAAATATAAACTTAATTCATCTTAGTTCAAGGGTGACTTCATACAAATCTAGGTTATTGTGGATACAAAAACCAATAACCTAAAGATCAGTCACCCCTTCAAGACCACACTTTCAAAGGGTCAAGCAGGAGACTTGTAAAAGGTACAACAGGTTTGACTGTTAGTGTTGCATTAAAGTTGGTCACTTTGCGGTAGATTGTTGGTTTAGTTCCAGAAGCTTTAAAACTCCTCTAGTTAATCATACGAGCCAGACCACTCGTAATGTTAACACTCCTAGGGGGAGCATACTGACACATAACCAAGGACCCAAACCCGTTTGGGTTCCTAAGGTAAACTGATTCTATTTTGGCAGGCATGTCTAAAGGCCAACAAATCTCTTATCTAGTATTTGGACAGTGGATGCCTTCTTCAGAAGTTCTCTCAAGTTGAGAACGGGCCAAAGGTTATCTTTGGAGGTTCTGACAGGGGAATCACAAAAGTCTATGGTATGATCACTAACGGTAGTATATCCTTCTCATATGTGGCTTATGTTGAAGGACTAGAACATAATCTTATAAGCATAAGCTAGCTCTGTGATAAAGGATACATAGTAGAATTTTATGCAGACAAGTGCTTGATAAAATCGGTAGATAACTAAGAAACAATTCTATCAGGCACTCGTAGTAGAAATATATTTTTTTTAAATTTTATTTGCATAGACTCCTCTACACCAGTGTGTTTTTGGCAAAAGATAGTGCGTCTCTTGATGACCAATGACACAAGAGATTAGCACATATAAATTAGAAAACTATTAATAAATTATTTTCTCTTAATTTATACGTGATGCACCCAACATTAAGTGCGTTAAAGATAGATCTTGTCACGCATAAGTAAAAGGCAACCAAACAAGTGCTACCTTTAAAAACATTATTGACAAAGATTCTAATAGGTGTTTACACCTACTTCATATGGACTTGTTCGGTCCCCTGCAAATTAGAAGTTTGGGAGGTAAGGATTATACATTGATTATTGTAGATGACTACTCTCATTTTGCATGGGTGTTCTTTCTAAAAACAAGTCAGATACTTTTGATATTTTCACTAATTTTTTTAGGCAGATCCATAATGAATACAACTATTCGATTGTCAAAATTAGAAGTGACAATGGAACAGAGTTCAAATCTGGGTCCATGACAGCATTCTGTTAAAGCCTAGGTATCTTTCATGAGTTCTCCTCTCCTCGTACTCCTCAACAGAACGGAGTCGCTGAGAGAAGGAATAGAACACTCATAGATACCTATAAAACCATGTTGAGTGATGCCTCACTACCAGAATACTTCTGGGCTGAAGCCATCAACATTGTTTGTCACATGCAAAACAGAGCACTCATAAATAAAAAAACCATGATAAAGCACCTAACGAACTACTAAAGGGCAGGAAACCGACTATTTCATATTTTAGAATCTTTGACAGTAAATGCTTTGTGCTCAAAAATGGGAAGTACCACACAACTAAATTCAGTGAAAAGAGTTTTGAAGGTATTTTTGTAGGATATAGTAGTCATAGTAAGGTATATATGATTTTCAACAAGAAAACCCTGGTCACAGAAGAATTTATTAATATTGTATTTGATGAGACGAGCTTGCTACAAAGCAACTCTTCTAGTATGTTTGTTAAAGATGTAGGTTCAAGAATAAAGGAATTGAGCTTGGATGAGCCAGTTAAAGAAAAAGGTCAAGAGTTCATCACGATCACCACTCCAAACCCAATTAGAGAGGTTGATCACCATGATGAAGATGTCATTCAAGCTAATGAGGTCACTCCACTGATAGAGGAAGCTCTAGATGCAAGGACCTTAGAGCTCAAACACTTGAAGGACCACCCAATTGATCAAATCATAGGAGACCCTCGTGAACGTGCCATAACTCGTAGAGGTATAACTAATGAGAATTTGTATTTGAGTTTTCTCTCTCAGGTTGAACCAAACAAGTTTGAGGAAGCAAACAAGGATGCATCTTTGGTAATGGAAATGGAAGAAGAACTAAATCAGTTTAAATGTTGCCAAGTATGGAAGCTTGTGTCGAGACCCAAAGGAAAGAATGTGATTGGAACAAAGTGGGTATATCAAAACAAGATGGACAAAGATGGAACCATAATCAAGAACAAAGCCAAACTCATCGCCCAAGGGTACAAACAAGAAAAAGAAATCGACTTCGATCAGACATATGCTCTAGTGGAAAGACTAGAGGCAATCAGGTTATTCCTTGCATATACTACACTCAAAGGCATCACTGTCTACCAAATCAATATGAAGTCAGCCTTCCTTAATGGTGACATAAAGGAATAAGTGTATGTGGAACAACCTCCAAGTTTTGTTGATCATGAACATCCTGATTTTGTTTATGTATTATTTAAAGCACTATATGGTTTGAAACAAGCTCCACGAGCTTGGTTTGAAATGTTGTTTAACTTCCTTCTTGAAAACAAGTTCATATGGAAAAGATAGACAAGACATTATTTCTTAGGGAAGTAAAAGGCAAGATTTTGCTAATGCAAATCTATGTCGATGACATCATTTTTGGTTCTACTAACGACAACCTTTGAAAAAAGTTTTCCAAACTTATGCAAGGGAAGTTTGAAATGAGCAGTATGGGAGAGATGAAGTATTTCTTGGGACTTCAGGTGAAACTATCTGAGGATGGAATTTTCATCTCTCAGACAAAGTTCACCAAAAAGTTGGTCAAGAAATTCGAAATGGAGAACACAACCTCTATGAGGACTCCAATGGGTTCAGCTATGTCTCTGGATAAGGATGAGAAAGGGGAACCTTTTGATGAAACCAATTACAAAAGCATAATTGGATCCTTGCTCTACCTTACTTCTAGTAGGTCGGACATCATGTTTTCAACATGTGTGTGTGCTAGATATCAGGTGAACTCTAAGATATCTCATTACACTATTGCAAATAGGATTTTGAGATACCTTAAGGGTACACCAAATCTTGGCTTATGGTACCCAAGAAGTAATGATAGCAAGCTAATTGGATTTTCAGATGCAGATTTTGCAGGTAGTAAAGAAGATAGAAAGAGCACTTCCGGGACTTGCCAATTCCTTGGAAGGAGACTCATCTCATGGAGAAGTAAGAAGAAAAATTGTGTCGCAATCTCGAAGGCTGAGTCAGAATACATTTCTGCCAACAGTTATTGTGTACAATTACTCTAGATCAAGAATTAACTTGAAGACTACAACTTGAAGGTCAAGAACATCCCACTATTCTGTGACTCCTCCAGTGCAATTGCAATAGCCAACAACCCAGTCTCTCACGGCCGGACAAAGCACATAGTGCTGTGGTACCATTTCATCAGGGAACATGTGGAGCAAGAAGACATTAATCTCCAGTATGTTCTAATTGATAACTAGGTTGCAAACATTTTCACGAAGCCACTGGACGAGACCAAGTTCTTGTTCTTAAAAACAGAACTTGGTATGCTCAGTAAGGAAGGGTGAAGAAAGGGCCGCACAATAAGTTCAAGAATCAGGTTAACTTTCAAAAATCAAGAAAATTCTAAGTCTGGACTTCATTTCTCGAGAAGAATTATATTACTCGAGTACTTAATTTTATTACTCGAGAACTCAGCACCTTCCTGAGAAATATTACTCAAGTACTTCTCTTATTCTCGAGAACTTCATACTTACCTCTCAAAAAGGATATCTCTACTCGAGAACAATATCTCTTCTACTCGAGAAAATATATTCCCCCTCTAAAGAAATGATATGGCTCTCAAGAAGTCTTTTGTCGAATTTTCCTCCAAGTTCAAATTTTTGAAATTGGCACCCGGGCACCTCAACCGCCATAATCCAGGTATTTTACTTTTATTATTTCCTTAATCATCATGATTTAGGGTTTATATAAATAGAATAAGTCTAGAAAAATCCAAATTCCAGAATTTCAAATCCCGTTCTCGAGAAAACCATTCGGCCTCTCCATCTCCACTGATTCTCCTGTGAACTACCCTGCTCCTCCTCTTATCAGCCAACAATCCATTCAGTTCTTCAATCAATGGCTCCTTCATCTAAGTTAGGCATCGGTAGTGAACTTTTCTCAACCGGAATCACCCAAATTTCAGATGAATTCAGAAATGTACTCATCCTTCTCGATACCGCTAGTTTATCATTCATTCTACAACATCCTTGCAAAGTACTTATATCTGATGTGGAAGAGTTTTTCCAAAATGCTAAGGTCAAGAGAAATGGAAAACTTCTTAAAACTAAGGTACGGGACATCAAAATCAAGTTGACTTCTACCTTTGTTTCTCAACTTCTGCAGCTGTCATTGATTGATGAGGAAGACTACCTAGAAGGCACAGATTACAACAGGGATTTCAACTTTTGTGGCCTTCCCGACTCCACCATCACAGTTCGTCAATAGAACATGAATGCAGAGGGCAAACTTCTTGCGGATATTCTGGGAAAAGTCCTTCTCTGCCGCACCAGTTCCATAAGCTACATTACTACTGAATTCTTTGATATGATGACAACAGTGATCTGCAGAAAGAAATTCCAATGGGGGATGATGATTTTTGACAAAATCAAAGAGAGCATAAAAAGCCCCAACTATGGCAGAATTCTGTCTTTGTATTTAAATCAGTTGAAGCCAGATATTTTTACCTTAGCCAAGAGCATGGTCATTCATCACATGAAGAAAGTTTCTATCACCTCCATCCATAGATAGGAAATCAAGCTTTAAAGGCCAGGCCAAGCCCCTCCAGCTCTAAAGGAAGTGGTAGATGAAGTCAGGACTCCATCTCCCCTCTCTTATCAAATAATTGACTCATCTGATCCAGTTATTGAGGGGAGTCTGCTCCATTTGCACAAGTGATAGTGCAGTCTACTCCAGTTCCGGATCTAGCTCTAGTTCTATCTGTGACTCAGACCCAAGTCTCAACTCTTCCAGATGTTGATCTCAATTTTAAAGCTTTCTTCAAACTGGGTTCGGAGATCGTTGAACTCAGCTCGGAGATCGTTGATCTCAGCTCGGAGATCATTGAGCTGAGTTCAGAGATTTCTAACTGTATCTGAGTCTTACAGTTTTCTTTGAGCTGAGCTCAGAGATCGTTGATCTTCGCTCAGAGATCTTTGAACTGAGTTCAGAGATTTTCTTCCAGCAATTTTCTGAACTTCAAATCTGAACTTCTCGAGGCTTTTTCTGAATGAGCGAAACTGGAAATAATCCTATGACCCATGACTATACATTTTGGGTCAATCTAATATTCCTAATAGTGATTCTTGCCCAAATCAGAACTAGGGTTCCAATAATCTCCCCCTATTTGGGTGAGGACACTATTCACATAAAAATATAAAGCAAGTTTAAAATGAGTTCATAAAAAAGGAGCAACAATGGTTCGAAAAAAAGTATGAGAATAAAAACTTCTAAAGGGCTATGCAGCTGTTCTGTTGCTTGTCATTAACTTAGTTCATTTTAGCATATCTGAAACATGGTTCCAACAAACTCCTTGATATCATCCATCAGATTTCTGAATAATTGAAATTGCTGTTGTAACCTCTAAAATAGTCTCCCCTTATACAGTTACCCTTGCTCTGAAGGGTCTTTTCCTGATATAAGAGGTTAGAAGTTCTGGACCCAGATTATCTTGGGTCCTGGTTCTTTTTCATAATAATCAGAAATAAAAGAATATTCAGGTTGATCTTTGTAATCTAATGGATGAAATTTACTTGGAGAGATGAGCCATTGGGTAAAAGGATTGACAAAATTTTGAGTTTGATTATAATTTTAAAAAGGATAAAAATTTCTGTTTTGAAATTCTGAGTTCGATGATTTATGTTGAGATCGTCGATCTGCATTCGATGACCAGTATTGATATCGTCGATCTTGGTTCTCAGAGTAATAGTGACTATTATCTGGGTTCCACGATCGTCGATCTCTGCTCGACGAAAAGTGATGATATCATCGATCCCCTTTTGCTGAGTAGTTAAACCTAAACTCTGGGTTCAGAGATCGTCGATCGCCGTTCGATGAGTAATACTGAGATCGTCGATCTTGGTTCGACGACTTATTTTGAAAAAAAAAATTTTGAATATATTTAGTTTGTTTTGGTAAAAATTCAGTTATTTTGTCAAAATCTATTATTTTTTCTTTGCCTTTAACTGATTCTAATGAAGCTAATTTTTTTGAAGTAATTGTTAAGTCTTCTTTGAGTTGAATGTTTTCAGAAGATAAATTAATTACTTTTTCACTGAGAAGTTTTATTGCCTTCTCAGATAGAATCAAATCATTGCATAAAATTTAAAAGCTTCTTTAAAATGTTCTGAAGAGAAATCAAAGAAAGAAATAACCTGATCATCTTCTAATTCTGCTACTAATTCTTCATCAGATTCAAATTCTTCATCATGGCTGCTGCAAGATGCATTGATTGCCATCATGCAGAATTCTCTTACTCTTATCTCTTCTTCATCCTCAGTTGTATAGGATGAAGCTTCAGAGTCACTCCAAGATTCAGCTTTAAATGTTCTTTCTTTTGCTGATCCAGCAACCATTACTATGAGAGAGTCCCAGATTTCCTTTGCTGAAGTATATTCAGCCACTTCTTGAAAAATGTCATCAGACATTGATTGAGCAAGGATGTTCATTGCTTCTGCATCAGCAATCTTTAGCCTTTTCTGGGCTTTTGTCCATTGAGATGATGGAACTGCATTCATTCTTGTTGTTTCCAATGGTTGATAAGGACCTGTCAAGATAGAATTGAAAATTTCTTCATAAATAGAGTTCATAAAAAGCCTAATCCTTGCCTTCCATAGTGCAAGCTTATCTAGATTGCACATAGGAGGACTGGTACTTGAAAACTCTTCATTTTGTGCTAAGATAGACTCTTAAGAAAAATAAGATCTATCAGATCATTTTGGTTCAGGTGTTAGCCTATACAATCAAGAGAAAACTCACCCTCTGATACCAATTGAAAGTGAGGGGATAAATCTTACTTACTCTAGCTAAATATATGTTATATAAAAGAGCAGGCACAACACAAAAATAAAGAAAGAAAGCAAGCAATCTAGAAGACACAAGGATTATAGTGGTTCCCCAAAACTGGGTACATCCACCCTTCTACCACCCTGGTAGGAATCCACTACATTTAATTAGGTGCCCTGCCACCACAAGATCTCTTTCAGGTAGATCTAGAAACCCTTTAGGCTGTTGATCAGGTGCCTAAAAACCAATAGGTTTTTGATCAGGTGCCCTATCACCAAGAGTTCACTTTTGAAGGGAGTAATAACCCTGTACATAAGAAAGGGAAAAGAAATGATGTTCTCTTCTCTATTAATGATCTGAGAGAAGACTAGTGGATTGTTGATGATGTCAAAGCTCCCCCTGAGATGTAGAATAGTTCAGGAGTGGAAGCTTTGCTTCAGGGTGTAGGCATTCAAGTTAATGTTCCTCTCCAACAAGCTTTTATACTGATATTGATTGATTGTCTCTTGAAAGCCTGGAGCAGATGATGAATAAATCTGTGAGAAACCGAGCTATGTTAATCTTCACTGATTACTAATTATTATTATTTTTCTTTCTTCTCTTTCACTACTTCATCCCTTTCTACCTTCTATTCTGTAACAAAAAACTCTCTATATATGTCTGAACATGATTTAAACATTTGAATTCACTTTGACTTTAATGGCTGACTCATTTCCAAGAGGGGAAAGAGCCTTGGGAGTTAATTAGCTTTTAATCCATATTTAATGCTCCCCTTCAATGACTATATTCAAATGAGAATATATGGTATAAAATATGAGTGCTATAAATGCCTGCAGTTAAGCCTTAATAAATTCTGCCAGCTGTAAATAAATTTGTCTGAAAAACTGCACAGGAATCATTGATCTCAATTTTAAAGCTTTCTTCTAACTGGGTTCGGAGATCTTTGAACTCAGCTCGGAAATCGTTGATCTCAGCTCGGAGATCGTTGAGCTGAGTTCAGAGATTTTGAACTGCATCTGAGTTTTACAGTTTTCTTTGAGCTGAGCTCAGAGATCGTTGATCTCTGCTTAGAGATCTTTGAACTGAGTTCAGAGATTTTCTTCCAGCAATTTTCTGAACTTCAAATCTTAACTTCTCTAGGCTTTTTCTGAATGAGCGAACCTGGAAATAATCCTATGACCCATGACTATACATTTTGGGTCAATCTAATATTCCTAATAGTTATCCTTGCCCAAATCAAAACTAGGGTTCCAACAATCTCCCCCTATTTGGGTGTTGAACTTATCGTCATAGAAGAAACTCTTACTGATGCCCAAGTACAAGATCAAGTTATATCTACAGAAGCTGACATTAACAGGAAGATAGAGGAACTCACCTCTAAAGAACTTCCCTTCTCTTTGCCTGAAGAAAAATCTTCTCAACCACAAAACCCTTCTGAACCAGATTCCTCTCTGCCCCAATCTCCTGTTGAGGATGTACAAGTTGAAGAGATAGTTTCTATTTCTGATGATAAAGAATTATCTCCTGAAGCAGTTAAACCTCTTCTCCAAAGCCTACACTTCAACTTTCCAACTTTCATAGGTGATGATGCTGAAGATGAAATACCAACTACTAGAAGAAATCATTCCACATCTACTATGGTCATTGAAGAAATAGTTCCCTGGACAGTTTCAATCCTACCTCCTCCAACTATAGAAAATACTGAATATACCCTTCTGGGTAAGATTGAGCTTCTATTAGCCCAGCAAAGAACATACTTTGATGACTCTCTTAAAGTTGTCACTGATAAAATAACTGCTCTAGAGAAAAAGATGAGCAGAGGATTTGCTAAAATTTAGCATAACACTGATTCCCTCAAACACCTATTTCAAATAGGTGGGAAAGCCTTAGATCATACAATTACTAGCATTGGTCATGTCATGGACCAATCAGTCACTTTGGCAAATAATCAGATTTAATTTGAAAAGAATGCTGAAGTGCGTAACTTCAAGACATGTGAAGAAGTTGGAAAGTTCAAAGAGGAAGCTATAAGCACCCTATCTTTATAAGTCAGAAAGGGGGAGAATATAGTAAAGGAATATCTATAAAAATCTAATGGAAACATGAAAACTCTTTGGAATGGAAAGCTAAAAGAAATAAATACTGATGTTCAATCCCAGATTATTGGTGTTAAATTTCATACATATGATACAATAGTTTGGATGCATAACCAAATTTTCCCTGAATTTTAAGTAGATCTAAATGCCCTTCCTCCTCCTCCTCATCTCAATCTTATTGCTCAGCAACCTTCTACCCAGATTCCCTCATTCTCTACTAAACATGAAGACTTTGAAGCCCCTCCTGCAGAGTATTCTCAAGTTTGGTTAGAACAAGAGAAGCCTCAAATTCCTCCTCCAGAAATTCCAACACAAAAGAAAAGGAATATAGTGACGGTGCTTCTGCTAGCCGGTCCACTCCAAATCCAGAAGCTGAAAGGAGAAGAGCTCAAGAATTTGTCGAAGTTTCAAACCCAACCTCAAAGTCACTAATTCTTGATACTCTAAATTTTGGTGTTGGTTTTAATGAAAATAGAAATGATCATTACAGCTCCCATGAATGGGACTTGTATGAGAAATCTATTACCAAGAGGAGATTATATGATAGAGAATATGGCAAGAACAATCCCAAGGCTCCTCCCAAACCTGCCAAGTACTACCCTAAACCATACAGTTATCAGAAGAGGCAGTAAGAGAAGAAAGAGAGGCAGCATCAACAGCAGAGCAAGAAGAAATTGAAGATGACCGGTAGATTCCTATATGAGATTTTGTGGAATATGACTTTTTCTTGGATTTTGTCTATATATATATTAATCTTTAAATTTTGATGATCTAAATTTTTCTATTGCATAGCATTTCTTCCATGATTCTGTTTATCAGTTATTTTATTTGTTTATCTTGATGTAATTCACCTTAGTGTAGAGGGTTCTGACTTCTACAAATAGGGGGGAGATTGTTGGATATTGCATCCACAATAACCCAGATTTGTATGAAGTCACCCTTGAACTAAGATGAATTAAGTTTGTATTTGATGTCTTGTTCA
This sequence comes from Platanthera zijinensis, assembly GCA_039513925.1. NCBI lineage: Eukaryota > Viridiplantae > Streptophyta > Magnoliopsida > Asparagales > Orchidaceae > Platanthera > Platanthera zijinensis. The sequence continues at coordinate 226,633,678 of CM077079.1, forward strand.
AGTTAAGTGTTTGTAGGTTATAATTATCAAGTGTAGACCAATGTCAGTTTACAATGGGTCACCAAACACAAGACCATACAATATAATCCCTCATTGTGTGATCAATGGTGTTGACTCATATGTAACCTCTCTATTGGGACACACTTCTTTTTCAAAATAATGAAATTATGGGAGAAAGACTAGTTGTTGAATTCCTTGAAGAAATCCATTTTTTAGAAAGTCAAATTTTTCTAAGTACTTTTCTCGAGAAAGGCTTATATGTACTCGAGTAGAATTGAAGTTATTTCTCCAGTTAGCTAAGTCAGGTATTCGAGTAGCAGAAGATGTTCTCGAGAAGGCATAGTCTAGTTCTCGAGAAAGCCAGTAGTACTCGAGTAAGACTTGTTTATTTCTCGAGTTAACTCAAATTTAGTTCAAAATTTTTTCTAAACCTTTTTCACGAAAAGGTATAATTTATTTCTCGAGAAGGCCTAAGATAGTTTTCGAGAACCAGATATTCTTACTCGGGAGGCAGAAACATTCTTCTCGAGTTGGCTTCTTATTCTCGAGTAACAAAATTTCTTGCTCGAGAAAAGTCTTTTCTTTCTTGAGAAGCAAGAATTCATTTTCTCCATTTTCCATAAGTAACTATTCTCCCGAAACAGAAATCTCTTCTCGAGAAACAGAAACCTCTTCTCGAGTAATTCTTATCTCTCTTGAGAAATGGAGTCCAAAATTCTGAAATTTTGCTAAGTGCCAGACGGATTCGATTTCAAATGTAATTAATTCTTATTGGTCCGCGTGGATGGTATTTAATGAATTCAGACAGTTAGGTTTATCCTATAAAAGGTCTTGTCAGAATCGACAAACCCTAAGATTTTACAGTTTTCTGAATCATTTTCAACTTCTAAATCGGGAAATGCCACCGCCGACTAAAACATGTTCTTCATCGTCGATCTTCTCGATCACTCACAGATTCCGACAAGAAGAATTAAATAGATCAAGCTTTTTGTCTTCTTCAAATCTTCTCCTTAATCGTGGTGATCTTACATTCTCAGACCCAAGTAATCTCTGAATTCTTCCTCGACTTTTCTCACAGATCTTCAGGATTTCTCAAGAAGGAAGAAGCTGAGATTCAGACAGATCTGCGAAGAAAATTTGTGTATTTTAATTGTGAATTCATTTTTATTCTTGTAGGAGTTATTCTCCGAGATTATAGGAGTTGCTCCCCGACTTGTTGTGGGAGTGGTTTTACTCCGAGTTGTAGGAACATTGTTCTGCGTTGTAGGATTGTTTTTCAATCCGATATAATAGTGAAGTAGCCGAGTCTAGCATGGTGCTAGATCGGTGAGGTGGAGAGTGGACGTACCCAAGGTTGGGGAACCACTATAATTTTTGGTGTCATCTGTGGTTTGCTTATTTATTTTCTACACATCTCTCGTACAATTTTTTATTCCGCAAAAATACGCAGAACTCACCTATTCACCCCCCTCTAGGTGATATAGGTAGACAACTAGAAATTATCACTTGCTACCACTAGAAGATGTGGAAGTACATGGTTTTCATTTTTATGATGTAACTTAGAATGATTCAATGTTTTTTCCCACTGGGGGTTGGGATGGAGCTTCTTAAGGCGGAGTCCATCAGTGGCGTATGTGTCTCGGGATGTTGTAATGATATGAGCTTTCTTATTTACAGAACATAGGGAGTCCTGGGGCCTTAGAGTTGAGCAGTGTCGGATAACTGAGTGGGGCCTAAGATGATGTCCACGAAGATAGGACTGTCATGGAGGGATGTCCGCGTTGTTAAGCTCCTCCTGGTATATGGCGAGGGGCTTTACGTAACATGATGGATGTGTGGGTGTTCCATCTTCCGAGCATAAGATGGTGTTGGCAATGGGGGAACACTTGATTGTATCCGTTCTGCATCTTGTATTGTTGGCTTCTGTATTGTCTTCATCACTTTCTTTGCTTAGTCACGCGAGATTCTGCGTGATGTGTTAAGCTTGCGACTCCCCTCAAGTATTGGTCTTGCATGGCGAAGATCCCGCAATCGTTATTAGGTGGGGATTCGGTAATCACCATGCGATAATGGCACGAGTAGTGCTCCCCTCGGGTATCGGCCTTGCGTCGAACCATTCCTTGTTATTTCCCATACGATGGTGACTTAGTGTCGTGACATGCATTGTGGGGGCTTGGGAGTATCTGGCGCTTTAATGTTCCTTGTCTGTCTGTTATTATTGTGGGATTTTGTGGCCAAGCAATATTGGCGGGAGCTCATTTCTTAAGTGTGATGAGGGAGGTCACTTTCCCCCTGCCTTGGCGGTGCGTATAGACCCAGTGGTCCTTTATTTTAGGAAGCAGCGACGAACCTTAGTACCCGCGCGCTTTAAGAGAACCCCGGATCTTACGATGAAACTTTGCTCGCTTTTGAGGACTAGAGTCCATCTGTATGGTAGTGGTGAAGAACATTAGTTCATTTGCGTGTTAGGAGGACCTGGGCGCATCTGGAGGAAGGTGGAGTAGCCGGAGGAAGAGAATGCTCGAACGACCGTGGAACCAAAGGACGTCAAGGTTATGTGAGTGTTCGTGGTAGTTTAGTATAGAGGGTCTCATGACTTTACGATATTGTGATATCGTATTGCAGAGGAGGTCCGTTTTGGGATGAACACGATTAAGATTGATTCGCTTGAGCGTGATGTCACGTGCCTCTTGAGGTTTGGCAAGGGATTTCGGCTACTTGGAGATTACTAGAGCATGACGATCAGGGCATGGAGGATGTCTCGGATAACGATGTTGACGTCGATATTGAGGTATGATCACTGCCCTTTTTTATCCATTTTTCTTTTCTTTTACTCTATTTTGCGGGTGGGCCTTTGCACCATCTCGTGTTTTTTCTTCATGATGGCGTAGCTTGTGGGGATGCTTTTGTTTGAATGGAGACCCTCTTTTTTAGATCTTTTATATCTAGGTTGTGATTTTGGTGCGTGTACACTTTCGGCAGATTAGTGCATAGCTTGAGAATTGGTATTTGAGTAGGTTGCTAGTGGGAGATATTTATCCGCATGCGTCTTAAGAGGACCTGAGTCCGCTTAGGAGTTGGCGGTGAAGTACACTTTTTTGCTCATGCCACAAGAGGACGTAGGTTTGTATGAGTGGAGGTGAAGACTAACCTTTGTTCGATCACTTTTAGGGGGACCTAAGTCCGTTTGATTGGAGGTGGAAAAGAACCTTTGTTCGATCACTCTTTGGAAGGACCTGAGTCCATTTGAGTTAAGGCAGCAAAGATCCTTCATTCATTCGGGACTCGGGAGAACTAAGGTTTGTCCAGGTGGAGGTTGTTGGGTCTATTGATCACAATATCCCAGATTTAATGAAGGCCTATAAGACAATGGTATACACAGTATTGTATTTGATGCATGTTTTAAGTTCTATATATGCTGGATGCTCTTTGTACACTCTTCAAGTAGGTTGTCTATGTAAGACCCCCTTTTTTCTTTTTTTAACCACCGGGGTCTTAGGCCCAAAACCGCCGCTTTGCGGTGACACCTTAATGCCAGGGAAGGTAATCACTACAAAACGTTGATCCTGCCGGCCAAAACGATCACAGAAAAGTAGCAAAAGAGTAAAATACATGTCCAGAGAAATCACATATATAATAAATAATCCCCACAAAGGTAGAATCCACAGAAATAATAATAAAGGTCCTGAAAATAGGGCTCATGCCCGGTACATCAATATCCTCACTATATATCACTCAGCGCAAAAGCAAAAACTAAACATCTATTAACGATCGAAACTCACAGTACCAGCTGTCTGAACTCTGGAGCTAGACTGTCCCGTCTCCAAGCGTGTCGAACTCTGGGGCTCTCCTCCATGCTGGGCTCCACGGTCTCCTAAAATGATGTGGTTCAAAAACTGTTAGTCTAAAAGACTAAGTCCTATCATCCCCCTCCCCTTCCCCCATGGCTCCAAGGCACCGTGCGGGGAGGAGGAAAGGAAGGGTAATGAAGATGGAGAATGACAAAGTAACAGGTGATGGCGGAACTAATCTAGCATTTCTAAGAGTACATGTGACAAGAATGAAAGTATGAAAGACTGAATATATAATATGTAACCTTAACTTATATGAAAACACATAAGCTAAGGGATCTTCTACAAAGCTCCTATCATATAAAAAGTCCCATACCAATTTATATGACAGGGTGTCGGTTTTTTAGCAGCATGTATATATCTACAAAGTAAAAACCTTAACTTATAAGCACGCTCACGCGTGCTTATAAGCCAAGGGGTCATTTTGTAGGGCCTATTGTATAAAGCGTCCCATACCACTTTATATAATAGGTGTCAGGGGTTATATGCAATGATGATTGTATGACATGCAAAATACGCTATAATGTGAACATGCAAGTGCAACTCACCCACTCGACTCTGTGTACACAGACCTTTAGTTCCCCCTTTCTAGATCCTAACCTCCCAGAATACCTCTGTAGTGGAAAACGGAAGCGGTGGGTTGGGCCTCGCCCACCTCTAAACCGGTAATTGCACTACCAGTCAGACCTATTGTACGCCTCGATGCTTGTGCACTAAGTAAAGCTCCTGCATACTCTTGCCGGCTGTCGCACTAGACTTAATTTTGTGAAGTGCAAAACCACACTTGCCGAGTCGAAGTATTGGCGTCGGTGCATCGACCCTCCAATACCAAAGACCCACCACCTTAAACTTATACACATGCAACCTTATGAATCAACTACCGATCCAAAGCTCTCGGTACCATCCCATCCGTCATAATCAACAACCGAGCATGTGCTCCCGGGCCAACCTGCCCATCATCAAACCACCGAGCCTACTGCCCGTGTGACCTAACCTAACATCCCGAGACATCAAGATGAGTGAAAGTGAATCCCTAGTTATGCTAGTTACTCTTGCAGTTTATTTTGCCTACAGTTTAGGTTAGCCCAGGGCTGCCCCCGGCATACCCCGTGAAGGGCTCTCAGAGGGCACTAGGAACTACGATGGGCTAAAGCCCAAAGCTCCCTTTCACAAGGCACTTATTATTATTAGGTAATTCCCGATTCTGGATCCCTTTAGTATTACACTGGTTCTAACCCTAATGTGTTTCGACCATGTCTCCCCATACACTGGTTCTAACCCTAATGGTTTAACCCTTTAGTATTACACTGGTTGTAGAGTGTTCTAAGTTTAGGTGGTACTCAGGATCGACGAAATCCAAATGCCTTAGTTTGAACATGAAGTACCTTTTTTGTTATGCAAAATGCTCCACAAAATATATGATAAATACAAGATGACTATTTAATAGTAAATTCAAAGTATTCTAATTTTTCAACAAGTTTTAGACCGCTAAACCAAATTTTGAACATAACCTACATTAATCATTTTAAAGATAAAAGTATTGCTAAAATACTTCCAAAATTTATGAGGAAATCCAACCATGTATATAATGACCTATAAACACTCTAGGTAAAGTTTCATAATTTTTCAGAGAGTAGTGAACTCTAAACTTAATTTTTGTATAGTAATCCAAATTGATAAATTAATGAACTAAATACAGAAATTGTTTTTCAAAAAATTACAATAAAATTCCCAAATGAGCATATTGTCCTAGGAACACTATTGATCAAGTTTCACATTTTTAAATAAGTCATAGAGCTCTGTGTCCATTTTTAAATATAATTGTATTTTTAAAAGCTTGTGAACAAAGTACTGAAAATATACATCTAAAAATTTTAATAAAATTCACATATGTGTATATTGACCTAAAATACTGTCTGTCCAATTTTCATAACTTCCTATTAAATAGTGTGATCATAATAAACAAAAGATTTTCAAGGGCAATTTCATGTACTATAAAGGAGCTACTAAGTATATTATTCCAAAATTACTAATAAATTCACCAGAGGTTCTAATTAACTCTATGACTGTACTACCCAAGTTTCATAACTTTTCATTAAGTTTTGGTGGCCTATCTTACATATATAAGGGTTGTGCCCTAAACTAGGGTTTGGATTTTTAGGGGTTTATCCATCTCCAAATCCTCTAAGATTTTTACCAGAGGACCTTAGATACCCTAGTGTCCTCTCTACCAAATTTCAAGTCCATACAAGGGCATTTGACCCCATGCCCTACTCAACCCCCAAAGTTCAAACTTAGGGTTTGAACTTGGGTCCTAGGGCAATCCTACACCAAACCACCCCATAATACCTATGAGGGTGTAAAATGACATGTCAAACCAGTGGTCCAAATTTCAGCCTCTATTAAGGTTGTTTGGCCACCCAATCCCACAAGGTGCACTTTTGACCTAAATACCCCCTTTAGGGCAAAACTAGGGTTTACTCATTTCCCAACAAAAACCAACTCAAAATGAGGTGAAAATTTATACAGAACCTCATGATGACCCTAAGGACCACTCACCAAAATTTGGGATGGTTTGGAGGTTTTACGTCCCTAAATTAATTTATCATAGGATTATTAAATAATTTCTAAAACTATAGAAAACTTATCTCCAAAAATTTCCATTTTTGGCAAGGACCTAGGTATAGCTTAGTGTGAATCCATGTCCAAATTGCAGGTCATTTGGATTTGTGGTGAAGTGGGGGCACACGTTTTAATCTCTGTCTAGCCTTAGAGATAGACCTCACCAAAATGAGTGCCCTGGTTAAACCAGGCACCCAAATTGGTACAACTTAATTTTAAATTAACGTAGACACTTGGGGCTACAATTTATATGTTGACTATTTTCTTAGATTTAGCCTCTAGGTATTTTTAATTAATTTTCCAAGATGACTGATTATAAGGGACAAAAAACTATAATAATCAAAAATAAATTAAATGATTGCACAAATCTTAAAGCAGGATCCAAGGGTGGCTGGATCGCCTTCTTCCTCAGACCGACGGCCATGATTGTAACACCTCCCCTGTAAAGACCATATAATATGGGTCCGGCCGGGGCCCCACAACATACGGACGCCACAGCTTTAGTATTAAAAGATGATATGAAAACTACCCAATCTCAAAACTTCAGACAAACACAGCGGAAACAGAATACTAACAGACAGAAGTTATCCACTAATGGTAGAGTATCAAATGGCCTTAAGGCCTTACACAAAAATAGTCCAAAAATATAAATGTGCCAAGCACTCCTAGGCTACCTCGGCATGCAAGCCGGACATAAACATAACAAGGGTAGCAAACACGAAAGGAAAATCCAAGCACAGCAACACTTCATGAGGCTTAGGGCTTTTCGCCCGGCGCGCTAGCTCCTACATGCGATCCTTGCCCTGTAAGGATTTGAAGTAACGTGGGTCAGCAAAGGCTGACCTCTACTGTGTAACAAACACATCTCCTCCCGGCCGTCCCTAACGGACCCCGGGGTACCAATCCACCTGCAAGTTAGCACTTCGTATACCAAAAGAGCTTATATATTAAAGCGGTAAAACAGGCTTGGATGTCTCATACAGCATACATGTTTTCTATGTTTTGTACAAAGTGAAAAGGGGGCCTACTATGCAACATGAATGCAACCCGGGTTTCACCCAAGGCACCCTAGCTCGTATGCATCTAGCACAACATCAAACACTGGGTACTTCCGTTTCCCTATTTGCTTAAAGCTGTAAACACAAGGGAACCACCATGTCCCCAACGGCACACACGCCGTCACACGGATCCTTGCAAAGGCCCCACCCGCACAAGGGTCATATGCCCCGGGGCTTGCCCGCACTTTCTGACTTCGCACGTCAGGGTTCCGTCTCACACTGACCGATTCTAAGAAGCCTTGCTGGACCCCACCCGCTCATGGCTACCTTGCCCGGGCTTGCCCTCCAATCGACATTCTCGTCAGTCCACACAAGGGGCTAGTCTCGCCGGGACACTTCCCCCACATGACTTGCGCGTCACGGGATAGCTAGCCGACCATGGAGACATAGCCGCGCCTTTGCACAACACAAACAAAGGTTTCCCCCCCCCCCCAATCACCATTCGCACCGTGTCTTTCCCGTGCTCCAAGGAAACCATCTACCGCACAACACCGAGCTAACCTTGTCCGGTTCCGACCACAAGTACTCACTCAAATATAAGAGGGAAAACGCATACACACAACGGCGTAACGCCGCAACGGATTTTTACAGAAACCTCACATCTCGCTATGCAACATCACCGGGTCGGACTAACGGTCGCGACCACGGCTTCACCCACAATGCCTAATCCGCTAACGGAGTGGATCTCTAATGCAAAGCATGCCGGGATGAATAAACTCAACCCGGAGGTTCCTCTTGAACCTAGGCTACACGAATCCCTCTCATTTGAGAGATTCGGTGCTCAAAATACGAAAGGAAGGGGATGCTATTCATGCATCCTAAATCCTAAAAAACCGAGAGGAGAAGTGTCGTTACCTTTCGTCCCCTCTTCCTAGCCATGGAGAAGATTTGCTCGGTTGAACACCACCGCAACGCTCCCACCTTCGCGGATCTGAACTCTGTTCGCGAAACGGACCTCCGAGGCTTCGTCGGCGGCCGGAACTTGGCCTCCTTCCTCCTCCTTGCTCTCCCTTCTCTCTAGAATCAAGAGAGATAAAGCCAAATGGAAAATGAGGGTTTGAAACCCTATTCCCGGCCTTAAACCACCCAGGGAGGCTCCCCACCGTTGGATCTTCCAAAGAAAAGAACGAACGGCCATGATCGGAACCCAAAATAGAAAAACTGGGCCGAACACGAGTTGCAACACGGCCGTGTGCCAGGCCGTGTTACCCACTCGCCGTCTCGATCGAGTCGAAAAACCAGCACACGGCCTTTGACACGGCCTCCGACACGCCCGTGTCACCTGCGATACGACCGTGTCGGGACCCGTGTCACGCCCCCATATGCAATCGACCAACATTTCGCAGTCATAGAGGTACACGGCCTTGTGACACGGCATCGGACACGCCCGTGTCAAATTTGACACGCCCGTGTTTGTGCCCGTGTCACGGCCCGTGTACCACACTTGCAGAATCCCTGGAGTGACACGGCCTGGTACACGCCCGTGTCCTAGGCCGTGTTCTACAACTCGACTAGCGTCGACCGCCAAAGCGTCGACCGCACGACCCGAGGCCGAACACGCCTGTGTCACGCCCATGACACGCCCGTGACACGCCCGTGACATGCCCGTGACACTCCCGTGACACCTGCTCCAAAAACCAAACTGGGCTTAAAACATCACCCGTCCCTCTTTTGAGTTTCGGGGTGTTACAACTCTCTCCCCCTTAAAAGAATTTCATCCCGAAATTTAAAACATGGAAGGTAAACAAAACTAAACAGTACCTGAGGAGAAAAGCTCGGGGTACTCCTCCAGCATGGCCTGCTCTCGCTCCCATGAGAGCTCCTCGCCACCACAGTTGTCCCAACGGACCTTTACGAGTCTGACCTCCTTGTTCCGCAATTGCCGAATCTCTGAGTCTTCTATCCCGATTGGACGAACTCGCGTCCTCAAGTCTTCCTCTACCGGCACCGCCGTCGGCTCAATCACCACGCTGGCTTCTAACAACGCTTTCCTCAGGACGGAGACGCGAAAAATGTCATGCAATCCACTTAGCTCTGTGGACAATGCCAACCGGTACGCTACCTCTCCCACTCGCTCGATGACCTTGAATGGTCCCAAAAATCTCGGACTCAGCTTCTTGAGTCGGCGAATTCGCGAAACGCCTTTGAACGGCTTGATCTTAAGATACACCCAGTCGCCCACAGCAAATTCCACATGCCTGTGGGGAGCATTGAAATACTTCGACTGTCGATCTTGAGCTACCTTCATGCGCTCTTGGATGGTCCGCACTAGCTCACTAGTGTCGGCTACCACTTCTTTCCCCAAAAGCTTGGTGTCTCCCGCCTCTGTCCAAGACATCGGTGTTCGACGCCGCCTCCCATACAGAGCTTCGTATGGCGCCATCTTGATACTAGCTTGGTAACTATTGTTATACGCAAACTCCACCATGAAGAGGTGATCCTCCCACTTCTTGCCGAAGTCGAGAGTACACATCCTTAGCATATCTTCCAAAGTACGGTTCGTTCTCTCAGTTTGCCCATCGGTTTGAGGATGAAAAGCCGTACTGAACTTGAGTTTTGTGCCCAAGCTCTTCTGCACCAACCGCCAGTCCATAGACGTGAAACGTCCATCCCGGTCGCTAACTATACTCTTCGGAATCCCATGGAGTCGTACAATATTGCAGACGTACAACTCCACCAACTTTTCCACACCGTCCTCCTTCCGGTTTGGGATGAAATGTGCAACTTTGGTCAAGCAGTCCACAATCACCCAAATGGCATCATTACCCTGCTGCGATCTAGGCAACCCATGCACAAAATCCATGGAGATGTCATCAAATTTCCATTCGGGGATTGGAAGAGGCTTCAAGAACCCGCCCGGCTTCTGACACTCGGCCTTCACCAAGGCACAAGTTTGGCACCGACTCACACACAAAGCTACGTCCCGCTTCATCCCAGACCACCAATAGGACTTCTTCAAATCCAAGTACATCTTTGTACTGCCCGGGTGAATGAAGTACTTAGTGAAGTGGGCCTCAAACATCAACTCCTCACGGAGCTTGCCGAACTGCGGTACACAAATCCTTCCGCCCTTCCTCAGAATTCCATCAACCATCTCCCAGGCGCTACCCTCGCCCTTTAGAGCTTCCTCCACGAAAGGTTGGAACTCCGCATCTACACGGGTCGCTTCCCGAATACGATCACATAAGTCACTCTGCATCTCAATCCAATTTAGTCGAGCCACGCTAGACTCGCCTCTTGCCACACATTCCAAACCAAGGGACTCCCAGTCCCTCCTTAACCGCTCATCGTGAGCTTCAATCCAATTTCCTTGCCCCGAGTATTTCCTACTCAAAGCATCTGCCACCACATTGTCTTTCCCTGGCGTGTACTAGATCGCCACCTCGTAGTCCCCAAGGAACTCGACCCACCTGCGCTGCCGCATATTTAGGTCCTTCTGATCTAGGAGATACTTCAGACTCTTGTGGTCCGTGAAGATCTCCACCTTTGCACCATAAACGTAGTGCCTCCACAACTTCAAAGCAAAAATTACCGCCGCCAACTCCAAATCATGGACGCGGTAATTTCTCTCGTGGGGCTTCAGCTGCCTCGACCCAAAGGCTATCACACCACCATACTGCACCAACACGCATCCTAAACCGCATCCGGATGCGTCGCTGAAAATCTGGAATCCTTCGGTCCCCTTTGGTAGACTTAGGATCGGCGCCGTCATTAGCCTTTCCTTCAGGGTTTCAAACGCCTCGTTGCACTCTTGAGTCCATACAAATTTCTGATCTTTGCGAGTTACTGAAGTGAGGGGTAGAGCTATCCGCGAAAAGTTTTCCACAAACCTTCGGTAGTACCTGGCTAGTCCAAGAAAACTTCGGACTTCCGCCACAGTCCTCAAAACTGGCCACTCTCTGATGGCTTCTACATTCGTTGGATCCACTGCCACCCCGTCCCCACTAATCATATGGCCTAGAAATGCCACTTTCTCCAACCAGAACTCGCACTTGGAGAACCTCGCATAAAGCTGGTTCTCTCTCAATACTTGCAACACTGTCCGCAAGTGCGACTCGTGCTCCGCTTCCGACTTGGAATACACCAATATGTCATCGATAAAGACGACTATGAACCAGTCCAAATATTCGCGAAACACTCGGTTCATCAAGTCCATGAACACGGACGGCTCGTTCGTCAGCCCGAACGGCATCACCGAGAACTCAAAATGACCATACCTCGTACCAAACACGGTCTTGGGTATGTCTTCGTCACGAATCCGCAACTGATAATATCTGGACTTCAGGTCCAACTTGGAGTACACCACCGACCTCACCAACTAGTTGAAGAGATCGTCTATCCGGGGAATCGGATACTTATTCTTGACAGTCAATTTGTTCAACTCTCGGTAGTCTATGCACAGACGCATACTACCGTCCTTCTTCTTTACAAATAACACCGGCGCACTCCACGGTGAGGAGCTGGGCCTGATATACCCTTGCTCCAAAAGCTCCTACAACTGAACCTTGAGCTCGGCCAACTCCTTTGGTGCCATCCTAAAGGGTGGTCGAGACACCGGTCTAGCCTCGGGCACTAACTCGATGGAGAAATCAATCTCCCGCCGAGGAGGGGCTCTCGGTAGCTCCTCAGGGAAAACATCTCCAAACTCTGCCACCACGGGCACTTCTCCAAGAGACAGCCTAGAAAGGCTAACCTCCAACAATGCTACTAGAGCTACACCCCCTTGGTTAACAGCTCACACTAGATGAAGTGCCGAAACTAGGGAACAGGCCACTCCATGCAGGCCCTCAAACTTGACTTCTGCTTGCCCCACGCTCCTCAGGGTTACCACCTTGGACAAACAGTCGATACTAGCACGCTACTCCGCTAGCCAATCCATCCCCAAAATCACATCGAACTCGGACAACGGAAAGATCACCGCTACCAATATGAAGTCGACTCCCTCAAGACTCCAACAAATTCGCCCTTTAGTCCTGGTTGTCATAGACGACCCATTGGGCATGCGCACTTTCAACTCTGAGTCCGTTGCAAAGGACTCAACTCCAATCCTCCGGGTGAAACTTTCCGCAAGGAAGGAGTGCGACGCTCCCGTATCAAAAAGTACTCTAGCGGGGTACCCAGATACCACTACAAAGCCTACACACACGCAACAAACATAAAAAGGCTTGAAAGGAAGAAATCTAGGATGCATGTTGAACTCTCATACCTGTCACCACATCGATTTGGCGGATTGCTTCCTGCTTCCCAAGGTTGTAGGCCCTTGGCTGCACTGGTTGAAACTGGGAAGCACTCGACTCCGCCATTTTCCCCTTCTCTGCTGCACTGGGTCCGGAGCGTACGGTCTGCTCCTGCCTTAGCTCTTGCTCAGCGCCCCCTTGGGTACAAAATCTTGCTATGTGGCCTGGCTTGCCACAACTGTAACACGTCTGCGGTCCCTTAGAGCGTGACCCTCCGGACGTCCAATTACTTTTCTTGCCCGACTTATATGGGGAAGGCTTCTTCTTCCATCGTCTCCCTTCCGTCTTTCCATGGGACTGAGCAGGCTTCTTCTCCTCCCCCTGCTTGGGTGTGAAACCCTTGCGATGCTGGGATCGCTCCATGTCACTCTCCAAAATTCGGGCCGCCTCCACCAATTCGTTGAAACCCGCACGTTTCATCGATATGAGGGGTTGTCTTAGATTCTCCCTCAGTCCATGATAGAAGAGAATGTCCCTCTCTTCATCGTCTGCCATGTTCGTCCCTGCATAACGACCCAAGCGAGTAAATTCCTGAACATACTCATCCACTGACTTGTCTCGCTGCACCAGATGTAGGAACTGCCTCTGGAGGGCTAACCTCGTTGAGGCGGGAATGTACTTCTTCAGGAAGGCATTCCCAAATTCCTCGATGGACGGTGTGCGTCCTAGAAATTGCCGGCCACTGTTGCTCACCCACCATAACTTGGCATCTCCCTCCAACATAAAGGCTGCGAACTCTGCCTTTTTCTCTTCGGACGCCTCTGCCGCCCTCAGAAGCTCCTGAATTCTAGCCCACCAATCCTCTGCATCTGTGGGCATGCCGATTCCCTTGAAGGTTGGAGGGTGGAAGCTCAGAAAGTACTTCATCTGCCGGTCCCCCTGCCCGACAACCACTCTCTCTGTCTGCGGCTCCGCCCGCCTGGCCTCCTCAACTTGCACGGTCGCTGCCATGACCGGGGTAGCAGGAGTTGCTACCTGAGCAACGGGAGCTGCTACCTGTGCTGTCGCTGCAGCTTGGGCCGCCACCATCGCTTCTGCAAGCATACGGCAGAAGTCGGCCGGTGTGACCCCCATCCCTAACGGACCTTGGGCAGTCGTACTACTTGCCGAGAGCTCTTCTCTTGGCCTAGAGGTCCCAGCCTCGTTGCTTGCACTCTAAACACAAGCAAGAAAACACAAATCAGTCTCTAATTGCAAGACTCGAACACAAGGACACTCATGGTCCCGCGATACTCCTATGTGGATAACTTCTTATACGCGACTCGACTTATACTTTCGATCGCGAAACTTCTCATTAGAACGCGAACCTCCCTCTGATACCAAATTATAACACCTCCCTTGTAAAGACCATATAATATGGGTCCGGCCGGGGCCCCACAACATACGGACGCCACAGCTTTAGTATTAAAAGGTGATATGAAAACTACCCAATCTCAAAACTCCAGACAAACACAGCGGAAACAGAATACTAACAGACAGAAGTTATCCACTAACGGTAGAGTATCAAATGGCCTTAAGGCCTTACACAAAAATAGTCCAAAAATATAAATGTGCCAAGCACTCCTAGGCTACCTCGGCATGTAAGCCGGACATAAACATAACAAGGGTAGCAAACACGAAAGGAAAATCCAAGCACAGCAACACTTCATGAGGCTTAGGGCTTTTCGCCCGGCGCGCTAGCTCCTACATGCGATCCTTGCCCTCTAAGGATTTGAAGTAACGTGGGTCAGCAAAGGCTGACCTCTACTGTGTAATAAACACATCACCTCCCGGCCGTCCCTAACGGACCCCGGGGTACCACTCCACCTGCAAGTTAGCACTTTGTATACCAAAAGAGCATATATATTAAAGCGGTAAAATAGGCTTGGATGTCTCATACAGCATACATGTTTTCTATGTTTTGTACAAAGTGAAAAGGGGGCCTACTATGCAACATGAATGCAACCCGGGTTTCACCCAAGGCACCCTAGCTCGTATGCATCTAGCACAACATCAAACACTGGGTACTTCCGTTTCCCCATTGGCTTAAAGCCGCAAACACAAGGGAACCACCATGTCCCCAACGGCACACACGCCGTCACACGGATCCTTGCAAAGGCCCCACCCGTACAATGGTCATATGCCCCGGGGCTTGCCCGCACATTCTGACTTCGCACGTCAGGGTTCTGTCTCACACTGACCGATTCTAAGAAGCCTTGCTGGACCCCACCCGCTCATGGCTACCTTGCCCGGTCTTGCCCTCTGCTCGACATTCTCGTCAGTCCACACAAGGGGCTAGTCTCGCCGGGACACTTCCCCCACATGACTTGCGCGTCACGGGATAGCCAGCCGACCACGGAGACAAAGCCTCGCCTTTGCACAGCACAAACAAATGTCCCCCCCCCCCCCAATCACCATTTGCACCGTGTCTTTCCCGTGCTCCAAGGAAACCATCTACAGCACAACACGGAGCTAACCTTGTCCGGTTCCGACCACGAGTACTCACTCAAATATAAGAGGGAAAACGCATACACACAACGGCGTAACGCCGCAACGGATTTCTACCGAAACCTCACATCTCGCTATGCAACATCACCGGGTCGGACTAACGGTCGTGACCACGGCTTCACCCACAATGCCTAATCCGCTAATGGAGCGGATCTCTAATGCAAAGCATGCCGGGATGAACAAACTCAACCCGGAGGTTCCTCTTAAACCTAGGCTACACGAATCCCTCTCATTTGAGAGATTCGGTGCTCAAAATATGAAAGGAAGGGGATGCTATTCATGCATCCTAAATCCTAAAAACCGAGAGGAGAAGTGTCGTTACCTTTCGTCCCCTCTTCCTATCCATGGAGAAGATTTGCTCGGTTGAACACCACCGCAACGCTCCCACCTTCGCGGATCTGAACTCCGTTCGCGAAATGGACCTCCGAGGCTTTGCCGGCGGCCGGAACTTGGCCTCCTTCCTCCTCCTTGCTCTCCCTTCTCTCTAGAATCAAGAGAGATAAAGCCAAATGGAAAATGAGGGTTTGAAACCCTATTCCCGGCCTTAAACCACCCAGGGAGGCTCCCCACCGTTGGATCTTCCAAAGAAAAGAACGAACGGCCACGATCGGAACCCAAAATAGAAATACTGGGCCGAACACGGGTTGCAACACGGCCGTGTGCTAGGCCGTGTTACCCACTCGCCGTCTCGATCGAGTCAAAAAACCAGCACACGGCCTTTGACACGGCCTTTGACACGGCCTCCAACACACCCGTGTCACCTGCGACACGCCCGTATCGGGACCCGTGTCACTCCCCCCGTGTGCAATCGACCAACATTTCGCAGTCAGAGAGGTACACGGCCTTGTGACACGGCATCGGACACGCCCGTGTCAAATTTGACACGCCCGTGTTTGTGCCCGTGTTTGTGCCCATGTCACGGCCCGTGTACCACACTTGCAGAATCCCTAGAGTGACACGGCCTGGGACACGCCCTTGTCCTAGGCCGTGTTCTACAACTCAACTAGCGTCGACCGCCAAAGCGTCGACCGCACGACCCGAGGCCGAACACGCCCGTGTCACGCCCGTGACACGCCCGTGACACGCCCGTGACACGCCCGTGACACGCCCGTGACACGCCCGTGACACGCCCGTGACACGCCCGTGACATGCCCGTGACACGCCCGTGACACCTGCTCCAAAAACCAAACTGGGCTTAAAACATCACCCGTCCCTCTTTTGAGTTTCGGGGTGTTACAATGATCCAGCCCACCTGGAGCAACTTCCAGCACAATTTCCCGACCATCCGGCCAGCTCCCTGGTCGGCCACCGCCACCACCACCTCCGTTGAGGTGGTGGCTATCGCCAGGCGGTGGCACAGCCGCCAGAAGGGCGGATTTCGGCGATCATGAATAGCTCAAATTTGCGGAAAAACTAGGAGAAAGCTTCTCCCGATCGGGCTCAATTGAGCCCGAATATTGGCCCTAACAGTTCCTATGATCTACCCACAGTGAGAGAGGAAGGGGAGGACCTTATTTGCGGGTTGGAGGCGCGCCGATTGCCGGGATGCCATGGTGGTGGTGCCGCCAATCGGATTTCTGAAACAGCACAGTGTAATGCTTCATCTCCGTCAGATGAAGTGTGCAAACGACTTCCCTGAGTCTTGTGAAGCTTTTAAAAGAGTAAAATGGGGGAGAGGAGGGGCCAAGCACCAAAGGCCATTATTGGCCTTCAATGAAGCTTTCGGCCAAGTGGTGGGGTGGTGAACCTGCCTTGTGGTGGTCGGGAAATGGCTGGAAACTTGTCCTCTTCCCCAGAGGAGTTGAATCCAGCCAATAAAGGTGGCCCTTGGCCTCCCTAAGCCATGAATGGCTTTCTTCCTTCCTCTTTCTCTCTCCTCCATTAAAGGGGAATTTGGAGTTTTCTCTCTCCTGCCCTTCTTGGCCGAATTATGTCATGGAACTAGCCTAAATGCAGCCCACTAAGCTAATATAAAGTTGTTAGGAGGTGGTTAGCCCAAGTTCTAGGGCTTGAGCTTGGGTTAGCCCTTTTGAGCTAAGTTTGACTTGACCTAGCCTAGGGTTGACTTTGGCCAAATTGACCTTTTGTGTCACCATCAATGGGTCCTTGGTGACCTATTGGCCTCCCCTAGTGTCTAGGTAGGGATGGGTAGGGTTGACTTGGCACCTTGAAGGTCCATTGACCCTTATTAAGGGCACTTTGACCACTTTGGGGTTTGAGTTGACTTGGGTCAACATAGCCACTAGGGTTGACCCCAATGGGTCCTTGGTGACCCATTGACCTCACTCTAGGGTTAGGATGGCATGGATGGGGTCCACTTGGCTAAGGGAAGGTCAATTGACCCTATGTAGGTCAGTTTGACCCATTTAGGGTTAGGTTGACTTTGGTCAACTTAAGCTCTAAGGTTAACCCCAATGGATCTTTGGTGACCCATTGACCCCACTCTAGGTCTAGGGAGACCCTAGGTAGGGTCGGTTGGGCTCATTTGGGCACATTGCCCTTAGTTAGGGCATCTTGCCCTATTTAGGCCTAGGATGATCCTAGGTCGACTTGGTCATCCTGGGTTGACTCAAATGGACCCTTAGGGCCTTTCAATAGATTGGTGAGGTCATTGTGGAGTCTTGGAGTCTCATGATCATCCTAAACTAGGCTTTATGAATCTACTATTTGCAGAACATAATGATCTCACCTATATTCCTAAGTCCACTTGGTCTTCTTGGGCTTCTAGAGTTTTGTCATGACTTAGTCATGATAAAACCACTCCTAGGGGGTCTAGTTGCCTGAGGGATGTTACAAATCCCAATACATAAACAAAAATTTCATCCTCAAAATTCTAGTTAGTCCTACGGGGTTTCAAATATGAAAAGTAAATTGTAACATCCCGAGAGGTTGTGAGGAATACCTGATAGAAAAGCTCTGGGTACCTTTGTTGCATCAGATCCTGCAGCTCCCAGGTGTGCTCCTCCTGACCGTTATTCCTCCACAGGACCTTGACTAATGGAACTGTCTTGCGGCGCAAGACTCGCATCACCTTGTCGTCAATCCAAACCGGCTCTAGGTGAACTGACCGATCAGATGCTGCCAACCCATCCATGGCCGTAATCTGCTGCTTCGGGCGTAGTAGAGACCTCCTAAGAGAGGATATGTGGAACACATCGTGCAGACCCTCCAGCTCCGGTGGCAGCTCCAACCAGTATGTTAAGGGACCGATCCGCTCTAGGATCCTGTAAGGCCCCATATATCTCGGGCTGAGCTTCTTTCGCTCGCATACCCACGAGACTGCATGCATCAGACGTATCTTCAAGAACCCATGGTCTCCATCTTGAGACTCTACTTGGCAATGCCACTCGTTATAATATTTTGTCAGTCTTCTTTAGGCCTCCAACATCCTATCTCGACTCTGGCACACCTGGGTATCTGGGTTCTCCATAAATTCCAAGCCGAGTGCCTTTGGATTCTCATCCTAGATCCATGATAGTGTAATCTTACACCTCTGTACGAGGGTAGCGAGCTATGTTTAATGTCAGCCAAGAGCCTAGATAAGCCTGGACTGATGTTCTCTCCTTGGACGTACACTATCCATCCTGATTTGATACGATCATCTTGAGCACACCATGATAATGGAACACTACTCATAAATTTCATGAAACACCCACGATAGTTTTCTTCCAGGTCGGGGTGACCCCAGCTATCTCTGCCAGTCTATCATTGATGTTCCAATTATAATTATGCTTGGAGTGGCGATAAGGAATCCTGTGTATGAAAATTCCTAATTATGTACTCGAACTTCCACTCAAACTCGACAGTGACTGTAATAACTCCCCAAAAATTCTTGCACTTAACCTTCATCGGCCGACGGACCTCACCGTGCGACACAAAATCCATGACGTCCTTCTTCATTCCGGGGAAATACACGTTCTGATAAACACAATTTTCTTCCGGTAATTTAAGTTCTCGTTTGTAAGTGTAGACAACGATTCTATAAACTTCCTCTACACGATCATGTTCTTATTCCTTCAAGTACACCTGAGTAATCAGTCAATTCAACTTTACAAGTCATATTTATGGTCTACGTCTTTCAATATATTATCTGCTAACTTCTTACAATTTCATAGAGTCATCATACTTCTGATATTACAACTTAGCGATTTAATTTTATCTTCCTAGATATCCTGAATCTTGTTACCCGTCATCTAATTTCGCGTGATATCTTCTAATTGTTAAATCTCAAAATTACTCCTCCTTATTACCATGACATTGTCTTGGTAATGTTACAGACCATCATTTCAAATACGCTTTTACAAAATCTTATCTTCGCCCGAATAACATCGAATAAGATCAACATTAATCTAACTATGTTTGTGACACCGCATTTTCAAAATTAGATCTAAGGGAACCCAAGTCAATAACTAATTTGCCCAATAAACAAAAGACAAGCCCCCAATAAACAAAAGATAAGCCTCTATCTACCTTGGGCAAAGTATCTTCGATATTACCAGGTTATATTTGGGCTAGATATGCACACCATCCTTAGGGCATGTAACCTAAGACTTGGGGTTCCATCCCGAAACTCGTTGATATACTCCATACTTTACACTCTCTAGGTTACCATTTACGACAACTTTCTCAAACTCAACATGTGATTATGTTCCAAATGGGTCTATTCTGAACTTGAATTCTTATCTGACCCTAGGTATTTGGTATGATGGTTATATCAACCTGTTGGAGTAATTTGCCAGCAGGACACGTGTGTGTGGGACTGACCCCGTGTCTTTCCCCATCGCGTTCCTGGTCTGGGTGTTGACCCTGGTGGGCCCCCTGTGGCGGAATATCCCCGTGGTCCTGTGGTTGGGATTAGTCCCACATCGCTCGCAGCTCTTGGTCCTCGGTGTTTATGTACCCCGCCACCCTTCATCTCAACACCTGGGTTTTGAGATGCGATATGGGTGGGCGGGTTCTCACATGGTATCAGAGGTTGTGCGGTTGTCCTGCTGCGGGGGTGTGTTGAGAATAATTTGCAAGCAGGACCGTGTGCGTGGGACCGCCCCCGTGGCTTTCCCCATCGCGTTCCTGGTCTGGGTGTTGACCCCGGTGGGCCCCCTGTGTGGCGGAATATCCCCGCGGTTCTGTGGTTGGGATTAGTCCCACATCGCCCGCAGCGCCTGCTCCTCCGTGTTTATGTACCCCGCCACCCTTCATCTCAACACCTGGGTTTTGAGATGCGATATGGGTGGGCGGGTTCTCACATGGTATCAGAGGATGGTTGTCCTGCTGCGGGGGTGTGTTGGAGTAATTTGTTAGCAGGACACGTGTGTGTGGGACCGACCCCGTGGCTTTCCCCATCGCGTTCCTGGTCTGGGTGTTGACCCCGGTGGGCCCCTGTGGCGGAATATCCCCGCGGTCCTGTGGTTGGGATTAGTCCCACATCGCTCGCAGCGCTTGGTCCTCGGTGTTTATGTACCCCGCCACCATTCATCTCAATACCTGGGTTTTGAGATGCGATATGGGTGGACGGGTTCTCACACAACCTAATCGTGTTATTTGTACGATGGTTGAGCCTACGCGTCCCCTACTATTCTGTTAATGGAATGTAGACCTCAATTCTCCTTAAGTTGGTCCTATTAGTTTAGGTAACCAGTGATAGTACCACTTGATAAGTGAAGTAGGGACATCAGAGTTTAAGAGTCAAGTTATTACTCTTGCGTTAGACTCATCCTCTAGTCATTTTGGGTATCCTCGTACCTTAACCGAATTAAACATAAAGTCAACTTTGACAAGGGTATAGTAAGAATCATCTTGGTGAGACAAGTTTCCTAGTTGGGTTGGCCTAACTCATTGATTTATGGACTATATATTGTGATTTTTACACATGGGCACACCACTGCTTCCGCTGCTTAGTTTGTCTCCAAACTAATGCTCGCGCAGGGTGACCCAGTGTTTTGTGGACTTCTTCTCTTCAAATCAAGGTTTCCTCTGATACCACTTGTAAGACCCCCCCCCCCTTTTTTCTTTTTCATCACCGGGGTCTTAGGCCTAGAACCGCCGCTTTGCGGTGACACCTTCATGCCTGGGAAGGTCTTCACTACAAATCGCCGATCCTGCCGGCCAAATTGATCACAGAAAAGCAGTAAAATGGTAATGGCATGTCCATAGAAATCACATATATAGTAAATAATCTACACGAAGGGAGAGTCCACAGAAATAATGATAAAGGTAGTGAAAATAGGGATCATGCCCGGTACATCAATATCCTCACTACATATCACTCAGCGCGGAAGCAAAAACTAAACATCTACTAACGATCGGAACTCACAGTCCCAGCTCTCTGAACTCTGGAGCTAGACTGTCCCATCTCCAAGCGTGCCGACCTTCGGGGCTGCTCCTCCACGCTGGGCTCCACTGTCCCCTAAAATGATGTGGTTCGAAAACCGTTAGTCTAAAATACTAAGTCTTATCATCCCCATCCCCTTCCCCCATGTCTCCTAGGCACCTTGCAGGGAGGAGGAAAGGAGAGGTAATGAAGGTGGAGAATGACAAAGTAACAGGTGATGGCGGAAATAATCTAGCAGTTCTAAGAGTACATGTGAAAGTAATGAAAGTATGAAAGAATGAATATATAATATGTAACCATAACTTATATGAAAAAACATAAGCTAAGGGATCTTCTGCAAGGCTCCTATCGTATAAAAAGTCTCATACTAATTTATACGATAGGGTGTCGATTTTCGAGCAGCATGTATATATCTACAGAGTAAAAACTATTGGAACCCTTATTTTGATTTGTGTTAGGTTCACTCTTAGGATGTTTAGACCTTCTTGTATAGCCAGGGTCTCTGTCTTAAGTCTTAGTTAGATCCCCTTTAGATCAGGTTTGGGCAGACAAGCATTGTAGTATAATCAGACTCAGATTTAGAAAATGTTGTGAACTATCTATATTAGTTCGAGTATAGTCGAACGCAGCTCGACGATCGTCGATCTCCCATCGACAATCTCAGAGTCTCCTACTCTGAACTGAGCTCGATGATCTACGAGCTCAGGTCGACGATCTCTTGTTTCTCTGCAGTATCGAAGCTCGACGATAGCCGTTCTCTGGTTGACGATCTCTTATCTCTGGTCGACGATCTCTTAACCGAGCCCTATGATTTTATGCTGCCTTCTTCTATCAGTGTTCTCAGATCAGTCAGAAGTTTTACTTTGGTTATGATAAATTTATCTTAAGGCAAGATATATTCTGATAATAAATGCTGATACTCCCAAGGCTGATAGCCGTATTTCTTGAAGCATTTATTATGGTATTCACAGAATATTGTATAGAGACAATTATGGATTGTATTTATGACTGCCAGCCATTCTAGCCATTTGGGCTCCTCAATTCTTGCAGTAATTTTATGCCTTGCCTTGGGAATTCAAATTCTAACCGTTTTCCTTCATACTGACAGAACATATATCTCAATATAATAAAAAAAGAAGATAGACAGGAATCAGTCAGTAATCAAAAAGAAAAGAATCTTACTTTGCTCTCAGTGGATATTGCATGCTTTGCTAAAAAGAAGAACTTTTTCTGAACAACATTTCTCTCCAGTCTTCTTCTCTCTTCAGTCTTCAAAGATTCACAGAGAGTCACAAAATCAACAACTGTTATCAGATTCAAAAAGGCTTTACAACTTTTTCTCTTTGAAGACCTACACCCAGGGCCAAGCTTCATCTTCCTGGATCCATACAATATCTCAGGGGGAGATTGGACATTCTTCTTAATCCAAATAATCTTCTCACTTGTCTGAGAAAGAGAAGATTCTCATAAACTTTTTCGTTTAACTCCATCTGTACAGGGTTATCTCTCCCTTCAAAAATGAACTCTTTGGTGATAGGGCACCTAATCAAAAACCTATTGGATTTTGAGATCCAGATCAAAAGCTCAAACGGTCTCTTGATCTACCTGCAGCAGATCTTGTAGTGATAGGGCACCTGATCAAAAACCTAAGTGGATTCCTACCTGGGTGGTAGAAGAGTGGATGTACCCAAATTTGGGGAACCACTACAAATTTTCTTGTGTCGTGTGTGTTGCTTTGTGATTTCTTTGTGTGCTGTGTTACTGTGGTAGTCTAGCTTATTTCTTTTCTGTAGTTACGTTTATTAGTATTTTAATTCCGCAATAAATCTAAACAATTTTTTTTAATACTCTATTCACCCCCCTATAGAGTAAAACCTATCTATCCCTCACTTTCAAAAACCTTAACTTATAAGCACGCTCACGCGAGCTTATAAGCCAAGGGGTCGTTTTGCAAGGCCTATTGTATAAAGCGTCACATACCACTTAATACAATAGGTGTCGGGGGTTATATGCAATGATGATGGTATGTTAGGCAAAATATGCTATGATGTGAACATGCAAGCGCAACTCACCCTCTTGACTTTGTGTACACAGACCTTTTATTTCCCCTTTTTGGAGCCTAACCTCCCAGGATACCTCCATAGTGGCAAACAGAAGCGGTGGGTTGTGCCTTGCCCACCTATAAACTGGTAATTGCACTACCAGTCAGACCTATCGTACGCCTCGACGCTGGTGCACTAAGCGGAGCTCCTGCGTACTCTTGCCGGCTGGCGCACCAGACTTAATTTGGCGAAGTGCAAAACAACACTTGCCGAGTCAACGTATTGGCGTCAGTGCATCGACCCTCCAATACCGAATACCCACCACCTTAAACTTATGCACATGTAACCTTATGAATCAGCTACCGAGCCAAAGCTCCCCGAACCATCCTGTCCGTTACAATCAACAACTGAGCCTAAGCTCCCGGGCAAACCTGCCCATTATCAAACCACCGATCCAACTGCACGTTTGACCCAACCTAACATCCCGAGACATCGAGGTGAGTGAAAGTGAATCACTCGTTATGCTAGTTACTCTTACAGTTTAATTTGCCAACAGTTTAGGTTAGCCCAGGACTGCCCCTGGCATACCCCGTGAAGGGATCTCAAAGGGCACTAGGAACTACGATGGAATGAAGCACGGAGAGATCGGATGATTCTTCTTGAGTCTGGATCGCTAGAGAAACTGAGATCGATAGCAGCGGCATGAGAATGACGATCCAGAGCTTGTCCCGAAAACGGTAATGGCGGCGGATTAGAAAATTAGGGTTTTCGGGATTTTCTCTTTCTTAAAAGATAATCTCTGTAAAACGCGTATTTAGTCAAATCTGAAAGGACCTATTTATAGGCTAACTCCAACGGTCATAATCGTAATTAAGATTGACACATCGACCAATCAGAAAAAGGTTAATTTCAAATCTCCGTCAATTCTGGACTTAACAATTTCTGGAATTCTGAGCCGACATACTCGGGTTAGATAAGATACTCGAGTATAAAGGTCTGCTACTCGAGTAGATAAGAGAAACATGTACTCGAGTAAAAGAAATGACTACTCGAGTGCCATGGAAGAACTACCCGAGTTACTCTAGACATATTACTCGAGTAAGTAGAAACATCTACTCGAGTACTAATCCAAACTACTCGAGTATAAGAAAAGTCTACTCGAGTGCTAAGCCAATCTACTCGAGTATAAGAAGGATCTACTTGAGTGCTAAGCCAGTCTACTCGAGTATAAGAAGGATCTACTCGAGTGCTAAGCCAGTCTACTCGAGTATAAGAAGGATCTACTCGAGTGCTAAGCCACTTACTCGAGTATATGAGCGAAGTTACTCAAGTATGTGGACTTAGGAATATTTAGACTGAATAGCTAGCCCTACTCGAGTATAACTAAGAGACTACAAGAGTATGACTAAGGCTCTACTCGAGTACACAAACACCTACTCGAGTAAGGAAAAGAAGTACTCGAGTATATGAAAGGATTTACTCGAGTATATGGACTTAGAAACTTTCTGAGATGAGAAGTCCAGATCAACTCGAGTACGATCAGAACACTTACTCGAGTAACTTGAGAACTACTCGAGTATGTAATCCAATCTACTCGAGTACTAAGTCACTTACTCGAGTATATAGAAGATACTACTCGAGTATGTGGACTTAGAAAAAATTTCTTCTGAGAAAGTCTTCAATACTCCAGAGTCCAGTAGTCCAAGTGCATGGAAACAAAGTGTACCCCAATAGAGAGGCTATACATGAGTCAACACCTTGGATCACACAATGAGGAATTACATTGTATGGTCTTGTGTTTGATGACCCACTATAGACTGACATTGGTTTACACTTGGCAATAGAGTCCTGCATGCACAACATAAACACAACATCAAATACAACTTAATTCATCTTAGTTTCAGGTCTGACTTCCCACAAATCTGGGGTATTGTGAAGACAATTCCCAACAATCTCCCCCTATTTGTAGAAGTCAGCACCCTTTGCACTAAGATGAATTTCTAGAAAAGAAATGATCATTTATAACAACAAGCAATAGAAAATGACTAAAACAGAGAATAATAGCAAATAAGGGAACCATAATCAGAATTAGATATATTAAAAAGAAAGATTTTCCAGTTCCACAAAACACTTTCAGGGGTAATTCTCTCTGTGAAGTTTAGCTTTCTTCAGCTCTTACCTTTCCAAATAACTGAAGGGTTTAGGAAAATTAGTCTTTGGCCTTGGAGGAGCTGCTGGATTGTTGAATCCCCATTGCTTGTCATGTAATCTGATCTTGATTTGAGATATATCATAGGCTTTCCATTCTGAGTAGCTGTAGAACTTATCTTTATTTTCCCCAAAATCAGTTACCAGCTTTAGAGTGTCAAAGATTAAAGATTTGGAGGTTGGACTCCAAACTTCTGAATGTAATGACTCTGATCTGCCCTCTGAAGCTTGAGCTTGCTCTCTCTTAGGTGCAGAACGGCTAGCAAAAGCGCCGTCACCATATTTTCTTTTCTTGCTGGGGCCACCTTGATCAGCAGGTCTTCTAGAGGAGGAAGCACCTCGATCAAAGTGCCCCTGAGAGCTGGCAGGGACATCCTCTTTCCACACATCAGAATATGAAAGAGGAGGCTCAGACATCTCTCCTGTAGGTCTTGGAGAGAAGGCTGGCACTGCCTCTGGAATGGTAGCATGAACCTGGGCATCAGATGGATGATGTTCCTCAAGAGGATCTAAGCTTTTAGGAATGATGGAGGGGTCGAGCTGGAATTCTGGAAAATTCTGATTATGTACCCAAACTGCAGTGTCATAAATGTAGAATTTGACAGACTGTAGCTGTGCTAGAATATCTGCTTTCATGGTGTTAACTAATCCATCCAGGGTCTCTTTAGACTTGGTAGAGATTTCAGCAGAAATTTTCTCAACTTGTTCTTTCACAATTTTCTCCCCCTTGCTGATTTCTACAGATAGCTTTTCAATACCTTCATCTCTGAATGTGCCTACTTCTTCACAAACTTTCATCACATTGGCTTCAGCTCTTTGGTCTAGCAGGATCTGGTTATGTGCCACTGTTTCAGATTGGTTTCTAACTTCACCCAAGCTGGTGATGGTGTGATCTATCGCTTTTCCACCTATTTTGAAGAGTTGTTTAAGTTCATCAGTGTTGGCTTGAATTTCTACAAAACCTCTACTCATCTCAGTTTCAAGAGCAGAGACCTTGTTGTTAACTGATTTCAGAGACTCATCAAAGTAATGTCTCTGTTCTTGGAGCATCTTCTCAATCTTACTAATGATGTCTGAGGAGCTGAGGGAAGCAGAAGATGGAGCACTGGCAGAAGTAGAGACCTGAGGGAGCTGAGAGACTGAGGGAGTCCAAGGAGGGATTTATTTCACAACCACTGAGCTAGCAGTTCTCTTGGTTTGAGTGATTTCTATTGAATCCAGGGGATCTGTAAAGGAGGGGAGAGTGAAGGCTAATGTCCTTAAAGGAGGTTCAACAGGTTCTGGGGATAACTCCTCTTCATCGGACAGGATGATACTATCATGCTATTCTGCTTCTTCAATGGGAGACTGAGCTGAGGATGGAGAGGGTTCCTTGAGAGGGATCTGTTCATCTTGAACCTAAACCTCAGGAGTACTAACAACTGGATCTGTAGGAGGTAGGGGACTGTCTGACCTTAGTTCTCCAATAAGCTTATCAATCTCTACAGCTGTGGACAGAAGGTCTTACTGAACTTGAATATCTTCTGGAGGAGGAGGAGGAGAAGGATCTCTGACTGTCTGGGAGGGAAGCTCTGTCAACAGAATCTGAGAACTAGATGAGGCAGGCTCCCCCTCAACTACTGCACCCAGGGTGTTAGTAACTTGATGTAGAGGAGGAGATGGAGTCCTGTCATCAGCAACATGCTGTGGGCTGGGGACATCTTCATCTATAATGACTTTGGAGGCTTGGGCAGTGTTCTTGAGTTGGATTTCATATCTTTGGATGGAAGAGATGGATACCTTTTTCATGTGATTGAGGGGAGTTCCTTTGGAGAAATCAAACACTGTAGGATTAATCTCGTGGAGGAGGAGGGAGATAATCCTGGCATAGCTTGGTTTGTTCACAGTTTCTTTGATCTTATCCAGTATCATCATGCCAAACTTGAATTTCTTCCGGCATACTATGGCTTGCATAACATCAAAAAAATTTTGGGAGATTTCTCTGAGGGAATAGGTTTTGCAGAGAAGAACTTTGGCAATGACATCCACAAGAAATTTCCCCTCTAAGTTGAAATCTGCACGTCGAAACGAGTATCCTTCATACGGGTTTATTCCACAGAAGAAACTGGTTCTCTCCGAATCTTCAGAAGTCAGATCGTCTTCCTCATCCACCACTGGCAGTTTTAACAGGGTAGCTAATGAAGTTTTGTCCAGACGGATCTTTATGCCACTGACCTTGGTTTTGAGAACTGTACCATTTCGCTTGATCTTCAGATTCTTGTAGAACTCTTCCACTACAGAAAATAGGATCTTACACGGCGTCTGTAGTAGGAACGACAGCCCGGCTGTGTCAAAGAGAATGAGAAGGTTTCGGAAGTCGTCAGAGAGTTCGGCGATGCCATCTATAACCAATTCGGACCCAATTCCAATCTTGGATGGAGGAGCCATCGAGTTCTGGAGTAACGGATTCTGGAGAAGACAACGCTCTGCGGTTATGGAAGACGAAGCTCCGGCGAGTACTCGAGAAAGGTTTCGTGGAAATGGATTACGGGATTGTTCTATTTATATACATAACTCTAATTAGGTTTAAGATTGGGTTTTAAAATAAAACATACCTTATGGGGGTGGCAAAAATCGAGGTGTGCGAAAAGAGAAAAATGAGATTTTCAAAGTTCTGGAATTTCCAGGTACCCGAGTATATATATCGGCATACATGAGTAATCTGTTGTAACCTACACGAGTAAGTCGAAGACCAAGTAGATCATGAAGTACTCGAGTGAGTTACTAAGTACTCGAGTATGAAGAATATATACTCGAGTGAATTTTTACCTACACGAGTAGATACTTTGAGTTACTCGAGTATATTGTAATGTACTCGAGTGTAGTCGTGTAACTACTCGTGATTGTTTCCAAGTACTCGAGTATGTGAGTACACTTACTCGAGTAGGTCACTTTGACAAAATATTTTTCTCGAAGCACTGATCTTTACCTCCACCAACTTTTAACTCTGAGACTTTGATAGAGACCACTAATCTTCTTTGTTGAGCATCCCAAGTTCAGTTTTGAAGAATGAGAACTTGGTCTCATCTAGCGGCTTCGTGAATATATCTGCAACTTGCCTATCTGTGGAGACGTATTATAGATCTATGTCTTCATTCTCCACTTGCTCCCGGATGAAGTGATAGCGAAGCTCTATGTGCTTTGTCCGGCTGTGGGAGACTGGGTTGTTGGCGATTGCTATTGCACTGGAAGAGTCTCAAAGCAGAGGGATGTTCTGGAATTTCATGTTATAGTCTTCAAATTGATTCTTGATCCATAGAAGCTGTGCACAACAGCTTCCTGCAGAGATGTACTATGATTCAGCCATTGAAATTGCCACACAGTTCTGCTTCTTACTACTCTAGGAAATAAGTCTCCTTCCCAGGAATTGGCAAGTCCCAGAAGTGCTTTTCCTGTCGTCTTTACTTCCTGCAAAATCTGCATCTGAAAATCCAATTAGTTCACTATCATTAAGATTTGGTGTACCTTTGAGGTATCTCAAGATACCTCAAAGGTACCATAAGCCAAGATTTGGTGTACCTTTGAGGTATCTCAAGATTCGCTTTGCAGCAATGTAGTGAGATTCCTTAGAGTTCACCTGAAATCTAGCACATACACATGTTGAAAACATTATGTCTGGTCTACTTGCGGTAAGGTAGAGCAAGGACCCAATTATGCTTTTGTACTTGGTTTCATCAAAAGGTTTCTCTTTCTCATCCTTGTCCAGAGACATAGCTGAGGCCATTGGAGTCCTCATAGAGGTTGCGTTCTCCATTCCGAATTTCTTAAGTAGCTCTTTGGTGAATTTAGTCTGTGAGATGAAAATTCCATCCTCAGATTGTTTCACCTGAAGCCCTAAGAAATACTTCAGCTCTCCCATACTGCTCATTTCAAACTTCCCTTGCATAAGTTTAGAAAACTTCTTGCAGAGGTTGTTGTCTGTAGAGCCAAAAATAATGTCATCGACATAGATTTGCACTAGCAAAATCTTGCCTTTTATTTCCCTAAGAAATAATGTCTTGTCTATCTTTCCTCTTGTGAACTTGCTCTCAAGAAGGAAGCTAGACAGCATCTCATACCAAGCTCGGGGAGCTTGTTTAAGACCATATAATGCTTTTTGCAGTAAGTAAACATGATTGGGAAAAGTTGAGTCAATAAAACCTGGCGGTTGCTCTACATACATTTCTTCCTTTATGTCACCATTCAGGAAGGCGGACTTGACGTCCATCTGATAGACGGTAAAGCCCTTAAGTGCAGCGTAGGCAAGAAATAACCTGATCGCCTCCAGTCTTGCCACTGGAGCATATGTTTGATCAAAGTCGATTCCTTCTTCTTGATGATAGCCCTTGGCGACAAGTCTTGCTTTATTCTTTATAATTGTTCCATCTTCATCCATCTTATTCCGGTAGACCCATTTTGTCCCGATGACATTCTTACTCTTGGGTCTAGGAACAAGTGTCCAAACTTTGCAATGTTTGAACTGATTCAACTCTTCTTCCATGGCTAGTATCCAGGATGCATCTGAGTTTGCTTCCTCGAACTTCTTAGGTTCAACCTGTGATAGAAAGCTCAAGAATAAATTCTCGTTAGTTGTACCTCTCCGGGTTCTGACACCATCCTGAGGATATCCTATGATTTGATCTAAGGGATGATCCTTCAAGTGTCTGAACTCTAGAGTCCTTGCATCTGGGATCTCTTCAGCCACTGGTGTTGCATCTTCAGCTGGGATGTGTTCTTCATCATGATCATCTACCTCTCCAATAGGGGTTGTAGAGGTGATCTTGATGAACGTCTCATCTTTATCTTGAGTAGGCTCATACAAGCTAAGTTCCTTCATCTTGGTACCTGCATCTTCAATGAGCACACTAGAAGAGTTGCTTTACAGCAAACTCGTCTCATCAAATACAATGTGTATCGACTCTTCTACCACCAGAGTTTTTCCATTAAATACTCTATAGGCCCGAAGTAAGCTTCCTCTTCTTCACTCGACTCAGATGAGTCGGAGTCGCTGAGAGTTTTGCTCTTCTTGGCTAATAAACTCTTCTCTGTCCTCTTCTTGTGGTATGAAGATTTCTTTTCCTCTCTTCTGCCACCCTCTTTCTTCTTGTGAGGGAAGTCTGCGATGACGTGACCTGGCTTATTACAACAATAACAAACGATGTCAGTTGAAATTTGTTTGTTCTGTTTGGAGTTATACCTGTCATGGCTGCTCGAGCCATTCTTTCGCTGATCACCATTATGTCGTGATCTTCTGTATGAGGAATCTTTGCCTCTCCATTGCTTCTTCTTGTTCAAGAATTTCTTGAGCTGCCACGAGAGCAAAGAGAACTCTCCTTCAGATAGTTCTGAGCCTGAGGTGCTTGGCTCGGAGCCTTCTTCTTCACTTACTTCTTGAGGAGGTGCTGGCGAGGCAGCTTTGCCCTTCCTTGAACTGTCAGCCTTTAAAGCAACCGACTTCTCTTTTGAGGAGAAGCGACTTATCTCTTCTTCGGCTTTTCTGGAGTTGATTTGCAGTTCATAGGACATTAGCTTGCCAAATAGATTCTGTGGATCTGTCTATGCTAGTCTGCCAAACTCTCGGATGGCACAGACTTTAGTATCCCATTCTTTGGTGAGAGATCTCAGAAACTTATCATTCAGCTCCCCATTAGTAAAGACTCGGCCATACACTCTCAGTCCATTGACTATCTTAAAGAAGTTTTCAAATGTGTTAGCTATGGGTTCCTTGTGACCTTGTCGGAAGGCTTCATACTTCTGATTTAAGAGGGATCTCCGATCATCCCTAACTTCCTCAGTCCCTTCCATCAGAGTCACCAGGGATTGCCACATCTCCTTGGCAGATTGGCAATGTATAAGATTTTGCAGCATTGAGTCATCGACTGCACTTGTGATAATATTTTTAGCTTTCTTGTCCAGGGAGACAAGTGCAATCTCGTCCTTATCCAAGTCCATCAACTTCTTTGGGACCTTTTTGGTTGGGTCTATTGTTTATGCAGTCATAGGAACATGCGGACCTTCTTCCACAATCATGAAGATCTGGGGATCTATTGCTTCCATGAAGAGCTTAACTCTTTCCTTCCATATAGGAAAATTATTCTTGGTGCAGATAGGGAGCTTAGCAAAATCCTTCGTCTTACTCATGCTTGATACTTCTCTGGAGACAACTTGGTGAGGATTAGATCAAGGTCTTAACCTTTTAACGATCAACCTCCCTCTGATACCAATTGAGAGCGCTAAGTTGTCAACCTAAATCACCTAGAGGGGGGTGAATAGGTGAATTTTGTGTCAAATGCGGAATAAAAAATATAACACAGCACAGATCCGTAATCAAGCAATCACACAGATGGCAAGAGATTTATAGTGGTTCCTCAATCTTGGGTACGTCCACTTTTCTCACTGATCTAGCAAATCACTAGACTCGGCTACTCCACTATCTCGGATTGCAAAAACAATCCTACACCTCGGAACCACGTTCCTACAAAAACTCGATCCCAAACGGATCTACACTCGGAAGATAAAACTTCCTACCACTCGGAGAAAGATCTCCTACAAATAAATTTGTTTAAATAAAATTTATAACAAGAATATCACAGATCTGGATCTTTGACGTAATCTTCTTCTTGAGAGCTTTTCGGCTTGAACAGAAATAGTTGAAGAAGACTTGACTGAGATCCACGATTCTGAGATCTGGAATCACCACGATCGAGAAAGTAAATCAGAGATGAAGAAGCACGGAGAGATCGGATGATTCTTCTTGAGTCTGGATCGCTAGAGAAACTGAGATCGATAGCAGCGGCATGAGAACGACGATCCAGAGCTTGTCCCGAAAACGATAATGGCGGCG
The DNA here is from genome assembly GCA_039513925.1 of Platanthera zijinensis. Lineage (NCBI taxonomy): Eukaryota > Viridiplantae > Streptophyta > Magnoliopsida > Asparagales > Orchidaceae > Platanthera > Platanthera zijinensis. Next base: position 226,666,376 of record CM077079.1, read on the forward strand.
GATTAGAAAATTAGGGTTTTCGGGATTTTCTCTTTCTTAAAAGATAATCTCTATAAAATGCGTATTTAGTCAAATCTGAAAGGACCTATTTATAGGCTAACTCCAACGATCATAATCGTAATTAATATTGACACGTGGACCAATCAGAAAAAGGTTAATTTCAAATCTCCGTCAATTCTGAACTTAACAATTTCTGGAATTCTGAGCCGACATACTCGGGTTAGATAAGATACTCGAGTATAAAGGTCTTCTACTCGAGTAGATAAGAGAAACATGTACTCGAGTAAAAGAAATGACTACTCGAGTGCCATGGAAGAACTACCCGAGTTACTCTAGACAGATTACTCGAGTAAGTAGAAACATCTACTCGATTACTAATCCAAACTACTCGAGTATAAGAAAAGTCTACTCGAGTGCTAAGCCAGTCTACTCGAGTATAAGAAGGATCTACTCGAGTGCTAAGCCAGTCTACTCGAGTATAAGAAGGATCTACTCGAGTGCTAAGCCACTTACTCGAGTATATGAGCGAAGTTACTCAAGTATGTGGACTTAAAAATATTTAGACTGAACAGCTAGCCCTACTCGAGTATAACTAAGAGACTACTCGAGTATGACTAAGGCTCTACTCGAGTACACAAACACCTACTCGAGTAAGGAAAAGAAGTACTCGAGTATATGGACTTAGAAACTTTCTGAGATGAGAAGTCCAGATCAACTCGAGTACGATCAGAACACTTACTCGAGTAACTTGAGAACTACTCGAGTATGTAATCCAATCTACTCGAGTACTAAGTCACTTACTCGAGTATATAGAAGATACTACTCGAGTAAGTGGACTTAGAAAAAATTTCTTCTGAGAAAGTCTTCAATACTCCAGAGTCCAGTAGTCCAAGTGCATGGAAACAAAGTGTACCCCAATAGAGAGGCTATACATGAGTCAACACCTTGGATCACACAATGAGGAATTACATTGTATGGTCCTGTGTTTGATGACCCACTATAGACTGACATTGGTTTACACTTGGCAATAGAGTCATGCATGCACAACTTAAACATAACATCAAATACAACTTAATTCATCTTAGTTTCAGGTCTGACTTCCCACAAATCTGGGGTATTGTGAAGACAATTCCCAACAAAAACTTAGGGTTTGAACTTGGGTCCTAGGGAAATCATACCCCAAACCACCCCATAATACCTATGAGGGTGTAAAATGATAGGTCAAACCAGTGGACAAAATTTTAGCCTCTGTTGAGGTGGTTTGGCCACCCAATCCCACAAGGTGCACTTTTGACCTAAATACCCCCTTTAGGGCAAAACTAGGGTTTACTCATTTCCCAACCAAACAAACTCAAAATAAGGTGAACATTTTTACAGAACCTCATTATGATCCTAAGGAGCACTCACCAAAATTTGGGAGGGTTTGGAGGTCTTTATGTCCGTAAATTAAATTACCCTATGATTATTAAATAATTTCTAAAACTATAGAAAAATTATCTCCAAAAATTCCCATTTTTTGACAGAACCTAGGTATAGCGTAGTGTGACTCCTTGTCCAAATTTTAGGTCATTTGGACTTGTGGTGAAGTGGGGGCACACGTTTTAATCTCTGCCTAGCCCTAGGCATAGACCTCACCAAAATGAGTGCCCTGGTCAAACCAAGAACCCAAATTTGTTTAAATTTATTTTAAATTAAATTAGACCCTTAGGGATACAATTTATATGTTGACCACTTTCTCAGATTTAGCCCCTAGGTATTTTTAATTAATTTTCCAAGATGACTGATTATAAGGGACAAAAAACTATAATAATCCAAAATAAATTAAATGATTGCACGAATCTTAAAGCAGGATCCAAGGGTGGCTGGATCGTCTTCTTCCTCCGGCCGACGGCCACGATCCAGCATGCCTGGAGACCCTTCCAGCCTAATTTTCCGACCATCCGGCCACCTCCCTGGCCGACCACCGCCACCACCACCTCCATTGAGGTGGTGGCTATCGCCAGGCGGCGGCACAGCTGCCGGAGGGGCGGATTCCGGCAATCCCGACAAGCTCAATTTTGTGGAAAAACCAGGAGAAAGCTTCTCATGATCGGGCTCAATTTAGCCCAAATCTTGTCCCTAACAGTTCCTATGATCTACCCACAGTGAGAGAGGAAGGGAGGACCTTATTTGCGGGCTGGAGGCGCGCCGATCGCTGGGATGCCATGGTGGTTGTGCCGCCGATCGAGTTTCTATAACAGCATAGTGGAATGCTTCGTCTTCGTCAGATGAAGTGTGTAAATGATTACCCTTAGTATAGTGAAGCTTTTAAAAGAGTGAAATGGGGGAGAGGAGGGGCCAAGCACCAATGGCCATTAATGGCCTTCAATGAAGCTTTCAGCCAAGTGGTGGGTGGGGTGAACCTGTCATGTGGTGGCAGGGAAATGGATGGAAACTTCTCCTCTTCCCCAGAGGAGTTGAATCCAGCCAATAAAGGTGGCCCTTGGCCTCCCTAAGCCATGAATGGCTTTCTTCCTTCCTCTTTCTCTCTCCTCCATTAAAGGGGAATTTGGAGTTTTCTATCTCCTGCCCTTCATGGCCAAATTATGTCATGGCACTAGCCCTACTGCAGCCCACTAAGCATATATAAAGTGGTTAGGAGGTGGTTAGCTCAAGTGGCTAGGGCTTGTGCTTGGGTTAGCCCTTTTGAGCTAAGTTTGACTTGACCTAGCCTATGGTTGACTTTTGTCAAATTGACCTTTTGTGTCACCATCAATGGGTCCTTGGTGACCTATTGGCCTCCCCTAGGGTCTAGGTAGGGGTTGGTAGGGTTTACTTGGCACCTTGAAGGTCAGTTGACCCTTATTAAGCGCACTATGACCACTTTGGGATTTGAGTTTACTTGGGTCAACTTAGCCACTAGGGTTGACCCCAATGGGTCCTTGGTGACCCATTGACCTCACTCTAGGATTAGGAGGGCATGGGTGGGGTCCTCTTGGCTAAGGGAAGGTCAATTGACCTATGTAGGTCTGTTTGACCCATTTAGGGTTAGGGTTGACTTAGGTCAACTTAAGCTCTAAGGTTGACCCCAATGGATCTTTGGTGACCCATTGACCCCACTCTAGGTCTAGGGAGACCCTGGGTAGGGTTGGTTGGGCTCATTAGGGCACATTGCCCCTAGTTAAGGCATCTTGCCCTATTTAGGCCTAAGATGATCCTAGGTCAACTTGGTCATCCTGGATTGACTCAAATGGACCCTTAGGGCCTTTCAATAGATTGGTGAGTTAATGGTGGGGTCTTGGAGTCTCATAATCATCCTAGATTAGTGTTTAGGAATCTACTATTTGTAGGCCATAATGATCTCACCTATATTCCTATGTCCACTTGATCTTCTTGGGCTTCTTGGGTTTTGTCATGACCTAGTCATGAAAAAACCACTCCTAGGGGGTCTAGTTGCCTAAGGGATATTACAGTCTAATCACAAATGATAGGTGGACACAAGACAGGATGTTGATAGGGAAGAAATATGCCTAAGTCCAGGTGCGTTGAGTGAAGGCAGTTCACTCAACTCTAGATGGCTTTAAGCATTGAGTAAAGCCTAGACAATTAAAGCTACAACATTGCCAAAGCAGAAATCTGGTTTAGTCCAGAAGTGTTGAGGGAAGTTAGTTCTCTCAACTCCTAGAAGCCAGAAGCATTAAGTAAAGCTCAAACAGTTAGGGAAAAGCTGACAAGAATTCTATCTAAGTCCAGAAGCATTAAGTGATGGTAGTTCACTCAATGCCCTGAAGAGAAAGCGTTGACAAAACATAGTTCAATCAGAGCTGCAGTGTTTTTTTACTTGGAAATCTGTCTAAGGATAGATGCATTTAGTGAAGACAACTCACTCAATGCCTATTCAACAGAAAATCTATCTAAGGACAGAAGTGTTGAGTGAAGGTTGTGCACTCATCGCTTATTCAATAAAACAAGCAAAGGAAGAAAGCGTTGAGTGAAGACAACTCACTCAATGCCTTAATATAGAGAAAATCGACCAAGTCCAGATGCGTTAAGTGATGAAGGCTCACTCAATGCCTAGTAAGTTATACCACCATTATCAATATTCGTTGAGTGATAAAGGATCACTCAACGCCAAATGGTACAGAAATCTGCATAAGTGTTTTGGCGTTGAGTGACAAGACTTCGCTCAACGCCTATGCAGAATTGTCTGAATTTCGCTAAGTCCATAGGTGCTGAGTCTTGATGACATCAGCTGAAATTTAGAAGTTTCGGGAACAGAACAATAGACAACAAATGACATCGCTTTCCTGTTGTACAACATTTAATGCAAAAGAGAAGTTGCATCTACAAACTCTATGTGGTCCCACTGCTTAAAGAGCCGATGGATGGCGGGATACAAAAGCAATATTCAAAGGGAGAGTAAATTTACTTTTAAGGAATTAACTTTCGAAAATACAGAGCTTCATCTTCTTCCTCTTGACCTAGTTACAAAGCTTGAAGTTGTTCATTCTATTGATCTGAAAGTTCAAGAAAGTTGGTTGCTGACCTACACAACTTCAACAACCAGTTCAGAGAGCCTTTTCTCTGAGGTAGAAGAAGGAACAATGCAAGCCGTAGTTGTAGTGACTTCAGAGCTCAAGAAAAACTAATCTTGAAGATCCATTCTTGGAGCTGTGAAGAAGATAGGATTGAATCATTGCAGTTCCGTAAAAGGCAGACTCAGAGATAGTTTCTCTATAGTCATTCATCAATACCGACCAACCTTTCAATTGTAGGATCAGTACTGATCTGAGTGTAAGCCTGATCTATACAGGCTGAGGTAGGATCTTTCTATAGATCTGAGCTGTAGGGTCTGTGTGCCTGAGTTGTAGGATTCTAGTTGGGAATATGAGCTGTAGGATCCCTCTGTATATTTGAGGTAACGCTCTCCTCCTAGCCTGAGTGTAGGAATTTGTGGAAAAGCCTGAGGTAGGGCATATGTGACTGAGTGGAAGGAGAATATTTCTCTGAGTGTAAGGCCTTGGGCCTGAGTGTAGGACTTAGAGGAGTCTTAGAAATCCTTATGGATTTGTGTTGTAAGCACTTTCAGCCGAGTTTGGAGAAGTTGGCCTTGTCTAACAATCCATTAGAAAGGTAGGAGGGATAGTGGATGTACTCATACTCTGGGGAACCACTATAAAATGCTTATGTGTTGGTTGTGTTCTTGAAAGCTAACCATATATTACACCTCACAACACAGTAAATTAGGAAAGTTAAAAAGAAATAATAAATAGACTAAAAACTTATTCACCCCCCCCCCCCTCTAGGTGTTTAGCTACTCTTGAAACTAAAGACTTTCAAGTGGTATCAAAAGGAGGTTGCTCGAAAAGGACTTAATAGTTTGAGCTAATCTCCAAGAGTAGCTTAAGTATTTTCTTTCTAGGTTCAGGAGAGAACCATAAAGAGCTAGGCTCAATGAAGCTTACAATCTATAGGAAGGAGAGCTTTGGGATTTGGAAGGAAAGAGTCGGGTTGTTCATAAAAGCATATGACCCCAAGATCTTCATAATAGTGCAAGAAGGACATTTCATCCCTATAAAGGTCTCAGCTCTGGATGCCAATATACAAACACCTAAGAAGTATTCTGAGATGACCAAGGATGAGGTCATCCTAGCTACAATGGACAAGAGGGCACAAAACATCATAGTGAGTGCCATTGATGATTCAACATTCCAGAACCTTGTTCACTGTAGAACTTATAAGGAAATAGGGGCCATATTGATTATCTACATGGAGGGAACTGGAGAAGTTAGGGATGATAGAAAATCCCTTCTCAATCAAGAATTTGAAGCATTCAGGAAATGCAAGAACGACAACATAGTTGAGTACTATGAAAAGTTCTTCGGAGTGGTGAATAAGATGAGAACCTATGGGAGGGTCTTCAGCAATTATGAGTTGAATGATAAGTTTCTCAGATATCTAACCAGAGACTGGGACACCAAAATATATGTCATCAGAGAGGTGGCTAAGCTGGCTGAAACTCCTCCACACATTATTTGGAAAGCTGCTCTTCTATGAGATGAAGCTATCTTTCAGTAAGGAGGAGGAGACCACCATTACATCTCAATCCAAGGAGAAGACAGTGGCCTTCAAGGCAGAGAGCTCTAAGAACAGCCAGGAGAGGATTGCCTCTCCCCCAAGAAGGCATACTGATTCAGACAGCTCTGAGACAAGCTCATCTGATAGTAACATGTCAGATGGGGAGTTTGATGCATTCTCTAAGCAGATCAAGAAAATTATGAATAGGAGGTAGTGGAAGAACAAACAATCCTCCTCTTCACACAATAAGAAGGATCACCACCAGTCTAACAAGAAGTTCTCTAAGGGAGACAGGTATAATTAAAAACCCAGTAAACAGTTTTCCTCTAATGTTGTTTGTTATTATTATAGCAAGCCTTAGCAAGTCATTGTAGATTGCCCAGTCAAGAGGAAAGAGCAGAAGAAATCAGATGAGAAGAAGTGCCACCAACACCGGGGCAAGAAGGAAAAGAATTTCATTGCCAAGAATGAGAAAATTTCCAAGTCAAAGTGACTCAGCTTCTTTAGATTCTGAAGAGGAAGCCTACATACAGTTGTTTGTTGCTGCTACTGAAGAAGATGAAGACTATCCTATTGCTAGGATATGAATCAGGGCCCCTCTATCACTCTTAGATAGTGATACTGAGGTGGATGAATATGTTAGTGGATGCTATGGGATAATGTCCATGTCAGATGAAGAATCCAGCCAAGACCATCCTGGTCTAGATAAGGTACATTCTCTGTCCAGCATCTCCTCTAAATCTGACTATGAGACTAGTCCAAATTCTGATACATCTTCTTCCTATGATGAAGATGGGTCAAAATCTGAGAAATATTTCAATCAACTGATTAACAAGTATGGTGCCCTTCTAGATGCTTTGAAAAGGAGAAAGAGGTTGTCCAATAAACAAGCTGAGGAGATTTTCTCCCTACAGCTAGCTGCTTTCCTACAGTCTGAGCCTGCATCCTTGCTGGATCAAATGAGGAGAGAAATCAGCAAACTGAAAACCATCTCAATCATCCAGATTGGAACCATCAGCCATAAGAACAATATCATCATGGATCTTAAAGAAAAATTCCTCAAAGAGAGGAAGCTAGTGGATCAGTACTCCAAGCCTAAATCGGTGTTGCCACTCATTGATACCTTTACCTCCCAAACAAATAAGAAGGAACTAGGGTACATTAAGAGGAACACTAGAAGAAGGAATAGGAGGAAGGGCAAGGCCCCTATTCAGCCTACTATATTTTTTGAGAAAGTTGTGCTGCCATCCAACAAGTATGACCAAGAAAGTATCTATGGTCATTGGTTGAATGGAAGATCCACTAGTATGAACAAAAATGTTCACAGCTATAGAGGAAGGAAGGGCATGGGTTTTAGTGCCCATAAGGCTCCCCATTAAGAAATTCAGATGGCCCATCATAATAGATCATTTCTTTTTGGTGCACCAACCCCCACTCTCAAGATTAAGGCAGCGACCGATAGTCAAGATCCTCCAGCAAAGAATCAGACCAAAAGTAATTCAATAAGTAAGCCTGACTTGGTTGTCTCTAATACAATCAACAGCTTGTCTTCTACAAAGAAGACTGTTGTTAAAGGCATTCACAATAAGCCAAGTTCATCTACTAGAAGACTAACTTTCAGTCAGATCCTTGTTGAATGATATTTGAAAAGGGCTACTGCTCTCCCTTCTAAACAGTCAGCTGGTTTCAGCTTGTCTATAAGATCTGTTCAAAAAAGGAGATATAATATTCATGAGTTTTGGTGTTATAGCAAAGTGGGTAATTTTGTCATAGATTGTTGGCACAACCCTAATGTAGCTAGTACAAGGGCAATTCTACCTGTCTAAAATGCTGCCGGCAAACATGCAAATTTTCATACTAATAAGAACCTAGGACCCAAACTCTTTTGGGGTCCTAAGGTAAAATGAATTGTGGTTGCAGGTTAGTCCAAGTACCTATCCAATATGGTATTTGGACAGTGGGTGTTCCAGGCACATGACTGGAACAAGAAGTCTTCTAAAGGAGTACAGTCCAGCAAAGAATTGACCAAAAGTGATCTTTGGTGGCTCAGAAAAAGGAGTCACCAAGGGCTATGGTATGATCACCAATGGCATAGTCACAATCACAAAAGTGGTCTATGTTGAAGGGTTGCAACATAACCTGATTAGCGTAAGCCAACTATGAGATCTTGACTATGTCATTGTATTCCACAAGGATGAGTGTAAAATAAAAAGGTCAAGTGACCAAGAGATCATTTTGATAGGCATTAGGAGTGGACATATTTACTGTTTAAACTTTCAATGCTGAAGTATAGAGACTCTCCTATATATCTTGTTGCAAATGAGAAAGTCTCATATTATGTTCAATATCACAAGAGGTTTGCTCACTTTAACTATAAGACTATTAGTAAGCTCTTCAATGAAGAGCTAGTAAGAAATGGACCCAAAATGAAATGCACCATTGAGGTTATTTGCTCTGCATGCCAAAAGGGTTAGCAGACCAAAGCTTATTTTAAGAGCATTGGGGGCAAGGACTCTATGAGTTGTTTATACCTCCTTCTTATGGAAATATTTGGTCCTATACTATTTCATAGTCTAGGTAATAAAGTCTACACTCTTGTAATAGTTGATGACTTTTTAAGATTTGTTTGGTTTTTCTTTCTTAAGAAAAAGTAAGAAACCCTTGACATCTTCATGAACTCTTTTCAAGCAAATTCAAAATGAAAAAGGCAGTATTATGATCAAAATCAGAAGTGACCATGGTACTGAATTTCAATCTAATGGCATGACAAAGTTCTATGAAGAATAAGGGATTCACAAAGAATTTTCTTCTCCAAGAACCCCAGCAAAATGGGATAGCTGAGAGGAAAAACATAACTCTCATAGAAGTTGGAAGGACACTACTAAGTAACACAACTCTCCAAGAATACTTCTGGGCTGAGGCAGTAAATAATATTTGTCATGTCCAAAATAGGGCTTCTATCAACAAGTATCACAAGAAGACTCCCTATGAGATCATGAAGGGCAAAAAACCAAACCTTGTCTATCTCAGGATCTTTGGAAGCAAATACTATGTGCTTAATAATGGAAATTCACACCTAACTAAGTTTATTGACAAGTCATATGAAGGAATATTTGTTGGGTATAGCAACCAGAGCAAATCATATAGAGTCTATACCTTGAAAAATCAAGTTGTAGAAGAGTATGTAAATGTTGTCTTTGATTAATCTTCAATGATTAATAATGAGCTACCAAGCTCTTCTAGATATCCAGGTATAGAATAGGTGATGGACAAACTAACCATCAAGGATGCTCCTCCAGCAACCCAAAATGAAGACAATGGTGTGTGTGTTCCTGAACAAGGACAAAGCTCGTAAGAAATGGGTGAAGATCAACTGGATCCAGTCATTGAAGTTAGTGATGCTGAATAAAGAGTGCCTCTAGCAATTAGAAATCTAAAGGATCATCCTAGACATCATATCATTGGTGATGCTAGCCAAGGGGTTACAACAATGAGTAGAGGCCTGAACATAGCAATGTACTCTAGCTTTCTATCTCAGATTGAGCCCAAAAGCTTTGAAAATGCTAATGTAGACCAATTTTTTATTGTTGTAATGCAAGAGGAACTAAAATAGTTCAAGAGATGTAAGGTCTAGAAGTTGGTTCCCAGACCACAAGGACATAATATCATTGGAACCAAGTGGATCTACAGGAATAAGTTAGATGAAAATGGTATTATAATTAAGAAAAAAGCTAGACTTGTAGCTAAGGGATATAGACAAGAGGAAGGTATTGACTTTGATCAGAACTTTGCCTCTATTGCTAGACTATAAGTCATATGATTATTCCTTGCATATGCTGCACACAAGGGATTTAAGGTCTACCAGATAGATGTGAAGTAAGCATTCTTAAATGGTGACCTAAGAGAGGAGGTTTATGTTGAGCAGCCATCAAGTTTTGTTAATTCTAACTCTACTAATTATGTTTATAGACTTAGGAAAGCACTTTATTGGTTGAAGCAAGCCCCTGGGGCATGGTATGAAACCTTGTCTAGCTTTCTCATTGCGAATAAATTCTCAAGAGGAAAGATAGACAAAACATTATTCCTAAGGGAAAATCCAAAGGTAAGATCATCCTAGTCCAAATTTATGTAGATTACATAATCTTTGGGTCTATTGATGATAACCTCTGCAAGAAGTTTATCAAACCTATATAAGGGAAGTTTGATATGAGCAGTATGGGTGAGCTTAAATACTTATTGGGACTCCAAGTAAGAAAGTCTGAAGATGGATTATACATTTCTCAATCTAAGTTCACTAGGGAGTTAATTAGAAAATTTGGTATGGAGAGTGCCTCCATAATGAAAACTCTCATGGGGTCAAGTATGTCAATAGACAAGGATGAGACAAGAAAACTTGCTGATGAATCCTTGTATAAAGGCATAATTGGCTCCCTCCTCTATCTTACTACTAGTAGGCCAGATATTATGTATGATATATGTGTTTGTGCTAGATACCAGGCTTGCCCTAAGGAGTCTCATTATTTTGCTACAAAAAGAATTGTGAGATATCTTAAGAGCACACCAGATCTTGGCCTATGGTACCCTAGGAATAGTGATTTTGAGCTAACTGGGTATTCAAATGCAGATTTTGCAGGCTATAGAGAAGACAGGAAAAGCATATCTGGATCCTATCAATTCTTAGGAGGAAGACTTGTATCTTGGAGCAGCAAGAAGCATACTAGTGTTGCCATATCAATATCTGAGTCAGAATATATATCAATAGGAAGTTGATGTGCTCAGCTGTTGTGGATCTAGCACTTGCTCCAGGACTATAACCTAAAGCTAAGTAACGCTCCAATGTATTATGATTCCGCTAGTGCAATCTCTATTGCTAGGAATACTGTCTCTTATGGTAGGACTAAGCACATATAGATTAGGTATCACTTTATTAGAGAGAATGTGGAATGTGAAGACATCAGTCTTGAATTTGTCCCCACTTACAAGAAAGTAGCTGATATCTTCACCAAACCACTAGATGAAGGCAAGTTCAATTCCTTCAAATTTGATTTGGGTATGTTGAATTTAGTTCAGCTTCTGTAGCTCTCCATATTTTTTTTGCAGGTAGTCATAATCTCTACAGGATAATCAAGAAGAAATGGACTAAGTATCCAGGCATCGAGTGCGTTAAGAGAAGATCAGGCATCGAGCACTCTGAGTCTAAGTGCTTAGGCATCGAGTGCATTGAGACAAGAAACGTCGAGTGCGCCAAGTCCACTCAATGCATGCTCCCAGTGACGTCAATATACGGCTAAGTATTGAGATTTAATATCAGCCGTGAATCACTTCTTGATTTTAACAAGATACGCGCCTCTCCACATTCCTTAGAGTCAAGTATAAATAGACCTAAGTGTGCTTAAAATAAGAAACACTATTCATGGCCCTTGCAAATTGCTATCTCCCTGCGACGAAAAATCCAGAAATCTACAGCAACTCTCAAAAGAAATGGCACCAAAGAGATTGGCTTTCCTGTTCGAGGGTTCAGAGCTGGTTAGAAATGGATCCAAGGATGCGCTTGAGAAAGTTCAGCTAGTTCTCCATCTACTGCAGGTTATTAACCTAGAATATGTTGTCTCAGAGCCCAGCCTGCTTTGGAAGATAGAAGTTCTTGAGTTATACTCAACTACTAAGGTCGACTCATCATTTATTAAACTCAGGTCTTTTATTAGTGGAAAAAAGGTTAAGATTTCCCCCAAAAGACTGAGCAAGGCACTACAACTACCCAAATTCAGATTGTTAGACGAAGAAGATGAATTGGATCAAACCAATATCAAATCTACACTAAAGTGAAGTGGAATCTCAAAGCTGACCACTGGTTTGATTCTGAGGAAAGAACTGAACCTGAAAGGAAAATTTCTTACACATATCATTGGGAAGGCACTGCTGTGCAAGTTTGGCTCCCATGACAAAATATCCATGAAGATGTTTGAGTTAATTTCAAGGATAATTCTTTCTAAAAAGATAGATTGTGGTAGAGTACTCTTTGAAAGAATTGTAGAGTGTATCTCAGAGCTAAACATGGGTAGAATTCTGTCTCTATTTCTGCATAACAGTATTCTAGGGATCCTTAACATAAGTCTAGGAACAAGAATCCATCACATGAGAAGGATGGACTCAAAAATGCTTGATAGATGGGAAAGAGTTCTGCAACCTCACCAACAGTCAGCTGAGAAGAAAAAGAAAAAGGCAGTTCCTGTTCCAGAAGACAGCACGGAGTGCAGCTCATCTGAGAATAGTGGAGAAGAGCCTCATGAACCAAATATCTCTGAGTCTACTAAGGAAACAAGGAGCGATATGAGTGCTTAAGTCTCAATGTCTTCTAAACCTATTACAAGGGTGCAATTGACCATACCTCAATTTGAAGAGTATCAAGCAGAAGCCATGGTCACATAGGAAGGCATACAAGTATGAAATACTTGTGCTAATGTTTAGGGGGAGACATCTCCAATGGGTGTTATAGTTCAGGAGGAGATTCACCAGATTCCTGTTAAAACTAAGGAGGATACCATCCAGTCTGTTCAAGAAGAATTGGACACCTTCATTGAGAATCTAGAGAAAAGGATTGTTGGAACTTCATAGGGTCCTGAAGTTGTGCTTTTCTGCACTCAAGCTGAGGGGGAGCAACTTCTTGAGAAAGTTATAGAAGATTCTCTTGCTGAGGGAGAGCACAATCAGATGATAAAGGAGAGTAACCAAATTCCTACTGAGGAGGTTCAGCCTGCTGAAGCAATAGAAGAAGAACATCCTATCAACACTGTTGAAGATCTGAATTTACTTGTGGATATTGCACAAGTTAAGGGGGAGATTCACACTGAAATCCCTGCTCTAGAGATTATTTATAATATAGACTCTTATGAATCAGAGATGGGCAATGTTGTAGATAAAATGCAACTCAACACTCTTTTGAGTATAAGATGGCTGATTCGGAAGATAGAGATGGAGAAAGGCCAGTGCAATAAATTGTTTGTGATGAAGGTACATCACACCAAGCTGATCAGATGTCATCCACCTTCCTAGCACAACTCAAGGGTCTGCTGACTGACCAAAGAAGGCAATTGGAACACTTTGTGGATAATTTCGTAAAGGAAGTGAGGAAAGAACTTTCTACTGAGATCAAACCTATAAGATTTGAGGTTAATCTGCTGAGAGGCAACACGATATCATTCTTCAAGAGGGTGTTTCCTGCAGTCACTTTCACAAAAAGCAAACTAACAGAACTATGTCAGATTCAAAATGGAATTATAGAGAATCAAAATATTCTTTCTGGAAACATGCTGGCAATCCACAATGCACAGAAGGAATTGTTGGAAAAGCACAAGACTATTCTTGAAAGAAGAATGGATGCATGTGCCCAAGATCTAGATGATCACTTGCTCAAGCTCAAGGGCCATGTCGCCATTGGTGTTAACTATCTGGACGATTAGATAACAAAGGCCACCACCTCCCTGACTAAAAATTTCTCTGAAGAAGTCAAAAAGGGGTAGAAGGAAGTGATAAGGGCCAATACTGAAAATGCAGTTTGGACTTTAAATGTTATAAGAGGCTCAATAGGACTTGATCAACTCATATATGACAACATACTTGTTGTTCCTAAACATGTACAAGAAGTACTGCATGGTTGATTGTTGGGCCAATACAATGATCAGAATGCAGAGCAATATGATACTCAGTAATATGACATTCAAGAAGGTACTCAGTGGGCTGAACCTACAACTGAGTCTGATATTCCATCTTTCAGCCCTACTATTGAGTAGATTATCAAGGATAAAGGAAAATCTATTGCTGAAGATGAAGATGGGATCAGGCTCAGCAAGAAGAGGTATAGAGAAGAAATGGAGTCCATGCCATATTTTGAGCAATAGAGTCTTCAATCTAGGACAACAATTTATTCTGTCTGGGACCAAGTGAAGTCCAAGAAAACTAAGAGGGGAAAGCTTTACGTCTCCCTATAATGGGCAAAGCTAGAGAGGAATGAAGAAGCTAGGAGGGAGTACAGAAGAGACGAGAAGTCAGGTGTTCTGCCACCAGATGCATTGGAGCCAAGCAAATACTTCCCCAAGTCTTATAGCTACTTTGAGAGGCAGAAGAAAAAGAGGGTAGATGAAGCAAAGTCTACTAAGAAGCCCAACAGGGGGATAGTAATTAAGGAACCAGAAACATGAGATGTTTTGTATTTTCCTTAAGAGGCTTTTTGGAATGTGAACAATGTTATAATAAGCACATTGGTCAAATATAATTATTGTCTTTATGCATATTATTGCATTTATGTGTGTGCTTCAATTTCTATTCTAAATATTTTGTGTATGCTTATCTTCTGTGTGTGTCAGTGTATATCAATGTCTAAGGTTTTGACATCTTCAAATAGGGGAGATTGTTGGGTCCATTGATCACAATGTCCCAGATTTGAAGAAGGCCTATAAGATAATATTGTATTTGATGTATGCTTTAAGTTTTATGTATGTAGGATGCTCTTTGTACACTGTTCAAGCAGGTTGTCTAAGCACAAATGATAGGTGGACACAAGATAGGATGTTGATGGGGCAGAAATATGTCTAAGTCTAGATGTGTTGAGTGAAGGCAGTTCACTCAACGCCAGATGGCTTTAAGCGTTGAGTAAAGCCTAGAAAAGTCAAAGCTACGACATTGCCAAAGCAGAAATCTAGTTAAGTCCAGAAGCATTGAGTGAAGGCAGTTCACTCAATGCCTAAAATACAGAAGCATTGATTAAAGCTCAAACAATCAAAGCCATATAAAAGCTGACAAGAATTCTGGCTAAGTCTAGAAGCGTTGAGTGAAGGCAGTTCACTCAATGCCTTGAAGAGAAAGTGTTGACAGAACACAGTTCAGTCAGAGCCATAATGTTGTTTGACTTGGAAATCTATCTACGGACAGCTGCGTTGAGTGAAGACAACTCACTCAATGCCTATTCTATAGAAAATATTTCGAAGGACAGAAGCATTGAGTGAAGGTTGTTCACTCAATGCCTATTCAATAAAATAGGCAAAGGTAGAAAGCGTTGAGTGAAGACAACTCACTCAACGCCTTAATACAGAGAAAATCGACCAAGTCCAGATGTGTTGAGTGATGAAGGCTCACTCAACGCCTAGTCAGTTAGACCACTATTGTCGATATTCGTTGAGTGATTGAGGATCACTCAATGCCAGATGGTGCAGAATTCTGCCTAGTGTTTTGGCATTGAGTGATAAAACTTCATTCAACGCCTATGCAGAATTGTCTGAATTTGTCTAAGTCCACGGGTACTGAGTCTTGATGACGTCAATAGAAATTCAAAAGTTGCGTGAATAGAACAGTAGTTGACAAATGGTGTTGCTTTCCTATTGTAAATTAATTAATGCAAAAGAGAAGTTGCAGCTACCAACTTCAGGTGGTCCCACTGCCCAAAGAGTCATTGAACGGTGGGATACAAAAGCAATATTCAAAGGGAGAGGAAATTAACTTTTAAAAATATAGAGCTTCGTCTTCTTCCTCTCGACCTAGTTATAGAGCTTGAAGTTGTTCATTCTGTTGATCTGAAAGTTCAAGAAAGTTGGCTGCTGTCCAACACAACTTCAATAGCAAGTTCAGAGAGACTTCTCTCTGAGGTAGAAGAAGGAACAAAGCAATCCCTAGTTGTAGTGACTTCATATCTCAAGCATAACTAATCTTGAAGATCCATTCTTGGAGCTGTGAAGAAGATAGGACTGAATCATTTCAGTTCAGGAAAAGTCAGACTCAAAGATTTTTTTCTCTACAGTCATTCATCAACACCAACCAACCTTTCAATTGTAGGATTAGTACTGATCTGAGTGTAAGACTGATCTATACAGGCTGAGGTAGGAGCTTTTTATAGATCTGAGTTATAGGGCCTGTGTGCCTGAGTTGTAGGATTCTAGTTAGGAATCTGAGCTTTAGGATCCTTCTATGGATCTGAGGTAGGACTTTGAGGTAAAGTCTGAGGTAGGGCATGTGTGCCTGTAAGACCCCCCCCCCCCTCCCGAAACACAAAACACGGCATGAGAGGAGTCTTATGCCCAGAACAGCTGCCTTGCAGTAGCGCTAGCACTCAGCTAACCTGTACTACAAGATGCTTATCCAGCCAGCTATAATAAATATCAACCAATGCTAACCCAACCAAGAATATAAAACAGAAGTCAGTCCATACATAAAGAAAATAGTCCAAAAGTACATCAAGAAAAGAAGCTACAACAAGCTTCTAAAATATCAGAGTACGGGTAAAACTTGCCCAAATGGGCTACATCATGAGTCTCTCAAACTCACATTGGTGACTGACGGTAGTGACGGCACCGTCCCTTCAGTCCCTGTCGTCCTCGACTGGTTGTCCTGCTGCAAAATCTACGGCTGCTCTGAATGCGGGGTTTCCTCCTCAAAAGGAAGATGTAGCAACCATTAGTCATAAATACTAAGTGGCTTTCACATCCGCTCCCTCGGCGACTCCACAGCACCGGACGGAGAAAGGAACAAGGGTACAATATATTTATATAAGCAGTAGTACAAGCAAGTGGAGTAAGTATACATGTAATGAGTAGCAATAGAAGTAATGTATAACAATATTATCAGCATTCTATTCTAGCAGTTCTACACAAGCTATATCAATCCATCAGTGAAAATATAAGAAGAAAAGCGAACAAGAGGAAAGTACCGCAAATTTTATTGCTCCAAAAAAGTAAGTAATACATAGGTATGTCCCCTTATTTATAGAAAATGGGGGAGATGAGAGAATACAACACACAGTGTGGGACTAAATACAAGTCGAGCGGACTGAGCGGTTTGACATACCCAAACCGCTCATTATACAAGCCATAACATTGCAACCTCCGGACACAGGAAAAAGACCACCAGACAAGCAGCTAAGCCGCTAAGCCGCACCTGCGGATAGCCAATAACCCGTAGTGCGGCTAACCATTATGCTGAAGCTGTAGAAAGACATCTGATCGCGTACCATGGGATGTCATCAGACCGCTAAGAAAATAAGCCTTAGATCATAGCTTCACAACTTCACAAGACCGCTGCGGCATGTCTCATAACTACTGAGGCGCACACTGGACCGAACACTATGGCTTCTACTAAAAATATCATCCAGACAGTCCACTGAGGACATCCACTAGAAGACCAGTAGGACAGGCCACTGCGGCTAGTTTGGCTAATGCCCGAACTGATTTCCAACATACTGAATCATCTCAGCAGCCCGCTGAGGCTACCTGCTAGAAGACTGGCTGGACAGGTCGTGGCAGCTAGTTCGGCTGACCGCCTGAACTGAGTTTCAACACTCCCCCCCCCCC
Organism: Platanthera zijinensis; assembly: GCA_039513925.1. Taxonomy (NCBI): domain Eukaryota; kingdom Viridiplantae; phylum Streptophyta; class Magnoliopsida; order Asparagales; family Orchidaceae; genus Platanthera; species Platanthera zijinensis. The sequence goes on from CM077079.1 coordinate 226,683,769, forward strand.
CCCTCAAGCTGGAGCATATATATCAACCATGCCCAGCTTGTCACAAACCTTTGTGAATGAAGTAACCGGTTTCGTGAAGTAATCTGCGAGCTCTTTATCATAAGTAACGAATGGAGTGCATATCTGATTCTTCAGAATCTCTTCTCTAATAAAGTGGCAATCAACCTCGATATGCTTCGTTCTCTCATGGAATACCGGATTCTTCGAAATGTATATAACTGCTTTATTATCACAGAACATTGGTAGGGGTGATCATAAAACTCTCCCAGATCCAGTAAGAGAGTTCGAAGCCACTTCTGCTCACAAGCAGTCAAAGCCATGCTTCTATATTCGGCTTCTACACTCGATCTAGCAACCACAGTCTGCTTCTTGCTCTACCAACTGACTGAATTTCCTCCAACAAAAGTGCAAAAACCTGATGTTGACTTCCTATCGCCCTTATCATCTACATAGCTCGAATCAGAATAAGCCTCTACTTTTAAATATCCCCTCTTCAGGAACAAGAGCCCTTTACCTGGTACACCTTTCATGTATTCAAGAATATTCAGAGCTAACTGCATATGACACTCCCTAGGAGCTTGCATAAACTGACTTACTTTTCCCACTACATAGTAGATGTCTGGTCTATTAACTGTCAGATAGATAAGTTTACCAACCAGACATCTATATCTCGTGACATCTTCAAGAAGAGGAGAAGACTCACTCCAGCATTTGTCATCTCCAACAACCATAGGAGATTGGGCAGGTTTAGTTCCAAGAAAACCTGTCTCTTGTAAAAGATCCAAAGCATACTTCCTCTGTGAAAGTACAATAGAACCAGGTTTCCGAGATACCTCAATCCCCAGAAAGTACTTAGGAGACCCCATATCCTTCGTAACAAAATGTTGGACTAGATGCTTCTTCATCATATCAACACCTTTCTTATCATCCCTAGTAAGAAGTATATCATCCACATACACCGCAAGAATAACCAGCCCAGATGAGGTTTTTCGAATAAACAAAGAGTGATCTTCAGTGCTCTGAACAAATCCAACAACAGAAATAACCTCATTAAACTTTTCAAACCAGGCTCTCGGACTCTATTTAAGACTATAGATGGCTTTCTTCAACTTACACACCTGAGACTCCCCCTGAGCAACATACCTAGGAGGTTGCTCCATATAAACTGTCTAATGCAAATATCCATAAAGAAAGGCATTCTTGACATCTAACTGAGACATTTCCCAATCTTTATTCACAGCCACTGAAAAGAGAACGCAGATCGTAGTAATCCAGGCAACAGGGGAGATCGTATCAAAGAAATCCACACAATAAGTCTGCGTAAATCCTTTGGCTACTAGACGGGCTTTGTAACGATCAACAGTACCATCAGGAAGGTACTTGATTACAAAGACCCAACTACAGCCAACCACATCAGCACCAGGTGGAGTAGGCACAAGAGACCAAGTACCTCGTTCAGTCAGAGTGTTCATCTCCTCATCCATAGCAGCTTTCCAATGTGGAATAATCAGAGCATCATGATAAGATGCTAGAAGAACATTGGCTGAGAGGGCAAAAGCAAAACCTTGTGCCCGAGGAGACAATCTGGTGTAAGACACCACACCAGTAAGAGGATGCTGAGTGCATGAGCGAACACCTTTCCTGAGAGCAATTAGAAGATCAAGGTCAGCCCTGTCTACTTGTGTAGATCCATATGAAGGAGAAGCCAGTAAACCAGGAACAATGGGAAGTGGCTCAACAGTGGAAGCAGGAAGAGCAGGAGAGTCGTAAGATGAAGAAGAAAGAATAGTAGGCTCAGGACAAGGTGCAGAAATTAGAGGAGAGGGAGCGGAATCTTCAGAAGAAGGAAGAATGGAGGAGGACGGAGAAAAATATGGAACAGTCTCAAAGAAAGTAACATCGGCAGAAACATACTGTCGGCGGAGAACAGGATCATAACACTGATATCCTTTATGAGTTAGACAATAGCCCAGAAAGATACATTTAATCGAGCGAGGGGAAAATTTGTCACGAGTAGAAGAAGGAGAATGAACAAAGGCAGTGCATCCAAAAACACAAGGAGGCAAAGGAAAAGGGTTCGCATCAGGATGAGAGATAGAAAAGGGAGTCTTCCCACGGACAACAGAGGAGGGAACATGATTAATAAGAAATTAAGAGAGAAGGACCGCATGCCCCCAATAAGACTTGGGAACATACATCTGAGTAAGAAGGCTCCGAGCCACGTCAAGCAGATGACGATTCTTCCATTCAGCAACACCATTTTGTTGCGACGTATAAGGGCAAGTGGTTTGATGAACAATACCATGATCAATACAAAATGACATAAACTGATGACTAAGGTACTCCTTAGCATTATTAGACCGAAGTATTTTAATAGAAGTAGCAAACTGTGTATAAATTTCATTATAAAAAGCAATGAAAATAGAATAAAATTCAGAACGTTCACGCAGCAAATATAGCTATATACAGCGGGAAAAATAATCAATAAACGTCACAAAATATAAGCTACCCCTACCAACAGTTTTAGTAGGTGTAGGACTGCATATATCTGAATGAACAATATCAAACGGGCGAGAAGAACTACGTCATTTGCTGGCAGGAAAAGTAGAACGATGATGTTTCCCAAACTAACAAGCTTCACAATGAAGAGAAGAATCGCCCCGAGGTAAATCAGGCAGTAGCTGATAGAGGATGTGAGGAGGAAGATGTCCAAGTCAAAGATGCCACTGAAGGAGAGAAGAGGAGGCAGAGAAAGCAGAACAAGTATTAAGATAGAAGAAGCTGCCTCTCTCAATCCCAGTAGCTATCATCTCCTTGGACTAAGGAACCTGAAAGACATAATTATAAGTAGTAAAAATTACTTCACAGCCAAACTGCTTACAAATTGCAGTAATAGAAAGAAGATTGCAGGGAAAGTTTGGAACATAGAGAGTGTCCCGAAGCTGAAGATAAGAAGTAATATTCACAGTGCCATACCCGTGAACCAGGGACGGTGAACCATCAGCAATAAGAACAGGAGTTAAGTGGTTACTCGGTGTAAAAGAGGAAAAAAGCTGAGAACTCCCAGTCATATGAGTGGTAGCACCAGAGTCAATAATCCACCTACCCGTGGTAGCTAACTGAGCAGCACCCGAAGTGGCAAGAGATGCAATAGACTTCTTGGCAGAAGCAGGACGAAGATGAGTGTTTTTGACCCAACAACAATCAATCCGGTGGCTAGTCTTGCCACAATGAGAACAAAGATATTTTGAGTAACCACGACCGCCAGTACGGCCACCTCGACCACCAGAATGATCATGACGGGCAGAATGAGCAACAAGATCAGGAGAGGGAGAAGGAAGCATAGGGCGATGAAGGAGGGTAGTAATAGCGGAAATCCGAGCAGTAGTGGCATCAAGAGTCGGAGTGTCTGCTTTCCCGAGAATCTGTTGGTGAATCAAGTCAAAGGATTCGGGAAGACGAAGTAATTAGAAAACCACCAGGAGCTCCTGAAAATGTTTTTGTTTCTCAGCAAGATCAGCATAAAAAAAAGGCGATGTTGAAGAAGTATAACCCCAAGACCCTGCACCTCTTGATAAGCTGTAGTAGGGGTCATAACAGGACGAGCAAATAGGTCAGCATACAGAGTGTAGATACACGAAGTATGAGCCCCTTTAGAATATAAAGCAGCCAAATGAGTCAACGCGGCTTTGACTATTTGATCATATCGAATGACAGGAAGACACTCATCAGACAAACTGTTGGCCAACCAAGTACGGACCAAGGCATTAGAAGCGTCCCAATCATCATAAGCTACAGAGCCAATAGGAGGAGGGTCATCAATCGAGTGTGAGCGCTTACATTGAGAACGTAAAAGAAAGACTAAAGACACACTCCAGTCAGGATAATTCGAGCCCGTAAGCTTGGACAACGTACCCAAATTACCCGAAGAAGAAATAGAGGGAGAAGAATGAGGGAAAGGAGCAGGGAAAGTTGCAAAAGACAATGGAGTATCCATGAAGAAGGCAAGCAAGCCGCGCAAAAATAGCAGAAACCGCAACAGGAAACCAGAGAAGAATCCGCGTGAACAGAAAGAGAAACCTCCCGGTCTCGGTGATCACACACCAACAGCAATGGAAATGCTGCGACCTAAGGGCAGAGAAGCCGCACAAAGGAAAGAAGAGCACGAGATCGCGCGAATAAGGGGAAACCGCGCGACCAGATAAAAAGAATGGGAGGGAAAAAGCCAGACAAAACCGGAAGAAGGGAGGGATAGAAAAGAGACAACCTGCGCGGTTTCAAAAAACAAACTTCTACAAGAGCGAAACAATTTTGGAGCAAAAGGTCCGGTTTTCCTCTGATACCAAGTGAAAATATGAGAAGAAAAACGAACAAGAGGTAAATAACCACAAATTTTATTGCTCCAAAAAGTAATAAATACATAGGTATGCCCCTTATTTATAGAAAATGGGGGAGATGATAGAATACAAAACACGATGTGGGACTAAATACAAGTCAAGCGGACTGAGTGGTTTGACATACCCAAACCGCTCACTATACAAGCCATAACATTACATCCTCTGGACACAGGAGAAAGACCGCCAGACAAGCCGCTAAGCCGCACCTGCGGATAACCAACAACCCGTAGTGCGGCTAACAATTTTATTGAAGCTGCTGCAAGACATCTGAACACGTACCGCGGGATGTCATCAAACCGCTGAGAAGAAAAGCCTTGTACCAGAGTTTCACAACTTCATCAGACCGCTGCGGCTTGTCTCCTACCCGATGAGGCGCACACTGGACCGAACACTGCGGCTTCTACTAAAAACATCATCCAGACAGTTAGCTGAGGACATCAACTAAAAGACCAGCAGGACAGGCCGCTGCGGCTAGTTCGGCTAATCGCCCGAAAAAATTTCCAACATACTGAATCATCTCATCAGCCCGCTGAGGCTACCTACTAGAAGACTGGTTGGACAGGTCGTGGCGGCTAGTTCGGCTTACCGCCCGAACTGAGTTTCAACACAATCTAAGCATATAGATCTACAATAGGAAAGTAACTTAACTTATAAGAATGCTCATACAAACTTATAAGTTAAGGATCGACTTAACAGTAAAGTAAATCATCGTATAAGAGTGCCCATACAAACTTATGCGATGAGGATCTTGTGTATGCAATATAATGTAATGTCGTGAATGTTATGCAATGGCTCACCCATGATCACGCACATGCAATTGCTATGTCGACATAGACTTGTAGTTCCCACTTTTCGAGCAGGTAGCTAACCTCTCAGGCGTCATCCATTGTGGCCAGATGGTGACAGTAGAGCGGGCTTCTCCGCTACTAGGCGGATATCCACACTAACAAACCTAGGCCTCTATATGCCTCAACGCTAAGAACACAACAGCGGAGCTCACATGTATACTATGACTCAGCAGGAGTCTCGGGTAGATGTGCATCGAGAACCAAGCCCTGAACTGGCCTATACTGTGACCCGGAAGGATCCTCAGAAAAGCACGAGGACCAAGCCCAACCATCCACTTGGCACGGAAGGAGCCTCAGGAATGAACACCGACGACCAAGCCCAACCGGCCAAAATCTATCTGTCAACTCCCGTCGGTGTGACGACTGGTGAGCCCGTAGACCTGTCACTCTATCCTTAACCCAGGATTATGACACCGCGTGTCGACTCACACCGCATGCAATTTAATATCATCGTGGCACGGAAGGAGCCTCGGGAATGAACACCGAGGACCAAGCCTAATCGTCCACTTACGTCTCTTCTCAACATTACAAAACCAGTGCGGTCAAACCCCGCACTTACACCCTTTCACAACCCCATGCCCTAAGGTACTTAAGGGTTCATTATCAATGTAAGGGTACTTCACAAATCCATCATCTAAAGACCACAACCGTTTATTCGTAACAGTCATTACCAATTATATTCAGCATGTTCAAGCCAATCTCATTATTATTCCACACATCACCACTATCAAGTACGTCCTCAATATTTCACATATTTAAATCATTCCTACCATACCAACTCGTCAAACCATTCGTTCTCTAACCTCCATCACATCACCTCGATCAAGTGCACTTTACTACACCATTTGTTCTTTAAGGATTTATCCAACAAATATCATTGACATAATTTATCACAACCACTTATATATTGCATCTCAACAAAACATTAACGTTAATGTACTACAATCTCTCTACCAACCCAAAGCCGATACAAAACAAACACGAGAATTACATGTGCAGGAATGATTACTGTACTGCAACTTCAAACGGGGATTCCCGAGGCTACAAGATTCTGGTGAATACATTTAACCCCTCGTTGGAAAGGTATTTCTGAGGGCTATGACTTTTGTGTTTAGTTGAAAGCTCAAATCGGGCCGCATCATGTCCTAAAATGGCCTCGAATACTGCTGCGTGCAGAAAACAAATTTCTGCACGCATATTAAAGCAAGATGAACAACATCGGTTCATCTTCTTCATCAAGCCATATGTTCAATCCATGTCCAGAAATTCCTCCACCCTTATTCACCCTCATGAGACCATTTTCTCTTCACGAACCAAGTCCACCATCTACTCAAGGAGAGGGGAGAGGTTGAAGACATCACTATCCTTAGGGCACAAGCCCTGGAATGGTCTCTTCCTACGAAATCTTCATCTCGTAAGTCAAAACTCTCTTGAGTCAATAACTCTCCTAAAAATAACTAGAGATCTAGCACCAAGGGAGAGGGAGGAAGCTCACCTCATTTCCGGCATTTCCACCATTTCCAGCCATGGATCTTGTCACTCTTCTTGGCGGCATCTTCTTCTCCTCGGTCGGTGTTAGTTATTCATGGGAAGAAGAATGGCTCCAGCACCTTCCTCTCCAGCAGTTTCTTACAGCGATGGCTTGGAAGGAAGACTAGAAATGGCTAGGGTTTTCTCCCCTTTTCATGTGATAAGTTGGGTAATTGCATAGCCATGTGTTGGCCTGTCATTGGACTGCCAATCAACTCAGTAAATGAGTCCCTTCGAAACGACGCGGCTGAAAAATTTGCCAAGACCCAAAATTGAACTACACGGGTAGGGACATGCCCGTGTCACTACCCGTGTCCTGCTTGGGAAACACAGTCGACGATCTTAGTTAATCTCTTCTCAATGAATACACACACACACGGGTAGGGACACGCCTGTGTCACTGCCCGTGTCCTGCTCGGGAAATACGGTCGACGGTGTTTGTCGAGCTCTGCTCGATGAATACACACATACGGGTAGGGACACGCCCGTGTCACTACCCGTGTCCTGCTCTGGAAACACGGTAGACGGTGTTAGTCGATCTCTTCTTGATGAATACTCACACACAGGTAGGGACACGCTCATGTTACTACCTGTGTCCTGCTCTACACGGGTATGGATAGGGCTGGGGCACTACCCGTGTCCTTATTTGGAAATTTCACAAAGAAGACACAAAGACACCAGAGTACCACACAGGTATGGACACGCCCGTGTCACTACCCGTGTCCTACTCTGGACCAACTTCTCCTCCCTTATACAAGTGTAAGCCTAGCTTCCAAAACTCCATGAGCCCAAGTCAGCTCTCCTTACTTAAAAGTGTGCACGAGGGGCCTAGCGCAAATTGGGACGTTACAAATCTTATAAACAAAATAAAAGATTTCGTCCCCGAAATCAGGCTAAGGCTATGGGGAGAGAAAAGCATGAAATAAAATAAAATATGCTTTTAAAAATTAACTTGAGGAAATAACTTTGGGTAGCGCTTTTGCATCAAGTCCACTGGCTCCCATATATACTCCTCCTTCCCATGGTTATACAACAGCCCCTTTACCAAAGGAACACTCTTGCGGCGCAAAATCCTTGTCTCGTTGTCTACTATCCGCACCGGCTCTAGTCATACAAATCTATCGGTTGTTACTGCTCCATCAATGGTGGGAATCTGTTGATTGGGCTGCAACAGCGCCTTTCGGAGAGATGACACATGGAATACATCATGAATGTTTTTCAGCTCTGTTGGTAACTCCAACCGCTATGCCAAATGGCCAATCTTTTCCAATATGGCGTAAGGTCCAACATACCTTGGGCTGAGCTTCTTCACACCACATACCCGTGACACTCCATGCATCGACCAGATTTTTAGGAATGCTTTGTCACCCAACTAAAATTCTACCACCCAGTGCTTTGCATTATAATATTTAGCCTGCCGACTTTGAGCCTCAAGCATGCGGTCCCGTATTAGTCTAACAACCGCATCAGTATCATCGATGTACTCAATTCCTAAAACTTTCGGGTCTTCATCTTGTACCCATGAAAAGGGGGTTCTACACCTTCTTCCGTAAAGGGCTTCATAGGGTGTCATCCCGATGCTGGCATGGTGACTGTTGTTATAGGAGAATTCTACGAGGGGTAAGAGCCTTTCCCACGGCTCTCCTCTATCCAACACACACAGTCTCAATAGGTCCTCCAATATTCTGATTGTCCTCTCAGACTGCCCATCCGTCTGAGAATGAAACACTGTGCTAAAAGTAAGGCACACGCCCAAATACGCCTGTACTGCCTTCCATTCTTTAGAGGTAAACCGACCATCCCGGTCAGAAACAATTGTCTTTGGCACGCCATGATACTGTAGAAACTGCTCCACAAAGAGGCGTACTAAAACATCCACATGAGCCTCTTTCTTCATAGGAATAAACCTGCCTACCTTTGTCAGGCGGTCAACGATTAACCACACTGAATCATTCCCTGAGCGTGAGAGAGACAATCCGTGGAGGAAGTCCATGGAGACATCCTCGAACTTCCACTCGGGGATGGGCAATGATTGTAATAATCCACCGGGGCTCTTGCATTCCACCTTCACCCATTGACAGGCCTCGCAGTGCGTAATAAAATATCTGACGTCCCTCTTCATTCCAAGCCAACACATGGACTTCCGCAAGCCGTCGTATATCTTGGCAATCCCAGGATGCACAGAATACTGAGTGCAATGTACCTCTCTCAGGATATCTTCCTGAATTTTACCGCCTTTGGAAATGTAAAGCCAGGCAAGGAGATGAACAAGGCCGTCTTTTAGGGAATACTCGTCTGTAGTCCCATCTCCAATTGACTTGATTGTCGGGGCCAGAGACGCATCCTTTCCTTGCTCCGTCCGGATTCGGTCTCGAATATCACAGACTATGCTCATCGCGGTTAAGTACTTTGTATACCGTTCTGATTGGTCTTTATATACCAGGGTAATCTCCATCTCTTCGAGCATCTGAGCTTACTCCATACTCACCAATCGTGACTCAGGGCTCGATTCCGATACCTTTCTGCTCAAAGCATCAGCTATAAAATTTGCTTTTCTGGGGTGGTAGTTTAAAGTAAATTCATAATCACATAAAAACTCTAACCGCCGCCGCTATCTCAAATTCAATTCCTTCTGCGTATGAACATACTTTAAATTCTTGTGGTCTGAAAAGATTTCGTAGTGGACGCCATACAGATAGTGTCTCCAAACCTTCAAGGCAAACACCACTGCTACCAATTGTAAATCATGTACTGGATAGTTGACTTCATGTTTCTTAAGCTGTCTTGAAGCATAAGCAATCACATGCCCGTGTTGCATCAGCACTGCTCCCATCCCTTGATACGATGCGTCGGTATAGACTTGAAATCCTTCCTTACTAGATGGAAGGGATAGGATGGGTGTGGATGTAAGTCTGTCCTTTAGTTCCTGGAACACAGCTTCACACTGGGGTGTCCACTCATATGGCACATCTTTCTTTGTCAGAGTAGTAAGAGGAAGGGAAATCTTTGAGAACCCTTTTACAAACTTGTCATAGTACCCGGCAAGTCCGAGAAAGCTTCGCATATCGGCCGCTGACTTTTAGGGCAACCACTCCCTCACGGCACGCACTTTGGCTGGATCCACAGATAGCCCAGCCCTACTGATCACATGGCCCAAGAAGGCAACCTCTTGGAGCCAGAATTCGCACTTGATGAACTTGGCACTCGATGAAAACGATGATGAAGATATCTAGATAATTCTCGAACACTTTGTTCATCAAACTCATGAAAGCTGAAGGGGCATTTGTGAGCCCAAACAGCATCACGGTGAACTCGTACAAACCGTACCTTGAGCTAAAAGCCGTTTTCTGAATGTCCTCTTCTTGTATACTCAACTGATAATGCCTCGAGCGCAGATCCAGCTTGGAAAACCAATGCGCTCCTACCAATTGATCGAACAACTCATCGATCCAGGGTACCGGATAGGTATTCTGTACCGTCAGTCGGTTGAGCGCCCGATAGTCTATGCATAATAGTAAGGTTCCATCCTTCTTCTTTATGAATAGAATAGGGGCTCCCCATGGTGATGAGCTGGGGCGAACAAACCCTGATTCCACCAGTTCTTGCAACTAAACTCTAAACTCTATGAGTTCCTTCGAGGCCATTCAATAAGGGGACCTGGAGATGGGTTTATCACCCGACACTCGCTTAATTTGAAAATCTACTTCTCTATGCGGGGGTAATCCTAGCAATTTCTCAAGAAATACCTCGAGGAAATCCTGCACCACTCACACATCCTTCATATCTATTGTCCTCTCTTTCAATTTGAAACATATCATGTAAACTTCTTCCCCTCTCTTGTAAGCTTTTAAGGCCTGAATCGAAGATAATAACAAACATGGCGCGAATTTTATACCTTGGAAAATAACATCGGTATCCCCATGTCTCAAGTAAATTCGCTTATCCGTGCAGTCAATTCTTGCGTAGTGCCAATCCCGTCTTATCATGAACAGAATTAGATCGAACTCTGGCATTCTCAAAACTATGGCAGGGGTATCTAAGGTCTTTCCCCCAATGAGTATCTCCAATTCGCACTTAGCAGTTGCGGTCATCTCAGAGCCATCTGGGAGGTGTACTCTCCGAGAAATACCAGTGAAGTATTGCACTCCTTCTAGATCTTTAATGAAGTCCGCAGACACAAATGAGTGCGAGGCACCGGTATCGAATAACTTATAGGCTGGTTTCTCGACGACCACCACGGTGCCTAAGTACCAATAGCAATACTCAAATATGGATATCAAGTACGTCTTAAGCAACTTAAGGTTAATAATGAAGATATGATAACTAACCATAACATACTTACAATCACCTTCTGAGGGTTCCTCTCCTGTTCCATGTCCAGCGCAAACACCTGATTTCGAGCAGGTCCGGGGTTTCCTCCTCGTTGTCCTCATCCTCGACCACGCATATGTCACCACCCTCGCAGAGCTGCCGGAGGGAGAGCAAGAGGAGCATTCCCAAGTAGCTGTGGGCAGTAAAGTCGTATGTGGCCTGGTTGGTTGCATTGGAAGCACACTCGCTCAAACCTCCCTTCGGGTTATTGAAACTATTGAAGCTGTGGAGGTGGAGGCAATGCTGGCGGCTGTGGAACCGGGTGCTCCATTCTAAAATTCTGGTGGAAATGCCTTCCACCTCTCTGATGTCCTCTTCCTCCTACATAGTTGTGTCTCCTTCTATTGCTAGGGCTAGCTTCCATCACACCCTCAGCAGGTCTCTTACCACTTCCCAAGTGGTCTGCTTCTAGCCTCTTCGCCATGTCAATTATTTCCGCCAAGCTGGAGTCCTCTATAAACAAAAGGGCCTGCCTCAGGTGATCCCGCAGCCCTTTGTAGAAGCACTTAGCGTATCCTTTATTATCTATGTCATATGAGTCAACAAATCTCGAGATATGTTGGAACTCTCGTTAATACTCTATAACTGACTTCGATCCTTGCTTCAGCTGTAAAAATCTCTCTTCAAGTTCATCTCGAGCAGACGAGGGAATGAAGTGCTCTAAAAGGGCTCCTGAGAACTCGTTCCAGCTAATCTCTGTATAAAGTCACCCTTTAAAGGTGGATCCCATGAGGGACTTCCACTACCTCTTGGCGTGCAGTTCCTAGAGTGTCACTACCAGGGTCACAGCCATATTGTTCATGTAACACCCCAGTTTTCAGACCTGGAGTAACTGGAAGCTAGCGCCCAGCGGTAGAGATGCCGGTGGCGGTAGGTCGATGAGATCAACTTTAGATCTAGAGCACACAATCACTTGATCTAGTATACACGACCACTGGTCGTGCGCTACTGATCGTGCGCACTATTCTCTATTTTTCAAAAGTTATGCCTGGGTAAACGCGCGACCATTGGATAGAGTGTGCACGACCAGTAGTCGTGCGCTGCTGCTCGTGCGCGTTTATCCCTTTCTTTCTGGAGTTCTGCCAGTGGTGATCGCACGATCATGGGATCTAGTGCGCACGACCACTGGTCGTGCGCCACTGATCGTGTGGATGGGTATTGTTCTGTCATTTTGTTTCGTGGTCGTTCGATACTTCCCCAAATTTGATCCAAAGGCCCAGGATCTTCCACCCAATAAGTTTTATTAGGGCTGAGAGGGTTTTTCCCCTCATTTTCTCATCGATTAGTTTGAGAGTAGGGTGGAGAGGGAGAGAAGGGAGGAGGAAGGAGAGAGCTTCCTTCCTCCTTTGACGGAGCTTCGGAGCTCCGATCGTTGTTCCGAGACCAGATCTGTGGAGAGGGCATGGAGGAGCTTGTGTCAAGCCGTTCAAAGCAAGGATTCTATGGCTAGGAAGAGGGTTCGTAAGGTAACGACATTTATCCTCTCAATCTCTAGGATGCGTGCATAGCATCTCTTTATTTCAAGCTTTTGGACACCAGATCGCTCAAATGAGAGGGGTTTGGGTCGCCATGGCTCAAGAGGAACCACCGGGTCGATTGTGTCCATCTCCGGCATGATATTGCATTAGATCCACTCCGTTAGTGGATTAGGCATTATGGGTGAAGCTGTAGTGGCGACCGTTAGTCCGACTCGGTGATGTTGCATAGAGAGCCTTAAGGATTTTGTATAAATCCATTGCGGCAAGATGTCGTTTGTGATTTATATGATTTCCTCCTTTTTCAAGTGAGTACGTATAACCCGAACCAGACAAGGTTAGCTCCGCATTGGCGGTAGATGGTTTCCTTCGTGCGTGGGAACGTTGCCGTATGAATGACGTATTAGGGTGGGAAAGGCTATGGATTGTGATGTGCTAAGGGGTGGCTTTGTCTCCGTCGTCGGCTGGCTATCCCGTGACGTGCAAGTCATGTGGGGAGAGTTTCCCGACGAGACTAGTCCCCTTCTGTGAGACTGATGAGAACGCCTAGCATAGGACAAGCCCGGGCAATGAAGCCCACGAGCGGGTGGGGTCCAGCAAGGGTTCTTAGAATCAGTTTGTGTGTGAGAAAGAATCCTGATTGAGAGATAGAACTTGCAGGCAAGCCCAAGTTTGAGACCCACGAGCGGGTGGGGCCTTGGCAAGAGTTCCGTGTGACAGCTTGTATGGCGTTAGGGGAATTGCATTACCCCTTTTTATTTGCGGCTTGACGCCGATGGGGAAATTGAAAGTACCTGATTGATGATGTGTGATGATGTGTTAGATTCATACGCTTACGGTGCCTTGGGTGAAACCCAGGATTGCATTCATGTTGCACTGTAGGCCCCCTTTTTATTGTGCTCAACGTAGAAACATGTTTGTTGTATGAGAAATCCAAACTTGTTTTACTACTTTACATGTTTATGTATATTGCATACGAAGTGCTGACCTGCAGGGTGATGGAGTGCCCCGGGGTCTGCTAGGGATGGCCGGGAGGAGATGTGTTTGTTACACAGTATAGGTCAGCCTTTACTAACCCATGTTACCACCAAATTTTTATAGGTCAAGGATCGCAAGCAGGAGCTAGCTCGCCGGCCAAAAGGCCTAAGCCTCATGAAGTGTTTCAAGTTGTGTACTAGCTCTGTTTTGTGAACTTGTTTGTTTGATGCACTATGTTTCTGGCTTGCATGCCGAGGTAGTCTAGGAGTGCTTGTGCAAGTTGGTATTTGATATTATCATTTGAGTTTTGGACTCTCTATCATTGTAAGACCTTAAGGCCGTTTTATACTCATATGTATGTGGATAACTTCTGGTCTTGTTTTTTGTTTATGTTGTTAGTTTATTCTTAGTTTTGAGCTGGGTAGTAAATATCATCTTTTAATGCTAAAGCTGTGGCGTCTGTATGGTGTGGGGCCCCGACCGGACCCATATTATACGGTCATTATAGGGGAGGTGTTACAATTTGGTATCAGAGGGAGGTTAGTGTCCAAGGTAAGGATTAGTGGTCGAATGTCATAATTGGATCGCGTAAGAGAAGTTATCTACATAGAAATATTGCGGGACCATGAGTGTCCTTGTGTTTGAGTCTTGTGATTAGAGACTGATTTTGTGTTTACCTTACTTTTGCTAAGGGTACAAGCAGTGAGGCAGGGATATCAAGGCCTCGAGAAGAACCTTCGGCGAGCAGTGCTATTGCTCTAGGTCTGTTGGTCATGGGGGTAACCCCAGTCGATTGTTTCACATGCTTGCAGAGGCAATGGTGGCAGCCCAAGCTACAGCTGCAGCACAAGTAGAAACCCCTGTAGCTCAGGTAGCAACTCCTGCTACCCTAGATATGGCGACGGTCGTGCCGGGCGGAGAACCCAGGCGAGTATAGCCGTTGGCTAAAAGGGTAATTGTCGGGCATGGGGACCAGCAGTTGAAATATTTAATTAGCTTCTATCCTCCAATGTTTAAGGGAGTCAGCACGCTGACTGATACGGAAGATTGGTGGGCGAGGATTCAATAACTTTTGAGGGCGGCAGAGACGCTAGAGGAGAAGAAATCTGAGTTTGCAGCCTTCATGTTGGAAGGAGATGCTAAGTTTTGGTGGGTGAGCTATAGTGGTCGGCAGCTTCCTAGACGCACCCTATCCAATTAAGAGTTCGGGAATGCTTTCTTGAAGAAGTACATTCTTGCATCGACGAGATTAGCCCTTCAGTGGCAATTTCTGCACTTGGTGCAGGAAGACAAGACGGTGGACGAGTATGTTCAGGAATTCACTCGGTTGGGTCATTTTTCTAGAATGACCATGGCAGATGATGAGGAGAGGGACAACCTCTTCTACCACAGACTGAGGGAGAATCTGAGGCAACCCCTCATATCTATGAAGCACATTGGTTTCAATGAGCTGGTTGAGGCTGTCAGAATGTTGGAGAGCGATATGGAGCGAACCCAATGTCATAAGGGTTTTGCAGCCAAGCAAGGGGATGTTAAGCCTCCTTAATCGCAAGGGAAATCTGAAGGGAACAGGTGGAAGAAGAAACCTTATCCTTTCAAGACCGGTGAGAAAAGAAACTTGATGTCCAAAGGGTCTCGCTTGAAGGGACCACCAACATGCTTTAATTATGGTAAGGTGGGCCACATAGCTCGGTTTTGTACTCAAGGAGGTGTTGAGCAGGAGCTAAGACAGGAGCAGTCTGTGCGCTCCGACTCTAGTGCCGCGGGGAAGGTAAAGATGGCAGAGTATAGCGCTTCTCGGTTTCAACCAGTGCATCTAAGGGCCTATAACCTTAGGCAGTAGGAAGCGATCCTCCAGCCTGATGTGGTGATAGGTATTAGAAAGTTTAAAGTAAACATTATACTTCATACTTTCAAGCCCATTTATGTTTGTTGCCAGTGTTTAGGCTTTGTGTTAGTTTCTGGATACCCCGCTAGGGTGTTGTTTGATACGGGAGTGTCGCACTCCTTTCTTGCGGAAAGCTTTATCTAGAGAATTTGAGTTGAGTCATTCTCGACGGACGCAAAGCTGAAGGTGTGCATGCCCAATGGGTCATCCATGACTACCGGGGAGAAGGGGTGCATTTGTTGGAATCTAGACGGAGTTGACTTCATGTTGATAGTAGCGGTCCTACCGTTTGTGGAGTTTGATGTGATATTGGGAATGGATTGGCTAGCAGAGCAGCGTGCCAGTATTGACTGCATATCCAAGGTGCTGACCCTGAGAAGCGAAGGACAAGATGAAGTTATGTTTGAGGGTCTTAATGGAGTGGCATGTTCCCTGATTACGGTCATGCAGTTGGTGCGGGAAGTTAACCAGGGAGGGGTAGCTCTTGTAGCGTTGTTGGAGGTTCGTCTCTCCATTTTATCCCTTGGAGAAGTACCTGTAGTGACAGAGTTCGAGGATGTGTTTCCTGATGAGCTTCCTGGAGCACCTCCTCGATGGGAGATTGATTTCTCGATTGAGTTAGTGCTAGAGGCAAGGCCGGTGTCTTGTCCTCCTTTAAGGATGGCACCAAAACAGTTGGCCGAACTCAAAGTATAGTTGCAGGAACTATTGGAGCAGGGGTATATCAGACCCAGGTTTTCACCGTTGAGCGCGCCGGTGTTGTTCGTAAAGAAGAAAGACGGTAGTATATGGTTGTGCATAGACTACTGAGAGTTGAATAAACTATCAAGAATAAGTATCTGATTCCTCGGATAGATGACCTGTTCGACCAGTTAGTGGGGTCGGTAGTGTATTCAAAGTTGGACTTGAATTCAGGATACTATCAGTTGCGAATTCGAGACGAAGACATATTTAAGACAGCGTTTGGACTGAGGTATGGTCACTTTGAGTTCTCGGTGATGTCGTTCGGGTTGACAAATGCACCATCCGTATTCATGGATTTGATGAATCGAGTATTTCAGGAATACATGGACTCTTTTGTAGTTGTATTTATTGGTGACATTCTAGTTTACTCCAAATCGTAGGTGGATCATGAGACTCACTTGAGAGTAGTCTTGCAAGTGTTGAGAGAGAACCAGTTTTGTGCAAAGTTCTCGAAGTGCGATTTCTGGTTAGAGAAGGTGGAATTTTTGGGCCATGTGATTAGTGGGGATGGGGTGGCGGTAGATCCAACAAAAGTGGAAGCCATCAGAGATTGGACGATTTTGAGAACCGTGGCGGAAGTCTTAAGTTATCTTGGACTAGCCGGGTACTATAGAAGGTTTGTGGAAAACTTTTTGCGGATAGCTCTACCCCTCACTTCACTAACTCGTAAGGACCATAAGTTTTTGTGGACTCAGGAGTGCAATCAGGCATTTGACACCCTTAAGGCAAGGCTGATGACAGCTCCAATCCTAAGTCTGCCAAAAGGGATAGAAGGATTTCAAATTTTCAGTGAAGCATCATGATGCAGTTTGGGTTGCGTATTGGTGCAGCATGGCAGTGTGATAGCCTTTGGGTCTAAGCAATTAAAGACTCACAAGAGGAATTACCCATCCATGACTTGGAATTGGCGGCGGTAATTTTTGCATTGAAATTATGGCGGCACTATGTCTATGGTGCGAAGGTGGAGATCTTCACGGACCACAAAAGCCTGAAGTATCTAATAGATCAGAAGGACTTGAATATGCGGCAACGCAGGTGGGTCGAGTTCCTTGGAGACTACAAGGTGGCGATTCAGTATACGCCAGGCAAAGCCAATGTGGTGGCAGATGCCTTAAGTAGAAAATACTCTGGGCAAGGGAATTTGATCGAAGCTCATGATGAGCGGTTGGTGCGGGATTGGGAGTCCCTTGGCATCGAGTGTGTAGCGAGGGGAGAGTCTAGCATAGCTCGTTTGAACCGGATTGAGTTGTAAAATTACTTAACCGATCGGGTTTGGGAAGCGACTAGTTTGGATGTGGAGTTCTGCCATATGTGGTGGAAGCTCAAAAGGGTGAGAGTAGCGCTTGGGAGTTGATTGATGGGATTCTGAGGAAGGACAGAAGGATTTGTGTACTGCAGTTCGACAAGCTCCATGAGGAGTTGATGTTTGAGGCTAATTTTACGAAGTACTCCATTCATCCAGGCAGTACAAAGATGTACTTGGATATGAAGAAATCCTTTTGGTGGCCTTGCCTGTAGCGGGACATAGCATTGCACGTGAGTCGGTGTCAAACTTGTGCCTTTGTGAAGGCCGAGTGTCAAAATTCAGGAGGGTTCCTGAAGCCTCTTCCTATTCCTGAGTGAAAATTTTATGACATCTCCATAGAATTTTTACATGGGTTACCTAGATCGCAGTAGGGTAACGACGCGATTTGGGTGATCGTGGATCGCTTGACCAAAGTGGCTCACTTCATCCCAAATCGGAAAGAGGACAGCGTGGAAAAGCTGGTAGAGTTGTATATTCGCAACATTGTGCGACTACATGGAATTCCTAAGAGTATAGTTAGTGATCGCGATGGACGATTCATGTACAAAGACTAGAGGCTGGTCCAGAAGAGTCTGGGCACGAAGCTCAAGTTCAGTATGGCGTTCCATCCTCAAACTGATGGGCAAATCAAAAGAACGAACCGTACTATGGTGGATATGTTGAGAATTTGTACTCTTGACTTCGGGAAGAAGTGGGAAGACCACCTCTTCATGGTGGAGTTTGCCTATAACAACAGTTACCAGGCAAGTATAAAGATGGCATCATACGAAGCTTTGTATGAGAGACAGTGTCGAACACCGATGTCTTGGACAGAGGTGGGAGACACCAAACTTTTGGGAAAAGAAGTGGTAGCTGATGCATGCGAGTTGGTGTGAACCATTCAAGAGCGCATGAAGGTTGCTCAAGATCGGCAAGCAAAATATTTTAATGCTCGTCATAGGAATGTGGAATTTGCGGCTAGAGACTGGGTCTATCTAAAGATCAAGCCATTCAAGGGAATTTTGTGGATTCGCCGACTCAAGAAGTTGAGTCCGAGGTTTTTGGGACCTTTCGAGGTTATAGAATGGGTAGGAGAAACAACGTATCGGTTGGCGTTGACCATAGAGCTGAGTGGATTACACGAAGTTTTCCATGTCTCCGTTTTGATGAAAGCCTTAGTGGAGGCTAGTGTGGTGATCGAATCGGCATCAGTGCCGATAGAAGAAGACTTGAGGATGTGAGTTAGTCTAGTGAGTATAGAGGATACAGAAGTTTGGCAGTTGCGGAACAAAGAAGTCAAGCTCGTGAAGGTGTGTTGGGATAACTGCGGGCGTGACGAGTTCTCTTGGGAGTGGGAGCAAGCAATGCGCGAGGACTATCCCGAGTTATTTGTGTAAGTGAAACAATAACCGTTTTAGAGCAACAAAGTTTTTATTTGGTTGCAATAAATTTTCTTGCGTCTTCTTATATGAAGATTAATTTCGGGGACGAAATTCTTGTAAGGGGGAGGAGTTATAACACACAAGTTTTCAGAACTAGAGTCGCTGGAAGCTAGCGCCCGGTGGTAGAGATGTCGGTGGAGGTAGGTCGATGAGATCGACTTTGGATCTAGAGCGCACGATCACTGGATCTAGTGCGCACGACCACTGGTCGTGCACCACTGATCGTGCGCACTATTCTCCATTTTTCCAAAGTTCTGCCTTGGTAAATGCAGGACCATTGGACACAGTGCGCACGACCACTGGTCATGCGCCGCTGCTCATGCACGTTTATCCCTTTCTTTCTGGAGTTCTGCCAGTGGTGATCGCACAATCATGAGATCTAGTGCGCACGACCACTAGTCGTGCGCCACTGATCGTGCGGACGAGTGATGTTCCCTCATTTTATTTTGTGGTCGTCCGATGCTTCCCCAAATTTGATCCAAAGGCCCAGGATCTTCCACCTAATAAGTTTTATTAGGGATGAGAGTGTTTTTCCCCTCATTTTCTCATCGATTAGTTTGAGACTAGGGTGGAGAGGGATAGAAGGGAGGAGGAAGGAGAGAGCTTCCTTCCACCATTGACGGAGCTTCAGAGCTCCGATCGTCGTTCTGAGACCAGATATGTGGAGAGGGCATGGAGGCGCTCATGTCAAGCCGTTCAAAGCAAGGATTAAATGGCTAGGAAGAGGGGTCGTAAGGTAACGACATTTCTCCTCTTGGTCTCTAGGATGCGTGCATAGCATCTCTTCCTTTCAAGCTTTTGGGCACCGGATTTCTCAAATGAGAGGGGTTTGGGTCGCCATGGTTCAAGAGGAACCACCGGGTCGATTGTGTCTTTCCCCGGCATGATATTGCATTAGAGATCCGCTCCGTTAGTGGATTAGGCATTATGGGTGAAGTCGTAGTCGCGACCGTTAGTCCGACTCGGTGATATTGCATAGCGAGCCTTAAGGATTTTGTAGAAATCCGTTGCGATAAGATGTCGTTTGTGATGTTTGTGTTTTCCTCCTTTTTTGAGTGAGTACATATAACCGGAACCGAACAAAGTTAGCTCCGCATTGGCGGTAGATGGTTTCCTTGGTGTGCGGCAACGTTGTCGTACGAATGGCGTATTAGGGTGGTAAATGCTATGGATTTTGATGTGTTAAGGTGCGGATTTGTCTCTATGGTCGGCTGTCTATCCCGTGACATGCAATTCATGTGGGGAGAGTGCCCCGGCGAGACTAGTCCCCTTCTATTAGACTGACGAGAATGCCTAGCATAGGACAAGCCCGGGCAATGAAGCCCACGAGTGGGTGGGATCCAGCAAGGGTTCTTATAAGCGGTTTGTGTGTGAGATGGAATCCTGATGTTAGAAGTCGGAACTTATAGGCAAGCACGGGTTTGAGACCCACGAGCGAGTGGGGCTTTAGCAAGAGTTCCGTGTGGCGGCTTATATATCGTTAGGGGAATTACATTACCCCTTTTTGTTTACGGCTTGACGCCGATGGGGAAATTGAAAGTACCTGATTGATGATGCGTGATGATGTGTTAGATTCATATGCTTAGGGTTTCTTGGGTGAAACCCAAGATTACATTCATGTTGCACTGTAGGGTCCCTTTTTCTTGTGCTCAACATAGAAACATGTTTGTTGAATGAGACATCCAAACTTGTTTTACTACTTTATATGTTTATGTATATTGCATACGAAGTGCTGACCTTTAGGGTGATGGAGTGCCCCGGGGTCCACTAGGGACGACCGGGAGGAGATGTGTTGGTTACACAGTTGAGGTTAGCCTTTGCTGACCCACGTTACCACCAAATTTTTACAGGGCAAGGATCGCAAGCAGGAGCTAGCTCGCCAGCCAAATAGGCTTAAGCCACATGAAGTGTTTCAAGTTATGTACTAGCTCTATTTTGTGAAATTGTATGTTTGATGTACTTTGTTTTCGGCTTGCATATTGAGGTAGTCTAGGAGTGCTTATGCACGTTGGTATTTGATGTTATCATTTGAATTTTGGACTCTCTATCGTTGTAAGGCCGTTTTGATACTCGTATGTATATGGATAACTTCTGGTCTTGTTTTCTGTTTCCACTGTTAGTTTATTCTGAGTTTTGAGCTGGGTAGTAAATATCATCTTTTAACGCTAAAGTTGTGCATCTGTATGTTGTGGGGCCCCGGCCGGACCCATATTATATGGTCATTACTGTTGAAGCCAAAACTTGACCTCAACGAAAGTTCGAAAATAGGGGCGCAGCCAACACCTACTTCTCCCAAGCTCTGATCTCTGACTGGTTGCAAAGGATCAAGAACTGACCCAAAGCCTCAGCAGGGAGGTCTCACCTCTTACCCGGAAGATCTCTGAGAGATTCCCCTCCAAAGCCAAAAGCTGGGCTTGGAGCTCCTCAAAAAGCACTGGAGGATCTTAGAGAAATATGAAAGCTTTTTTTCTGTAGAGCCCCTATGGGTCTATTTTTAGCCTTTACTGACCTGAAATTACTAAATTACCCCTGGCTGGTCTGCCAACAGCCAAACTCCACTGTTTTGAGGAGCTAAATGTAGACCCTGGGGGTATATAGGTAATTTTACCTGAGGGCATCTAGGTAATTTCACCTTGGGCCCCACCCGGCGGGAGCCTTCCTGCCGAGAACTGAAGGTACTTATGCCTTGCTGAGAACTCTCCCGCCATCATCTGGAGGGAGCTAAAAGGATATAGAAATGTTCAAGAATGCCAATGGATATGCCTGGTCCCGCCCCCGCGAGGCACGAGCCTTCTCGCCTACCTCTGGGCAGGAGTATGTGTCGGTAGAAGCCCATCCTGCCTTGGCGGGCGTCGAACTCTGCTCGATGAACTGCTTACCTAAGCACGATCATTTTTGCCTGCCGCAATGAGAGAGCTCTCTTGTTCTAAACCTGCTTGACGAACGTCGATCCCAGGTCGATGAGACCTGAGTTGAGCTCGACGAAAGTCAAGCTCAATCCTGATTGGGCAAGGGCAGTTTTCTTCACCTGGGGCTAGCCCAAAGCTATCCCTAACCTAGCCCTGGGTGTTTCTGGGTCCCACTGAGTGAATATGGGGTTGTACAATTACAGGGGAGGTGTTATAGTTCGGACATCTAATTCCCGTCAGCAATTCTTGCACGGTGTCGATCCATTCCATCGTACGCACTGCCAACTCTGTCCCAAGGTAGGCAGGAGGGGAGAGAGCTCGGAAAGTGCTCACCCAATTAGAGCCCGGAGCTTGTTGTTGTACGAGAGTTTGTTGGGATCTAAAGGCATCCAAGATAGCTGTGAGTGTTTGCCCTAGCTCCAATTGCTGAAACTGTATGGGTACGGACGGGACGGGGGTGCCCCCCACTAGCTCAACATGTACTAGGATCTACATGTAGAGTATAAACCTAAGATCAGGTTGGCTAATCTTAAGGTTAAAGTTGGACATACTTAGTGTGGATTACAAATGGGCACACCACTGCTTCCGCTAAGTCAGTTTGTCCCCAAACTGACTAATCAAACGGGGGTGGAACCATTGTTTAATGACTTTTTTAGGACAGGATCGTAGCAAGCTGATACCATTTGTAATACCCCCCCCCCCCTCCTGGAACACAAAACACGACATAAGAGGATTCTTAGGCTCAGAATATCTGCCTTGCAATAGCACTTGTACTACAAGACGCCTATCATACCGGCTATAACCAATATCAACCAATGTCAACCCAACCAAGAATATAAAACAGAAGTCAATCCACACATAAGTAAAATAGTCCAAAAGTACATCAAGAAAAGAAGCTACAACAAGCTTCTAAAATATCCGAATACGGGTAAAACTTGCCCAAAGGGGCTACATAATGAGTCTCTCAAACTCACATCGATGACTGAAGGTAGCGATGGCACTATCCCTTCAGGCCCTATCGTCCTGGCCTGACTGTCCTGCTGCAAAATCTGCGGCTGCTCTGACTGCGGGGTTTCCTCCTAAAAAGGAAGACGTAGCAACCATTAGTCATAAAGACTAAGTGGATTTCACATCCGCTCCCTTGGCGTCTCCTCGGCACCGGGAGGAGAAAGGAACATGGGTACAATATATTTATATAAGTAGTACAAGAAAGTGGAGTAAGTATACATGTCATAAGTAGCAATAAAAGTAATGTATAACAATATTATCAGCATTCTATTCTAGTAGTTCTACACAAGCTATATCAATCCATCTAAGTATATAGAGAACTGAAGGCACTTATGCCTTACTGAGAACTCTCCCGCCATCATCTGGAGGGAGCTAAAAGGATATAGAAATGTTCAAGAATGCCAATGGATATGCCTGGTCCCGCCCCCGCGAGGCACGAGCCTTCTCGCCTACCTCTGGGCAGGAGTATGTGTCGGTAGAAGCCCATCCTGCCTTGGCGGGCATCAAACTCTGCTCGATGAACTGCTTACCTAAGCACGATCATTTTTGCCTGCCGCAATGAGAGAGCTCTCTTGTTCTAAACCTGCTTGACGAACGTCGATCCCAGGTCGATGAGACCTGAGTTGAGCTCGACGAAAGTCAAGCTCAATCCTGATTGGGCAAGGGCAGTTTTCTTCACCTGGGGCTAGCCCAAAGCTATCCCTAACCTAGCCCTGGGTGTTTCTGGGTCCCACTAAGTGAATATGGGGTTGTACAATTACAGGGGAGGTGTTATAGTTCGGACATCTAATTCCCGTCAGCAATTCTTGCACGGTGTCGATCCATTCCTTCGTACGCACTGCCAACTCTGTCCCAAGGTAGGCAGGAGGGGAGAGAGCTCGGAAAGTGCTCACCCAATTAGAGCCCGGAGCTTGTTTTTGTACGAGAGTTTGTTGGGATCTAAAGGATCCAAGATAGCTGTGAGTGTTTGCCCTAGCTCCAATTGCTGAAACTGTGTGGGTAAGGACGGGATGGGGGTGCCCCCCACTTGCTCAACATGCACTAGGATCTATATGTAGAGTATAAACCTAAGATCAGGTTGGCTAATCTTAAGGTTAAAGTTGGACATACTTAGTGTGGATTACAAATGGGCACACCACTGCTTCCGCTAAGTCAGTTTGTCCCCAAACTGACTAATCAAATGGGGGTGGCACCATTGTTTAATGACTTTTTTAGGACAGGATCGTAGCAAACTGATACCATTTGTAATACCCCCCCCCCCCTCCTGGAACACAAAACACGACATGAGAGGATTCTTAGGCTCAGAATATCCGCCTTGCAATAGTGCTTGTACTACAAGACGCCTATCATGCCGGCTATAACCAATATCAACCAATGTCAACCTAACCATGAATATAAAACAGAAGTCAATCCACACATAAGTAAAATAGTCCAAAAGTACATCAAGAAAAGAAGCTACAACAAGCTTCTAAAATATCAGAATACGGGTAAAACTTGCCCAAAGGGGCTATATAATGAGTCTCTCAAACTCACATCGATGACTGAAGGTAGCGATGGCACCATCCCTTCAGGCCCTGTCGTCCTGGCCTGACTGTCCTGCTGCAAAATCTGCGACTGCTCTGACTGCGGGGTTTCCTCCTAAAAAGGAAGACATAGCAACCGTTAGTCATAAAGACTAAGTGGATTTCACATCCGCTCCCTTGGCGTCTCCTCGGCACCGGGCGGAGAAAGGAACATGGGTACAATATATTTATATAAGTAGTACAAGAAAGTGGAGTAAGTATACATGTCATAAGTAGCAATAAAAGTAATGTATAACAATATTATCAGCATTCTATTCTAGTAGTTCTACACAAGCTATATCAATCCATCTAAGTATATAGATCTACAACAGGAAAGTAACTTAACTTATAAGAATGCACATACAAACTTATAAGTTAAGGATCGGCTTAATAGTAAAGTAACTCATCGTATAAGAGTGCCCATACAAACTTATACGATGAGGATCTTGTGTATGCAATGTAATGTAATGCCATGAATGTTATGCAATGACTCACCCATGATCACGCACATGCAATTGCTATGTCGACACAGACTTGTAGTTCACACTTTTCGAGCAGGTAGCTAACCTCTCTAGCGTCATCCGTTGTGGACACACGGTGACAGTAGAGCGGGCATCTCCAATACTAAGCGGGTATCCACACTACCAAACCTAGGCCTCTGTATGCCTCAACGCTAAGAACACAATAGCGGAGCTCACATGCGTACTAAGGCTCAGCAGGAGTCTCGGGTAGATGTGCACCGAGAACAAAGCCCTTAACTGTCCTATTCTGTGACCCGGAAGGAGCCTCGGAAAAGAACGAGGACCAAGCCCAACCGTCCACTTTGCACGGAAGGAGCCTCGGGAATGAACACCGAGGACAAATCCCAACCGCCCAAAGTCTATCTATCAACTCCCATCATTGTGACGACTAGCGAGCCCATAGACCTGCCACTCTATCCTTAAACTATGATTACGACACCATGTGTCGACTCACACCGCATGCAATTTCACATCATCGTGGCATGGAAGGAGCCTCAGGAATGAACACCGAGGACCAAGCCCAACCATCCACTTACGTCTCTTCTCAACATTACCAAACCAGTGCGGTCAAACTGAAAGAATTCAATAAAGAACTTCTAATCACCTAGAGGGGGGTGAATATGTCCAATTCTATATAATAGGCAGTTTTAAGATTTCTAATTAGCAATTCTAGTTATCCAATCATTCAAGCATCACAGATAATCAGAATATACAAACACAGCACAGAGACACACAAATTTATAGCGGTTCCCTAGTATTTGGATACATCCACTTTCCCCCTTCACCTATCTAGCAATGAACTAGATTTGGCTTAACTTCCTTCTCCGTAGATCCACAGATCTTTCCACTCAGAATCCTTCCAAGTTCCTACAACTCAGACTTCTTCAAGTCCTACAGCTCAGATCCTTCCAGATCCTACAACTCAGATTCTTCCCAAGAATCTTACCTCAGAGTTTTCCAACTCCTACCCAAGGAAATATGCCTTACCTCAGCCCTTATAATTACAGGCTTGCAACTCAGAAAGATAGACTTTCCTACACTCAGATCTATACAGATCCTACAAGTTTTATTACAATGATTTAAGAATTTCTTTACCCAAAGAGAGAGAAAGGGGTAAAGATTACTTGACCAATAATTAGAAATTGGTCCCTTCTGATCCTTGCAAATCTTGGATCAGATTCAACCTGACTTATCTTCTTCAAAGCTTCTTGAATTCAGAGAACTAGGTCGAATCTTCAAAGAGTAAATGGAAGTGATCTTGAATCTGCCTCCTTCTTCTTCTTACAGATTTGATTCTGTAATCTAAGCTGATCTGCAGAGATCCAGCATTCAAGATGTTGTCGATTTTGTTCTTCTGTTACTCTTTTTTTTACTGATTGGAATGTTCTATTTATAGAAGTCATCAGTGATAACCTGTTGAGCCGGTATCTGACTGACATCTGACAGTTCTGACACCTGACAGCTTTGACAGTTATAACAGCTGTCACTTCCTAGATCTAGAAATCTGCAACTTGGTCTCAACAACAGACAACAGACAGGTCTCCATACTGTGTTGACACAGACTGTTAGATGTGTTGATATATCTAGCTACATGTCGACACATTGTCTTGATGTTGTTGACAAGTTTCACTTTCTATCGATACATCTTTCCTCCATTGTCCCGACACAGATAATGTCGAGTGTGTCGACACAACATCCTTAGTGTAGACATAGCTTTTCCTTTAAAACAGTTATCAACCCAAGTCCTGGGTGTCGACATATCTACTTGAGCTTACTGTCAGCACTTCTAGTCACAGTGTGTCGACACTAGTCCTGAGTGTCGACCAAGTTGATCTTAGACTCAGCATTCAGTGTGTCGACTATGATCATTTATGTCGACATAGCTTGTGTTGATTGATATCTCTGCGTGTCGACACAATTCCTGTGTATCGACACAGCTGGTATAGACTGATATCTCTGTGTGTCGATACAAGTCTTGTGTGTCGACACAGCTTTGCTCTTGTACTCTACATTGCTTCATCAAAAGGTGTCGACACTGCCCAAGTGTCTCAACACTTTTGTACTTAGAAAAAATCTTCTCCATTTCTTTAGCCTGCACAAGTTAACTCAACATACATCAAATACAAAATGATGTATACCATTGAATTAAGAAAGACTTCTCCAAATCTGGTACAATTTCTAATGTACCCAACAATCTCTCTCTATTTGGAGAAGTCATAACCCCAAGTCAATGATATACACCATTATAATAACCAGCACAAATAATGATGTACTAAACTATCACAGACAGGGTTATCAATAAGCATAAAGTATATATGTATGTCAAAGAGTTAAATATTGTGCATCTATTATCACAGATTAACATCACAAAGATATTCATCACATAATAATTTAAAACATGACAGATACATCCAATCAAGGAATTTACTTCCCATGTCAAATCAACAGTAAGATTTACAAGATGTCTATAAAAGATCAAAACATATTACAAAGTTCTTTTAGAAATTCTAGACATATAAACCCTAGGTTAATTTGGGCTCCTTGATCACTATCCCTTTGCCGGTTTGTATTGTTGCTTGAGCTTGTGGCTTATCAGCAGCTGGCATCTTCCCTTTTTCTTTTGCTTTGGCCTCCTCATCCTTCATCTTCTGCCTCTCAAAATAATGATAGGGTTTAGGAAAATACTTGCAAGGCTCAATAGAGTCTGCAGGAATTGTTCCAGCCTTTATATCCTTTCTGAACTTGTAAATAGCATCCATCTGTTTGAGATATTTGTCCCATTCCTTGGTGGAGTACCATTTCCCTCTGTCACTCCTATTATTGTTGACTGCTTTCCAAGCAGTTAGTATTATGTTTCTGGAGGTTGGGCTCCATTGTTCAAAGTCGGGTATTGCTTCAGCCTGCTCCCTGAACCATTTCTTAGACAGCAGGATCTTTTGCTCTTTCAGAAGGAGGGCATCATCCATCTCCACTTCTTCAAGAATAACTGGCATGTTGTATAATGGAGGACTATATATATCCTGAACTTTCTTATAAACTTGATCAAAGTCAGCAGGTGGATAGATGACCTGAGCAACCTTTGCTTGCACTCCTTCCAGGTATTCTGCCATTTGAACTCTAGATTCTGCTGTGTTGTTATCATCACAGAGAGGTGGATATCCTAAGGTAGCTCTGAGTGAATTGATGATCAACTTGGCATGGTCAGAGCTAGCCTCTACAAGGACTCTCTCCCCCTTTATGACTTCTAATGACTACTTTTAGTCATGGGTTTTTGGGTTAGTTTAGTATAATAATTCTTAGTTTTAATTATATTTTTATGCATTTTTATGTTTCTTATGTTTCATTTTTATTTTGGTATCTAATATTTTGTTTTGTGGTATTTTCTTGTAGGTTCAAAGGCCAACATGGTGCAGCCCACTCAAACCCGAGCCTCCTCTACATGAAGACAAACCCGAGCACATACAGCCCTTCCCCTTGATGCAGCCCGAGCCATGATGTTAGTGCAGCCCAAGCCTCCTTCAAGTCCATATAGAGCAGCCCACACAACCTGAGCCCATGAAGCAGTCCACACCATGCAGCCCGAGCCCCCCATAGTGCAGCCAGCCCACTTCACTCATCAAGCCCAAAACTGTGAGCCAACATCCACCCACCTGTGCATGGCTCTCCACATATTTCGGCCCATTTGAGCCCCTTGCTTGGCATGCATGAACCTCTCAATTCATGCATGGTCGTCCACTCCTCCTCTCTCTCTCTTCTTTATTTCTCATTCAACCCTCTTTTCCCCTCTCTCATTATCATTTAAACCCATCCATCCCCCCTCTTATATTTATTTTGTTCCTTTTTATTTTCCAAAATGAAAATGCATGCATTTAGCCTCTTATCTCTCCCCCATTAAATCTCATTCATGCACTTCTCCATTCATGCATGGTCGGCCCCCCTTTGTGCCCTTTCTTCTCCACTTCCCTCTACAACCTTCCCCCTCATCTATAAAGGACCCTTAGCCTCAAGCATTTAGAAGGTTGGACATTGGAGAGAAAGTATAGTGCTAGTGCAAGAGAGTTTCCTTCTTCATTGGATTATTGTTGTTAAGTTCTTCTTTTCATTATTGTAATCTCTTTCTTAGTAGTATAATATTTTCTTTTTATTATTATTGTGTACTCTTCTTTTCTATCATCAATGAAAATAAATTTCCTTTATCTTATTATGATTTTATTCTTAAATATGCATAGCTAATTTTCTTTAGCATTCGATCATGAGGATCCATGAAATGAGATGAGATTTTTCTTCGTTTCTTAGTTTTATTTTTGCTAAATTATTCTCGATCCTTCTTTGATTTATCTCGTGTCGACTCTGTATTTCCGGTATACGGTAGTTGGCCATTTGATCTTATTTCATAGTAGTCGAGAGACTCGTTGATTTGAAAGATCTCTCGAAGAAGGAAGGGGTTGCACGCAATCCTAGATATAAGACAACGTAAATCCTCTGGATTGGAGTCAAATCCAATAGTGTGGATCACTTCGATAATGCAACTTAAGGCCTTTTTGATTTGTAAAGAGATTTCGGTCAAAACATCTATAAGTTAAGAGATTTAATGCTCTAGTGAGATTATTTCTTATTTTCGGATTTGCCGCGGTCGAGTTTGGTTTGCAATTATGAGACTATATTTTTATCCTTCTTATCTCTTTTCATGGTGAATTGTTGATTGAATGCTAGCCTTTTTATCTGAAGTTTTCATCTTAATTTTATTTTCAGTTTAACATTTAAATTTCCTCAAACCACACAACAATCGTACAGCAGGATAATAGTAGAAGCGTGAGTAATAGTAATTGATAGCCCCGAGTTTTAAATATGACCTTGGTACTACAATTCGATAGGTGCACTTGCCTTTTCGGGTTGATAGTCATTTAATCCACCAACTTCTCCGTAAATATGATCCCTGAGGTTATCTTTCTGAAATCTAATTCTGTCTTTGATGTGATAATTACAAGTAGTATAGTAATCCTTGAATTTCCTTAACGGGTCTGTTATGGCGTATTCTGAGGTCTTTATAGCTATTGTAATAGCATTCATATTTGTTTTTATTTGTGCTTCAATGGCACTGACCTTTGTATCCACATTATTGTTAAGAGCAATGGTTTGCTCTGCTAGCTTTTCTAGTGTAACTTTATGAACCTCAGCAATGTTTTCATTCAACCTTTTCTTATTTTCAAGGGCATAGCCCATTTTAACATCTAGTTCATCCAATGTTTTCTTATTTTCTTCTTTTTGTTTAGCCAGAAAGACTACTGCATTTCCTCCTTTGTGAAAGCAGTCAGTCATTTCCTTCTTATTGAGATTAACTTTAAATCTAATTGATTTGATACCTTGGGCCAGTTCAAGCTTTAGATTCTTATTACTTTCATCAATATACTTCTCTATTGTTTGTCTTTGTGCATCCAGTTTCAGTTGGAGCTGCACCATGAGGGAAGAGAAATCCATAGAAGAAGTAGGAGTCTGTGTAGACTATACTGCCTTCTTGTAGCCTATGCTTCTCTTCCTCACTTCCATTAGTTTCCTCTTCTTTATCCCTGAGGCTTCTTATTTAGCTTCTAATTCTGATGAGCTGGCTACATCCATAGCCTGAGGCTGGATATCAGGAATTTGTACTAGGGCAAGGTCTGGTACCTCCCCCTCAATCTGTGCATCTTCTTGGAGTGTGGGTTAGTTGTCCTTCTAAACTTCTTGAAAAGTATCAGTTGGAGGAACATTTTCCTCAGTATCCCCAGACTTCTCCCCCTGGACATCAGCTTCTAATTCCAGGGTCTCTTTCTCAGCAACTTGTTCTAGCACAGTTTGTGCTTCTATCTCAGCTTCCATATCAGCAGCTTTGTTTATGTCAATGAGAACCTCTAGGACAGTGAGATTTGCCACCTCACCATCCCTGAGTACATCAGGATTTTCTCTCCCTTGAATGGAGATCTTTGGTAGGTCTGGTACTTAATCAGTGTCCATTGGAGGTTGTTCCTTTTCTTCATCCTCTTCTGAACTAAACTCTACTACTTCTTTAGAATCACAAGAGTATGCAACAACTGGAGGCACAGTTTTCTTTTACTGTTTCTTACTTACTAGAGATGTTATAGGAGCAGGACCCTCCTTTGTCAGTACCCTATCCCATTGAGACAAAATCCTGGTGTCCATTCTTCGCATGTGATTGATCTTGGTTCCAGTAGCATGAGTTAGAACATCTGGTACAGCAGATACCAGGTACAAACTTAAGATCCTGCCCAGGTTGGGCTTCTTGATTCCTTCTATTATTCTGTAAAAAACTATTATGGCCCATTCTATTTTTAACGAGAATATGACCCTGATCATCAGGCTGAAGATGAAGGAGGATATCCTATCATGTCCACCAGTCTTGCACAACAAGACCTTTCCTATTACTTCGGATAAGAATTTTCCTTGGGAATTCATCCCTTTTCTATTCAATGAGGATCCAATCATTGTGGATGCACTTGGACCACACCATTGTAAACCCTCTTAATCCTGGTAAGAGCTATCTCATCTTCATCTTTGAGCAGTGGTAGTTGTAATACCGTGCTCAATCTTTTGGCAATAATCTTGAACTTTGTTCCTTGAACACTTGACCTAACCTTTTGGCCTATAGAATCCAGCTTCGCATTGGTGTAGAATTTGATTACTTCTTTCTTCCAAATCTTGGTAGGTTTAGAAACCACAAACTCCAGTCCTGCTACGTTGAGTAAGTTGATGACCTGCTGAATATCTTGTGACGCATCATTGAAGGCATTGCGAAGCAGTTCGTAACCCTCGTTGATGTTGTCATCCACGTTGAGAAATCTAAGTCGCGTGGTCGACTCATTCTCATTCTCACCAATTTATAGGGTTTTAAATTTGGAAGGTCAAACGATGTGCCCAAATATTGTGTGTCGACACTCTGTGTCAACACAGAAACTAACATCTCGACACATATGTTAGGGATTTAGCACTAATATGTATCGACACCACTCTATATGAGTCGACGTATTAGACTCTGGTAGTGTCAACACTTACAACAATTAATGTCGACCAACTTATTGTTGATGTCGACATGAATTCTTTACTTAGCCAATTTCTGAGTATTTTTATTTTATGAGTTTATTTAATGACTTAAACGATATCTTGCATTCCTAGCTCAATCTTAAACTTATTAAACTTAGTTTCATCCAGAGGCTTAGTGAATATGTCAGCTATTTGTCTGTCTGTAGTAACAAATTCTAAACATACGTCATTTTTCTCAACATGTTCTCTTATAAAGTGATATCTAATCTCAATATGCTTTGTTCTGCTATGTGAAACAGGATTTCTAGCAATTGAAATAGCACTTGTAGAGTCACAATATAAAGGTGTTTTACTTAGCTTGATGTCATAATCTTCTAACTAATGTTGCATCCATAATAGTTGTGCACAACAACTTCCTGTAGTAATGTACTCTGACTCAGCTGTAGAAATAGCAACACTTGTTTGCTTTTTGCTGTCCATGACACCAATCTTCAACCTAGGAACTGACAAGTACTTGTGGTATTTTTCCTATCTTCTTTGCATCCTACAAAATCTGCATCTGAAAATCCAGTTAATAGGAAATCTCTATTCCTAGGGTACCAAAGACCTAGATCTAGTGTGCCCTTAAGATATCTCAGAATTCTTTTTGCAGTAGAATAATGTGATTCTTTAGGGCATGCTTGGTATCTAGCACAGAAACATGTTGCATTCATGATGTCAAGCCTACTAGCAGTCAAGTAGAGGAGGGAGCCAATTATTCCTCTTATAAAGTGTCATCAATAGGTTTTCCTGCTTCATCCTTGCATATAAGCATACTTGAGTTCATTGGAGTTTTCACGGTGGATGTTGTATCCATACCGTACTTTTTTATCAACTCCTTGGTGAACTTAGATTGTGTTATGGACAAGCCATCATCAGTATGTTTTATTTGAAGTCCTAAAAAGAACTTTAGCTCACCCATACTACTCATTTCAAACTTACCTGGCATAAGTTTAGCAAACTTACTGCAAATATTGTTTTCAGTTGATCCAAAGATTATGTCATCAACATAAATTTGAACTAGTATGATCTTGTCTTTGGATTCCCTAAGGAATATAGTTTTGTTTATTTTCCCCCTTGAGAATTTATTCTCAATGAGGAAGGTAGAAAGTGTCTCATACCAAGCCCTAGGAGCCTATTTCAACCCATAAAGGGCTTTCTTTAGTCTATAGACATGAGTAGGAAAAGTTGAGTCTACAAAACCTGATGGTTGTTCTACATATACGTCTTCCTTCAAGTTTCTATTCAGAAATGATGACTTGATATCCATCTGGTAGACACTGAATCCTTGATATGCTGCATAGGCAAGGAATAGTCTTATGGCCTTCAACCTTACTACTGGAGCAAAAGTTTGGTCAAAGTCTATTCCTTCTTCCTGGCTGTAGCCTTTAGCCACCAGTATTGCCTTATTTTTTACTATAATCTCATTCTCATCCAACTTATTCCTGTAGATCCATTTTGTTCCAATGACATTGTGTCCATCTAGTCTAGGAAGAAGTTTCCATACTTTGCATCTCATGAACTGGTTCAGTTCTTCTTGTATGGAACCTATCCAGTGAGAATCCTTGATAGCTTCCTCAAACTTCTTAGGTTCCACCTGGGACAGAAAGCTTAAACATGGAACAGTGTTCATGCTCTTGCTCCTGGTTATCACACCATGTCTAGCATCACCAATGATTTGGTGAGCTGGATGATCTTTTAGATGTCTCATTGCTTGAGGCATCCTTTCTACAGCAGGCTGTTCTTCAGTGTCTTCAACTTCCATTTGTGGAATATTATCATCTTGTTGTTCTAGAGCTCCCCCTTGACAGCATCCATCATCTTTTGTATTTTCTTTTGTTGTCTTGACTTCTTTAATGGATAGCTTCTCTAATTTGTCTTTTATACCTGCAGAACTAGATGAAATGCTAGGTAGCTCAATGTTAATAAGCATGGATTCATCAAAAACTACATGAACATATTCTTCTATAACTTATGTAGTCAAGTTATAGACCATATATGTCCTACTATTATTGCTGTATCCAACAAAAATTCCCTCTTGGGACTTGGCAGCAAATTTAGTCAAGTGAGACTTACCATTATTATTTATATAGCACTTGCTACCAAAGATCCTAAAATAGGATATATTTTGTTTTCTACCCTTCAGAATCTCATAGGGAGTCTTCTTATGACTTTTAGTGATAGAGTCCCAATTGAGGACATGACACGCAGTGTTTACTGCCTCTGCCCAGAAATATTCTGGAAGAGAAGTGTCATTTAGTAGGGTCCTACCAGCCTCTATTAGAGTTCTATTTTTACTTTCAGCAATTCCATTTTGCTGAGGTGTTCTAGGTGAGGATAATTCCTGATGAATCCCAAGACTTTCATAGAACTTTGACATGCATTCAGACCAAAATTTAGTCTCATGGTCACTTCTGATTTTGACCACTGTATTATTAAGTTCATTCTGTATCTGCTTAACAAAGGTCTGAAAAACACCAGGAGTTTCAGATTTCTTCCTTAGGAAGAACACCCATGCAAACTTTGAAAAGTCATCTACTACTAAAAATGTATAGAATTTCCTACCTAGACTATGAACTGGCATAGGACCAAACATATCTGTATGTATTAGGTAAAGATACCTCACTGAATCTTTGGTATCAAGGCTTTTAAAAGAAGATTTGGTCTGCTTGCCCTTTTGACATACTGAATAGATACTCTCCTTGACACACTTGACTTTAGGACCATTTCTAACTAGTCCATCACTAAAGAGTTTTCCTATTGTCTTATAGTTTAGATGAGCTAGCCTCTTATGCCATTGTACATAGTGAGTGGCTTTCTCATCTGCACCTAGGCAAATAGGAGAATCTCTTCTCATACATTCAAAATCTAGACAATAAACATTTCCTCTCCTAGTGTTAGATAAGATGACCACTTGGTCATTAGAATTTCTTATTTGATACTTATTCTTGAGGAACGAAATGTCATAGCCAAGATCACATAATTGGCTCATGCTTATCAGGTTATGTTTCAAACCTTTCACATAGGACACTTGAGTGATAGTGACTACACCATTTGTTATCTTATCAAAACCTTTTATAACTCCACTTTCTTAACCTCCAAAGATGACTTTGGGTCCATTGTTAGTTAGAGTAAAGTCATTTAGCATCCTCTTTGTTCCAGTCATGTGCCTAGAACAACCACTATCCAAGTACCATATTGGGGTATGACTACTTGGACTCACCTGCATAGAACAAGACTATCTAACCATATGACCCCAATTTTTTATTGGGTCCTAGGTATTGGTTAGACTGATAATGCACCTGCCTACCTGCAGCTTTTCTAACATATAGACTAACCCTCTTAACACAATCATTGAACCAGCAGTCAATGGCAAAGTGACCCACCTTGCCACAACACCAGCACTCATACTTATTATACCTCCTCTTAAGTACTGGTCTGACAGCATTGCTGTCTTTAGTTCTTAAATTTGGTTGTACAACAGTTCCTTTTCCTAGTCTTTCAGTCAAAGCCTTCTTGGGAACTGGTCTAGCAGCAGATGTACTTGGGATATCCTGAGTCTTAATAGCAGCATTCTTCTTTTCAGAGTGAATGCTCCTGATTGCTTTAGTGATGCCCATGTAAGTCCTGCTGTCAGACTTCCCCTTTGTCTGGTTTTGGTCTATAAGACCTTGAAAGTGAACTGTTTGTTTTTGTTTGAGTGATGGGGCTAGAACACCAAACACAAATTTTTCAGGAAGGGCAAGTTGAGTTTTCTTGTGAGCTGCCATATAGACACTTGTACCCTTTCCATTCTCAATCTCACAGTGACCATAAATGCTTTCATGGTCATACCTGTTTGATGGTTGATCAACCTTCTTAAAAGATATAGGAGGCATTGAGGCTAGTGGTTGTACTTGTACATTGTCTTTCCTTATTGATTTGGCCCTTCTAGTTCTACCTTTGAACCCTAATCCCTTTCTACCATTTTGGGTAGAGAAGGAATCTATTAAAGGTAAAACTGAACTAGGTTTAGAGAATCTAGCCACTAATTCTCTTTCCTTTTCTAGCCTACTTTCAAGGTTCTTAATATGAACATTTTTGAAAGTAATAGTACCAGTCTGAATAATAGTTATGTTATTCAGCTTACTAATTTCTTGAATCTTATGATTCAATAATTTTGCAGACTCTGAAGCAGCCAATTTAAAAGAGGAAATCTCCTTGGCCTGCTTTTTGACAAGAAGTCTGCACTTCTTGAATTCTTGGAGAATCTCTCCATAATCATCAATCAACTGATTGATATCACCCTCAGATTCAGAACCCTCATCACCATTTGGAGTTGATGCTTCTGATTCTGGACTAGTTATATATACAGATCCAGATGGTAAGGAATGTACCTTACTAGGACCAGGCTGATCCTGGCTATCTCCTTCCTCATCAACTCCCAAAAGACCAAAGAAATGACTGTCTTCAGTCATTGAATTGATGTTATCCAGCATCTGCAGGAATTCAGTCTCCATAGAATCTACTTCTGCTGAATATAGCCCAATATAGGCCTCAGCATCATCTTCTCTTTCTGATTCTGATGATGATGAATCAGTCCAGCTTTTCTCTTTCTGGGCAACAAAGGACTTTTCCTTCTTGCCCTTCGGGTGCTTCTTCTTGTCTCCTGATTACCTTCTTTTCATAAGACAGTCAGTTATGACATGTCCTGGTTTGCTGCAGCAATAACAAACTATTTAAGAAGAAGTTTGTTTACAAGGTTTTGAGCCATACCTGTCCTCTTTAGAGGATTTCTTCTTTGCTTTGTAGTAATCATACTTAGGGTAAGAATATGTGGATGGGCTACTTCTCCAGCTCTTTTCTTTTACAAATCTCTGGAACTGTCAGGTGAAAGCAGCAAAGTCTTCATCAGAATTATGACCATCTGATGTGTTGGTGTCTGTGCTTTCAGTTTCTGTCTCAGCAACCTTCA
Source organism: Platanthera zijinensis (assembly GCA_039513925.1). Classification (NCBI taxonomy): domain Eukaryota; kingdom Viridiplantae; phylum Streptophyta; class Magnoliopsida; order Asparagales; family Orchidaceae; genus Platanthera; species Platanthera zijinensis. The sequence goes on from CM077079.1 coordinate 226,720,755, forward strand.
TGGGAGGAGAAGGAGACTTTCTCCTACCCTTTCTTGTGGCCTCGACTTTGAAAGTCACAGACTTATACTTGATTGAAGACTTGTTACATTTATCCTCCTCTTTCCTTGTTGTCAACTATATCTCATAGGACAGTAGTTTACCAAACAGTGTTGGTGGAGGTGTATCAGCTAATCTGGCCACTTCTCTGATGGCACAAATCTTAGTATCCCAATCTTTGGTTAATGACCTGAGGAATTTGTCATTCAGCTCATATGTGTTGAATACTCTTCCATAAGGCATTAGTTTATTCAATATCCTATAAAAATTTCTTATAGGATTCTCCAATGCTATCAGTATTGTCCTGTCTAAAGCACTCATACTCCTAATTTAGCATAGACTTTCTGTCATCTCTAACCTCTTCAGTTCCTTCCATATAGACAACCAGTGTGTCCCACATTTCTTTTGATGTTTTGCAATGGACCAGATTCTGAAAAAGTTGAATCATCTATGGCACTAACTATTATGTTTTGTGCCCTTTTGTCCATAGTAGCCAAGATGATCTCATCCTTAGTCATCTCTCCATAGATCTTAGGAGTGGATATATTGGCATTAAGAACTGATATTTTTATAGGTATAAAGGGACCATCTTTAACTGTAATATAAATTCTTGGATCAGATGCCTCCATGAACAATCTAACCCTTTCTTTCTAGATACTAAAATTTTCTTTCCTACAAATAGGAAGTTTCATTTAACCAAGCTCTTTCTGATTCTAACTTGATCCCATTTTGGATATCTGTAACTGCCTTGGAGATAAGCTCTGACTATTAAGTCAAATTTTGAGAAACCTCCCTCTGATACAAATTGAACGAATTTAATAAAGAACTATTAATCACCTAGAGGGGTGTGAATAGGTCCAATTTTTTATAATAAGCAGTTTTAGGATTTCTAATAAACAATTCTAGTTATCTAATAATTAAAGCATCACAGATAATCAGAATATGCAAACACAGCACAGAGACACACAAATTTATAGTGGTTCCCCAGTATTTGGGTACATCCACTTTCCTCTTTCGCCTAGCTAGCAATGAACTAGATTCGACCCAACTTCCTTCTCCTCAGATCCACATATCTTTCCACTCAGAACCCTTCCAGGTTCCTACAACTCAGACTTCTTCAAGTCCTACAGCTTAGATCCTTCCAGATCCTATAACTCAGATTCTTCCCAATAATCCTACCTTAAAGTTTTCCAACTCCTACCTCAGGCAGTATGCCCTACCTCAGCCCTTATAATTACAGGCTTAAAACTCAGAAAGATAGACTTTCCTACACTCAGATCTATACAAATCCTACAAGTTTGATTACAATGATTTAAGAATTTCTTTACCCAAAGAGAGAGAAAGGGGTAAAGATTACTTGACCAATAATTAGAAATTGGTCCCTTCTGATCCTTGCAAATCTTGGATCAGATTAAACTTGACTTATCATCTTCAAAGCTTCTTGAATCCAGAGAACTAGGTCGAATCTTCAAAGAGTAAATGGAAGTGATCTTGAATCTGCCTCCTTCTTCTTCTTCTTCTTATATATTTGATTTTGTAATCTAAGCTGATCTGCAGAGATCCAGCCTTCAAGATGTTGTCGATTTTGTTCTTCTGTTACTCTTTTTTTTACTGATAGGAATGTTCTATTTATAGAAGCCATCAGTGATAACCTGTTGAGCCGGTATCTGACTGATATTTTATAGTTTTGACACCTGACAGCTTTGATAGTTATAACAGCTGTCACTTCTTAGATCTAGAAATCTATAACATGATCTCAACAGCAGACAGCAGACAGGTCTTCATACTGTGTTGACACAAACTGTTAGATGTGTCGACACATCTAGCTGGATGTCGACACATTGTCTTGATGTGGTCGACAAGTTTCACTTTCTATCGACACATCTTTCCTCCATAGTCCCGATACAGATAATGTAGAATGTGTTGACACAACTTCCTTAGTGTCGACACAGCTTTTCCTTAAAAACAGTTGTCAACCCAAGTCCAGGGTGTCAACATATCTACTTGAGCTTACTGTCAGCACTTCTAATCAAAGTATGTCGACACTAGTCCTGAGTGTCAACACAGTTAATATTAGACTCAGCATTCAGTGTGTCAACTGTGATCATTTATGTCAATACACCTTGTGTTGACTGATATCTCTGTGTGTCGACATAAGTCCTGTGTGTCGACACAGCTGGTGTAGAATTATATCTCTGTGTGTCGATACAAGTCTTGTGTGTCGACACAGCTTTTCTCTTGTACTCGACATTGCTTCATCAAAAGGTGTCGACACTGCCCAAGTGTCTCGACACTTTTGTACTTAGAAAAAATCTTCTCCATTTCTTTAGCCTGCACAAGTTAACTCAACAGACATCAAATACAAAATGATATATACCATTGAGTTAAGTAAGACTTCTCCAAATCTGGCACAATTTCCAATGTACCCAACACAAACCTCGCACTTACACCCTTTCACAACCCCGTGCCCTAAGGTACTTAAGGGTTCATTATCAGTGTAAGGGTACCTCACACGTCCATCATCTAAAAACCACAACCGTTTATTCGTAACAGTCATTACCAATTATATTCAGCATGTTCAAGCCAATCTCATCATTATTCCAAACATCACCACTATCAAGTACGTCCTCAATATTTCACATATTTAAATCATTCCTACCATACCAACTCGTCAATCCATTCGTTCTCTAACCTCCACCACATCACCTCGATCAAGTGCACTTTACTACACCATTTGTTCATTAAGGGTCTATCCAACAAATTTCATTGACATAATTTATCATAAGCACTTATAGACTACATCTCAACAAAACATTAACGTTAATGTACTACAATCTCTCTACCAACCCAAAGTCGATACAAAACAAACACGAGAATTACATGTGTAGGAATGATTAATGTATAGCAACTTCAAACGAGGATTCATGAGGCTACAGGAATTCGGTGAAAACGTTTAACCCCTCGTTAGAAAGGTATTTCCGAGGGCTACGACTTTTGTGTTTAGTTGAAAGCCAAGATCCAGCCTCATCGTGTCTGAAAATAGCCTCAAAGACTATTGCATGCAGAAAATAGTTTTTTGCACGCATCTTAAAGCAAGATGAACGACATCGGTTCATCTTCTTCATCAAGCCATATGTTGAAACCATGTCCAGAAATTCCTCCACCCTTATTCACCCTCATGAGACCATTTTCTCTTCAAGAACCAAGTCCACCATCTACTCAAGGAGAGGGGAGAATTTGAAGACATCACTATCCCAAGCCCTAGAATGGTCTCTTCCTAGGAAATCTTCATCACAACTCTCCTACAAATAACTACAGATCTAGCACCAAGTGAGAGGGTAGGAAGCTCATCTCGTTTCCAGCATTTCCACCATTTCCAGCCATGGATCTTGTCACCCTTCTTGGAGGCATCTTCTTCTCCTCAGTAGATGTTTGTTCTTCACGGGAAGAAGATCGGCTCCAGCACCTTCTTCCTCTCCAGTAGTTTCTTACAGCGATGGCTTAGAAGGAATACTATTAATGGCTAGGGTTTTCTCCCCTTTTCATGTGAGAAGTTGGGTGACTGCATTGCCACGTGTCGGCCTGTCATTGGACCGCCAATTAACTCAGTAAATGAGTCCCTTCGAAACGACGCAGCCAAAAAATTCAACAAGACCCGAAATTGAACTACACAGGTAGGGACATGCCCGTGTCACTACCCGTGTCCTGCTCGGGAGGAACATGGTCGACGATTCATCGAGCTCCGCTCGACGATTCGTCGAACTATTGTGTGTGCACACGGGTAGGGACACACCCATATCACTACCTGTGTCCTGCTCGGGAAACACGGTCGACGATGTTAATTAATCTCATGTCGATGAATATACACAAACGGGTAGGGACATGCTCGTATCACTACCTGTGTCCTGCTCGGGAAACACGGTCGATAGTGTTTGTCGAGCTCTGCTCGATTAATACACACACACGGGTAGGGACACCCCCGTGTCACTACCCGTGTCCTACTCTGAAAACACAGTCGATGATATTAGTCGATCTCTGCTTAATGAATACTCACACACGGGTAGGGACACGCCTGTATCACTACCCGTGTCCTGCTCCACACGGGTATGGACATGCCCGTTTCACTACCCGTGTCCTTCTTTGGAAATTTCACAAAGAAGATGCAAAGACACCAGAGTACCACATGGGTATAGACACGCCCATGTCACTACCCGTGTCCTACTCTAGACTAACTTCTCCTCCCTTACACAAGTGTTAGCCTAGCTTCCAGCAATCCCTGAGCCCAAGTCAGCTCTCTTGACTTAAAAGTGTGCACGAGGGGCCTAAAGCGATTTGGTACATTACATCCTGAGTGGTAGGAGAATTTTCCTCTGAGTGTAGGGCCTTAGGCCTAAGTATAGGACTTTTAGGAGTCTGAGAAATTCTGAGGGATTTGTGTTGTAAGATCTTTGAGCCGAGTTTGGTGAAGTTGGCCTTATCTAACAATCTAATAGAAAGGTGCGAGGGACAGTGGATGTACCCATACTCTAGGAAACCACTATAAAATACTTGTGTGTTGGTTATGTTTTTGAAAGCTACCATATATTACACCTCACGAAACAATAGATCAAGAAAGTTAAAAAGAAATAATAAACATACTAAAAACCCGTTCACCCCCTAGGTGTTTAGCTACTCTTGAAACTAAAGACTTTCAGAGGTGGTGAAGAATCTTTGTTTGTTCGTGCCTCAGGAGGAGCGGGGTCCATCCTAGCGGAGGTTACAAAAACCTTTGTTTGTTCATGCCTCAAGTGGATAGGGGTCTGCTGGGTGGAGGTGGCAAAGATCCTTTATTCGTTCGCACCTTAGGAGGACTTGGGTCCATCCAGGTTGAGGTGGAAAACAACCTTTATTCGTTTGCATCTCAGGAGGATTGGGGTCCATACGGGTGGAGGTGGCGAAGAACCATTGATCGTCCATGCCTCAGGATAATCGGTGTTCACCTAGGTGGTGATGGTGAAGAATTGGTGTTTGTCTAGATGGAGGTGGCAAAGAACCTTTATTTGTTGGTGCCTTAGAAGGTCTGAGGTGCATCTGGTTTGCAATGGTGAAGAACATTTGTTCGTGTATGCCACTGGAGGACCGGGTTCCATCCGGGTGGAGGTGGTGAAGAACCTTTGTTCGTTCGCGCATCATGGAGAACCGATGTTCTTCCAAGTGGAGGTGGCAAAGAAACTTTTTTTCATTCGCGCCATAGGAGGACTAGGGTCTGTCCACGTGAGGTGGCAAAGAACCTTTATTCGTTTATGCCTTTATGAAACGGGGGTTCATCCAAATGAAAGTGTAGATGGACCTTTATCCATCTTTCCTGGGAGGTGCAGACAGACCTTTGTCCGTCTCGCCAAAGGTATAGAAGGGCTTTTGTCGATCTCGCCTGAAAGTTGTAGAAATACTTTCATTTATCTCTCCTAGGAGTTGTAGAAGGACTTTCGTCCATCTCACCTGGAAGCTGCCAAGCTTGTGAATGGTTGTTGTAGTTGGCTCGACCGAAATTAAATTGGTTATTGTTGAATGAAAATATAGGGGTACGCAGGCCTAACCATGCGGTCTTTATTCTTGCAGTTATGAAAGAGTAATCTATGGAGGGGGTAGAGTTTCCTCTGCAAGTTCTGCTAGTCGAATTATGACAGTCTTTAAGGAGCCGCGCCTTGCGCTTGGATATATTCCCTATGTTAGTGCACTAGATCAGAGTGCCCATAGAAGTGGTCCTCGGAGAGCAATGGTTTTAGAGGAGGTTGGCTTGGCCTTGATTGGGTCTGCTCTAAGGAAAGTGATGTGTCCAATTTATATAGGATTTTTCGAACTTATTCGTGTTAGTGTTCATGTATGTGAACTAAACTTTTAATTTGTTATCATTCATATTCTGCTTGATCTATATTTGTACTCAAAGTGCACTTTTTAGGCTCGTTGGGATCTGCAATATCACATCTCATTGTTGGGGGTAAGAGCATGGTGCTCCCCTTTTATTTTTGTGTTTTTACCCTTTTCCTGCATGATGGAGATGTTGTTGATGCGGCCATCATTGATCCCCGTCTGAGAGAGTTCGTGGATTGGGACGATCATTGTCGCAAGCTCAAGGTTGGGACTCTACCACGATGCCAACACCGCCGTCGCTTTTAAATAAAATATATAATTACAAATTAGATAATTATAATTATATATTTTATCAAATTATTATTTTTAGCAATTTTTATTTAATGCAATTTTTAATTTAAGCATTTTTATTTTCAAGCACTTCTTTATTGTATTTTTATTTCATGTATTAAGATAAGTGCATATAACCATCATTTGTCATTTGAATTTTGAAATTTGAATTGGGGATTGATTAAGTGGTGTAGGCTATAAATAGCTATGCTTATGAAGAATTGATTAGAGAATGAAAAATTGAAACCTTGAATTCAAAATTTGAATTTCCCCTTTACCTCTCTTTTCCCCCTTAGGCAAAATTCGGCCCCCCTCTTTCTCCTCCCCTCTCTTTGGCTACCGGCCACCCTTCCTTCCTCTCCCTATATTCGGCCTCCTCTTCACTTCCTTCTCCCTCACCTTTCCTTTCTAAAGAAACCCGACCCCTTCCCCTACTAAATCTGACCACCCTCTTCCCTACCAGAACCGACGAACCTCATTCCTTTGGGTGAAATTCGGCCAAGGCAAAGATCCCCCCTTGTGGATTCCAACTCAGGTGTGAAGCGACGAAGGCGGATGAGTTTTCTCTCCATCCGGCAGGACTCCGGCGGAGCCGTTGAAGGACAATCCAGAAAATAGTGAATCGAAATCATCCATTCCGATTGGGTAACGAAACCGTGCTACTTGTGTGTTTTCCCCTCTAAATTAATTTTTGTGGTGGAATACTTTGTCATTGAATCTTGATAGCATTAATTTTATCGTGGTTTCTTCGATTGATTTTGTCGCTCATCCTTATTTTATTTAAGTTCGAGAGGTTTGGCGACCCTTCATTTTCTTTTTGTTGGGAGAGATCTATCGTTTCTGAATCGCAAATTTTGGTGGATCTCTTTTGGTACAACCATCGCTCGATCGGACCAGGTGGGTCCTTTTAGCGGGAAAGAATATTGGCATATAGCCTTTATTTGATCCTAATCGGTTTGGCTATCTGTATGTTTGCATCTAATTGATATAATTGCATAGTGTGTGCGCCGCGTTGGAGAATTTGTGCGAGTGTATAATTTTGATCGTAGAGAGGCAATCGTGTTTAGTCCATTGAATTTACGGTGTCGACGTGTGAGCCTGCATCAATTTGGTATCAGAGGGAGGTTCACATCAACTTCCTAATTGGCACCCTCCTGCTTTTATTATTTTGATGTCACGCACTTGCACGTTTTATTACACAACTTATAAAACAAATTTTGAATTTTTGGTCTGCAAATAGCGGCCTAAAATTCTCAATTTTTCTCAAAATAAAATTCTGGAAATTCTCCATCATTTTATCAGTATGAAATCCAAAAAAAATTTTATTTTTTATTAAGTCCATATTTTTATTAAGTCATTATAAATTTTAATTTTTTGTCTGCAAATAGCGGCCTATATTTCTATTTTTTCTGCAAAATCATAAAAAAAAATTTATTTAATAATCCTCATAATATTTCCAGCAAGATAATGAAATTCATTTATTTATTACCCTAGTTACTAAGCGTGAACAATTCCGTCTTTCCTAGAATTTAGTGGGTCAGGTTCTTTATCTCATTGCATGTGCACCAGTTCCAGGTGAGTTTTCTCTCTGGTTCTCACTACTATGGCCTATGACGTTCATGCTTCCCATTTAGATTATTCGTATGATAAATCCATGTCTAAATAAACCCCAGCCTTGCCATCCTACTCTAGGAATTCCAACCGTCTCCATACTATTCCTCGCACTAGGAGTGAGATACCCACGTTTGATAGTTCTGAAAATTATCAAAGTTTTAGGGACTGTCTTAAGGGGATAGAAGCTTATTTTGATTGTCACGTATGTAGAGACTACTACAAGGTTGTCCTAGCCCGAGAGAGCTTAGTAGGTCAAGCCCTGGTGTTTTGGCTGAACGAAGAGCGCAGTGCATGTAGCTATCCATATGCTTGGCCGCACATGCGGCGCCTACTCTTAGATAAATTTGATTTCGCCTATCTCCGCACTACTAACACCAAGTTTGTGAGTGGGTATCGTTATGGCGCTAGTCTCATACTTGCCTTTAGGAATGATTATAAACCAATCGCCCAGACCGATCGGCAGATGTTTGATGATTTGGCAACCCTTAAACAAGGGAATAAGTCGGTCTCTGAGTATATGAGTCTTCTTAAGGATATGATAGTTAGGTGTGGTGTGAAGGAGATTCCAGAGATCACACTCTCTAGGTTTCGTAAGGGGTTAAACCCCGACATCCAGGGTAAATTACTGCATTATGGTCACACTGACCTAAACTCCACTTTGAATGATGCCTTGGATATTGAGAAGCACAACATTCCTAAGAATAAGACTCGCTCGTTTCAGATAGGAAAGTCTGTCTTAGGACCACCGCCCACCGTTAGGGAAACCAGTACTAATAGGTCATATGTCGTGGACTCGAAAGATTTTACTACTAGGGTTTTGCCTCCTTTAGCCTCGATATCTAAGCCCCTTGAGATAGAAACTGATACCCATGAAGATGCTGATGTAGATGTAATATCTCTTGATCCTGAAGATGACCCCGTAGGTGAGAGTATTCAGTCATGTGCATTAGTGTACGACGATTCTGATGAGTATGAAATTGAGGGAATACCTAGTGACTTAGAAGATGATGTATGGGATGATGATAGTCTGATCTGTGAGAGTATTACGTTGTCTATTACTTGCCCTACTAGCATTGTGTTTGATCACCCTAGTAAAAAGAGCCCTCTCCAGGCTACGATCCTCGTCGTGTTAGAGCCTACGTTTACACCTACTGAGATTATATCTGAGTTATCTGAGGAGCCTAAAAGTGAGGATGTCCCAAGTATTATTATTGATGAATTAGCTTATGAGGGACGGATATTTTTGGATGATTTTAGCGTTGAGAACCTGAAAACTATTTCTTTGACGTTATCACAAGTTCCTAAAGCTCAAATTGAATTAGAAATTTTGTCGGGTTCGATTTTGCCAATTTCTGAGACTTTTACTGACACTGATTCGGATGTTGTTTCTAGTGTGTTGGAATAAATTCTAAGCGAGGAGTTATATTTTTGGACGATTCTTTGGTTTTGCACCCGGATGAGAATTCTTTGATGTCGTCACCATTGGGTGAAACTTATACTGATTTGGATGTTATCCCAAGTTTGATTTTGTCGACCCTTCCTCCTGACTATTTCATGTATTAAGATGGGTGCATATAACCATCATTTGTCATTTGAATTTTGAAATTTGAATTGGGGGATTGATTGAGTGGTGTAGGCTATAAATAGCCATGCTTATGAAGAATTTATTAGAGAATGAAAAATTGAAACTTTGAATTCAAAATTTGAATTTCCCCCTTACCTCTCTTTTCCCCCCTTAGGAAAAATTAATCCCCCCCTCTTTCTCCTCCCCTCTCTTTGGATACCGGCCACCCTTCCTTCCTCTCCCTCTATTCAGCCTCCTCTCCACTTCCTTCTCCCTCACCTTTCCTCTCTAAACAAACCCGACCCCTTCCCCTACAAAATCCGACCACCCTCTTCCCTACCAAAACCGACCAACCTCTTTCCTTTGGGTGAAATTCATCCAAGGCAAAGATCCCCCCATGTGGATTCCAACTCCAGCATGAAGCGATGAAGGTGGACGAGTTTTCTCTCCATCCGGCAGGACTCCGGCGGAGCCGTTGAAGGACGATCCGGAAAATAGTGAATCGGAATCATCCATTCCGATTGGGTAAAGAAACCTTGCTATTTGTGTGTTTTCCCCTCTAGATTAATTTTTGTGGTGGAATACTTTGTCGTTGAATCTTGATAGCATTAATTTTATCGTGGTTTTTTCGATTGATTTTGCTGTTCATCCTTATTTTATTTAAGTTCAAGAGGTTTGACGACCCTTCGTTTTCTTTTTGTTGGGAGATATCTACCGTTTCCGAATCGCAAATTTTGGTAGATCTCTTTGGTATAACCATCGCTCAATCAGACCTGGTGGGTCCTTTTAGCCGAAAAGAATATTTGCATATAGCCTTTATTCGATCCTAATTGGTTTGGCTATCCGTACGTTAGCATTTAATTAATATAATTGCATAGCATGTGCGCCGCATTGGAGAATTTGTGCGAGTGTATAATTTTGATCGTAGAGAGGCAATTGTGTTTAGTCTATTGAATTTACGGTGTCGACGTGTGAGCCTGCATCAGTGCATGTGTTGGAGGTGTGCTCCAAGCTACATGTTTGGTTATGCAGGTGGGAAGATCCCCTTATTACAAAGTATTTTCTTTGGACATCGCACAGTCATGCATTTTTCTTGATCCGTAATCGCTTTGACCATGCGATGCGTGCAGGCTCCCTGAATTGGTGATCTGCCCAGGCCGTGCAATTTTCTCATGCACAGGCTATTTTGCTCGTGTGTGACCAAATCGTACAACCGCATCTTTTTGTCTAAAAAACATATAATTACTGTCAGTGCATTTTTCTTCATGCATGATTGGATTCCACCATGCACAAAGAAAATTGCATGATCTTTGTTTTTGCCTGGATTTTGTGTTAAGTCCAGCTCCGTGTGTTTTATTCGCAAACAAGATGGTTTGCCTGTGCGTGAGAAAAATCACACGGTCTTCTTCTTCTTCCAGGCTGGGTCATCTTGCACTGTGAATATTGCACAATCCACGCACGGACGTGCGTTCGACTATGCATGCCTTAAATTCTGACTATCTACTAAATGAGTTGCAGGAGTCGCCCTAGTCGAGGATGACGCAAGTTTTCGCGTCGTAAGGCTCTAGAGTTGTTGACTTTCTTTCCTCCATCGCCACCCACCATCGGGAGGAGTCCAACATATTTCTTCTTGCCAATCTAAAGTTAGGGCTTCCTCTTCGGCCTCAACCATCATTGCACAACTCAAAGCTTTGTTTCGAGGTAGCTTTCACGGCATTCATGGAGTTCTCTTGCTAAGGACTTTACCGAAGACAATTAGCGGAGAAGAAGGGTCAACTGAAAGGAAGTGACAGCCCTTCTCAACCACAGACAACAATCTTGGACTGAGCGCGGATAAGGATTGACAACCCTTCAATTCTGGCCAAGAATCTTTGATGAGTCTCCATTCTTCGGTTGTATTCCTCGCATTCCACCTAGTTGTAGTATTTTTTATTTCATTCTTGTGTTGTGTGAATGATGCTCACAAAACACCAATTTTTTATTTATATAAATTCATGTTTATGTGGATGTTATTGTAGTGTGATTTGTGGAGTACCCACACTTCATCCTCCATCCCGCTATCGTGTTGAGTTGCCACACTAACAATTGCTAGTGTCCTACGTTGCGAAGAGGTGATTTTGAACCTCATTCATCCTTGCAAACTACTGCATAAGCTTGGCCACTTGGACCTCCACCCTTGCAAAGTGGTGAATGCCACCTGTATTAGTAATTTTAGTTGTTTAATTTCTGTTAACAAAACCCAAACCATGTCCCGTTGTTTCGTGCTCACCCTTACAATTTGTTTTCTTAGCACATGAATCATGCACCGCATTCCTCAAGAGATTGATACTTGGGGATAAATCTCCATTTTATATTACTTGAGCGTTCGGTGTACATGTCGAATGCACATCAAAAAACTCCTTCATCCCCTTGCCCATCGTAGGTTTGGTCAGGGCATACTGAGTCAATTTCCCTGTCCCCTGAGATTGTTCGAGTTTGCCAGCATGAATGATTTGCCTGATTTCCTCTTTCAGGCACACACAATATTTTGTGGCGTGCCCTTATCCTTGATGATAGCAGTAATACTTGGATTGGTCTCCAAAAATTAGTGTGAGAGCCCTTAGCTTTCGAAGGGTTCAATTATTGTAGATGGAGAGCAAAACTTTAGTTTGCAAAGGTCTGGGGAAAGTCTGGTGCTGGCAGTATCCCCCCCCCCCATGGCTTGCAATGTCTAACACGATGTATGCTGCTCCTTCCGAGGTTCAGTAGTGACATGTGATTCTTCTTCCTTTTTTTCTTCCTTCAAGCAATAGTCGATGCTCCTCAACTGCCACCTCTATTATGATTTAAGTCTCGACTCGGAGGATGAGGCTAATATAGTTAGGCTCTGCTTCACTCCTTAGCATGGTGTGGAGCTTTCCAAGTTGGATTTGCCCAAGGATAAGACTACGTAGAAGCTAAGGGTTAACTTCCGGGACATGTTGTACCTCTGTTGTAAGTGGTGAATCCTTGAGCGGCTTTCCCTGAGTCTGTCAGGTCCTCGCGAGGCGAATGAGTCGTCGGCTAGTGGCAAACTGATTCGTGAAAAATTGAGCAAACTGTGTGAATTTCTTGTTTTCCTCTTCTTTAAAAGAGTGGAACCAGGTGAGAGACACTCCTTTTAGAGTTATTGGGAACACTCAGCATTGATGTGAGTCCGAGATATTGTAGATTCTCATGATGGCTGCAAAGTGTTAGATGTGTACCACAGGGTCATCTGTCCCATCAAAAGTATCAAGGTTGGGGATTTTGATCCCGGGCAGAACGGGATGCATCAAGATTTGTGGGGATTGAGGAGAGATAAGGTGAACAGGGAGTTGTATACCTGAGTTGTGATGCCCCCCATATCTAGTCTCATCCTCGACCACTCGTCCTGATCCCTCCTGAGCGATCATTCTATCAGTTAAAGCAGCGTCTGTTATCATCGTACAAATTTCTCCTAGCATGTTCCTGGGATACCCATCGGGAAATGTGGGGCATGTTAAGCAGTTAGCACTAGGGAACTCTCCTACGATGGAGTCTATAAAGCTGGAGATTCCTTTGGTATGATCTAGTTTGGGATCAACGGTGGATGGCCTCCTACAGTTATGGCCATGTTAGGGGCATTCCTAGCAACTGAAAATTTCATGTGAGCAAGTAGAGTGAAGAGCTGGTCATGTAGCTGCCCTCTAGTCCTTAAAGCATTGCTGAGGTATCTGCCTCTTTCTCTGTATGTCAAGCTCAGACTCAGCTTCTTTGCTTGATTCTTTTGCTCTGGCTGGATAAGGGCTCCCTGGGTTGAGGTTCTTCCCTCGATTCGTGCCCCCCCCCCAAGTATGTGCATGGCATGCAGTGCGAGTGACTTTGTCGAGCAAGTGGTGGTTTGAAGGGATCAATCCTTAGCTCCTGCACGTGAGCGGTGTTTCCCTCTATCTGTACCCCCCAAGTTCCTTTGTAAGGTGAGCGATTAAGTTAGACATTCCTCCATCTGACGCATTTGCTTCTCTATTGATGATGCTAGTATTATAACAATCTCCTCAAGAAGCAGTGCGGGGTTAATGGTAGAGTCATTGGATGCTTGATCACTAGACTCCACATAAGTTGGTTGGTCAATGGTGTGTGCCGGCTTTCTTTCATCATCATAGCTGGTATTGTGATCTTGAAATTTCTTAGAGCTTTTGGGAACACCTTTCCACAGATAGCGCCAAACTATTGTGGGTCACCTGGTTTTTCCCAAGTCTGGAGAATCGGACCTCCTTTGCTCGGAGTTGGATCGGGCATGCAAACCGTCAAAGAAAAATAACAGTAAAGGAAAAAAGGCTTTTTTGATGTGAAAAACCCAGAAAGGGTGAAAACCATGTGGTTGGATCTGTGTCAAGACAAAATCCACTATTTTCTTGGATATTACAAGAGTTTGAGATAATTCCTCAAAGGGTGACAGGGCTCCGGCCAGGAAAATGGCTAAGTCCACAGAACCTCAATAGAAGCGTTCAGGCATGGAGAAATCTCTAATTCCACGGAACCTCAATGGAAGAATTTTGGCAGGGAGAAATCTCTAAGTCCACAGTGCTGGGTTTTTCTATACGTCATAACACTTATGCACAGAGGAATATGGAAATAAAAAACCCCAAAAGAAATAGATCTTGCGATGAACATTGATCAAGAAGTAAAATGCTGAAAATAAATTTACCTTTGCGGGATTGAGTTACTACTCAACCGAGATGCTCCAAGAAATCCGGTGGCCACTAGCGACTGGAGTTCCGAGCACAGAATAATGTCCACTCCTCTATAGGTGATCCACACTAATGGAAGAACCCTTAGAATCTTGTCACACAAGATCTAAGTTACTGGAAATCACTCTGCGTCTTCACAGACTGCTAGATCTGCTCCATAAGAGACGGCGACGAAGGGCGTCGGAAATAGGCTGAGCGACAGCGATGGGATCTGGATCTTCGGAAACAATTTCCGTCGGCATTTTTCTCTTCGGGTTAGCTGCTTGCACTTGCTCATATTTCGCCCATAACAAAACCCTAAGACATCTTTTATTTATACCCAAAGGAATCAATAGCAGAAAGTCATCACTATCGTCATACCCGTAATATACGGAATATCGATTTGACGAATCAACCCTTGACTCAACAAAGCATCAAGTGGTCACAGCGCACTCAACGCCTGGAAGTGAGCTCAGCACTTGACTTGACGAATCAACATTTGACTCGACCAAGTGTCGAGTACACTCAACGCCTAACTCGACAAATCAATATTTGACTCGACGAATCGTCAAGTGGTCTTGATGCACTCAATGCCAACTCGATCAATCAATACTTGACTCGACGAATCTTCGAGTGGTCTCGACACACTCAACGCCAACTCGACGAATCAACACTTGACTCGACAAATAGTCAAGTGGTCTTAACGCAGTCGAAGCCTAGTTGAGTGGACTCAACACACTCAAATCCTGACATTTTGTTCTCAACACACTCAATGCCTGTCACTGCTTAGTCCTTCATTCATCTCATATGAGTAAGACCAACATAATCTATTCCTCCAATTTCTCCAAACGCTCTTATGTGCGACCCTGTATGCTCATATTGTGTTGGCAGTGAGACCGCATGCTTGATCACTTCTAGATCATAATGGTAACACTAACACTCTCACACTTGATCTTGAAAGTATCAAATAAAAGCATCACAAACTATGAGCGAAATCTAGCAATGCATCATTGATCCCCAAGCAATAAAAGTTTAAAAATCAAAAGCCATTGTGACTAAAGTATCAGTGTTGCCATGTCCCTTTGTCTCTTACATCCGAATAGAACTATGGATATAGACTGTGTCACCCTCATAATTGTTCAATCCTAGTTTCCTAATCTAGAATGGACTTCCAGAAATCGGTGAGTCCAATAGCATATACTAACTCAATTAAGCATGACCATGAATTTCTTAGTCCCATTCCATCAATGGGCCCATGGATGCAACTCCTGTCATATAGGAGGACAAATCCTATTTCTGTCTACACGCAAACACCCAAATTATTCATAATATACCAAATAACCACATTTATCACCCAACTTTCTCAAGACTAGACTTTTGATAGCATCAAAGCACGCTCTTCCTCACTTGATGAATGTTGTGACTTCAGGTTAAAGGACCACAAACACCATTGCCACTTGATACATACTTGTGACACGTTCATATAACAATCCACAAAGTAGTCTCATGGTGGGTCTGTCTAGTACAACTTGTTCACTAACAAGTACCCATGTGGTTACTTGATATCACAATATCATGACCTGTGAGACTTGTCATCAGTCAACGCACATGCTATTTTTAATACATCATCGCCCTTAGCTTCTAAAATAGCATGCCGACCAGGGACCATTTAAGAATGAAGCTTCTAAGAACATATGCTCGTACATTCAAGTCACCACTTGACTCTTATGGAAGCAAACATTATAAGGGCATTTATTACGTTAAATTAATCTATCACAATGGAAATAAATTTACATAATAAAATAACTTGCCATAAAAATAAAATTGAAATGTATAGTACTCTATTAATCAAATGAATAATTACAATAACCGATAAATATACAATCCACAAGACTCCTACTAGATTTGATCATTCAGGTATCTAATACCCATTGATCTAACATGACCATCATGATTTCTCTGTGCAAGATGCTTTGTTAGTGGATATGTAATATTTTCTTCAGTAAGCACTCTACAAATGTTCATATCTCCTTGATTGGCAATCTCATAAATAATATGGAACCGCCGAAGTATGTGCTTGGAGTACTAATGAGATCTAGTTTCTGAAGAAAGTGCAATTGCACCGTTATTGTCACAATAGAGAACTATGTGACCAACAATGCTAGGAACTACATCTAACTCGCCGATGAATTTCCTAATCTATATAGCCTCCTTCGCCGCATTTGCAGCAGCGATATACTCGGTCTCAGTTGTAGAATTAGCAACTATGTCCTGCTTGGAACTCTTCTAGCTAACAGCTCCTCCATTTAGGTAAAACATAAACCCTGACTGAGACTTTGAGTCATTCCTATCAATTTGGAAGCTAGCATATGTGTAACCCTTAACAACGAGTTCTTCCTCTCTGTCAAATACCAAGAACGTATCCTTAGTCCTTCTAAAGTACTTTAGGATATTCTTGACGACAATCCAGTCACTAACACTAATATCAGACTGATACCTGTTATTCATGCTCAGAGTATAAGAGACATCGATTCGATTACATATCATTATATACTTATTGATTGAATTGCCAAAGCATATGGAATCAACTTCATGCGGTCCTTATCTTCACAAAATTTAGGACACTGGTCCTTAGAGAGACTCACACCATGAGACATGGGTAAGAATCCTTTCTTGGACCCAAGCATATTGAACCATTTCAACGCCTTCTCAATGTACGTACTTTGGGTCAAACCCAACAACTTCTTCAATCTATCTCTATAGATCTTAATACCAAGTATGCAAGTCTCTTTTCCTAAGTCCTTCATAGAAAACTAGTTCCCTGGGTTGTTCTTAACAACTTGTATGGTCAGCTTGTCATTCCTGATCAGCAGTATGTCATCTACATACAATATCAGAAAGACAATAATCCTCCCACTAATCCTCTTGTAAACACACGGTTCATCTTCATTCTTGATAAAACAAAACTCTTTGATCTTATCATCAAAATAAAGATTCCAACTTCGAGAAGAATGTTTTAATCCATAAATAGATCTCTGAAGCTTGCATATTTTAGTGGCTTCACCTGGTGATACAAAATCCTCAGGTTGTGTTATATACACTTTCACAAGGAGGTTTCAATTTATAAAAGCCGTTTTGACATTCGTTTGCCAGATCTCATAGTCATAATATGCAGCAATGGCAAGAAGAATTCTGATTGACTTAACCATAGCAACAGGGGAAAAGATATCATCACAGTCAACACCATGAATCTACTTGAAGCCTTTAGCCACCAGTCACCCTTTGACTTAACCATAGCTCAGGTCGACGCTCTAAGGCTCTAGGAGAACTGAAATGGCTCAACAGCGTGCAGCTTAGGTCGACGTTCGACGCTTGGGCTGATGCTATACGTCGAGCTCAGGTCGACGTTGAACGAAGGCGTCGACCGAAGGGAGAAAAACTCAAGAAGCCAGGGAGCTGTGAACTTAGTTCAACGCTAGAAGTTGAGGTCGACGTTCGACGCTTTTGAGGGCGACGGACCGTCGATCTTAGTTCGACGCAGCGTCGAGCTTAGTTCAGAGCTCAAAGAAACCACAGAGGAATTTTAAAATGAAATTTTTCCTATTCCTGTTATTATGGGTTTCAAAATCTTGGAGTTTTAATTTATATTGTCTCCATCTAGCATTCCCAACTGATTGAGGAAGAAGAAGTGCTTCTTTTCATCCAAGTGCTTGGTGAAAATATCTCCTCTTTGTAGTTCAGTGGAAATGTATTCTAGTGCAATTTTCTTCTTTTCTACATTATCCCTTAAGAAGTGATGTCTGATCTCTATGTGCTTAGTCCTACTATGGAGAACTGGATTTTGTGCAATGCAAATTGCACTAGTATTATCACAAAAAATTTTAGACATCTCTAAGTTGTAGCCATAGTCTAGGAGCTGGTTTTGAATCCACAAAATCTGTGAGCAACAACTGCCTGCAGCCATGTATTCAGCTTCAGCAGTTGATGTGGACACAGAAGTTTGTTTCTTACAAAACTAGGAGACAAGTCTATCACCAAGGAATTGACAAGTTCCACTGGTGCTTTTCCTGTCTACTCTACATCCAGCATAATCAGAATCTGAAAATCTAGTTAGATCAAATCCTGAGTCATGTGGATACCAGAGACCTAGATTAGGACAACTTTTTACATACCTAAGAATCCTCTTAACTAATGTGAGGTGGGACTCTCTAGGGCTTACTTGGAATCTAGCACAAATGCATATAGCAAACATTATGTCTGGTCTACTAGCTGTTAGATAAAGTAATGAGCCAATGATTGCTCTATAGTTTGTCTGATCAACTGGTTTTCCAGATTCATCAGCATCTAAAACAACATTTGTAGGCATAGGTGTTTTCATAGAAGATGCTTCAGACATTCCAAATTTCTTAACCAGTTCTCTTGCATACTTGGTTTGAGAAATAAAAAATGCCATCCACATGTTGTTTAACTTGCAATCCTAGAAAGAAAGCAAGCTCACCCATGCTACTCATTTCAAACTTTGAATGCATAAGTTGTGAGAACTTTTTGCATAAGTTTGAATCAGTAGACCCAAATATGATATCATCTACATAAATTTGTACTAGTAGGATATGGGACCTATGGGTTCTAATAAAGAGAGTTTGGTCTACTCTACCCCTTTTAAAATCATTTTCCAATAAAAAACAAGCTAAGGTCTCATACCATGCTCTAGGAGCTTGCTTGAGACCATATAAAGCTTTATGCAGTTTAAAAACATGATCAGGAGAGGTTGGAGAGATAAAACCTGGAGGTTGCTTTACATAAACCTCTTCCTTGATGTCTCCATTGAGAAATGCACTCTTGACATCCATCTGATATACCTTGAATCTCTTGTGAGCTGCATATGCAAGAAAGATTCTTATGGCCTCCAACCTTGCAACTGGTGCAAAAGTTTGGTCATAATCAATCCCTTCTTCTTGGCAATATCCTTGTGCAACAAGTCTTGCCTTGTTTCTCACAATTATTCCTTGATCATCCAACTTGTTCCTTAATACCCATTTGGTTCCAACAATTTGCTGGTTCCTTGGTCTTGGTACTAATTCCCAAACTTTGTTCCTTTCAAATTGATTCAACTCCTCTTGCATTGCAATGATCCAGTTTGGATCTTGCTCTGCATCTTGTATTGTTTGAGGCTCAATTTGAGAAAGAAAGCAAGTGTGCATAATATTGTGATTAACTTGATTCCTTGTTTGCACACCTACTGAGATATCTCCAATTACTTGTGAAATTGGGTGATCTCTTGTTGTTACTAAATCAACAAGGGGTGTTGATGGTGCACCAACCTGTGTTGTTATTTCCTCTTGTGGAACAACAACTGGTTCTTCAATTTGTTGACCATTTGAGCTTTCCAAAACCTGAGATTCCTCTTCATTGTCACTAAGTTCAGCGTCTTGTTGAATTGTTGAAGGTAATGAATCTTTGTCTGTGATGGTAAGCTGCTTCAGATTTTCTGAAATTGAATGTTCCTGCAAATTGCTTATGGTAGAAGTCTCCTTCTCCTGATAACCAGCATCACATAGCTGGCTGATGCTGATTAAGTTGTGCTTTAGTCCTTCCACATAGGCCACTTTCTTGAATGTAATTGACCCTATTTTGACTTGGCCATAGCCTTTTGTTTGTCCAAAGTTTGATTCTCCAAAGATTACTTTGGGTCCATGTTTGGCTTTGAAGGATACAAGGTTCTCCTTGTTGCCAGTCATGTGCTTTGAGCACCCACTGTCCAAGTACCACTGCTGGTTCTCAATTGGATAGGTCTTTACCTGCACATACAACAAATCAATTGTTTTTGACCCAGTTTACCTTGGGCCTTTCTTGATATCCTTTAAACTCTGAAATAAAAGACATCTCAGGTTGACTCTTATAGCCTACAGGATGATATCTCCTAGGAGGTATTATCCATTCAGCATAAGGGTTAAAGTGATGAGATGTGGAGCTGGAATTAAATCTTGAATTAACCCCTGAGAACTGACTTTTGCTCTGAACTTGGCTCGACGCACGTCGAGCTTCGGTCGACGGACTCTGGTGAGTGCGTCGAGCTCCATTCGACGGCGAAGTCTTGCTTTGTTCAAAAGGTAGAAGGCGTCGACCTGAGTTCGACGTTTTCTTGCGATTACGTCGAGCTCTGTTCGACCTCCGTCGAGCTTCGTTCGACGCTTTTTGTCCAGTTTCCTGGGTTAAGTCAGCATTCTTCCTAGCCACTATCAAGACTCCTTTACCTTTGTCACTGGTAAATTTGATTGGAGTTGTCAGCACTATGGGTTGGCTGGATGAAGCACCCAAGCCCAGTGAACCATTCAATCTTGAGTTCACTGTACTTGTGATGTCCATTAATTTGATACTTCTCCCATTAAGGGTTTCTTCAAATTGTTTGTCCTTAGATAGTTCACCTTTCAGTGAAGCTATCTCCTCCCCACACTGCTTCAACTCTTCTAAGAGTCTAAGATTATCTGAGTTAATGGATTTGCATTCAATCAATTGTTCTCTAAGAGTTATAATTAACTTTTGAGATTCAATCAAGTCAACGCACATAGATTTGAACTCAGATTTAAATTCATCAGAATTAAAATCAAATGAATCTATTACCTGATCCTCAGTAAGTTCCTGATCAGATAGGTAGTCAGCATCAAGCTCTGAATTAGTATTCTTTTGAGATGCATTGATGGCCATCATGCAGAATCCTTTTTCTTCTGCATCATCCTCATCATCACTAGAGCTGGATGATGAATCAGACTCATCAGAGTCACTCCAGGATTCAGCCACAAATCCTTTTCTGGTGTGCTTGTTGTTGCTGGAGGAAGGCTTGTCATGGTACTTCCTTGACTTTTTATCCTTCCTTTTATCTTTTCTTTCCTTCTTGTCCCTTCTGTCCTTATCTTGATTTTCTGGACAGTTGGGGACAATGTGTCCTGGTTTCCTGCAGCCAAAACAGATAATATCTTTATTAGTAGATCTGTCATACCTTGGCTTGTCTTTGTCTTTGGATGACCATCTTCTGAAGTTCTTTTTATTCAGCTTATTGAACCTTTTGACAAGTAGGCTCATAAGCTCTTCATTTCCCAACACCTTTTCTTTAGGTTGTTCTTCCTGTGCCTTGAAGGCAATGGTTTTCTCAACCTTTTTAGTTGGTGTGGATATCTTCTGCTCTTCTTCTCTCTTCTTAATGAATTGCTCATAACTCTTGAGCTTTCCTAGAAGAGCTTCTGTGGATAACTCACAGACATTCCTTCCATCTTTAATTGACCAGATTCTTGAGTCCCAAGAGCTAGGGAAACAAGTCAGTATCTTGTCATTTATCTCAGTGAGAGATATGTCCTTATATAGTGATCTAAGCTTACTGATGATTAGACTCAGTCTATTGTACATGTCAGCAACTGACTCAGACTCTGCCTTTTTGAAGTTCTCATACTGGGTGATGAGGTAGGATCTCCTATCCTTTCTTTTATCTGCAGAACCTGATACAATTTCTGAAAGTTTTTCCCAGATCTCTTTGGCAGTATTGCATTTAGCTACTTTCTGGAAAATGTCATCTGACATGGTTTGAGCCAAGATGTTCATGGCTTTAGCATCTGCTGCCTTCCACTTTCTTATGTCAGCATCAGTTCCTGAAGGAGGAGGAACAGCTGATGTACTTGTTCCTGTGGGAGGCCTTGGACAATCTGTCAACACAGAATTAAAGATGTCCTCATCAAATGAATTCATGTAAAGTCTAATCCTTGCCTTCCATAGTGCAAACTTAGAGAGATTGCACATAGGAGGTCTGGTGCTAGCAAAGTCCTTGTTTTGTGCCATGAGTTTTAAGGATAAGTAAAACTAAAAGAAATAACCCTTTTGAGAGAAATGATCTTATCAGAGATCTTTTGATCCAGGTGTTAGCCTGTATGAATGATCAATCTCCCTCTGATACCAATTGAAAGTGAGGGATAAGATCAATCCTAACTCTAGAGGGGGGGTGAATAGAGTGATTTAAAATAGTTTTGCAAATTAAAACTTGTATGGAGAGAAGGCTTAGATTTACTTAGTGTATGGTGCTATAGCAATTAATCAAAGTAAGAAGAGAATCACAGCACAAAGCAAAACACAAAGAAACAAGCAACCAGAATACACAAGGAGCTATAGTGGTTCCCCAAAATCTTGGGTAGTCCACTCTTCTATCACCCTTGATAGGAATCCACTTCAAGATGAGTTGATCAGGTGTCTTGAGCACCAGAGAGTTTTTGACCAGGTTCTCACAACCCAAAGGGCTGATTTTTGACCAGGTTTTAGTAAAACCAAAGGAAACTTTTGAAGGGAGTTAAAACCCTGTACAGAAAGAAAAAGAAAAAGCTGATGTTGTCTTCTCTATCAATAAGTAGAGAGAAGCAAAGTGGATCTGTTGATGTTGTCAAAGCTCCCCCTGAGATCAAGAAGTAGTTCAGGAAGGAGAGCTTTGCACAAGGGTGACAGGTCTTCAATGATCTGATCTGCTCCAGCAAAAGATGATCCAAACAAGTTGGATGGTTGTGTCTGAAGCAATCAGAATTCCTTTGTGTAAGCTTGAATGAATATCACAGAGAGCAAGAAGAAGAAGTCTTGTTATTCTCTGTTAACTGATAGAATAATATCTCTGTGTTCTTCTTCTGAGTCTTTGATAGTCGTTGGCAGCAAGCATTAAATGCTTTCCTTAAATGTCCATGTCCCAAAGGAAGTGTCAGGCAAACATTCCTTAGAAAATTTCTTGAGCCATGCACCAGATTTGCTGTAACGGCCAATAAATCTTCAGCATTAATTGTTCTGACAGAAGGAATTTGAATTCCTATTCAAAACTGACGGGAGCCTGGAAAACGTCGAGCTCACAATAAAACGTCGATCTGAGCACGACACACGTCGGCCAGAGAGTGGTTTCAGAAAGCAGAACTGGGCTTGACGGAACGTCGAGCTGAGGTCGACTCCACGTCGAGCTGAGGTCGACTCAGCGTCGAGCTGAGGTCGACTCTGCGTCGAGCTGAAGTCGACTCTAACTAACCTATGTGACCTTTATAACAACAAGGAGGTCACAACACAAAATCCCTATAGAAATATAGTCATCCTGACCCAAATAGTAATAGGGTGTTCCAACAATCTCCCCCTATTTGGATTAGGATTACTATTTACATGAATTTAGGGATTCAAAAAGAAGTAAAGCAAGACAAAGCTGAATAAAATACAACCAGACATATGAAAGAATAAAGTAGCATATATATAACACTATATAGCAGCAATAATGTTTAATGTCCTGTATCCAGCAGAGAAAAAGAAATAAAACACCTTACATTACTTTTCCTTTGGAGCTTTGTCTTGATCACTTCCCTTGAAGATAATTTCCCTGTTAGGATTTGTATCATCCTTCTTGGATCTGTAATCTTCAGCTGCACCTAAGGATTTCTGACCTTTTCCACTAGCTGTTACAGCTGCAGGATGAAGCTGCATATACTTATCAGAATCAAAGAATTTCTTTGAGTTGTATTTCTCCAATTCTTCTCTCCTTTGATCTAACATGGTGCTGATGTGAGAGGTGTCCAGACCTCTTGCTCTAGCTCTGTCAATCTCATTCAGAGCAGCCATCTCAGTCATCCTGGCCTTCCATTAAGCTGGAGTTTTAGTAGGATCTTCAAAAGGAATAGCTGGTTCATATCTGTTGGCAGAGTGTTCTTGATGAGTTCTTGGAGTGAAGTCAACTCTGGGTCTGTAAGGATAGGGACCAGAGGTTGGATCAATGGGTCCTCCCCTTTGGTAAGGTTGAGATCCTGATCTTCCTCTGGACTGCCTTCCTCTATTGTATCCTCTTTGCTGGTTTCCCCTTTGCTGATTTCCCCTTTGCTGGTTATACCCTTGGGATCTTCTTGACTGATAGGTCTTGCCATGCAGAGATGATGGGGCAGGATTGGAAGAGAGGCTTGCACTTGTACCTGCATCTGGAGGAGGTGGAGGTGGAGGCTGATGGACAGGCTTGGAGGGGCCTTCATTGAACTTTATTTTCTTCTTCATTGCCTTTCTTTGGTTTAGAGAGTATTGCATCCAGGGCTCAGTGATTTCACAGTTGTACTTGATGTGGTAAGGGATGTCATGATCTGTGGCTCTAGCCAATGGAACTCTTTTCATTGCTTTGGATCTTGCTTTCCTCTTCCTTGTAATGGTTGCAGAGGAGTCATCAGAATCAGTTGCAAATTCATCCTCTGAGCTTTGAGATTCATCATAAGGATCTATGTAAGTTCTCTTTGAGATAGGAAAATTGATGGGGGCTGGAGCAGCTGAAGAAGTAACTGGAGGAAGGTCTACTGACAGTGTAGAAGAGGAGTCTAACACTGCAGGAAAGGAAATAGCCTCAGGAGCCATAGAGGCTGAGGTGGCTAGTTCCTGAAGAACTTGGGAGACAATGGTCTCAACTTCATCTGGTGTCTCAATCAATTC
The DNA here is from genome assembly GCA_039513925.1 of Platanthera zijinensis. Taxonomy (NCBI): domain Eukaryota; kingdom Viridiplantae; phylum Streptophyta; class Magnoliopsida; order Asparagales; family Orchidaceae; genus Platanthera; species Platanthera zijinensis. The sequence goes on from CM077079.1 coordinate 226,745,323, forward strand.
ACCTGAAGTTTCTGAGGGAACAGTCTTAGCAGCTACTACTGCTTCAACAACAACATCATCACAAGCACGAGCCACAGCTACCACTGCTTCATCAAGGATCATGGCATCAACAGCCAAGGAGGATGGAATGATCTTCTGAAAAGGGACAATGGCCCTAGACAGGTCTTCTTGAGGAGGCAGGAGGCTGTAGTTTCTGAAGTGAAGATGTGCTGGAAGGTAGAAGCTCTGGACAGAAGATGCCAAGGACTGAAAGTCTAAGGCACTGCTGATCATCTGAACTGAACCTTGAGGAGGAGCCTCAGAGGTCATCTGAACTTCTACTGCTGAAACTGTCTCTGAACAACCCTGTACTACCTATACTGCTTAAGGCTGCAGCTCTTCTTCTGCTAACATCTCCCCCTACCTAGAATCAGTGGCAGCTGACTCTAGGCCCCCAGAAGAAGGGCATGCCAGATAGGATGAGAGGGATGAGACTGAGGCAGAGAGAGAGCTCAGGGAAAGGACTAGAGGAGCCAGCTTGGCATCCAATAGAGAGGAGAGCCTAGGGGCCAAAATATCAAAAAGCTTATTGGCCAAAGGCAAAAGATCTACTTGCTCAAGTGGGACTTGAGTAGAGGTAGAGGGAGCAGCAGAGAAGGTGAAGGTAGAAGATGTTGTTGGTGGTGCATACATGGGAGGGATAGCTGGTTCATGGATGGAGGATAGGAGAAGTTCTGAAAATGTTGATGAAGGGTGGAAGTCATGAGGAGAGGAGGGAGAGGCATCCATGAAGGATCATCATGAATGTCAAGGGAAAGGATGTCCTCATGAGATGAAGAGTCCAAGCTCATGGGAGGAAAATAGTGGAGGGGATGGAAAGTGATGAGTGGTGGAATGGAGGATGTAATAGTAGAAATGGATGAAGGGATGGGTTGAGTGGATGAGATGATTGTTGTTGTTGGAATGAAAGAGGATGGGAGGATGATGGAGGAAGATGGCAAAACCCCTGCTTCTGGGACAGTAGACTGAGGAAGAGTGACCTCTACAGTCCTGGTGTCTGCAGAAGTCCTCATTGCTGCAGCTGCCCTGGAGTTCACAATCTTCCTGTCCCACTTGCCAATCAGTGCACAAGTGAGCCTCTTAGAAGCATTGATGTGCTTCTTTGAGGACACAAGCAACTGAGGGCAACAGTGGTTCAGAATCAAACCAAGAACCCTTCCAAAGTGGACAAAGTTCTTATCCATTTTCTTCTTAATCATATCAAAAACAATCAAACCCCAATTGGGATGCTTCTTATCCAAAATTGCAGCCATAATGCAAAACTGATGCCTAGTAATGGCATCATGTGCAGTCCTCTTTGCACAAATTACCTTGCCTGTGATATCTGCTAACAGCCTAAACTCAATAGCTAGGTTAACTTTTAAAAGTTTAGAGGGGTTACCAGAATTATGCCCCATTCTGTCTAGCATCACAGCAAACTCTTCCACAGAGAGCTCTATCTCATCATCTCCAACAGCAAAACCGAAAACCTCTGAAATGATTTGAGGAGAAATGGCTACCTCATTCCCTGAAATTGTTCCAGTCATCGTACTGTTATCTGAATTCACTGCAGTAAAAATCCACTCTTTGATTTCAGATTCTGGAAGAGGAATCCTGGTTGTCATGAAGTTAACCAGGTGCTGCTCTTTGAATAGCTCCAGAATATCCAGAAAATTCTGCGATGATCCATCAAAGGAGTCGATGTCGATGTCAAAACCTGAATCAAACTTCATTGCCGCCAATGCACCTGCAGCAATTGCCATTATCCTGCAAATAGATACCTTCCAAGATCAAGAGTAAAGGATTTGGAGGGAGAAAGCTTGAGCAGAAAATATGAGAGCGCAACTGCGAACGACAGAGAAAAATGATTTTATACTAGGGTTCGACGCAGAAATGGAAAGAACGTCGAGCTCAGGTCGACGCTCTAAGGCTCTAGGAGAACTGAAATGGCTCAACAGCGTGCAGCTTAGGTCGACGTTCGACGCTTGGGCTGATGCTATATGTCAAGCTCAGGTCGACGTTGAACGAAGGCGTCGACCGAAGGGAGAAAAACTCAAGAAGCCAGGGAGCTGTGAACTTAGTTCAACGCTAGAAGTTGAGGTCGACGTTCGACGCTTTTGAGGGCGACGGACCGTCGATCTTAGTTCGACGCAGCGTCGAGCTTAGTTCAGAGCTCAAAGAAACCACAGAGGAATTTTAAAATGAAATTTTTCCTATTCCTGTTAATTATGGGTTTCAAAATCTTGGAGTTTTAATTTATATTGTCTCCATCTAGCATTCCCAACTGATTGAGGAAGAAGAAGTGCTTCTTTTCATCCAAGGGCTTGGTGAAAATATCTCCTCTTTGTAGTTCAGTGGAAATGTATTCTAGTGCAATTTTCTTCTTTTCTACATTATCCCTTAAGAAGTGATGTCTGATCTCTATGTGCTTAGTCCTACTATGGAGAACTGGATTTTGTGCAATGCAAATTGCACTAGTATTATCACAAAAAATTTTAGACATCTCTAAGTTGTAGCCATAGTCTAGGAGCTGGTTTTGAATCCACAAAATCTGTGAGCAACAACTGCCTGTAGCCATGTATTCAACTTCAGCAGTTGATGTGGACACAGAAGTTTGTTTCTTACAAAACTAGGAGACAAGTCTATCACCAAGGAATTGACAAGTTCCACTGGTGCTTTTCCTGTCTACTCTACATCCAGCATAATCAGAATCTGAAAATCCAGTTAGATCAAATCCTGAGTCATGTGGATACCAGAGACCTAGATTAGGACAACTTTTTACATACCTAAGAATCCTCTTAACTAATGTGAGGTGGGACTCTCTAGGGCTTACTTGGAATCTAGCACAAATGCATGTAGCAAACATTATGTCTGGTCTACTAGCTGTTAGATAAAGTAATGAGCCAATGATTGCTCTATAGTTTGTCTGATCAACTGGTTTTCCAGATTCATCAGCATCTAAAACAACATTTGTAGGCATAGGTGTTTTCATAGAAGATGCTTCAGACATTCCAAATTTCTTAACCAGTTCTCTTGCATACTTGGTTTGAGAAATAAAAATGCCATCCACATGTTGTTTAACTTGCAATCCTAGAAAGAAAGCAAGCTCACCCATGCTACTCATTTCAAACTTTGAATGCATAAGTTATGAGAACTTTTTGCATAAGTTTGAATCAGTAGACCCAAATATGATATCATCTACATAAATTTGTACTAGTAGGATATGGGACCTATGGGTTCTAATAAAGAGAGTTTGGTCTACTCTACCCCTTTTAAAATCATTTTCCAATAAAAAACAAGCTAAGGTCTCATACCATGCTCTAGGAGCTTGCTTGAGACCATATAAAGCTTTATGCAGTTTAAAAACATGATCAGGAGAGGTTGGAGAGATAAAACCTGGAGGTTGCTTTACATAAACCTCTTCCTTGATGTCTCCATTGAGAAATGCACTCTTGACATCCATCTGATATACCTTGAATCTCTTGTGAGCTGCATATGCAAGAAAGATTCTTATGGCCTCCAACCTTGCAACTGGTGCAAAGGTTTGGTCATAATCAATCCCTTCTTCTTGGCAATATCCTTGTGCAACAAGTCTTGCCTTGTTTCTCACAATTATTCCTTGATCATCCAACTTGTTCCTGAATACCCATTTGGTTCCAACAATTTGCTGGTTCCTTGGTCTTGGTACTAATTCCCAAACTTTGTTCCTTTCAAATTGATTCAACTCCTCTTGCATTGTAATGATCCAGTTTGGATCTTGCTCTGCATCTTGTATTGTTTGAGGCTCAATTTGAGAAAGAAAGCAAGTGTGCATAATATTGTGATTAACTTGATTCCTTGTTTGCACACCTACTGAGATATCTCCAATTACTTGTGAAATTGGGTGATCTCTTGTTGTTACTAAATCAACAAGGGGTGTTGATGGTGCACCAACCTGTGTTGTTGTTTCCTCTTGTGGAACAACAACTGGTTCTTCAATTTGTTGACCATTTGAGCTTTCCAAAACCTGAGATTCCTCTTCATTGTCACTAAGTTCAGCGTCTAGTTGAATTTTTGAAGGTAATGAATCTTTGTCTGTGATGGTAAGCTGCTTCAGATTTTCTGAAATTGAATGTTCCTGCAAATTGCTTATGGTAGAAGTCTCCTTCTCCTGATAACCAGCATCACATAGCTGGCTGATGCTGATTAAGTTGTGTTTTAGTCCTTCCACATAGGCCACTTTCTTGAATGTAATTGACCCTATTTTGACTTGGCCATAGCCTTTTGTTTGTCCAAAGTTTGAATCTCCAAAGATTACTTTGGGTCCATGTTTGGCTTTGAAGGACACAAGGTTCTCCTTATTGCCAATCATGTGCTTTGAGCACCCACTGTCCAAGTACCACTGCTGGTTCTCAATTGGATAGGTCTTTACCTGCACATACAACAAATCAATTGTTTTTGACCCAGTTTACCTTGGGCCTTTCTTGATATCCTTTAAACTCTGAAATAAAAGACATCTCAGGTTGACTCTTATAGCCTACAGGATGATATCTCCTAGGAGGTATTATCCATTCAGCATAAGGGTTAAAGTGATGAGATGTGGAGCTGGAATTAAATCTTGAATTAACCCCTGAGAACTGACTTTTGCTCTGAACTTGGCTCGACGCACGTCGAGCTTCGGTCGACGGACTCTGGTGAGTGCGTCGAGCTCCATTCGACGGCGAAGCCTTGCTTTGTTCAGAAGGTAGAAGGAGTCGACCTGAGTTCGACGTTTTCTTGCGATTACGTCGAGCTCTGTTCGACCTCCGTCGAGCTTCGTTCGACGCTTTTTGTCCAGTTTCCTGGGTTAAGTCAGCATTCTTCCTAGCCACTATCAAGACTCCTTTACCTTTGTCACTGGTAAATTTGGTTGGAGTTGTCAGCACTATGGGTTGGCTGGATGAAGCACCCAAGCCCAGTGAACCATTCAATCTTGAGTTCACTGTACTTGTGATGTCCATTAATTTGATACTTCTCCCATTAAGGGTTTCTTCAAATTGTTTGGCCTTAGATAGTTCACCTTTCAGTGAAGCTATCTCCTCCCCACACTGCTTCAACTCTTCTAAGAGTCTAAGATTATCTGAGTTAATGGATTTGCATTCAATCAATTGTTCTCTAAGAGTTATAATTAACTTTTGAGATTCAATCAAGTCAACGCACATAGATTTGAACTCAGATTTAAATTCATCAGAATTAAAATCAAATGAATCTATTACCTGATCCTCAGTAAGTTCCTGATCAGATAGGTAGTCAGCATCAAGCTCTGAATCAGTATTCTTTTGAGATGCATTGATGGCCATCATGCAGAATCCTTTTTCTTCTGCATCATCCTCATCATCACTAGAGCTGGATGATGAATCAGACTCATCAGAGTCACTCTAGGATTTAGCCATAAATCCTTTTTTGGTGTGCTTGCTGTTGCTGGAGGAAGGCTTGTCATGGTACTTCCTTGACTCCTTATCCTTCCTTTTATCTTTTCTTTCCTTCTTGTCCCTTCTGTCCTTATCTTGATTTTCTGGACAGTTGGGGACAATGTGTCCTGGTTTCCTGCAGCCAAAACAGATAATATCTTTATTAGTAGATCTGTCATACCTTGGCTTGTCTTTGTCTTTGGATGACCATCTTCTGAAGTTCTTTTTATTCAGCTTATTGAACCTTTTGACAAGTAGGCTCATAAGCTCTTCATTTCCCAACACCTTTTCTTTAGGTTGTTCTTCCTGTGCCTTGAAGGCAATGGTTTTCTCAACCTTTTCAGTTGGTGTGGATATCTTCTGCTCTTCTTCTCTCTTCTTAATGAATTACTCATAACTCTTGAGCTTTCCTAGAAGAGCTTCTGTGGATAACTCACAGACATTCCTTCCATCTTTAATTGACCAGATTCTTGAGTCCCAAGAGCTAGAGAAACAAGTCAGTATCTTGTCATTTATCTCAGTGAGAGATATGTCCTTATCTAGTGATCTAAGCTCACTGATGATTAGACTCAGTCTATTGTACATGTCAGCAACTGACTCAGACTCTGCCTTTTTGAAGTTCTCATACTGGGTGATGAGGTAGGATCTCCTATCCTTTCTTTTATCTGCAGAACCTGATACAATTTCTGAAAGTTTTTCCCAGATCTCTTTGGCAGTATTGCATTCAGCTACTTTCTGGAAAATGTCATCTGACATGGTTTGAGCCAAGATGTTCATGGCTTTAGCATCTGCTGCCTTCCACTTTCTTATGTCAGCATCAGTTCCTGAAGGAGGAGGAACAGCTGATGTACTTGTTCCTGTGGGAGGCCTTGGACAATCTGTCAACACAGAATTAAAGATGTCCTCATCAAATGAATTCATGTAAAGTCTAATCCTTGCCTTCCATAGTGCAAACTTAGAAAGATTGCACATAGGAGGTCTGGTGCTAGCAAAGTCCTTGTATTGTGCCATGAGTTTTAAGGATAAGTAAAACTAAAAGAAATAACCCTTTTGAGAGAAATGATCTTATCAGAGATCTTTTGATCCAGGTGTTAGCCTGTATGAATGATCAACCTCCCTCTGATACCAATTGAAAGTGAGGGATAAGATCAATCCTAACTCTAGAGGGGGGGTGAATAGAGTGATTTAAAATAGTTTTGCAAATTAAAACTTGTATGGAGAGAAGGCTTAGATTTACTTAGTGTATGGTGCTATAGCAATTAATCAAAGTAAGAAGAGAATCACAGCACAAAGCAAAACACAAAGAAACAAGCAACCAGAATACACAAGGAGCTATAGTGGTTCCCCAAAATCTTGGGTAGTCCACTCTTCTATCACCCTTGATAGGAATACACTTCAAGATGAGTTGATCAGGTGTCTTGAGCACCAGAGAGTTTTTGACCAGGTTCTCACAAACCAAAGGGCTGATTTTTGACCAAGTTTCAGCAAAACCAAAGGTAACTTTTGAAGGGAGTTAAAACCCTGTACAGAAAGAAAAAGAAAAAGCTGATGTTGTCTTCTCTATCAATAAGTAGAGAGAAGCAAAGTGGATCTGTTGATGTTGTCAAAGCTCCCCCTAAGATCAAGAAGTAGTTCAGGAAGGAGAGCTTTGCACAAGGGTGGCAGGTCTTCAATGATCTGATCTGCTCCAGCAAAAGATGATCCAAACAAGTTGGATGGTTGTGTTTGAAGCAATCAGAATTCCTGTGTGTAAGCTTGAATGAATATCACAGAGAGCAAGAAGAAAAAGTCTTGTTGTTCTCTGTTAACTGATAGAATAATATCTCTGTGTTCTTCTTCTGAGTCTTTGATAGTCGTTGGCAGCAAGCATTAAATGCTTTCCTTAAATGTCCATGTCTCAAAGGAAGTGTCAGGCAAACATTCCTTAGAAAATTCCTTGAGCCATGCACCAGATTTGCTGTAACGGCCAATAAATCTTCAGTATTAATTGTTCTGACAGAAGGAATTTGAATTCCTATTCAAAACTGACGGGAGCCTGGAAAACGTCGAGCTCACAATAAAACGTCGATCTGAGCACGACACACGTCGGCCAGAGAGTGGTTTCAGAAAGCAGAACTAGGCTTGACGGAACGTCGAGCTGAGGTCGACTCCACGTCGAGCTGAGGTCGACTCAGCGTCGAGCTGAGGTCGACTCTGCGTCGAGCTGAAGTCGACTCTAACTAACCTATGTGACCTTTATAACAACAAGGAGGTCACAACACAAAATCCCTATAGAAATATAGTCATCATGACCCAAATAGTAATAGGGTGTTCCAACACAACGGTCAGCATTCAGCTGACAAATTTATAACGACCCTACCCCTTTCCTGGGGCAAAGGTATTCCTTCCCAGCAGGCATAGCATTTATATATCCAGATATATCATAAGAAGGTACAACTTAAGTACCATTCAATATATCACAAACGTCTGCCTCAACGGCCAAATGCTCCGTGCACTCAGGGCATATTTTCGGTGTGCCAGTTTCCTAGATTACACCACCGTTCAGAGGTTTAAGACTTAGCGATCAACTTTGAGAATTTTTAGTCTTTCCGACTTATAGCCTAAGACTCCCTCTCTCTCTCTAAGACACTAGTAACTCCCATATACTTTAGATCTGTTTAACCGATCGACATCGAGCAGGTATAGATCAGCCTTGTCTCGTTGCTCTAATCGTCTCTCTCAGCCTGGTCAACTAGACGCGGGTCAGCCTCCCCTTTTTCGTATCTTAAATCATAACTAAATTTGTTTACAATGGCTCTTATGGCCTTGAGGAGCTCGTAGCTCACAGATTAGCTTCATAGTCTCCCAGAGTCTTGCTTCACAATCAAAAGGTTATCCGGGAGTTTTCTCTAGTGCTCGTCACGATCACTTGGCAAGACCAACAGAAGTTCTCTTTCTATGCCCAGACTCCACCCAAAACCCTACAGCATCCTGTAGTGCCAGAACACTGGTATTTTACAGAACAAATAGCTCACCAAGAGCTATCGCCATCGACGATACTCACTGTTGCCCGGAGATATCCAATAGTTCCCAAAATAATGGAATTTATTGGGTATTTTCCTGGAGCACACCTCCAATACTTCTTGTTACTCCATTGTATAGGTATAACCCACAGACCAAGTAAACTACTCATTTATACTTGGAGTCTTCTCCGACACGTAAACATCACTTATCCAGACCAACCTGTCTAGATGGGCTTCACATAGCATGCATATTCCATACTGCACATTTCCAAATCTATATGCAAGACTAACCGAGGATTTCATGAATCAAACCATAGTAATTCCCTTCGCTTTTCCACCTTTTGAAGGGGTATTCCATACATATGCCAAAAGAAGGACTTCACTTGTCCAAGAAGGAAGATTGTTGCCCTTGTAGTCCATTTTGGAGCCATGAAAGAGCTTTTCTATCCGGTTGGAAAGGAGCACCATGCTTTCTTCTTCACAGACCAAGCCTTGGATCTTACTTCCAACTATTAGATCTCCTTCACCAAGCTATTCAAGCTCAGCTCCATCCCTTAGATCCAACCCATAGCTCTTTCTCTCAAGAACTTGGATGAAAGAAGGAGAGAGAGTGAGAAGAAGAGAATGACTCCTCTTGTCTCCACTCCCTTGCTTAAGTGGTCTCGGGTTTAATCCCAACCACAGGATCCACTCTATAATAGGAATGAATGGTTGCGATCTAAGTTGATAAGTCAATTAAATCAATATCGACGTGTGATATCGGCTGTCGCCTGCCGATAGCTCCAGTAGTCACTTTGACGCCAGTCAACCACTGCTCATCGGCCGCTTACCAGCCATCTGACACGTGTCTAACGTTACATGGCACTATTGCCTGGAGAAATCTGCTGTCGTCGTTCTAATAGCTCACTCAACGCTTTACGACGTCGAGTGCATTGAGTTCACTTAACACGTTAAGGCATCGAGAGCATTGAGAGTTGGGGCTATCGTCGCGTGATACCCACTATCGCCATGCGATAGTCTCTTACTCAATGATTCATCGAAAGGCATTGAGTGTGTTGAGCTCACTCAACGCTTCATAGCATCGAGTGCCATCGTTATCGCCGTCGGCGATATTCAGTATCGCTCGGCGATAGCCACTAAAATTCTGTTTTTGATTTTTTGGGTGCTACAAACTTCCCCTCCTTATATAATTTTCATCCCGAAATTTGATTCAGCTATATGGAAAAGAACAACAAATAGGTTACAATATCTATTCCCAAATAACTTTGGAAACTCATTACGCATGGTTTGCTCACACTCCCATGTCAGTTCTTCTCGGCCACAATTGTCCCAATGGACTTTGACCATCCTGATTGTCTTGTTATGCAGTTGCTTGATCTCCGTATCCTCGATCTGAATGTGCCTAACCTTCGTCGTCAACCCTTGATCGACCGGTACTCGATCATCCGTAATTACTTGAGTTAGCTATTTCACAGCTTTACACAGCACTGATATGTAAAATACATCGTGCAAGACACTTGGCTCCACCGAAATAGCTAACCGATAGGCAGTTCCTATAATCCGATCAACCCCTTCAAATGGACTAAGATACCTCGGACCCAAATTTTCAAGCGCTGAATCCTGGCCATGCCTTTGAAGATTTTGATTTTCAAATATATCCAATTTCCAACCGCAAACTCCACGTTTCGATGTTTGGAATTTTAGTACTTCGCTTGTCTATCTTGAGCTACCAATAGTATATCTCGAATAGAGTGTATCATCGAATTAGCATCTTCGACCTCCTTATGCCTATATAACTTAGACTCGCCTATCTCTGCCCAAGCTAAAGGGGTACGACACTTCCTACCGTATAAGGCTTCAAAGGCACCAACTGAACACTAGCTTAATCGCTATTATTGTTGGCGAACTCAATTATATAGAGATGGTCCTTCCACCTCTTCCTGAAATCTAGGGCGCACATACGGATCATATCCTCCATTGTTCCGTTGATCCTCTCAGTCTGACCATCCATTTGAGGATGAAAGGTCATACTGAATGTTAACTTGGTACCTAACAGTTGGTGGATTAGCCTCCAATCACCCGAATTAAAGCGTCCATCTCGGTCACTAATGATGCTACGGGGCACACCGTGCAATCATACTACGTTATCTACGTATACCTTTGCCCAACGTTTCAACTGAATCATCGTTCTGATTAGGCATGAAGTGCGACACTTTTATCAGCCAATCAACGATCACCCACATGGCATCATTGCCGTTCTGTGATCTCGGTAGTCCATGCACAAAATCCATAGACATGTCATCGAACTTCTAT